>CM077097.1:63037407-63637407 GCA_039513925.1 Platanthera zijinensis | reverse complement strand
TAAATCTTTTGAAAGCCGCAAGACAATGCCAAATTGTTTGTTATTATTGTGGTGGTTCTCATCAAAGTGAATATTGTTATCATTATAATTTTTATCAAAATCTTTCTTATGAAAATAATTTTTATAATAATTATGAAAATAACTATTCTCACTGTTATGATAATTCTTTTTCAAATTTTTATGAAAATAATTTTTCCAATCCTTCTAATTTTCATGAAAATACTTTTTCGAATTCAAATATGAATAATTATTTTGATTTAAAAAATTCTTCTTCCATCTCGGATGTTGGTTTTTCTTGTTCGCAAGATCAACTGGGAAACTTCCTGAGTGATGAGAATAATTATTTAGATCCGAATTTTTATCCTTCTTTTATCACACCACACACTTCTTCTTCTAATTTTGGGGACTTTACACAATTTCAAGTTGACACTCCCCAAAATTTAGAAGAAATTATCACTTGTTCTACTAATTTTTCTCCTTCTTTAAATATTTCACCTATGGTGGAACATGAATCTTCATGTACCCCCTTGGTGTCTTATTCAAAGGAGGAAGAAGAATTATTATATCAAAAATTTATTAATTTTATTGGCACACCGGACAAAGTAGAAGAAAAACATGTGTCTCCTCCTACGACTTCTAATTTTTCTCCTCCATGCACAATTTATGACTTTTTAGGAGCAAAAATATTTGATCCTGATGCGTCCAATGATTTTATTTCCAGTAAATTTTTGGATAAAAAATTAATTTTAGAAAATAAACAACCGGAGCCTAATCTTATACCTTCGCAAGAGCCTCCTCCTTGCGAAGATTTTTCTGAAACGCTTACTTTTGATTTTCCTTATACTAACGATTGTCATGTAGAAGAGGAGCCGTTGCAATTAAACGTCATCCACGATCCATTTTCCGCTCCTCTACAAAAATTCAAATCACCTCAGGTATGGATCGGTGATTTGAATCTAAATTTACAAGTCAACTGCAAGAATGAAAATCAAGAAGAAAGCAGAGGAGTAGCCGGGCAAGCAACTTTGGCATCTTCGCCAAAGCATGAATTAAGGGAGTTGCCCATTCACTTTAATTTTTATTTTCCATTTTCTTAACCCAAACCGTCTAGCTTAAAGACGGGAAAAAGAAAAGCGCTCTTGGGAGACACCCCTTGATTATCTTTAAATCATTGCAATTTACTTTTTTTTAATGCATTTTTCCCCCTCCTACTTGACTTGTAAACATTGGGGACAATGTTTATTTTTAAGTATGGGGGTGGATTCTCATATTCTTTTTATTTAGAAAATCCAAAAAAATGAAAAAATCTTTAGAAATTATAAAAAATAAAAAAAAATAATCCCCTACTTACTTTTTGTGATTTCTAGAAATAAATTTTGAGTTTATTTATAAGAATTTTTATAATTTTTGATTTTCTAATCTTTTATTTCATCAGAGTTAGTTAAATTAATTTTTAGCGATTTAATTTTGAGAAATAAACTTATGAATTAAATTTGTTTAGAGAACCTTATTTACTTCTTTTTCTCTTAATTCTAATTAGTTTCAATTTTATAGTGTTTAGTTTAACAATCTTTTGATTTTAATTATAATCATTTATGCTTAAAGATTCTTAGGAAATTCTAAATTTACTATAGTTGCTCTCTAATTATTTTAATTTAATCTAAATTTTGTGTAACCTTCCCTTTGTTTTAAATTTTCTTGTTAGATCATATGTCATAGGGATGAGAGGATAAAATTCATCATCCCTTGGTACACATATGCAATTTTTTTATTTTGGTTAGATCATATGTCATGGGACTTATAAATTCCTTGGTACACATATGCAATCCCCAAATAAAAAATAGGAGTAAGAGAATAAAATTCATTACTCCCATTTAATTTTTTTTTGATTTGAAGAGAAAAAATATTTGTTCATATGTCATGGAAAATGAGAGGATAAAATCCATCATTTTCTTGGTAAACATATGCAAATATCAAAAGAAAAAAATGTGTGGGGTGAGAGGATAAAATTCATCGCCCCCAATCCAAAAACTCTTTTTTTTTCCTTTTCCCCAAACCCTAAAAAAATGGTTTTAGAAGTAAATTAAAATACTAAGAGAGCATAAGTAGTAGTTAAAAATTTCTTACAAGTTTCTTTTTAGTAATAATGTGAATAATTCTAATCTAATTTTGTTTGCTAAATTACTTAATTTTGAATTCTAATTAATTTATATGAGAAATTTTTTCTAAATACCTTTCTCTGTACATTTTAATTTCATAGTTTAGGATTTAATATTTAAATCGCTAAATTTTATTTTTAACTTTCTTTTGATTTAATGAATTTTTAGTTTAAATTAAAAAAATATAAATTTCTTATAAGTACTTCTCATAGTTTTGCTCTGGAATAGCAAAAGATTAAGTATGGGGGTATTTGATAAGTCACTAATTATAGTTATTTTCATATAGTTTTTATTTAATTAATAATAAGATTATAGTTATATTTTAGTAATTATGATTATAATTGCTTTATTTTCATATTTTAGGTCAATCTGGGCTGTGAATAGCAATTTGGAGCTTGCAGGACTGATCAGAAGTTGAAGCAGTGAAAATGAACATTTTTGGTAACAGATAGCTCAACTTCAAATGGTCATAACTTTCAAAACAGGAAGAGTTACGGGACGTGCAACTAGTCAACAGAAAGAGGACGACATCCTCTACAATTCTGGAAAATTTCACTAGTACACGCCCGTGACACGGGCGTGACATTTGAGTCACGGGCGTGTCTAGGTCAAAAAAATAATTTTATCCAGAAATCTTCCCGGGACAATTCTGCAACATTTCTCAAGTACACGCCCCCCTGTCACGCCAGTGACCTAGGGCGTGACCTACCCAAAACTGCCAAATTAATCCCAGATTGCGCCGTTTCCAACTGTTTTGCTAGCCCAGTCAGACACGCCCTGGGTCACGGGCGTGACCTAGGGCGTGACCACTTCAGAAACGGCAGAATTACTTCCCGCCATTCTCATTCCTGCCGTTTCCTGTAACAGACTAGACACGCCCTAGGTCACGGGCGTGACCTAGGGGCGTGACCCGCAAAATAGCAATTTTTGGCGGTTTTTCTCCAACGTTCCCGGGCTTTCAAGACTGCAGTTTCCGAGCCTGACACGCCCTAGGTGACGGGCGTGACCAATGGGCGTGACTCCCAAGCAGAAAAATCTATAAATTCCAGATGTGTTTAGAAGATCAGGGAGGAGGATTAGGAGCCAATTTTAGGAGTATTTTGTAGCTTAGTTTTCTGTTTCTCAGCATTTCTTTCTTGTAATTTCAATTTCATAATTTAGTTTTACTTTTGCAATTTCAATTCAAGTACTTTCTCATTGCAACCATGTTCTTCCTTTTCTTCTTTCCTTGTATCTTTTATATCATGCCAAGTAGCTAATTTTCCTAAGCACTTGATCATGATAAACTTTGAATGTGAATAAACTCTTTTTATCAAACTCTTTATTTATTGCTATCGATTTATCTTTGAATTATTTTGTATCGAATTCATATTTCGCGAATACGTTTTCGATCCTAGATCCGTATCTTAAATTACCGAGAGGTTGCGGATACAAGTAGATCGCTCAAAGATATAAGGAGCCGTATGCACTCCTCGAGAGAGGATGACATGGATCTTCCGGATTGGAGTCAAATCCAATAGTGGGGTTTACCGCGTAAAGCAAGCTTAGGGGTTTCGACTGGCCGAGAGGTCTTAATCGATCAACCTAAGGTTAGTCAAAAGCATGAGCTCGAGAGAGACGCTTTCGTACTTTAGGAACCTCCACGGTCGAAGTAGGTAAATTAGAGTTTTCATTTTATAGAAGTTTATTTGAATTCAAAGGGAGTCTAGATCAAGTGCTTGTTTTTTAGTTTACCTTCCTCCGATAGTTAATTCAACCTCTTTCTTATACTTCGATAAAATAATATTAATTTGCGTGAGTAGGAGTACTCAACAGGCCCCGAGTCTAATACGACATTTCCTATACTATATTTTGATAGGTACACTTGCCTATTTGAGATTTTAGTTTGGATAATATTTTAAAACTATAGAAAATCTTCATCAGAGCTCTTAAAGGCCAGTGTGTCGAACGGGTAAGGGGAAAGCTGACCCACGTCATTTGGATGATTTGAGCAACAGGCAAGGCTGAACTATACCAGCGTTATGTCTGACTGACTAGTAGACCTAAGTTATTGGTCTCGTTGGAGCGCATAATGAGAGTCATAGGCCTGCGTACAATTAAGACTAAAATGCTCAAACTTGTCGTTATGTCTGGGACCTCTGAACGGTGGTGGGACCCGGGTTTTCCGATACACCAATAATATGCCCTGAGTGCACGGAGCGTCAGGCCGTGAGGCCGATGTTTGTGATATATTGAATTGTACGTGAGTGCATGTTTTGTGATATATCTGCTTGTGAAAATACTATGCCTACAGGGAAGGAATACCACTACCCCGAGAAAGGTGTAGGGTCATTATAAATTGGTCAGTTGAATGCTGACCGTTGCCTTGTTTGCCACCCTCGAGGTGGATTGTCTCTGTGTAGGTGTTGGTGAGTAGAGCGGGAAATAGCGGGCTGAACCCCATGCTGCTATGCTAGCCCTTGAAGGCCTAATGGAATATTTTTACTGTTTTCATGTGTGGTCGGCCTGCGTGCCGATGTTTGTAATCCACACCTGTGAAGTTTAACTGTAAATCCTTAAGGCTAAACACTTTTTTGTATTTCTGGTTACAGTCCGGTGATATATATAAATGTGGTTGTTTATATATAGTGGACATTAATGATTGTTGAGTTAAATAATAAACCCTAAAGCTTCCACCTGAATGCTCTGAGTTAGGATGTGTGTACTGGTTTTAATATTCATAAGTAATGTCGCCGACTGTCAGTGGAATATGGCGTGGGGCCCCGACCGGACCCTCTATTATATTTCATGTGACGGACGGAGGTGCTATAATTTGGTATCAGCATGTTTTGGTCTTCCTCCTACGAATTCGTGGTCGAATTCTTTTTAGGGGTGGCGAGCCCGTATAAGTTCTTACCGTTATAACATAAATGAACTCAAGAATGTCCACTTTGGAATGAAATTACACATATGTGGGGAACTTATGCGTTCTTGGTATTGCTTTTTGCAATATATTAGTTGCTTAATTGTGTGTTTCACGATTGTAAGCGACTAGAAGTAATGAGGGGTAGCAAGAACCCCAACATTCGATGGGGATGAATACGCCAACTGAGGTGCCAACACCTCCTCCTTCAGTAGATACGGTCTGGTTGATTGCTGATGTGATCTTTGCAATGATCAAAGCCCAACATGAGGGACATGTACATCCCTCTATTCCGGTGGTGAGTACCATGCTGGTTGGTGTACTTGAGCAGATGGCAAAGGGAAGAGCATCGACTCCGTCGTTGAATATTTGTCTGATTCAAGGACCATATACGGTCGAGGAGTACTTTCATGCATTTGTTGTGCTGAGATATCATGCAGATTTTGTGTTAGAAACCGGGAGACTAAGACCAACAGATTTTATGATGGTTTGGGCGATGAACTACAACGTCATTTGGTGGGTCCAAAGTTACTTGGATTTTGTGCTTTGGTAATGACTGCTAGGTCTTTGGAAATGTACTTGACAAAGTTCAGGGCGAAGCAAGAGTTCAGCGTGCCGAACTGTTCAAGTATTTCAAAATCAAACTCTTGTAAGTAGAAGAAGAAGTTATATCCGTTGTAATCAACCTCTTCCACAATCATGGGAACAAAGAAAAGGTGTGGTCCATATGTTTTCTTTTCTTTTGGTAAGGTAGGACATCTTGCCCGAGAATGCCATTGTGATGCACCAAGGTCAAACAAAGCTAAGGCTGGAGCAGTTGCAGGGCGAACTCCACGCACTTGCTACTCGTGTATCAAAGAAGGACATATAGCTCGAGAATGCCGAAGTGGCCCTTAGATGACACCAAACAAAAAGGGAATGTTGAATGTATGCACATAAATAACTGTAATTATGTACCGTAAGGAATCATGTATACAATACTTGTTTTGCGTACATAAACATGTTGTGATGAATGATCAAGAAGTCATTTGATTAAGGCTTCATATATGCCCTGTGTGCTTATCTTAGTATCACAGATAAGAGTGGAATGATATGGTCGTAGTGAAAAGGGTGAATATTGGTAGAAAGTGATATGTTAAGATGTCGTTATGATGTCATATCAGGATGTAGGAGCGTCTGTGTTGACAATAGTTGTGTTTGATGTGATCATAGGTATGGACTAGCTCTTGGAGCAGCGTACCGGTATAGATTACACCTTCACGGAAGTCACACTGGGAAATATCACCGAATGAGGGACTAAGTTCGCTTATATGCAAGGATCGAGCAAGATATGGATGTCTGCTCTCCAAGTCGTCAAACTTGTTTGACAGTGCACAAAGTAATTCTTCATGCCTATAACGGCCTTTAGGTCGAAGCCCAGTTGAGTGACACTCCTATTGTGTTGGCTTATACATATGTGTTTCTTAATGACCTCCATGGGTGATGTCCCCTAAGGAGACCAATGACACAATTATGGTGGTGCCAGGTGTGAAACCTGTAGCTCGCTCCCCATATCGTGTAGCGCCAAAGGAAATGGCAGAATTGAAAGTTCAACTACAAGATTTGCTGGAACAGGGATATATACACCCAAGTATGACCCCTTAGAGCGCACCTATCCTCTTTGTGAAAAAGAAGGATGGTAGTCTGCGGTTGTGTATCGACAATCGTGAATTGAACAAGCTGATGGAGAAAAACAAGTATCTGATTCCACAGATAGATGACTTGTTCAATAAACTGGCTGGATCAATGGTATACTCAAAGCTTGATTTGAAATTTGGCTAGTACTAGTTTCGGATTCGGGAAGGTGACATTCCCAAGACAGCATTTGGAACACGCTACGGTCATTACGTGTTTACTGTAATACCGTTTGGACTATGTAATGCGCCATCAGTGTTCATGGACTTAATGCATCACACTTTTAGAGAGTACTTGGATTTATTTGTGATCGTCTTCATTGATGACATCTTAGTGCACTCTCAAAGAAATACCAGTTTTCTGGCACTACAGGATGATGTACGGTTTGGATTGAGTTTGGGCGTAGAAAGAGAGCTTCTGTTGATCCCACCAAGCGATTGTGATGAATGTTGGCACTAACTCCCATTTTGATTGTGAAGCCAGTCCTTGGAGGATAGTGTGGCCATTGTGTGAGCTGTGAGCTCTTAAAGGCCAGTGTGTCAAACGGGTAAGGGGAAAGCTGACACGCGTCATTTGGACGATTTGAGCAACGGGCATGGATGAACTGTACCCGCATTATGTCTGACCGATTGGTAGACCTAAGTTATTGGTCTCGTTGGAGCGCATAATGAGAGTCTTTGGCCTGCGTGCTATTAAGACTAAAATTCTCAAACTTGTCGTTATATTTGGGACCTCTGAATGGTGGTGGGACCCTGGTTTTCCGATACACCGATAATGTGCCCTGAGTGTACGGAGCATAGGGTCATGAGGCGGATGTTTTTGATATATTGAACTGTGTGTGAGTGCATGTTTTGTGATATATCTGCTTGTGAAAATACTATGCCTATAGGGAAGTAATATCACTGCCCCGGGAAAGGGGTAGGGTCGTTATAAATTGGTCAGCTAAATGCTGACCGTTGCCTTGTTTGCCACCCTTAGGGTGGATTGTATCTGTGAAAGTGTTGGAGAACCCAGCGGGAAATAACGGGATGAACCCCATGCTGCTATGCTAGCCCTTGAAGGCCGAATGGAATAGTTTTACCGTTTTCATGTGTGGTTGGCCTGCGTGCCGATGTTTGTAATCCACACCTGTGAAGTTTAACTGTAAGGTCTTAAGGACAAACACTTTTGTGCATTTCTGGATATATTCCAGTGATATATATAAATATGGTTGTTTATATAGTGGACATTCATGATTGTTGAGTTCAGTAATAACCCCTAAAACTTTCGCTAGAATGCTTTGAGTTAGGATGTGTGTACTTGTTTTGATATTCATAAATAATGTTGTCGACTGTCTGCGGAATATGGCGTGGGGCCCCGGCCAGACGCTTTGTTATATTTCATATGACGGACATAGGTGTTATAAAATAAATCACCACTTGCCTCAAACCTTCCGAAATCCGGCCTCACGAGGGATCCGCTACAAAGATTGGCTACAAGAACTCCTCGACTACAGTTCCTGAAACTTTTTTCGGGCAAACGAGAGTCAAGGTCAAAAACCCTAAAGCCAAAAATCCATGAAATGGGAAAACTCACCGTGCATGCGAAGATCTCGGCGAGGGCTTCCCGAATCTACGCTCCGCCGATGATTTCGAGCACCAGAACTTCGATCGGCGGCGGACGAAAGACTCTGTGACGATGTGTTATCCTCTACGCGATACCTGACGGCTTGGTAGAGATGATGAATAGGGTTCCGTCTATTACGTACAAGCTTATATATATTATATCATTAGTATACTTTTCTAAACTTACAAACGACCAGAAAACCCAAATCATCTCGGATTTCCACGAAATTCGCACCAAGGCTAAATACTGATGCCATAAATCCAACGGTGAAGTCGAAGCCAGGATCCGAAAAACCAAACTCGGGTTAAATTTCCCGAAAGTCAAAACATCAACAATCCTAGAAAAACTCCACCGAGTCACCAAATAAGCCCATTTCGTAAGGAAACTTCACAAACACGCTAAAAATTAGCCATACAAATTTTCTCAGGTCAAAACCTCGGATTCCGATGAGCAAAAATAACGCTCATACAACGGCGCCTGCTAACTATGCGTTAATGTAATGCCCTTACGCCAATAATACGACACTAAAGGAATTTAAAATAAAAATCAGTGATGTTATATAAGCAGCCATGTGTTTAGTTTGTTGTGAACACACTGGCAAGCGTTAAGTGTGTTGAAACTAAGCATAGCCAGGCGTTGAATGCATAGAGATTACTCGACACTTTGTCGAGTCATGTGTGGATTTGTCGAGTTAGGAGTTGAGAGCGACAAGACACTTGACGCTTCGTAGAGTCAAGTGTTGATTCATAAAGGCCTTAAGAGCGTCGAGACCACTCGAGACTTCGTCGAGTCCACTCGAGACTTCGTCGAGTCAAGTGTTGATTTGTCGAGGCATTGAGAGTGTTGAGTCTACTCGACGATTAATTGAGTCAAATGTTGATTTGACGAGTCAAGTGTTGAGGCCACTGCCAGGAATTGATTACGTTGCGACCACTCAACGATTCATGAAGTCCAGGGTTGATTCATCGAATTATATTTCATATAATATGGGTCTGCTGATAGCGACGATTTTTTGTTGCTTATTCCTTTAGGTATAAATAGAAGATGTCTTAGGGTTTTCTATAAAACTACCCGAGAAGTACCGAACTGTGTGATAGTACTGCGCTAAACCTGAGAGGAAAAGGTCGATGGAAATGTTTCCAAAAGTCCCTATCCTGTTGCTGTCGCTCAGCCCATTTCCGGCGCCCGCCGCTACTTCCTCTTCTAGAGCAGATCTAGCAGTCTGCGAAGACGCAGAGTGCTTGTTTCCAACCTAGATCTTGTTCGACAAGAGTCTAAGGGTTCTCCCTGTTCATGTGGATCACTTGTAGAGGCATGGATACGTTTTGGGTTCGAAACTCCGGCCACAAGTGTTTGTCAGATTTCTTGGATCATCTTGGTTGATTAGTGACTCAATCCCGCAAAGATAAATTTTGTTTACAGCACTTTACTTCTTGATCAATGTTCATTCCAAGATCTATTTCTTTTGGGCTTTTCTTGTTCCTTCTTCCGTTGTGCATAAGTGTTGTGTCATATAAAAAAACCCAATAGTGGTATCAGAGGGAGGTTCGGCGATGATCATTGTTTCAGAAGTTGCTAAATCTATTGTGTGTAAACCTGGAAATTTAGAAGTGTTCTGAAATGCCCAAATCTATTCTTGGAACCCCGCTAAAAACGCATGTGATTTCTTTGTGATATCTTTATTTTCTCCTTAATAGTAACCGTCCCTCTTGTTGGTTTGTGAAACCAAGTGTGTTAGATTTTGAATCTTGTAGAGAGAGACGAGCTTGTCTATTGTGTAAGTGGAGTTAGTATTGCTCAAGTCCAGTGCTTGTAAATCTGCAGATTTAGAAGGATTCTAAATGTTCAGATTTAGCCCAGTTTGTCAAGTGTTGATGATTTTTCTTGTGCACATCTGGGATGCATTTGGAATATGAATGCTGTGAATTTTATTTTGTGGATGTGCACATTGTTTAATTATTAACCATGATTAAGTATTAATCAATTAACTTAAAAGTCTCTTTTGTAATATTAAGTATTTGGATGCCTTCTGATGGATGACACTCTTCCTTCCTCGATCGATGAAGTCTGGGCTTGCCAAAGAAAGATGAATTAATCTATCATGGAAAGGGTGCGAGCAGATAATTATGATATCCCACTACTGACATTGGGTCAAACATAACTGGGTGAGCTCAAAGGTTGAGTGCCCAGAGGCATAGGGTTGGCATGCAACTTATGATGGATGCGAATAAAGAGTTATACACCAACCATACAAGAGTTGCATAATGATGTAATCAGCAAGCATTGCCTACCTAAATAGCTACATTGTGAGAGAAAAACCAAAGCGGACTCATAGTGTTGGTGAAATATAGATCTTGTCCACTAAGAGAGTAGCTGGCATAAACTCTCTGAATTTATATTGAGGGTTATCGTTTGATTAAAATAGTGGGAGTAATTTTAATTAAAGTCCTAATTGAAATAAAAATAAATGTATTTTGAAATGTAGTACTAAGTTTTCCTTTTCATAAATCCTTGTAGAATTTCCATGGCAAGTGGATCTCACTCCACCCTGTCCCTCAGAGCCATCCTTGAGAAGGATAAACTGAGTGGGACAAATTATTTGGATTGGTACAGGAACCTGAGAATTGTTCTCAGGCAAGAGTGTAAGCTCTAAGTATTTGAAGAGGATTCCCATGAAGAGCTAACCAGGAATGTGTCTCGAGCTGATAAAGATGCTTATAAGAAGTATCAAGATGACTACTTAGATCTCAAATACCTCATGCTGGCAACCATGAACTTTGAGCTTCAGAAGAAACATAAGAACATGGGTTGCAAAGAGATTGACAAGCATCTCAATAAAATGTTTCAAGGTCAATCTCGGCAAGAGAGGTTTGATGTCACCAGGCATTATTTTAGTGTAAGATGGTAGCTCGAGACCTAGTAAGGACTCACGTACTCAAGATGATTGGGTATATAGAGAACCTTGAACAACTAGGTTTTCCTCTGGGCCAAGAGTTGGCTATAGACCTGATCCCGCACTCGTTGCTGGATAATTATGAGCAATTTGTCTTGAATTACAATATAAATGAAATTTACAAGACACTGCCCGAGCTCCTAAGCATGTTGAGAAATGTCGAGATTAATATGAATAAGGCCAAGCCTGCTAGCCCCATACTGATATTGCATAATGGCAAGGCCAAGGACAATGGATTCAAGAAGACTAAGGTTGCACCTAAGGGTGCAAGTGGGTCTTCAAGAAGAAGACCGACATGGACGGGAATGTGCAGACATTCAAAAGGTGATTGGTGGCTAAAGGTTTCAAGCAAATTCATGGGATTGACTATGATGAGACCTTTTCCCCTATTACTATGGTTAAGTCCATCAGAATTCATCTTGCTATTGCTGCGTATTATGACTATGAGATTTGGTAGATGGATGTCAAAACGGCTTTCCTAAATGGTAACCTCCTTGAGGAAGTGTATATGACACAACCCGAGGGTTTTGTATCTCTAGGTGAAGCCACTAAAATATGCAAGCTGCAAAGATCCATTTATTGATTAAAATAGACTTCCTAATGTTGGAATCTTTGTTTTGATAAAAAGATCAAAGAGTTTGGTTTTATCAAAAATGAGGATGAACCGTGTGTTTACAAGAGTATTAGTAGGAGCATTGTTGTCTTCCTGATATTGTATGTAGATGACATACTACTGATCGTGAATGACAAATCGACCCTATAAGTTGTTAAGAACAACCTAGGGAACTACTTTTCAATGAAAAATTAGTCGAAGCGACTTATATACTTGGTATTAAGATCTATAGAGATTCATCAAAGAAGTTGTCGGGTTTGACCCAAATTACATACATTGAGAAGGTGTTGAAGAGGTTTAGCATTCTTGAGTCCAAGATAGGATTCTTACCCATGTCTAATGGTGCGAGTCTCTCTAAGGACCAGTGTCTTAAATCTTCCAAAGATAAGGACCGTGCAAAGTTGATTTCATATGCTTTGGTAATTGGAACAATCATGTATGCAATTATATGTACTCGACCCGATGTCTCTTATACATTGATCATGACTATCAGGTATCAGTCTGATCCCAGTGATGGTCACTTGATAGCTATAAGGAATATCCTAAAGTACTTGAGAAGGACTAAGGATACGTTCTTGGTATTTGGCAGAGAGGAAGAGCTCGTTGTAAAGGGTTACATGGATGCTAGCTTCCAAACTGATAGGGACGACTCAAAGTTTCAATCAGGGTTTATATTTTGCATAAATGAAGGAGCTATTAGCTGGAAGAGTTCCAAGCAGGAGATAGTTGTTGATTCTACAATAAAGGTTGAGTATATCGCTGCAGTAAATGCGACAAAGGTGGTTGTATGGAACAGGAAATTCATCGGCGAGTTAGATGTAGTTCCTAGAATTGTTGGTCTCATAGTTCTCTACTGTGATAACAATGATGAAATTTAACTTTCTTCGGAACCTAGATCTCATCATCGCTCCAAGCACATACTTCGGCGGTTCCATCTTATTCGTGAGATTGTTGATCGAGGAGATGTGAACATTTGTAAATTGCCAACTGAAGAAAATATTGCAAGTCTACTGATAAAGCCTCTCGCACGGAGAAAGCATGATGGTCATGTTAGATCAATAGGTATAAGATACCTGAATGATCAACTCTAGTATGAGTCTTGTGGGTTGTATATTTGCCGGTTGTTGTAATAATTCATTTGATGAATGGAGTACTATACATTTCATTTTATATTTAAGGCAAGTTCTTTTATTATGTAAATTTATTTCTATTGTGATAGATTAATTTAAGGTCATAACTTCCCTTAGAATATTTGATTCCATAGGAGTCAAGTGGTCACTTAAAAGTGAGAGCCTATATTTTTAGAAGCTTCATTCTTAAATGGTCCCTTGTCGGCGTATCATCTTAGAAGCTAAGGGCAATGATGATACATTAAGACTAGCATGTGCGTTGACTGATGACCAGTTATCACAGATCATAATATTGTGATATCAAGTCATCATATGGGTACTTGTTAGTGAACAAGTTATACTATACAAACCCACCATGAGAATACTTTGTGGATTGTTAAATAAATGTGTCAAAAGTATAGCTCAAGTGGTAATGTTGTTTGTGGTCCTTTGACCTGAAGTCACAACATTCATCAAGTGAGGAAAAGCGTGCTTTGAAGCTATCAAAAGTCCAGTCTTGAGAAAGTTGTATGTTAAAGGTGGTTATTAGGTACGTTATGAATCATTTGGGTGTTTGCGTGTGGATAGAAATGGGATTTTTTACTCCTATATGACAAGAGTTGCATCCATGGGCCCCTTGATGGAATGGGACTAAGAAATGCATGGCCATGCTTGGCTGAGTGAATATATAATATTGGACTCATCAATTTTTGGAAGTCAATTCTAGATCAGGAAACTTGGATTGAACAATTATGAGGGTGACACAGTCTATACCTCTAGTTCTATCCGGATATGATGGACGAAGGGATATGACAACACTGATATATTGGTCACAATGGCTTTTGAGTTATAAACTCTTATTGTATGGGGAGTAATGATGTATTGCTTGATGGCGCTCATTGTTTGTGAAGCTTTTGTTTGATACTTTCAATATCAAGTGGGAGACTGTTAGTGTTATCATTGTGATCTGGAAGTGATCGAGCATGTAGTCTCACTATCAACATAATATGAGCCTACAGGATCACACAAAAGAGAGTTTGGAGAAATTAGAGGAATGTATTATGTTGGTTATGCTCATATGTATTGAGTAAAGGACTAAGCAACCAGGCGTTGAGTGTGTTGTGAACACATTGGTAGGCATTGAGTGTGTTGAGACCAAGCACATTCAGGCGTTGAGTGCGTCGAGACTACTCGACGCTTCATCGAATCAAGTGTTGATTAATCGAGTTAGGTGTTGAGAGTGTCGAGACCACTCGATGCTTCGTTGAGTCAAGTGTTGATTCATCGAGGCATTAAGAGCGTCGAGACCACTCAAAACTTCGTCGAGTCAAGTGTTTATTCATACAGGAGTTGAGAGTGATAAGTCCACTCGACGATTCGTTGAGTCAAATGTTGATTCGATGAGTCAAGTGTTGAGGCCACTGCCAGGCGTTGAGTGCGTTGTGACTAATCGATGATTTGTCGAGTCAAGTGTTGATTCGTCGAATTATATTCCATATATTACGGGTCTACCTATAGCGACAAATTTTTGCTCTTTATTCCTTTGGGTATAAATAGAAGATGTCTTAGGGTTTTCTGTACAACCACCCGAGAAGTGCCAAACTGTGCGAAACTAGAGAGGAAATAGCTGACGAAGAGTGTTTTCAAAAGTCTCGATCCCCCACTATCGCTCAGCCCGTTTCCGGTAGTCGATGCCACCGCCTCTTCTAGAGTAGATCTAGCAGTCTGTGAAGACGCGGAGTGCTTTCTTCCAACCTAGATATTGTGTGACAAGAGTCCAAGGGTTCTCCCCATTCATGTGGATCACCTGTAGAGGTGTGGATACATTTATGTGCTCAGAACTCCAGCCGCTAGTGCCCGCCGAGTTTCTCGGAGCATCTTGGTTGAGTAATGACTCAATCCCGCAATGGTAAATTTTGTTTATAGCACTTTACTTATTGATAAATGCTCATCGCAAGATCTATTTCTTTTGGCCTTTTCTTGTTTCTTCTTCCGTTGCGCACAAGTGTTGTATCGTATAGAGAAACCCAACAACTACGACTATTGAATTTGTTTGCACCTCCACGCCCTGCACCCCAACTCCTTATCTAGTCGCAGCCCTGCAATTATGGCTTCATACTCCTCCTGGTTTTTAGTTACCGAAAAATGTATCACCACAGCTTGTTATATCTTTATTCCCTAGGGGCTCTCCAACACCACCCCCTCCTAAATAATGTCTTCTTAAAGCTCCGTCAAACAATACCTTCTAGGAGACCTACCGGGAAGATCTGGCTTCCTCCACCTCAACCATGTAGTTGTCTAAAAAGTCTGCCACTGCCTGAGCCTTCATTAATAGGCATGGTATAAATGAGATATCAAATTCACTTAACTCCACCGACCACTTTGCAAGTCTTCCTGAGTGCTCGATTTCCTCGAAGATTTTTCGAAGAGGGTGGTCGGTCACCACTCTAACCGAGAGCGCTTGGAAGTATGGTCTGAGCTTCCTGGCAGAGATGACCAGGGAAAGCGCCAACTTCTCTAGGATCGGGTATCTAAGCTCTGCCTTCTCTATGTCCCTGCTCACATAGTAAATTGGCATTTTCTTCTTACCCTCCTCTCGGACCAAGATGGAGCATATTGCCTCCGTCCTGACTCTGAGGTATAAAGTTAGATCTTCCCCCTCCTTCTGTCCTTGGAGAAGTGGAGCCTTGGTGAGTTGGCTCTTCAAGGCTTGGAAGGCTTCCTCTCACTCCCTTGACTATTCAAATCTCTGGTTGCCTCGTAATACCTTCAAGAAGGGCGAACACTTTTCTCCTACCATAAAGAGGAACCTACTCAACCCTACGAGCATCCCTGTTAGGTGCTAGACCCCCATGGCACTTCATGGCGACTCCAAATCCACTATGGCCTTGACCTTATTGGGGTTAGGCCCCACTCTTCCCGGGGTAAGGAGATGACCCATGAACTTTCCCCTGCTCGCCCCCAAAACACACTTCAAGGGTTTTAGCAATATCTTGAACTTTCGTAGAGTGGCGAAGGTCTCCTCCAAGTCTCAGAGGTAAGAGCTCTCATCTTTGCTCTTCACCAAGAGGTCATCTATATACACCTCCAAGTTCCTTCCCCTCTAATCCCAAAATACTATGTCCATTATTTTCTGATATATCTCCCCTATTTTCCTCAGCCCAAAGGGTATCATCTTATAGAAATGCCACCTATCTCTCCTTATGAAGGAAAAAAAATTTATGTCTAGTAGGAGCATCCCGATCTAGTGATAACCTTGAAAAATATCCAAGAAACTCATCATAGAAAAACCGATGGTTGAGTCAATCAGGACGTTGATTCTAGGCAAAAGGGTAACAATCCTTAGGACATACTTTATTTAAAAGAGTGAAATCAACACACATCGTTCATCAACTATCCCCCTTATTCACCATTACTAGGTTGGAGACCCAACCTTGATACTGGATCTCCGATACAAAACATGCCTTGAGGAGCTTTTCCACCTCCTCCTGGATGGGCTCCTCTAGCTTATCGGCAATGGTCCTCCTCTTTTGGCAGATAGGACGGACCTTCGGGTTGAGGTTGATACAGTTGCATGCCATGTTGATATAGATGCATGGCATGTCTATCGTGCTTCATGCGGAGACGCGCAAGCTCTTTTGGATGCACTTCAGTATCTTTCCCTAATCTTCTGGGCTTAGAGCTTTGTTGACTCGCACCTTCTCCGTCCTTCACCACTATGTAAAGTATTCCATTTCCACCACCTCTTCCACCGCATCTAGTCGGGACTAATCCTCCCATTCATTCCTCACCATCTCTCCTCGAACAAGGGCCCATTCATTCTCCGCATCATCTACTGTCATAACCTCGGCATAATCTTCTAGTACTTCATCTGTCATTCCCTCATGGGCGCGGATCTCCTTTTCATCTACTTCCTCTGCACCATCTTACATAGACAACTCCTCTATCACCTTCTTCATCTCCTCCACATCCTCCCTCTAGGAGATGGTGTTGGCTGTTTTAATATTGCACTGCCTCGCAACTTTAGTATCTCCCCAGATCCGAACCTGGACTCCTTCGATGTTAAACTTGAGGCACTACTGGAAAAATTAAGAAATTCAATAGAAGGCACAAATGAGGGGTCACCCAAAAAAGCGATATAGTTGTTAAGAGCATCCAAGATGATAAACTGGCAGTTCATGGACTGTCCCACCAACATGACGTGGAGTCCAACCCCTTCCTCTATATCCTTTCTCTCCCCAAAAGTCTAAACAGGGGTCCATCTGATGCCAACACCCTCCTAAACTCTACCTTCATCTCATAAAATTATTTCTTGAAGATCACATTCACGGAACTCCCATTATTGACTAGAATCCTGATACCGTGAAGTTTTCAATAGCAGTCTGAATCACTAAAGCATCACAGAATGCATCCTAATTGTCTGGTATATCCCTTGACGAGAAGGTGATCCTCTACTCGGGGGGGTGAGGTTTGGGTGGTCGAATCAACACTTCTCCTGAACATCGTTTGGAGGCTCCCTTTGCGAGTGTCCTCGATCCCCACTCCCACATTGATCACCCCAATTCCTCCTCGAGCTCCTACATCGGTCTAGTCTTCGCATCTGTCCTTCTCTCCTACATTGGGTAGAACCTCTTCAATTCACACTTGTTGATGTTGTGTCTATTGTGTTAGAATATTTTCTTCCCTCAACTCCAAGAACTCTAGGTATGTGGTTGTTATGTGACCTTTCTCATGATGGAAGTCACAATAGGGCAACACCACCCTACCCCTTCTTCTTCCCCCTTGATCATTCCTTCGTCCTCTTTCTCTTCCTCGACCGATTGATATAGCTTACTCTGGTGGGGGTAGGATGGGCCTTTGTCCCTATCTACACCCCGAGGGTTGAACTATCCCTGCTTGTCATGATGGTTCCCCCCTCCTTAGAATCCTCTTACTTGACCTTGAATGGTCCCTCCTCGCAGCCTCCAAGCAAGCCGGTTGTTCGACTTCTGGTGACCCCATCCCTGATGTTTCCCCTGAAACCCATGTCCTCAGGTCTCTTCTCTTCTTCTTACTACCTCCTGCTTCCTGATTCCACCCTACTCCTCCTCTTCTACTCCCAACCTAGCCAACTTTTTGGCAAACACCGGATTCGCTTCTTCCCCTTCAATTTCCTTTACCATCCATTCCATCAACTCTTAAAAGTATAGAGGTGGCTATCGCTTCAACTCCATACAAAAGAACCCCTAATGAAGCCCGGGTGTGAAGGCTAGCATCAGGGTATACCCTGGAACTTCTTGGACCAGGAGAATCTCTTCTTGGAACCTATCAACATAACTTCCTAATGTCTCATCCTCCCCTTTCTTGATTGAAAATTGGAACTATGCTCACTTCTTACACTTCTTCGATGTTGAGAACCTCAACAAGAAATCTCGACGCAGATCCTCAAAGTAGTATATTGAATTCACCTGGAGCTGGTGGAACTAGTCACTCACCTTCTCCTTGAATGGGATCACAAAGAGTCTGCATTTGAAAGCATCTAACATTTTTCTGATGGAAATGTCTTTCTCAAACCACTAGATGTGTTGAATGGGGTCATGCCTGCCAATGTAATAAGACATCTCCGGCTCCCTAAATCCCTCTAGAACTCGAGCTGAGATGACTAACACACTGATGGAACTCCACTAGTAGGGCGAGTGTTATGACTTCATGTCAAAAGACCACAAACACCATTGCCACTTGATCCATACATGTGCCACGTTAATATAACTATCCACAAAGTATTCTCATGGTGGGTCTGTCCAGTACAACTTGTTTATAATATGTACTCATATGATGACTTGATATCACAATATCATGACCTGTGAGGACGAGTCATCAGTTAATACACATGTTAGTCTTAAAGGAATCATCATCGCCCTTAGCTTCTAAGATGATACAATGACTAGGGACTCTTTAAGAATGAAGCCTCTAGGATAAAAGGTTCTTACATCAAGTCACAACTTAACCTATGGAAGCAAACATTGTAAGGGCATTTATTTTTAGTTAACAATTCTATCACAATAGAAATTATAACATAATAAAAGAACTTGCCAAAATATATAAATAAAATGTATATAGTACTTTTATTCATCAAATGAAATATCTAACAGCAAATAAACATACAATCCACAAGACTCAAACTAGAGTTGATCATTCAGGTATCATATACCCATAGATCTAACATAATCATCATGCTTTCTTTGTGTGAGAGGGTTTGTCAGTGGATCCATAATTTTTTCATCAGTCGGCACTCTGCAAATGCTTACATCTCCTCGATTGACAATCTCTCGAATTAGATAGAACCGTCGAAGTATGTGATTGGAGTGCTGATGGGATCTAGGTTCCAAAGCAAGTGCAATTGCACCGTTATTGTCACAGTAGGGAACTACGGGACGAATAATGCTAGGAATTATATCTAACTCGCCGATGAATTTTCTGATCCATATAGCCTCTTTCGCTCCATTTACAACGGTGATATACTCGGCCTTAATAGTAGAATTGGCAACTGTATCCTGCTTGGAACTCTTCTAGCTAAAGCACTTCCATTCAGGCAAAACACAAAACCTGACTGAGACTTTGAATCGTCCCTATCAGTTTGGAAGCTAACATCCATGTAACCACTTACAACGAGCTCTTCCTGTCCGCCGAATACCAAGAATGTATCATTAGTCCTTCTCAAGTACTTGAGGATATTCTTGACGGATATCTAGTGACCTTCACTAGGATCAGACTGATACCTGCTAGTCATGCTCAAGGCATAAGAGACATCGGGTATAGTACATATCATTGCATACATGATTGACCCAATTGCCGAATCATATGGAATAAACTTCATGCAGTCCTTATCTTCACAAGACTTAGGACACTGGTTCTTAGAGAGACTCACGCCATGATACATGGGCAAGAATCCTTTCTTTGACTCAAGCATGCTGAACCATTTCAACACCTTGTCAATGTACGTACTTTGGGTCAAACCCAGCAACTTCATTGATTTATCTCTATAGATCTTAATACCGAGTATATAAGTTGCTTCCCCTAAGTCCTTCATCGAAAAGCAGTCCCCTAGGTTGTTCTTAACAACTTGTAGGGTCAGTTTGTCATTCCCGATCAATAGTATGTCATCTACATATAATATCAGAAAGACAACTATGCTTCCACTAATCTGTTTGTAAACATGCGGTTCATCCTCGTTCTTGATAAAACCAAACACTTTGATCTTTTCATCAAAACGAAGATTCCAACTTCGAGAAGCTTGTTTTTACCCATAAATGGATCTCTGAAGCTTGCATATTTTAGTGGCTTCACCTGGATATACAAAACCCTCGAGTTGTGTCATATACACTTCCTCAAGGAGGTTTCCATTAAAGAAAGATGTTTTGATATCAATCTGTCAGATATCGTAATCATAATATGCAGTAATAACAAGCAGAATTCTGATGGACTTAACCATGGTCACAGGGTAAAAAGTCTCATCATAGTCAATACCATGAAATTGTTTGAAACCCTTAGCCACTAGTCGCCCTTTGAATCTTTGTGTCTTCCCATCCATGTCGGTCTTCTTCTGAAGACCCACTTGCACCTTATGGGTCTTACCCCTTCTGGTGGTTCCATTAAAGTCCAAACTTGGTTTTCATACATGGACTCCATTTCTGATTTCATGGCCTCAAGCCACTTCTCGGAGTCCGGTCCACTCATAGCCTCTTGGTAGGTTGATGGCTCATCATCATGATCCATAAGCAACACATTACATATTTGAGACTTGAGAAATCCATATCTCTTAGGCGCAAACCTTGGTCTTCCAGATTTACAAGGAACTTGTGTTTCCTGAGTAGGTTCTCTAGCTACAACACCTTGTAGTCCTGATTCAGGTTCCAATTCCGGTTCATTCACAGTTTGTGGTTCTTAAACTTCTTCAAGTTCTACCCTGGTTTTCTTTATACTTAAGAACTCTTTCATAAGAAAGACACCAGTCCTCGTGACAAACACTTTTACCTCGAAAGGTAGGTAGAAGTATTACCCTTTGGTTTCCCTTGGATAACCAACAAGATAACACTTATATGATTTGGATTCCAGCTTATCAGGCAATTGAAGTCTCACGTATGCCTTACAGCCTAGAACCTTAATGAACGACATATTGGGATGCTTCCCAGCCCATATCTCATATGGTGTCTTTAGAACCGCTTTTGTTGGAGCACGATTTAATGTGAAAGCAACAATTTTTAGAGCAAATCCCCAAAAGGAAACAGGCATATCTGCACGACTCATCATCAATCGCACCATGTCTAACAAAGTACGATTCCTCCTCTCATACACACCATTATGCTGTGGTGTTCTAGGTAGAGTGAGTTGTGATACAATACCACACTCTATCAGATGATTACAGAACTCACGACTTTGGTATTTGCCACCTTGATCAGATCAAAGTGCTTTAACCTTCTTACCCAGCTGGTTTTTTACTTCGTTTTTAAACACTTTGAACTTTTCAAAGGTTTCGGATTTGCACTTCATAAAATACACATATCCGTATCTACTAAAATCATCAGTAAATGTAACAAAGTAGAAGTACCCACCTCTAGCCATAGAACTCATGGGTCCACATACATCACTATGTACTATACCCAAGAGATCATCAGCCCTCTCATTGTAGCCAGTGAAAGGGACTTTAGTCATCTTGCCTAACAAACAAGATTTGCATCTCTCAAATGATTCATAATCAAATGAGTCCTGAAAGTCAGGGTAAGATCTACTTTTACTCTAGAGGGGGGGTGAATAGAGTATGTTAAAATAATTTTCCAATTTAAAAATTATTTTGCAGTAGAAGACTTTATTTATATATAGGTGTATTGTGCTTGCAGTAAATAAAACTAAGTAAGCAAGAAACAAAAAACACAGCACACAGCAAATCAAACACAGCAACTAGAAGACATAAGGATCTATAGTGGTTCCCCAATCAACCTGGGTACTTCCACTCTTCTACCACCCTATGTAGGAATCCACTGCAGGAATAGTTGATCAGGTGTCCTGGGCACCAATGAGCTTTTGATAAGGTGCTCAAAAAACAAACCAGATTTTTTGATCAGGTATCTTGCCACCACTGAGTTTTGACAAGGTCTCAGAAACCAAACACAAAACTTTTGAAGGGAGTTTTGAGTAACCCTTTTACACCAAAGGAAAATAAAAGAGGTGAAGTTGTTCTTCTCTGTTTAACAGTCAAAGAGAAGACTAGTGGATTGATGTTGTCAAAGCTCCCCCTGAGATTTGCAGTTGTTCAGGAAGAGAAGCTTTACACAGGGTGATAGGCCTTCAGAATAAATGAGATCTCCAGCAAAGACTTAAAAGTGTTGTGTCTGGAGTCTTGATTGATGAAGCCTTGAATAATTGAAATGAGAAACTGTAATCCTGTAGTTGTTGTGTGTCACACAGATCTCAGATGTTGTTCTTGGTTTTTCTCTTGTTATCTGATATCCTATATTGATGATTATTGACTGTCTCTATTATCTGAAAAGATATATTGAAATCCAATCTTCTAAATAGCCGTTAGCCAGTCATAAATGACTTCCTTAATGGATATCTGTCTTTGGAGGAAAGTCCTAAGTGACATTCTCTTTTAGTCTCCTTGAAACTTGCTCCAGATTAATTGAAATGGCTACAAAATCCTTTGCATTAACTGATGGATATGAATAAATTTTAATTCCATATCTGACTGAATTTGAAATCCTGAAATCGTCGATTTCTCAAGAAAATCGTCGATCTGAGCTCGACTACCGTCGACCTGAGCTTAGAGACTGGAACTTGACTTGAAACAGAGATCGTCGATCTGAGCTCAACTATCATCGACCTGAGCTCAGAGATCTAGATTTTGGCTAGAGACAGAAACGTCGATCTGAGCTCGAAGATCATCGAACCGAGTTCGACGACTCGTTGAACTGAACTCAGAGATAGTTGAACTGAGTTCGACGCCTCGTCGATCTGAGCTCGACGATAATTGCCTTAGTCTTCTGCACTTGTAATCTGAACTAGAAGGTCTTGAGGGCAGCTTTCAAACCTAAGTTCTAAGCCTTAGACTTATTCTAGTTAACCTTTAAAACTATACAATGAGGTCAAGACATATTCCTAAGGATATAGTGATCCTTACCCAAATCAGTAATAGGGTGTTCCAACAATCTCCCCCTATTTGGGTTAGGATTACTATTTACATGACATATAGGAAATAACAAGCATACAAGCAGAAACAAAAGTAAACACAATATTGTAGAATAATGAAATGCAGCATTGTAGAAGCAAATATAATCATAGCAGATTGTCAGAGATAGATATATACTATTCATCTTACACAATTAGTCCTTTTCTTCTCTCTTTTTGAATAAGATTTCTCTGTTTGGATTTTGAGCTTCCTTCTTGGATCTTCTGTCATCAGCAGCACCTAGGGAGGTTTGAGATTTGGGTCTGGGAACAACAGCCTCTGGGTGCAGCTTCAAGTAACTCTCTAGATCAAAGAATTTTCTGGAGGAGTATCTTTCAAGTTCTTTCTTTCTTTGCTCAGATAAAGTAGTGATGTTTCAAGTATCTCTCCCTTGTTCTATAGCCTTCTTTATTTGATCTAAAGCAGCTAATTCTTTCATCCTTGTTGTCCAAGAAATAGGATTATTCTCTGGATCTTCAAAGGGAACAGAAGGTTCATATCTATTGATTGTATCAGCAGGAGGAGCTCTTGAAGTAACAATTTCTTTAAGCTTGTAAGGGAAAGGACCAGAAGTTGAATCAATGGGGCCTTGTCCTTCCCTGTGATAAGGATGTTGTCTTGATTGTCCTCTTTTATTTCCTCTATATTGGCCTCTTCTAGATTGGTGGCCTCTTTTTTGATATCATCTGGATTGGGATCTGTCTTTAATTTGAGAGGAACTTTGAGTTTTAGCATGAGAGGATTGTGAAACAGAACTTCCCCTAGTTCCTACATCTGGAGAGGGAGGAGGAGGAGGAGGATTATGATGAGATGTGCCTTTGTCATACTTCCTCCTCTTTTTCATGGCCTTCAATTGGTTCTTTGAGAATTGCATCCATGGTTCAGTTATTGGGCAGTCATGCAGAATATAATAAGGAATATCATTATCATTTCTGACTTTCTGTAGAGGAAATCTCATCAAGGCTTTGCTTCTTGCTTTCCTCTTCCTTGCAATGGTTGCAGAGGAGTCATCAGAATCAGTCCTATTCTCATCACTGTCTGAGCTTTGAGGATTGTCATATAGCTCATCAATCCTTTTAATATAATCTTTCTGTTGTTCAGATTGTTCAGTTAAAGCAGCAGCAGTAACATAAGCAGTGACAGAAACTGGAGCAAAAGCAGAAGTAGCAATACTAGAAGAAACAGAAGTAGCACTAATAAAAGAAACAGCAACACTAATAGCTGGAGCAGCAGGAACATCAGAAATAGTAATAACAGCAGCAGCAGATTCAGAAACAAAAGCTGGAACAGCAGGCTCAATAACAATAATAGCAGGCTTTGAATCTTTAGCCTCTATAATCATCAAATCATTAGCAATATCAAAACTAACTTCATCAGCAGCAGCATTTAACACACACAGTATCAGCAGAAGTAACAATTTACACAGCCTTGATAGAATTGATATATGAAGATATCAAGCTGGGATTACAACTGGAAATAGGCACAATGGCCTTAGTAATATCCTCAGCTTCATGAGCTAGAAGATATCTGCTATGGAGAGCATCAAATTCTGAAAGCAGTGACCTAAAGTCAACTGAACTGAAAGATATAACTAGAGCTGGGGCTGGAGCAACTAGCACTTCTTCATCTGAAGCAGGCAGCATCTCTTCTTCATATGGCATCTCCCCCTGCCTGGATTTAGTTGAAACTGGATCAAGACACCCCCACAGAAGGGATTGCCTGAGGAGGATAGAAGGAGGAGAGCCTGGTAGATAACTCAGTGATTGATTTAAGAAGTGGAGCCATGGAGGTCTTCAGCAAGAGTGTTAGCCTGGGAGCTAACATCTCATAAAGCTTATCTGCAAGGGCTGGAAGATCTATTTGCTCAAGGGATGCTTGAGTATAGGTAGAAGATAAAGGTGCAGAGGTTGATTATGTTGGAGGAGCTGTAAATATGTTGAGAGATGATGTGGATGGCAGTGGGATGGATGGTTGAGAAGTGGGAATGGTGGTGAGGGATGTCACTGGAATGGAAATGGATGGGTTGAAAGATGGCTGAGTAAGAATATCTTGAAGCAATTGTTGGTAAGAAGTAGAAGATGATGGGGGCTCAAGGGGTGAGGAATGAGAATAATCCATGAAGGAATCATCTAAGAGGTTGAATGATGGAAGATGGATGGATGAATCAATGTCAAGAGGGGGATAATAATGCAGGGGATGGAATTACTCTTGATGAGTTGCTGGTGGTGGTGAAGAGATAGATGGAGATGGAGTTGAGATGGGAGATGAAATAGTGATTGGGGATGAAATAGAAATGGTGATGGTGGATGTAGGGATGGATAAAGAAACAATAGGTGGATATGGTGGAGATAAGGAGGAGGCAGGCAATTCTTCCAAGGGGCAGTTGCCTGAGGGGAAGTGACTTGTACAGTCCTTGTGCCTTAAGTTGAGGTAACTGTTGGACCCCAGCTGGGTTTGGCAATTTGCCTGTCCACCTTTCCAAAGAGAGCACAGGAGAGTCTCTTGGAGGCATTGATGTGCATACCACTGGAAACAAGTAGTTGGGGGCATCTGTTATGCAGAAACAGGCCTAATATCCTCCCAAAATTAACAAGATTCTTGTTAATCTTCTTCTTAATTAAATCAAAGAATATTTCTCCCCAGTTCAAATGTTTCTTATCAACTAAGGCACCCATCAAACAGAATTGATACCTAGATATAGTATCATGAGCAGAATGCTTTGCTAACAGTACCTTTCCCACAACATCAGCTAAAAATCTGTACTCCACTGACAGATTCTTCTTAAGCAACTTATTAGGGTTTTCTGATGAGTGACCCATTCTATCCAACATAGAAGAAAATTCCTCTCCAGACAGTTCTACTTAATCATGCCTAGTACTCAATTGGAAAACTTCTGTTATAAGAGCAGGAGTTAGGGATACATGAGTTCCTGATATTATTCCAATCACTGTGTTTTGATCCAAGTTGTGTGTTATATACACCCATTCCTCTATCTCATCTACAGCCAATTTCATCCTTGTAGACATGATAGGAACCAACTGTTGTTCCTTGAACAGTTTCAGAATATCCTTGAAGATTTGATCACTTCCTTCGAATGAATCCCTATCGATGTCGAAACCGGTGTCAAACTTCATTACTGCCAAGACTACAACAGAGACGGCCATATTTACCTGCAAAAACAAACAAACATGACCAAGTGTAGAAGGGTTTGGATGGAAAGAAAAGCTCTGCAAAAAGTATGAAAGCGCAAAAGAGAACGACGGCCAAAAAATTAATTTTATATTAGGGTTCGACGCAGAAAAGGAAAGATCGGTGAACTCAGTTCGACGATATGGGCCTCTAAAGAAATCTGAAAGGTCTTCAACATCGTCGATCTCCGTTCGACGATATTACAGAGCGTCGAGCTGCATTCGACGATCTCTGACCGGAATGAGATAGCCTAGCACTATCTAGAAAATACTAAACTCCAGACGACGATTTCTGAGAACGTCGATCTCCGTTCGACGATCTTTGGGAAAAATGTCGAGCGCAGTTCAGAGATCAGAAATAACCTATAGACACTAGAAAAATCAAGTTTTTAGCATAGTATTGGTCAATTTTAAGGTTTTAAAATCTTGGATCTTAATTTAAACTTCCTCCATCTAACATTCTGAATAGATTCAGGAAGAATGTGTGTTTCTTTTCATCCAAGGGTTTGGTGAAAATATCTCCCCTTTGCAAATCAGTTGGGATATATTGAAGTTCAATTTTATTTTTCTCGACATTATCTCTTAAAAAGTGATGCCTAATCTCTATATGTTTTGTCCTACTATGGAGGACTGGATTTTGTGCTATAGAAATAGCACTGGTGTTATCACAAAATATTTTTGACTTATCTAAGTTGTAACCATAATCTAGTAGCTGATTTTGAATCCACAATATCTGTGAGCAATAACTACCTGCTGCCATGTATTTAGCTTCAGCAGTTGATGTGGACACAGATGTTTTTTTCTTACAAAACTAGGAGACAAGTCTGTCACCAAGAAACTGACAAGTTACACTGGTGCTTTTCCTGTCAACTCTACATCCAGCATAATCAGCATCTGAAAATCCAGTTAATTCAAATCCTGAATCTTTTGGATACCAGAGACCTAGATTTGGACAACTTTTCACATACCTAAGAATCCTTTTTACTAATGTTAGGTGTGACTCTCTAGGGCTTACTTGGAATCTAGCACATATGCATGTAGCAAACATTATGTCAGGTCTAGTAGCTGTAAGGTACAATAAATAGCCAATCATTTCTCTATATGTTGTCTGATCAACAGTTTTCCCATGTTCATCAGCATCTAATACAACATTAGTAGGCATAGGTGTTTTCATGCAGGATGCTTCAGACATACCAAATTTCTTAACCAACTCTTTTGCATACTTGGTTTGAGAAATGAATATGCCATCAGCATGCTGTTTGACTTGCAATCCTAGAAAGAAGGAAAGCTCACCCATGCTACTCATTTCAAATTTAGAATGCATTAGGTTGGAAAACCTTTTGCACAAATTTGAATCAGTAGATCCAAAGATAATATCATCTACATAAATTTGTACTAGTAGGGTATTGGACTTATGGGATCTAATAAAAAGAGTTTGGTCTACTCTACCCCTTATAAAATCATTTTACAAAAGAAAGCATGCTAAGGTCTCATACCATGCTCTAGGATCTTGCTTTAGACCATACAATGCTTTATGCAATTTAAAAACATAATCAGGATGAGTTGGAGAGATAAAACCTGGGGGTTGACTAATATAGACTTCTTCCTTGATATCTCCATTGAGAAATGCACTCTTTACATCCATTTGATAGACCTTGAATCCCTTGTGAGCTGCATAAGCTAGAAATATTCTTATGGCCTCCTACCTTGCAACTGGTGCAAAAGTCTGGTCATAATCTATTCCTTCTTCTTGGGTAGTATCCTTGTGCAACTATCCTTGCCTTGTTCCTTACAATAATTCCTTGATCATCCAGTTTGTTCCTGAACACCCATTTTGTTCCAACAATGGAGTGATCCTTTGGCCTTGACACTAGCTCTCAAACTTTGTTCCTTTAAAATTGATGTAACTCCTCTTGCATTGCAATGATCCAGTGTGGATCTTGTTCTGCATCTTGTATGGATTGAGGCTCAATTTGAGAAAAAAAGCAGGTGTGCATCAAATTTTGGTTGACCTAATTTCTGGTTTGCACACCAGCTGAAATGTCTCCAATCACTTGGGAGATTGGATGATCTCTTGATGTTACTAAATAAACAGGGGGCGTTGATTGTTCACCAACCTATGTTGTTGTTTCCTCTTGTGGAACAACAACTGGCTCTTCAATGTGATTCTCACCAAGATGTTGAGTGTCCTCTTTATCTTCACTACTTCTACCTCTTTGTTGGATAGGTGAATGTATTGTATCCTTTTCTATAAAGTGTAACCTGTTCAAATTTTCTGAAAGAGAATGCACCTGTAAAGGTTCTATGGTAGAATTATTCTTCTCCTTATAAGACATGTTAGTTTCATCAAAAGATACATGTACAAATTCTTTAATTTTAAGAGAAGATTTTTTATACACCCTATAAGCTTTACTGATCATGGAGTATCCCAGAAACACTCCTTCATCAGCTTTGGCTTGAAATTTTGCTATGTATTTCTTGTCATTATTGTGTATGTAATAAATACAACCAAAATTTTTTAAATAATCTACTTTAAGTTTCTTCCCTTTGAGTAATTCATAGGGAGTCTTGCCCTTCAGCTTATGTATCAAACTTTTGTTCAACACATAGTTTGAGGTGTTCACTGTCTCTGCCCAAAAGGATAGAGGAAGGCGAGCATCTGTCAATAATGTAGTAGCAGACTCAATAAGGGTTCTTTTTTTCCTTTCAGCTACCCCATTTTATTGAGGAGTTCTAGGAGCTGAGAAAGTGTGTCTGATCCCTTCACTCTGACAGAACTCTTGCATAAGAAGAGAATCAAACTCTGTCCCATGATCACTTCTGATCAAGGCAATGTTAGTATTGAACTCAATCTGTATGCATTTGAGAAACTCTGTCAAACACTTAAAGTTATCAGACTTCTTCCTTAGAAAGAACACCCATGTGAATCTAGAGAAGTCATCTATAACTACTGAAGTGTAAGATTTCCCTCCTAGGCTTTGTACTGTAATGGGTCTAAAAAGATCCATGTGTAACAGATACAAGATCCTAGGTGAATCACTCTTATTAAGTGACTTGAGACTATTTTTAGTTTGCTTGCCTAATTGACAAGCCCTGCAAAGTCCTTCCTTCTTGTAGGGGCCAGAAGGTAGTCCTCTAACAAGGTTGTCCTTGGATAGACTAGCAATGGTTCTAAGGTTTATATGTCCTAATCTCTTATGCCATAGTTCATTTGGTTTACTAACAGAGTTGAACAAGCAGATATCTATCTTAGTTGAATGAAAATCTACAAGATAGATGTTACCTTTCCTTTTACCTGTTAACACAGTTGTGTTGTCCTCTGATTTGATTTTGCATGAGGATTTGTTGAATGTCTCCTGGTAGCCTTCATCACATAGTTGACTGATGCTGATTAGATTGTGCTTCAGTCCTTCCACATAAGCTACCTTCTTGAATGTTACTGAGCCTATTTGGACTGCTCCATATCCCTTGGTCTGTCCAATGTTTTAATCTCCAAATAATACTTTGGGTCTAAGCTTGGCTTTGAAGGATGTAATATTCTCCTTGCTTCTTATCATGTGCTTTGAGCACCCACTATCCAA
Organism: Platanthera zijinensis; assembly: GCA_039513925.1. Classification (NCBI taxonomy): domain Eukaryota; kingdom Viridiplantae; phylum Streptophyta; class Magnoliopsida; order Asparagales; family Orchidaceae; genus Platanthera; species Platanthera zijinensis. The sequence goes on along the minus strand of CM077097.1, from coordinate 63,607,419 downwards.
ATACCATTGCTGGTTTATTGTTGTATAGTTCTTCACCGGCACATAAAACAATTTATTTGTTTTTGACCCAGTTTACCTTGGGCCTAGGTTGATAACCTTTAAATTCTGAAATAAATGACATCCCTGGTTGACTCTTATAGCCTTCAGGATGATATCTCCTTGGAGGTATTATCCATTCAGTATAAGGGTTGAAGCTTTGGGATGTGGGACCACTAGGATTAAAGTTTGATATACCCTTAAAACATTGTTCAAAGCTCTGATCTCTGTTCGACGATCTCTGAGCTGAGTTCGATGATCTTGGGTCAGATCATCGAGCTCCATTCGAAGATCGACTTTGTCAGAGTTCAGAGTTTAGAAATCGTCGACCTGAGTTCGATGATTAAGCTTGAGATCGCTGACCTCTGTTCCGCGATCGTCGAGCTCTGTTCGACATTTTCCGTTGAACTTTTTTTTTCTTAGGTAAATCAGGATTCTTCATAGCTACCTCTACAACTCCCTTTCCTTTATCTGAGATAAACTTAATTGGGGTTGTTAACACTATAGGTTTGCTTGATGAAGCACCCAAGCCCAGTGTACTGTTAAGTCTTGAGTTCACTGTGTTTGTGATGTCCATCAGTCTGATGCTTCTCCCATTGAGGGATTCTTCAAACTTCTTTGCCTGGAATAGTTCACCTTTCAGTGAAGCTATCTCCTCCCTACAACATTCCAACTCCTCAAAGAGTTTGAGGTTATCTGATTTTAAAGTGCTATGTCCAGACAATTGATTTCTGAGAGAGATAATCTCTTTCTTAGACTTTAGCAGGTCTAAACAAAGTGCCTTAAATTCAGATCTAAAGTCCTCTGAATTGAAATCAAAAGAATCTATTACCTGATCTTCTTTAGCTTCATGTTCAGATTCATATTCTAACTCTTGTTCTGCATCAGAATTATGTTGAGAGGCATTGATAGCCATCATGTAGAACTCTTTCTCTTGAGCATCATCTTCATCATCACTTGAGCTTGATGATGCCTCTGATTCTTCTTCAGTTTCACACCAGGTTTCAGCTACAAATCCCTTCCTGGTGTGTTTATTCTTGCTGGAATAGGATTTGTCATTGTTGTTTCTTCTGAAGTCTTTTGCTCTTCTCCTGTCTTTCTTTTCTTTCTTGTCCTTATTTTGATTCTCTGGACAATCAGGCACAATGTGGCCTAGTTTCCTGCATCCAAAACAAATAATTTCTTTGTTACTCGACTTGTCATACCTTGGCTTTGCATGGCCTCTGGATAACCTTTTCCTGAAATCTTTTCTAGCCATCTTGTAGAATCTTTTGGCTAGTAGACTCATTAACTCTTCATTGCCTGTGACCTTGTCTTCGGGCAGTTCTTCTATAGCTTTGAAAGCAATTGTCTTCTCCTTCCTTGTTGCTGGAGAAGCTATCTTTTGCTCTTCCTCTCTATTTTTGATGAGTAGCTCATAAGACTTGAGCTTGCCCAATAGAGCCTCAGTGGTGATCTCATTTAGGCTTTTGGCATCCTTGATTGGCCAGATCCTTGAGTCTCAAGTGCTGGGGAAGCACATTAAGATCTTATCATTGAGTTCAATCAATGAGATCTCTTTATCCAAAGTTTTTAGTTCACTGACAATTAGACTGAGTATGTTGTACATTGCAGCAACTGACTCAATTTCTCCCTTCTTGAAATTCTCATACTGGGTTATGAGATGGGATCTTTTATCCTTTCTTTCATCAGTTGATCCTAACACAAGCTCAGATAGCTTGTCCCATATTTCTTTTGCTGAGTTGCATTCAGCCACTTTTTGAAATATGTCATCAGACATAGTCTGAGCCAATATGTTCATTGCCTTAGCATCAGCTACTTTCCACTTTTTGATTTCCACATCTATTCCTGAAGGGGGTGGAACAGCATTTGTACTTGTAGTTGCTGGAGGTCTTGGACACACTGTCAAAACAGAATTATAGATATCCTCATCAATAGAATTCATATATAATCTAATCCTTGCCTTCCAAAGTGCAAACTTAGAAAGATTGCACACTGGAGGTCTGGTGCTAGCATAATCTTTGTTCTGTGCCATGGTTTTATATGAAAATAAAAATAATAAAAATAATAACCCTCTATTAAAGATTGATCTTATCAGAGATCTTTTGGTTCAGGTGTTAGCCTGTAGGAACAACCAATCTGATGAAGATTTAGTTGTTGAATAACCAACCTCCCTCTGATACCAATTGAAAGTGAGGGTAAGATCTACCTTTACTCTAGAGGGGGTGAATAGAGTATGTTAAAATAATTTTCCAATTTAAAAATTATTTTGTAGTGGAAGACTTTATTTATATATAGGTGTATTGTGCTTGCAGTAAATAAAACTAAGTAAGCAAGAAACAAAAAACACAGCACACAGCAAATCAAACACAGCAACCAGAAGACACAAGGATCTATAGTGGTTCCCCAATCAACCTGGGTACATCCACTCTTCTACCACCCTAGGTAGGAATCCACTACAGGGATAGTTGATGAGGTGTCCTGGGCACCAATGAGCTTTTGATAAGGTGCTCAAAAACCAAACTAGATTTTTTGATCAGGTGTCTTGCCACCACTGAGTTTTGACAAGGTCTCAAAAACCAAACACAAAACTTTTGAAGGGATTTTTGAGTAACCCTTTTACACCATTAAAAAATAAAAGAGGTGAAGTTGTTCTTCTCTGTTCAATAGTTAAAGAGAAGACTAGTGGATTGATGTTGTCAAATCTCCCCGTGAGATTTGTAGTTGTTCAGGAAGAGAAGCTTTGCACAGGGTGATAGGCCTTCAAAATAATTGAGATCTCCAGCAAAGAATGATTTCAGCAAAGACTAAAATGTGTTGTGTCTGGAGTCTTGATTGATGAAGCCTTGAACAATTGAAATGAGAAACTGTAATCCTGTAGTTGTTGTGTGTCACACAAATATCAGATGTTGTTCTTGGTTTTTCTCTTGTTATTTGATATCCTGTGTTGATGATTATTGTCTGTCTCTATTGTCTGAAAAGATATATTGAAATCCAATCTTCTAGATAGCCATTAGCCAGTCATAAATGACTTCCTTAATTGATATCTGTCTCTGGAGGAAAGTCCGAAGTGACATTCTCTTTTAGTCTCCTTGAAAATTGCTCCAGATTAATTGAAACGGCTACAAAATCATTTGCATTAACTGCTGGATATGAATAAATTTGAATTCCATAACTGACTGAATTTGAAATCCTGAAATCGTCAATCTCTCAATAAAATCGTCGATCTGAGCTCGACTATCGTCGACCTGAGCTCAGAGACTGGAACTTGACTTGAAACAGAGATCGTCGATCTGAGCTCAACTATCGTCGACCTGAGCTCAGAGATCTGGATTTTGGCTAGAGACAGAAACGTCGATCTGAGCTCGAAGATCGTCAAACCGAGTTCAACAACTCGTTGAACTGGTCTCAGAGATAGTCGAACTGAGTTCGATGCCTCATCGATCTAAGCTCGACGATAATTGCCTTAGTCTTCTGCACTTGTAATCTGAACTAGAAGGTCTTGAGGGCAGCTTTCAAACCTAAGTTCTAATCCTTAGACCTATTCTAGTTGACCTTTAAAACTATACAATGAGGTCAAGACATATTCCTAAGGACATAGTGATCCTTTCCCAAATAAGTAATAGGGTGTTGTAACAAGTCCAATAGTCCATCTTTATGGAGCTTGGATATGGGTTTCTCATTTATATGGCCCAAATGACAATGTCAATGGTACTTAGGGTTCAAGTCATTTGTTCTTAGTCTTTTAGTATTTTCAATATTATAGATCGGTTGGTCTAAGTTCAAACATACAGACCATTAAACATTTGGGCTACGGTATAACAAACATGATTCTTAAATATAGAACAAAAATTGTTCTTAATAAGAAAAGAAATTCCAATCATGTCCAAACATGAAATAGGAATAATGTTTCTAGTTATTACAGGAACATAGTAACAGTTATCAAGTTCCAAAACAAGCCCACTGGGCAAAGAAAGACGGTAAACCCCCACGGCAACAGTAGCAACTCTTGCTCCATTGCCAACACGCAGGTCCACCTCTCCTTTACTTAGCAGTCATCTCCTTCCCAGCTCCTGCACATTTATACAAATATGAGAACCACATCTGGTATCCAATACCCAGGATGAAGGAGCAGAAAGGTTTATCTTTATAACATAAATATCTGAAGCAGAAGTCATACCTCACCTCATCTTTTGCAGACCCTCAATGTATGAAGGACAATTCCTCCTCCAATGACCAACCTTGCCACAGTGGTGGCACTTTCCTTCTTTCCCGTATCCTTTCCTTTTCAGTGCAGAAGACTTAGGCTCCAGTCCAGACTTAGGTCCTACCTTCGTCTTCTTGAAGCCCATGTCCTTGCCCTTGGCTTCATGCCCCATCATTATGGGGCTAGCAGGCTTGGCCTTCTACATGTTTATCTCGACAGTTTGCAATATTCCTAGGAGTTCGGGAAGTGTCTTGTCTATTTCATTCATGTTATAGTTCAAGAAGAACTGCTCATAACTGTCTGGCAATGATTGCAGGATCAGGTTTGTGGCCAACTCTTAGCCCAGAGGGAACCCTAGTCTTTCAAGTTTCTAGATATACCCAATCATCTTGAGTACGTGAATCCCTACTAGGTCTCGAGATCCAATCTTACACTGGAACAATGCCTTAGTGACATCGAATCTCCCTTGACGAGATTGACCTTGAAACATTTTCTTGAGATGCTCGTCAATTTCCTTGCAACTCATGATCTTGTGTTGCTTTTAGAGCTCAGAGTTCATGGTCGCAAGCATGAGACATTCGACGTCTAAGGAGTCATCAAGATACTTCTTGTACGCATCTTTTTCAGCACGGGACACATTCCTGGCAGGCTTATCAGGGGATACCTCTTCCAAAACATAGAGCTTACACTCTTGTCTAAGAACAATTCTCAGGTTCATGTACCAGTCTAATAATTAGTCCCGCTTAGCTTTTATTTCTCAAGGATCGCTCGGAGGGACAGGGTGGAGTGTGAACCACTTGCCATGGAAATTCTACAAGGATACAAGCGAAGCAAATTAGAACTACATTTTAAAATACAATTTATCTTTCAATTAGGACTTTAATCAAATTAACTCCCACTATTTTTATCAAACTGATAACCCTCGATATCAATTCGAAGAGTTTAGCGAGTAACCCTCTTAGTGGACAAGATCCATATTTCACTAACACTATGAGTTAGCTTTGGCTTTTCTCTCACAATGCAGCTATTTAGATAGGCAACACTTGCCAATTACATCACTATGCAATTCATGTATGGCTGGTGAATAACTCTTTATTCGCATCCATCACATGATACATGCTAACCCTATGCCTCTGGGCACTCAACCTTTGAGGTCACCCAGTTAAGATTGACCCAATTTTGACAGTGGGATATCACAATTATCCGCTCGCACCCATACAAAGATATATTAATGCACCTTGCTTTGGCAAGCCCACACTTCATCGATCGAGGCAGGAAGAGTGTCATCCATCGGAAGGCATCTAAATACTTAATATTGCTAAAGGGACTTTAATTCTTGATTAACTCTTTAATCATGGTTAACATTTAACTAGTGTGTACATCAAGAAAAATAAAATTCAACAAGCATAATCCAAATGCATCCCAGATGTGCACAAGAATCATCAACACTTGATGAACTGGGCTAAGTCTGAACATCTAGACATTTCTAAATCTTCAGACCTACATGCATTGGATATGAGCAATACCAACTCCACTTACATAGTAGACAAGCTCGTCACTTCATGTGAGATTCAAAATCTAACCCGTGCTTAGTTTCACAAACCAACAAAGTGATGGTTACTGTTAAGGAGTAAACTACAAAGAAATTGCATGAGTTCTTGGGAAGATCCAAGACTAGATTTGGGCATTTAAAAATTTTGGAACCCCACCTTTGTTAAGGGTTGATTTGGGCTAGGTTCACTATTAGGATTATTAGATGACCTAACCTGTATAGTCTAGGGTCATAGGTTTTTATCAGTGTCAAGGTCAAGTCAACAAACCTAGATTGATTGGTTCTCCCTTCAAAAGACTTAGAGACAGAAGACCTCTAGAGAAAAGCAGTTTTCTAAGAGACAGAAAATTTGTTTGACGATAGCTGAACTCAGCTCGACGATCATCGATCTCAGATCGACAAACTAAAAGTTCCTTCTCTGAGTTGAGCTTGATGAAAGTCCAGCTGAGATTGACGATCTGTGAGCTTATATCAAATTCTCAGCTCGACGAAGTGCCTTCTCAGTTCGATGAACTTGGAGCTCAGATTGGCAAGTTAATTTTCTAGTCGACAGTCTTGGAGCTCAGCTCGACGAAAGAGAATTCTCAGCTCGACGATCTTTGAGCTCAGCTCGACGAAAAATTTGCTGAGGTAATTAATTCTCTGGTAATTAATACTCAATATTCTTATGAATATAGTCATTCCATGGCAGCATTAATTATGGTTTTCACAGAGCTATTACTTGTCTTATTTACTGGGACAGTTGAGGAAACTCATATAACACAATCTCTAGCCATTCAACTCCCAGAAATTTTTGCAGTCAATCAAGGAAAGGAATTCAAATTTCAAATGCTAAAATCTGCATGGAATATATATAAGAATTTTTTTCCAGATAGATTGTAGCAAGACAGGAATAGACACAAAGAGATAGCTGTGACAGAAAATTATTTTGCAGAAAACTAAAAGAAGAACAGCTCAAGTTCTTCATCAGTTTTTACTTAAGGGCTTTCAAGAGATAATCCATCAATATCTGTCTAAAAGCTTCCTGAAGATCAACAAACAATCTGAAGACCTACACCCTGAGCAAAGCTTCCTTTCTCCTGAACTATTCTACATTTCAAGGGGAGCTTTGATAACATTAACAAATCCACTAGTCTTCTCTCAGATTATTGATAGAGAAGAATAACATCATCTTAATTTTCTTTCACTGTAAAAGGGTTTTTAACTCCCTTCAAAAGTTATCCCTTTTGTTGTTAAGTCTCCTGATCAAAATACTTGGTTTGGTTTTGAGCACCTGGTCAAAAGCTCAAAGGGTTGTTAGATCTCCCTTAAAAATAGATTTTGTGGTGAAAGGGCACCTAAGCAAAAACATGTGGTGGCAGGGCACCTGATCAAAAACTTGTAGTGGATTCCTACCAGGGTGGTAGAAGAGTGGATGTACCCAAGTTTTAGGGGAACCACTATAAAATCTTTATGTCGTCTGGTTTCTCTATTTGTTATTTTATGTGTTGTGATTTTATGTGCTTTTATTTCTGCCTATTTACATATAGTTATCACTTATTTTAATCCGCTATAAAAATTAATCAAAAGATTTTTTTTTTTAATACTCTATTCACCCCACCCCCCCCCCCCACCCCCTCTAGAGTTAGTGTGATCAATCCCTTCACTTTTAATTGGTATCAGAGGGTAAGGTTGTTTGGTTTCACAAGCTAACACCTGAACCAAAAGATCTTTGATAGATCCCATTTACTACAGTGTCTTTTTATATCATGGCACAAAATAAGGAATACTCAAGCACAAGACCTCCAGTGTGCAATCTTAACAAGTTTGCACTTTGTAAGGCAAGGATCAGATTATATATGAATTCTATTGATGAAGACATCTATTATTCTATTTTGATAGGTCCCCCTACTCCATCTACAACAACCACTACAAGCACCAGTGCAGTTCCACCACCTGAGTGGACAGATGCTCAGAAGAAAGCTAAGGTTGCTGATGCCAAGGCCAAGAACATTATGGCCCAAACCATGTCTGATGACATATTTCAGAAGGTTGCTGAGTGTACTTCAGTAAAGGCCATTTGGGACTCACTAAATGCAATGGTAGTAGGATCTGTTGATGAAAGGAAAGATAGGAGATCCCTTCTCATTTCATAATATGAGAATTTCAAGAAGGAAGAGTTAGAGTCAGTTATAGATATGTAAAATAGACTCAGCCTGATTATCAATGAGTTGAAAACTCTGGATAAGGACATCTCTTTAACAGAGATAAATGACAAGATTATTATATGCTTCCCTAACACATGGGATTCTAGGATCTGGCCAATCAAAGAGGCCAGAAGCCAAAATGAGATTTCTACTGAGTCATTATTAGGCAAGCTCAAGTCTTATGAGCAGCTTATCAAGACTAGAGAAGTAGTTGAACAAAAGACTCCTACCATAAGAAGGAAGGAGCAAAGTATTGCCTTCAAGGAATCTGAGGAATCAAAAGCACTACCTTCCAATGAAGATCTATTGAGTCTCTTGGCTAAGAGATTCTACAAGATGGCTAGGAAGGACTTTAGAAGAAAGTCTTCCATAAATGAAGACAAACCCAAGTATGACAAGACTCCAACTAAGGAAATTGTCTGCTATGGATGCAGGAAGGCGGGACACATTCTCTTTGAATTTCCAGAGGCTCAGAAGAAGGACAAGAGAAAAGATAAAGAATCTAAGAAGCACTCCAGCAAGCCCTCCTCCAACAAATACAAGAATAAGAAGGAGAAAGGCTTTGTATCTGAGACCTGGAGTGACTCAGAAGAAGAAACTTCTTCCAATTCTAGTGAGGATGAAGAAGAGTCCAAAGCTAGAGAGATTTGCTTGATGGCAATTGATGCATCATGCAGTCACTCAGGAGCTGATGAATCAGCAGTAGAATCTGAATCAGAAGAGGACCAGGTAATAGCTTCTTTTGATTTCACTTCTGATCATTTTAAAATTGAATTCAAACTCCTATGTAATGACTTAATTAAATCTGAGAAGGAAATCAAACTTCTCAGAGAAAAATAAATTGAATATGACAATCTGTTTTCTGAAAAACATCAAACTAAAAGATGAATTAGACTTAGCTTCAAAATAAATTATTTCATTAAAAAATAAACTAAATGAGGAAAAACAATTTGAAGAATCCCTTAATGGGAGAAACATCAAATTAATGGACATCACAAGCACAGTCAATGTCAGACTTAATGGCAAACTAGGCTCAGGAGCTTCATCAAGTCAGCATCTTCTTCTTATGAAAAACATTCTTTCTACCCCTATTAAATTCATATCTAAAAAAGGCAAAGAAAAATTGAAGATAACAACAAATAAATTGAAGTGTTTCAAAAACCTAAACAAAAGAAAAAGAAATTTTTTAATAAAAACAATGTTCAACATTTTTCGTCGAACAAAGATCAACGAAATGTATATGGTTCGTCGAACTCAGATCGACGAACTATGAATGCAGATTTTCTATATAACCATTCTTCTAACTGTGATCGAAGAAATCAATATGGTTCGTTGAACTGCGATCGACGACATTGGGGCACAGAAAATGAATATTTTCATTCTCTGAGCGGAGTTCGACGAACCCATCCCTATTCATTGAACGCAGATCGACGAACTTACTGGAATTCATCGAACCCAGAAAACTTTAATAGAAATTTTAATCCTTGTAAAAATAATAATCAAAGACAAAAATTTGTTAACCCTTTTACTCAATGAATATATCAACCTAGAAGATTTCACCCCTTAGGATATAAAAATCAACCAGAATTTTCTTTCATTTGTAATTATAAATTTGAGAAGAATCAAGTACCCAAGGTTACCTTGGTCAAGAACACCAAACTTATTTTCATGCAGGTGATGGATTATCCTACCATAGAGCAATAGTGGTACTTGGATAGTGGGTGTTCAAAACATATGACAGACAGTAAGGGAAATCTAACTGATTACAAGTCAAAGCTTGGACCAAAGGTGATCTTTGGAGACTCCAACTGTGGCAAAACAAAAGGAAATGGGAATTTCAAAGTTGGAGCTGTCACCTTCAAGAATGTAGCCTATGTGAGTGGTCTCAAGCATAATCTGATATCCATAAGTCAGTTATGTGATGAAGTTTATCAGGTAACCTTTAACAAGTCTTTATGCATTATTTCTTCTAGTTCAAAAGAAATTGTTTTAACATTAACTAGAGTATGCAACATATATATAGTAAATTTTAAGTCTGCTATTTCAGAAATCTATTTGTTTAATAAGATTAGTAAAACAAATGACTTATGGCATAAAAGACTAGGACATGTAAACTTAAGAAATATTTCTAAACTATCTAGGGACAACCTTATTAGAGTATTGCCTTCTGGTCCCTTCAAGAAGGAAAGTCTCTGCAGGGCTTGTCAGTTAGGGAAGCAAACTAAAAATTGTTTTAAATCAATTAATAAAAGTGATTCACCCAGAATCTTGTATTTGCTTCACATGGATCTTTTTGGACCCATTGTTGTACAAAGTCTGGGGGAGAAATCTTACACTCTAGTTATTGTAGATGACTTCTCTAGATTCACTTGGGTGTTCTTTCTGAGAAACAAGTTAGATAACTTTAAAGTTCTTATAGACTTTCTTAGGAGCATAAAGATTGAGTACTCTACTCTCGTTGCATTGATCAGAAGTGATCATGGAACTGAGTTTGAATCTCTTCTTATGCAAGAATTCTATGAGAAGGAAGGTATCAGGCATTGCTTCTCTGCTACTAGAACTCCTCAACAAAATGGGGTAGCAAAAAGGAAAAATAGAACCCTTATTGAAGCTCCAAGGACATATCTTGCAGATGCTAACTTTCCCCTATCCTTTTGGGCAGAGGCTATAAGCACATCAAATTATGTTCTGAATAGAAGTTTATTACATAAACTTAAGGGCAAGACTCCCTATAAATTTCTTAAAGGGAAGCAACCTAAAATAGATTATTTTAGAGTATTTGGTTGTAGATGTTATATTCACAATAATAACAAGAAACATCTTAGAAAGTTTGAAGCCAAAGATGCAGAGGGAATTTTTCTTGGATATTCCCAAGTCAGCACAGCATATAGGGTATTTAACAAATCAACCTTTAAAATGGAAGAATTTGTACATATAACTTTTGATGAAGCTAATATGTATTACAAGGAGAAGGATTCTTCGACCAGAGATATATTGTAGGTACCCCTTCTGTGTGAGAAATTGGATGACTTAAACCTCACCCAAGAGGTTATATTGCATCCCTCTCAACAAATTAATGAAGAGAGTGAATAAGAAATTGTTGGAACAGTTGAACCAACAACAGCTAATATAATTCCACAAGAGGAATTAATTCTCTAAGTTGTTGATGAACAAACTCCTCCTACTGATCTTATCACACTTAGACATCATCCCATATCTCAAGTGATTGGAGACATATCAATTAGTGTGCAAACAAGGCATCAACTCAACCAATATTTGATGCATGCTTGCTTCATATCTAAGATTGAACCTCAATCCATAAAAGATACAGAGCAAGATCCTCACTAGATTATTGCAATACAAGAGGAGCTCAATCAATTTGTGAGATGCAGAGTTTGAGATTTAGTTCCAACACCCAAAGACTACCCAGTCATTGGAACTAAGTGGGTTTTCAGGAACAAATTGGATGCACACGGATCTATTGTAAGGAACAAAGCAAGATTGATAGCTCAAGGCTATTCTCAGGAGGAAGCAATTGATTATGACCATACCTTTGCCCTTGTTGCAAGGCTGGAGGCTATTAGGATATTTCTTGCCTATACAGCATTCAAGAAATTCAAAGTCTACCAAATGGATGTGAAGAGTCTCTTTCTCAATGGTGAACTCAAAGAGGAAGCCTATGTGGAGCAACCACCAGGTTTTATCTCTCCAACTCATCCCTCTTTTGTTTTCAAATTGCATAAAGCTCTTTATGGTTTAAAGCAAGCTCCAAGAGCTTGATATGAGACCCTAGCTAGCTTTATTTTAGAGCATAAGTTCACTTGGGGCATTGTAGATAGAACTTTGTTTATTAGGCATCATAAAAATAAAATTTTGCTAGTACAAATATATATAGATGACATCATTTTTGGCTCTACTTATTCAAAACTATGTAAATGGTTTTTTGTCCTGATGCATTCCAAGTTTGAAATGAGTAGCATGGGTGAGCTTTCTTACTTCCTTGGTCTTCAAGTGAAGCAATCCCCTGATGGCATTTTCATCTCCCAATCTAAATATACTAAGGAGCTAATTAAGAGATTTTGGATGTTTGATGTCTTAGCTATGAAAACACCCATGGCTTCCAATGCTATGATTGATTTTGATGCACAGGGCAAGCCAGATGATCAGAAAACATATAGGGCTATTATTGGGTCTTTGTTGTATCACACAACTAGTAGGCTAGATATAATGTTTTCTACATGTCTTTGTGCTAGATTCCAATTGAACCCTAAAAAATCTCACCTTATTTTACTAAAACGAATTTTGAGATATATAAAGGGTTGTCCAAATCTTGGACTCTGGTATCCAACTGAGTCAGAATTTTAATTAACTGGATTCTTAGATGCTGACTTTGTTGGATGTAGAGTTGATAGGAAAAGCACATCAGGAACATGCCAGTTCCTTAGTGATAGGCTTGTGTCTTGGTTTTATAAGAAACAGACATATATGTCAACTTCAACTACTGAAGCTGAATGTATAGTAGTTGTTAGTTGTTGTTCACAAATTTTGTGGATTCAAAACCAACTCCTAGATTATGGTTTCAATCTAAATAATTCAACTATATTTTGTGAAAGTACCAGTGCAATTTCCATTGCACAAAATCAAATTCATCATAGTAGGACCAAGCAAATAGAAATTAGACATTATTTCATTAGAGATTGTGTAGACAAAAATAAAATTAACGTTGTCTTTATCTCTACTAATTTACAAAGAGCATAAATTTTCACCAAAATTTGGATGAAAAGAAACATTTGTTATTCCTAAACCAACTAGGTATGATTAATGGAGAAGTTTAATTTGATTTTTTTCTGAGGTTGAAGAATTGATCACCTTTCGTCGAACGGAGATCAGCGATCTGTGAACTATTATTGAGATTTTTCGTCGAACGGAGATCAATAAAATCTCTTTGAGAAACATTTTCGTCGACCGGAGATCGATGATTTTTCTTTAGAAATAATTTCATCGACCTGAGAACGACGAAATGTTTTCCCCCTCTTCAATCTGAGATCGACACTTTTTATTTCTTCATGAAATTTTTTGTCGACCTGAGTTCGAAGTTATCCTTTTGCGCTGGACGGAGTTCGCCATTTCACCTTCTGAAAACTAATAATAGTGTTTCATCAAACTCCAACCCGTGCTTTCCAATTCTTTTGCACTTGATCACTCTCTCGTTTTTGCAGGAAAATAATGGCGACCTTGGCGGTGACCCTTTCTGCAATGTAGTTCGATGCAGGTTTATACATTGACATCGACTCCTTCAGTCACTCTGATCAAATATTCAAAGACATCCTTTAGTTGTTTGAAGGACCTCAATTGTAAAAGTTCATGACTTTTAGAATCAAACTTCCGGTGGCTGAAATTAAAGAATGGGTATTTACAGTAACATCTCCAGAACAAACCATCATCTCAGGATCAATTTCTTGAAACCAGGTTTTTCTTACTCCTGATGTTTTAACAGAAGTTTTTTGTTTTATAAATGGATAAGATGATTTTGAATTAACTAGCAATGAGTTTGAGGACATGCTAGTTATAATGGGTCACTCCCAGGGAAACCCTAACAAGCTATTAAAAAAGAACTTGATAGTTGAATACAAGTTTCTAGCAGATGTGGTTTGAAAGGTCATCCTGGGCAAGCACTCTGCCCATGACCATATTACCAGGCATCAGTTTGACTTGATGAGTGCCTTGGTAAATAATAAATCAGTGAACTGGGGCAGGATTATATTTGATTTGATCAAAAAGAAGATAAGCAAAAAGGATGTAAGTTTTGGAAGAATTCTGGGAATCTTCCTCCAGGAAAAGGTTCTAGAATTATTGCTCTACCAGACCATTTTCATTAATTCATCAAAGAAGCTTACCTCTACCCAATTTGGTAGATGGGAGAGGATTATCCCCAAGCCCTCCAGGGCCTCCTCCTCCAGGATTGCTTCAGAGGACACAAGGGCTGAAACAGCCACTTCTCTAACCCTAGAAGAAGCTCTCGCTCCTCCACCATCTCCACCTTATTCTATATTTCCTTCATCAACTCCACTTCAAAAACCTTCTACCTCCATTCATCCAGTCTCAACATCTCAACCACCATCTCAACCACAATCACCAATTCATATCCATGAGGATACACCACCATCTCCACCTCCTCAATCACCTATTCCACAATATCTTGATGACATTCCATCATCTCCTACATTCAATCTGCTCTCATCTCAATCTCCTAAACCATCTCCACAACATTCACATGTTCAAGATAAACTTCCTGATGTCATCCCTCCATCAAATCTTCCACCAAGATTCCCAACCTTCCTACAGTCAGACTTCCCTCAAGGATTCTCTATCTGTTCAAACTGTGGTCACCAATCCACTTATACCCCATCTACTCCTGAACCCCTTTATCTAAAATTCTCTCACATAGTTAATGATCTTCTCAAATTCATCACTCCCTCTCTGAAAAAGCTAGTAGAGGAAGCAGTTGCCCCTCTTATTTCTTTAATTGTTGATCTTTCTTCCAGAATTGCCTCTTCCTCTTCTGTCCCTTCTTCTAGGGGCCTGGGTTCAGTTATCTCTATATCCAGGGAGGGGAAGATGTTCAATGAAGAAGCTCCTTTAGCAGCAGCAACTCCAGCAATAGCAGTAATTCCAATAGAGATTATTGAAATTCTTGATGAAGATACAGAAATGACTTATTTTGAAGAAGATTCAGTAGATACAGTAATGAATATTGTTGGTGATTTCATTATAAATCCCACTGTTGATATTCTTTCCTTATTACATTCTTTTGATTCAGTGCATATCTCAAATCTACCAGCTTTTATTGATACAGTTTCAGATTTTTCTAAAGCTATAGTTTGCTACTCAACTCCAATAAGACCTGAAGTCTTGGAATAGCTAAGGACAAGTTTTTGAGTTACTGATATTATTATAGAGCCAATAACTGATACAGAGCCAAAGGCTTTCTCACCTCTAACTTTTGGTTGGGCAGAGTCTCCCATGCCAGATCTTAATGAGATTATGTTTCAAGATATGGAAGAAGAAAGTGACTATATTCAGGCTCAAGTTGTTACAGAAATTGTAGAGCCAGAAGTTCAAGCACAGCCTCAGGCTGATATAAAAGATACAAGTGTACAGCCACAGGCTCATCCTATACTTTCTGAAGAAATGCTTCAAAGGATTCATGACCATTATGAAAATCCTGTCAGTGAATCTGATGATAACAATGAGTCAGATGATTCAGAGGATACTAGTTCTAAAAAGAGAAAAGATAAAAAGAAGACTCCTCCCAAAGCTGCTCCAAAACATAACCCCACTGCTAACACTCCCTATTACATTCTACACAACATAACTCTCACTCCAGACACCCTTAAATGGATGAGTTATTCAAAGAATTAAATGAAATCTAGGAAGAAGAGTAGGAGATACTCTCCTCCACCTTAGTTTAGGAGAGGCCCTCCTCCACCACTTCCTCCTACAGCTAGTTTAGTAGGAAGTGTTTATCATGCTCAAATAACTGCTTCTCGCTCTTATCAATCAAGATCAACTCACAGTAGTAGAGAAAGGCCTTATAGGTTAGATACTCAGTCTAGCAGTCAATAAAGAAAACAGCAGCAGTGGCAGCGGCATGACAGTCTGCCATCAGAACAAGACAGCCAAAAAGACAAATCTAGTCCAGAAAGGCCACTATCTCCATTATGTGATCAAGAAATGGATTCTATTTCAAGGATGGCCAGATTTAAAGAGCTTATAGGACTGTCTCAAATCAGAAAGGTTAAATTAGAAGGACAGTATGTTTCCCAGTTTACTATAATGTCATCATATAGAAAGAAAGAACTAGACAAATATCAGGTACAGAATCTTTTTAATGTTGATACTTACATGTCTTTACATCCTGAAGCAGTTGTGCCAAGAGCTGCTTTTGTGACAATTGTTGGAGTTGAAGACATGAAAAATGACAAAACTTCAAGTAGCTGATCCCAAAAGAGAAATAATCTTCACCAAACCATCTACTGAAACTTCACAGGATGCAACAAAGAAAGTTTGACATTTTTTCCTTTTTTTGCTTTTTGAACTTTACTGTTATTTGTTGTAAATATTTCACAAGGCACATTTTGTTTATATCTGCTGAAACATTATAATTCTGTCAGATATTGTTTTATGCTTTGTGATTTTTCTTTTATGATTGTTCATAGTGACCTCACCCAAATAGGGGAAGATTATTGGAACCCCACCTTTGTTTAGGGTTGATTTGGGTTAGGTTCACTATTAGGATTATTAGATGACCCAACATGTATAGTCTAGGGTCATAGGTTTTTATCAGTGTCAAGGTAAAGTAAACAAACCTAGATTGGTTCTCCCTTCAGAAGACTTAGAGACAGAAGACCTCCAGAGAAAAGCAGTTTTCTAGGATATAGAAAAAGCGTTCGATGATAGCTAAACTCAGCTCGACGATCATTGATCTCAAATCGACGAACTCAGAGTTCCTTCTCTGAGTTCAGCTCAACAAAAGTCCAGCTGAGATCGACAATCTGTGAGCTTATATCAGATTCTCATCTCGACGAAGTGCCTTCTCAGTTCGACGAACTTGGAGCTCAGATTGGCAAGTTAATTTTCTGGTCGACGATCTTGGAGCTCAGCTCGACGAAAGAGAATTCTCAGCTCGATGATCTCGGAGCTCAGCTTGAGGAAAAATTTGTTGAGGTCGACTAATTTATCCCAGGTTCAGTTTGACTAAGGCAGATGAATTTCAAATTATATTTTTTTTATAATGCTCTGGTAATTAATGCTCAATATTCTTATAAATATAGTCGTTCCATGACAACATTAATTATGGTTTTCATAGAGTTATTACTTGGCTTATTTATTGGGACAGTTAAGGAAACTCATTTAAGACAATCTCTAGCCATTCAACTCCCAGAAATTTCTGCAGTCAATCAAGGAAAGGAATTAAAATTTCAAATGCTGAAATCTGCAAGGAATATATATAAGAATTTCTTTTCAAGATAGATAGTAGCAAGACAGGAATAAACACAAAGAGATAGTGTGACAGAAAATTATTTTGCAGAAAACTGAAAGAAGAACAGCTCATATACAACTCAAGTTCTTCATCAGTTTTTACTTCAGGGCATTCAAGAGACAATCCATCAACATATGTCTAAAAGCTTCCTGAAGATCAACAAGTAATCTGAAGGCCCACACCCTGAGCAAAGCTTCCTTTCTCCTAAATTATTATACATCTCAGGGGGAGCTTTGACAACATCAACAAATCCATTACTCTTCTCTCAAATTATTGACAGAGAAGAATAACATCATCTTTATTTTCTTTCACTATAAAAGGGTTTTTAACTCCCTTTAAAAGTAATCCATTTGGTTGTTAAGTCTCTTGATCAAAAGACTTAGTTTGGTTTTTGAGCACCTGGTCAAAAGCTCAAAGGGTTGTTAGATCTCCCTTGAAAATAGATCTTGTGGTGACAGGGCACCTGAGCAAAAACCTGTGGTGGTAGGGCACCTAATCAAAAACCTATAGTGGATTCCTTCCAGCGTGGTAGAAGATTGGATGCACCCAAGTTTTAGGTGAACCACTATAAAATCTTTATGTCGTCTGGTTGCTCTTTTTGTTATTTTTTGTGCTGTTATTTTATATGCTTTTATTTCTGCCTATTTACATATAGTTATCACTTATTTTAATCTGCTATAAAAATTAATCAAAAGATTTTTTAATACTCTATTCACCCCCCCCCCCCCTCTAGAGTTAGTGTGATCTATCCCTTCACTTTCAAGAACACTTGTAAATCTCCAAATCTAGACGCCATTGATTTTGCAACTTCTGAAATAATAAATATTGTCGGCAACCTCCCTCTGATACCACTATTGGGTTTTTAGGAGATGGCACAACACTTGTGAACGTAGCGGAAATAAGAATAAGAAAAACCCAAAAGAGTTCAGATCTAACCATATTCATGATTCAAGAAGTAAAGTATGCTGTAATAAAATTACCTTTGAGGGATTGAGTCTACACTCAACCTAGATGCTCCAGAAAAATCGGTTGGACTCTTAGCAGCTTTGGTCTTGAGCGTAGAAAGAATATCCGTGCCTCTACAAGAAATCCACACGATCGGGAGAACCCGTAGCAACTTGTCGAACAAGCACTAGGTCGGGAGAGGACATTAAACGTCTCTACAGACTCCTAGATCTGTTGTACATGTGTTTTTTAATCTTATACATGCATGATTGTATAGTGTAATAATATAATAATTTAAATGCATAAATAGATTATCTACACTACATTGAATTGATTATTTCAATTCATTGTTTTTCATGCACTTATTCATTAGAGAAAAGTGGTTTTCAAAAAAATGATATTATTTGCGGAACAAGTGAATTCAAAGCCCTTAGCCAACAAACAAAAATTCTAAATAAAAATTGACAAGTAAAACTCCACCAAGCACTAGTCACCCTCCTAGTAAGTCTTAAAGAGCATTGTGAGGTTGAGCGCCTTAGATACAGGATTGTAAAGTATCTTGTAACAAATAAAATATTGACCACTTCTCTTAGTACATCGGATCACAAAAATAAAAAAAATAAAAAAAATTTATGTGATCCCACAAGCACTACTCTACCCCTGATAAGTTTTAATAAGAATTGTGTGTCAGAGCACCTTGGTAGTTGTATCCCTTACTTATGTGTATTGAAAAATAGTGTAAGTAATATTATTTTTGTATTTTAATGTTATGTTATACATTATATGTGTCATGTGTTTTGATTGATTCACTTGTATACATAATCAAAACACTATTTGTACACATTTTTATTTCTCATAAAACTTCTACTCATGAGAATTGGATCCTAATGCATACATATATTATTATCTACAATATTAAGTAAATACACTAGATAGGAAAGATTGACCGCAACAATGTTTATTTTTACTTGAAATGCAAATTAGTTTACATTATAATTTTTCTCTTTTGGTATTTTAAAATCATGCTTGCAAAATTTCATGAAATAGCATCTCTTGGAATTAAATTGAATTGAAAATATCTTATAAATTAGGCTTATAACTCTTTATCCTTTATATGATTATATTTTGTAAAAAGATGATTATTTTTAGAATGATTATCATATTCTTATTCATATAACTTGGGCATAATCATAATTATCTATTTTCCTAACAAATGGTATCATAATCATCTCTTGTCTCAACAAGTGATAAAATTTGATTAACCAAGTGGTATTTTCTTTCTCTAAACTACTTTATTCAATCATGCATATATTTTGTCAACAAATGGTAGAGTAGTATCTATGAACATGGATGTTGCATCATATCTTCTTCTCTACATAGATAATATTGATTCTCATTGAATACACTCTCTTTACCCTTTTTATATCACAAAAAGTGGAAAATATCTTGCATAAATTTCATAATTTAAGGGGAGTACATTAAAAATTTTCATAGGAAGCATCTATATGGGGGGAGTATTCATTAGAGGTATATAAATTACTTTTTTCTCGATCATGAAAATCCTTCACAAAGTCTATCCAACTAAAACTCAAAACTCTTGGTTTGTAGTTTTCTAAATAATTATGGTATCATCTTCAACTATGGCCATATTCATACTTTTATTCTTTGAACATCACTTTTCAAAATTATAATGCTGATTCTAAATTTTTACCAAAAGATTGATCAATAATGTTGTCATTATAAGTTGATTCAACATAGTTTCCCTTTACTGCAAAACTACTCTATGCTTGATCATGCTATCACACATCTAAAAGCCACTTATGATAAGATATCCTTGACATCACCTCTACAAATATATAAAGGGGAAGAATATCATTAATAAAACACTAACCACGCCCTCTTTTGATAATACAAAAAGGGGGAGAATAGATTTGAATAAATACAACATTTATGGGGAGTACAACTTAGGAAGCATCTAAGAAGAGGAAGTCTCATGCTAGGGGGGAGTATGTTCTTAAATGTTTATCATCCATATATAAACACAAACATTTTTCTCTCTTTTATGCAATATTTATTCATAATGGATTTGTTATTATCAAAAGGGAGAGTTTGATGGAACATGCATTCTGCATCTCTAGGTTTGAGAATAACAAATCAAAGTGTACATTTAATCATATTTTTTGTGTGTTTATAGTGTGCTGGAACAACAGGATCATATGCCAAAATTTTGTCGCTACCGCTAGGCGATATTACTACTACTGGAGATAGCATATTCGACTGCATTAGTTTATCGACTGCATCACTACCAACTGGCAATATCGCTACCTCTGGCGATATCATATTCGACTGCATCAACTACATGATAGAAAAGGAATGGAAGAATCCGCAATAGGAAACTATTAAAAATGGAATGTGCTACTGTCAGGCGGTACTGCTATTGTCGGGCGATATCTTTATGGAGGGTCCATTTTTGGAAAAATTAGGAACCAAAAATGCCTATTTCCAAAGACCAAAAATATAACATCCCGATTCGCTCTAGGCCCCTTGTGCCTGCTTCTGAGTCAGGAGAGCAGACTTAGGCCCAGGGAGTGCAAGCGACTAGGCTTACACTCGTGTGGAAAAGAGAAATTGGTCTAGAATAGGACACGGGTAGAGACACGGGTGTGTCCCTACCCGTGTGCATCGAGTAGAGACACGGGCGTGTCCCTACCCATATGCATCGAGTAGAACTAGAGAGGCGTTGAGTGGAACTCGATAGGGCCTGTCCCGAGAAGGACACGGGTAGAGATACAGGCGTGTCCCTACCCGTGTCGAGAGGCATTGAGTGGAACTTGATAGGGCCTGTCCCTAGAAGGACATGGGTGGAGACACGAGCATGTCCCTACCCGTGTCGAGAGGCATTTAGTGGAACTCGATAGGGCGTGTCCCGAGAAGGACACTGGTAGAAACACGGGTGTGTCCCTACCCGTGTCGAGAGGCATTGAGTGGAATTCAATAGGGCCAGTACCGAGCAGGACATGGGTAGAGACACGGGTGTGTCCCTACCCGTGTGCATTGAGTGAAGATCAGCGAACGTGTCTCCCGAGCAGGATACGGGTAAGAACACGGTCGTGTCCCGTGACACGGGCAGTGGACACGGGCATGTCCCTACCCGTGTTTGTGTCCATACGATGCTATAACTGTTGATGGCGCTTCACCGAGTGGGACTCGCGTAGGAACACGGGCGTGTTCCTACCCGTGTTGGTCCTATTTATATAGGATTTTGCCGTTTTTCATTGTAACACCCCAGTTTGCAGACCTGGAGTCACTAGAAGCTAACACCCAATGGTAGGGATACCACGGGCGATGGTTTGCTATTTTTTGCTATTATTTAAAGAGCACGATCAGTGGATCTATTGTGCACGACCATTGGTCGTGCGCCACTGCTCGTGCGCACTTTTCACTGGTTAGCAAAGTTCTGTTTGGGTAAACGCACGATCTTTGGTCAGAGTGCGCACGGCCACTGGTCGTGCGCGGCTGCTCGTGCGCATTTATCCCTTTCTTTCTGGAGTTCCGCAAGAGTTAATCGCACACCCATGGGATCTATTGCGCACGACCACTGGTTGTGCGCAACCGATCGTGCGGTCGGGACAGTTCCGTCAATTTTGGTTAGTGGTCGTCTGATGCTTCCCCAAATTAGATCCAAAGGCTAGGATCTTTCGCCCAAACGATCTTATTAGGGCTGAGAGGGTTTTTCCTCTCATTATTCTCATCTTTAGGGTTTGAGAGAGGGGTTGGAGAGGAAGAGAAGGGAAGAGGAAGGAGAAAGCTTCTTCCGTCATTGACGGAGCTTCGGAGCTCTGATCGTCGTTCTGAGACCAGATCCATGGAGAGGGCGTTGAGGCACTCGTGCAAAGCCATTGAAAGCAAAGCTTCCATGGCTAGGAAGAGGGGATGCAAGGTAACGACACTTCTCCTCTTGGTTTTAGGGTGCACTTTTAGCATCTTCTCTTATTCTCATTTCTTTTGGGCTCCAGATCTCTCAAATGAGAGGGGTTTGGGTTGCCATGGTTCAAGATGAACCTCCGGGTCGATTATGTCCATCCCCAGCATGATTTTGCATTAGAGATCCGCTCCATTAGTGGATTAGGCATTGTGGGTGAAGCCGAAGTCATGACTGTTAGTCCGACTCGGTGATGTTGCATAGTGAGCCTTGAGGATTCGGTAGAAATCCGTTACGGCTAGATGTCATTATGATTTATGTATTTTTCCCCTTTTTATTAAGTGAGTACTCGTAGATGGAACTGGGCAAGGTTAGCTCCGCTTCGGCGGTAGATGATTTCCTTGGTGCGCGGGAATGTTGCGGTACGAATGATGGATTAGGGTGGGGAATTATGGTTGTGTTGTGCTAAGGCGTGACTACGTCTCTGTGGTCGGTTGGCTATCCCGTGACGTGCATGTCACTTTGGGAAAGTGTCCCAGCGAGACTAGTCCCCTTATGTGAGACTGGCGAGAACGCCGAGCGTAGGGCAAGCCCGGGCAATGAAGCCATGAGAGGGTGGGGTCCAGCAAGGGTTCTTAGAATCGGTTTGTGTGTGAGATGGAATCCTGACGTGAGAAGTCAGAATTTTCTAGCAAGCCCGGGGTTTAAGACCCATGTGCGGGTGGGGCGTTTGCAAGATTTCCGTATAACGGCGCTTGTGCCGTTTGGGACAATGTAGTTCCCTTTTGTTTGTGGCTTTATGCCAATGGGGAAAAGAAAGTACCCAGTGCTTGATGATGTGTTAGATGCATATGAGATAGGGTGCCTTGGGCGAACCCCGGGTTTGCATACATGTTGTATAGTAGGCCCCTTTCACTCTATTCTAAACCTAGAAAACGTGTTTGTTTTATGAGACATCCAAACCTGTTTTAAAGCATTATATATATTTTCATTTGGTATAAGAAGTGCTTACCTGCAGGTTGGAGGGGTACCCCAGGGTCCGTTAGGGGCCGCCGGGAGGAGATGTGTTGGTTACACAATAGAGGTCAGCCTTTGCTTACCCACGTTACTTAAAATCTTTACAGGGCAAGGATCGCAAGCAGGAGCAAGTGCGCCGGGCGAAAAGCCCTAAGCCTCATGAAGTGTTCCTGTATTTTTATCTTGTTTCCTTTTTCTTGTCCTGTATGATCCATGTTTTGGGCGTTGTCCGGCTTGCACGCCGAGGTAGCTTAGGATTGCTTTTGCACGTTCATGTTTAACCTTGTGGTCTTTATTTGATGGACTCTTTTTGTGTAAGGCCTTAAGGCCATTTGATACTCCTATTAGTGGTGGATTACTTCTATTTGTTTTACTTTGTTTCCACTGTGTTTAGTTTTGAGTTTTGAGTTTGGGTAGTAAATATCATCTTATAATGCTGAAGCTGTGGTGTCTGTATGTTGTGGGGCCCCGGTCGGACCCATAGTATACGTTCATTACAAGGGAGGTGTTACAATTTGGTATCCGAGCGAGGTTAGCATTCAAAGGTAGAGATTCGTGGTCGAAAGTCATAATCGAATCGCGTATAAGAAGTTATCAACATAGGAGTATTGCGGGACCATGAGTGTCCTTGTGTTTGAGTCTTGCGATTAGAGACTGATTTGTGTTTTCTTTGCTTGTGTTAAGAGTGCAAGTAATGAGGCGGAAATGTCGAGGCCAGGAGAAGAGCTCTCGGCGAGTAGCGCTATTGCGCAAGGTCCGTTAGGCATGGGGGTAACTTCGGCCGACTTTTGTCGCATGCTTGCAGAAGCAGTGGTGGCGGCCCAAGCTGCAGCGGAAGCACAAGTAGCATCCCCTGTTGCTCAGGTAGCAACTCCTTCTACCTCGGATACGGAGACGGTCGTGCCGGGCGAGGAAGCCAGGCGGGCAGAGTTGCTGGCCGAAAGGTTGATTGTCGGGCATGGTGACCGGCAAATGAAGTATTTCCTGAGCTTCCACCCTCAAACCTTTAATGGAGTCGGCACGCCAACAGATGCAGAGGACTGGTGGGCTCGGATTCAGGAGCTTTTGAGGGAAGCAGAGACGTCAGACGAGAAGAAAGCAGAGTTTGTAGCCTTCATATTGGAAGGAGATGCCAAGTTGTGGTGGGTGAGCCATAGTAGCCAACAGTTTCCTGGGCGTACCCCATCCATTGATGAGTTTGGGAATGCTTTCCTGAAGAAGTAAATTCCTGCGTCGACAAGGTTAGCCCTCCAGAGACAGTTTCTGCACTTGGTGCAGCAAGACAAGACCGTGGATGAGTATGTTCAAGAATTCACTCGTTTGGGTTGCTATGCGGGAACGACCATGGCTGATGATGAGGAGAGAGACAATCTCTTCTACCACGGATTGAGGGAGAATCTGAGATAGCCCCTCATATCTATGAAACGCGTGGGTTTCAATGAATTGGTTGAGGTGACCAGGATTTTGGAAAGTTATATGGAGCGAACCCAGCGTCGCAAGGGTTTCACACCCAAGCAAGGGGAAGGGAAGCCTTCTCAGTCCCACAGGAAGTCGGAAGGGAGTAGATGGAAGAAGAAGAATCCTCACACGTACAAGTCTGGTGAGAAAGGTAACTGGATGTCTGGAGGGTCTCGCTCTAAGGGACCTCTGGCGTGCTATAATTGTGGCAAGGCAGGGCACATAGTAAGATTTTGTACTTAAGGGGGAACTGAGCAAGAACCAAGACAGGATCAGACTGTGCGCTCTGGCCCCAGTGCCGTAAAGAAAGGGAAGATGGTAGAGTCGAGCGCTTCTCGGTTTCAACCGGTGCAGCCAAGGGCCTATAACCTTGGGCAACAGGAAGCGATTTGTCAACCTGATGTGGTAACAGGTATGAGAGTTTAACTTTCATCTTGGGTTTTCATGAATTCAAGCCATTTATGTTTGTTGCATGTGTTTTAGGCTTTGTGATAGTTTCTGGGTACCCCGCTAGGGTACTGTTTGATACGGGAGCATCACACTCCTTCCTTGCGGAAATCTTTATTCGGAGGATTGGAGTTGATTCTTTCTCAATGGACGCAGAATTGAAAGTGTTCATGCCCAATGGGTCATCTATGACTACCAGGGCTAATGGACGTATATGTTGGAGTTTAGATGGAGTCGACTTCATGTTGATGGCGGCAGTCTTACCGTTGGCCGAGTTTGATATAATATTGGGGATGGACTGGCTAGCAGAGCAGCGTGCCAGTATCGACTGCCTGTCCAAGGTTATAACCCTAAGGGGCGAAGGGCAAGCAGAAGTTAAGTTTGAGGGTCTTCACAGAGTGGCATGTTCCCTAGTTTCGGCCATGCAGTTAGTACGAGCGGTTAACCAAGGAGGTGTAGCCCTGGTAGCACTGTTGGAGGTTAGCCTTTCCAGGTTATCTCTTGGAGAAGTACCCGTAGTTGCAGAGTTCGAAGATGTGTTTCCTGAGGAGATTCCGGGAGCACCTCCTTGACGGGTGATTGATTTCTCTATCGAGCTAGTGCTAGATGCTAGGCCGGTGTCACGTCCTCCCTTTAGGATGGCACCAAAGGAGTTAGTTGAACTTAAAGTTCAGTTGCAGGAGCTTTTATTGTAGGGGTATATCCTACCCAGTTCTTCACTGTGGAGCGTGCCGGTGTTGTTCGTAAAGAAGAAATACGGTAGTATGCGGTTGTGCATAGACTACCGAGAGTTTAACAAACTAACTATTAAGAATAAGTATCTGATTCCTCGGATAGACGATCTATTCGACCCGTTGGTTGGGTCGGTGGTGTATTCCAAGTTAGACTTTAAGTAAGGATACTATCAGTTACGAATCTGAGACGAAGACATACCAAAGACCACGTTTGGCATGAGGTATGGTCACTTTGAATTTTCAGTGATGTCGTTTGGGATGACGAACGCACCATCCATATTCATGGACTTGATGAACCGAGTTTTTCGCAAATACTTGGACTCGTTTGTAGTCGTCTTTATTGATGACATCCTTGTTTATTCCAAGTCAGAAGAGGAGCACGAGACTCACTTGAGGTTAGTGTTGCATGTGTTGAGAGAGAACCAGCTTTATGTGAAGTTCTCCAAGTGCGAATTCTGGTTAGAGAAAGTGGCATTTTTGGGTCATATGATTAGTGGAGATGGGGTAGCAATAGATCTAACGAAAGTGGAATCCATCAGATATTGGCCAGTATTGAGAATCATGGCGGAAGTCTGGAGTTTTCTTATACTAGCCGGGTACTATCGTAAGTTCGTTGAAAACTTTTTGCGGATAGCTCTACCCCTCACTTCACTAACTCGTAAGGATCAGAAGTTTGTGTGGACGCAAGAGTGCAATCAGGCGTTTGATACCCTGAAGGAAAGGCTGATGGCAGCTCCAATCCTAAGTCTGCCGAAGGGGACTGAAGGATTTAGAATTTTCAGTAATGCATCCGGATGTGGTTTGGGGTGCGTTTTGGTGCAACATGGTAGTTTGATCGCCCTTGGGTCTAGGCAGTTAAAGCCTCACGAGAGAAACTACCCCGTCCATAATTTAGAATTGGCGGCGGTAATTTTTGCGCTAAAATTGTGGCGGCACTACGTTTATGGTGCGAAAGTGGAGATCTTCACGGACCACAAAAGTCTAAAGTATCTCCTAGATCAGAAGGATTTGAATATGCGGTAGTGCAGGTGGGTTGAGTATCTTGGAGACTACGAGGTGGCGATTCAGTATACGCCAGGCAAAGCCAATGTGATGTCTGATGCCTTGAGTAGAAAATACTCTTGGCAAGGGAATTGGATCGAAGCTCATGATGAGCGATTGAGGCAGGACTGGGAGTCCCTCGGCATGGAGTGTGATGCCAGAGGCGAGTCTAATGTGGCTCGGTTGAACTGGATCGAAATGTAGAACGATTTGTGCGATCGTATTCGGGAAGCGACCCATTTTAATGCGGACTTCCAACCATACGTCGAGGAAGCTCTAAAGGGCGCGGGCAGCACCTGGGAGATGATTGATGGGATTCTGAGGAAGGGCGGGAGGATTTGTGTGTCGCAGTTCGGCAAGCTCCGTGAGGAGTTGATGTTTGAGGCCCACTTCACAAAGTACTCCATACACCCGGGCAGTACAAAGATGTACTTGGATATGAAGAAATCCTATTGGTGGCCTGGTCTAAAGCGGGACGTAGCTTTGTACGTAAGTCGGTGCCAAACTTGCGCCTTGGTGAAGGCCGAGTATCAGAAGCCGGGCGGGTTCTTGAAGCCTCTTCCTATCCCCGAGTGGAAGTTTGATGACATGTCCATGGATTTTGTGCATGGGTTACCTAGATCGCAGCAGGGTAACGACGCAATTTGGGTGATCATGGATTGCTTGACCAAAGTGGCACACTTCATCCCAAATCGGAAGGAGGATAGCGTGGAGAAGCTGGTGGAATTGTATGTTCGTAACATTGTGCGACTGCATGGGATTCCGAAGAGCATAGTTAGTGACCGCGATGGACGTTTCACGTCTAAGGATTGGAGGTTGGTGCAGAAAAGTTTGGGCATGAAGCTCAAGTTCAGTACGGCTTTCCACCCTCAAACTGATTGGCAGACCGAGAGAACGAACCGTACTATGGAGGATATGCTGAGGATGTGTACTCTTGTCTTTGGCAAGAAATGGGAGGATCATCTCTTCATGGTAGAGTTCACATATAACAATAGTTACCAAGCAAGTATAAAATGGCGCCATACGAAGCTTTGTATGGGAGGCGGTGTCGAACACCGATGTCTTGGACAGAGGCAGGAGACACCAAGCTCTTGGGGAAAGAAGTTGTAGCTGACGCTTGTGAGTTGGTGCGAATCATTAAAGAGCGCATGAAGGTGGCTCAAGATCGACAAGAGAAATATTTTAATGCTCGCCACAGGAATGTGGAGTTTGCGGTAGGCGACTGGGTTTATCTAAAGAGCAAGTCGTTCAAAGGCGTTTCACGGATTCGCCGACTCAAGAAGTTGAGTCCGAGGTTTTTGGGACCCCTCGAGGTTATAGAATGGGTGGGAGAAGTGGCGTATCGGTTGGCATTGTCCAATGAGCTTAGTGGATTGCATGATGTCTTCCATGTCTCCGTCTTGAGGAAGGCCGTAGTGGAGGCTAGTGTGATGATCGAATCGTCATCAGTACTGATAGAAGAGGACTTGAGAACGCGAGTTCATCTAGTTCGTATAGAAGACTCAGAAGTTCGGCAGTTGTGAAACAAAGAATTCAAGCTCGTGAAGGTGCGTTGGGATAACTGCGGGCGTGATGAGTTCTCTTGGAAGCGTTAGCAAGCAATGCGCGAGGACTATCCCGGGTTTTTTGTGTAAGGCTGGTTTGAAATGGTAGCCGATATGTGGCAATAATGTTTTATTAGATGCAATTATTATTATAATTTCTTTCTGGTTGTCTCCCTGGATGAGGATTAATTTCGATGACGAAATTCTTGTAAGGGGGAGGAGTTGTAACACCCCAGTTTGCAGACCTGAAGTCGCTAGAAGTTAATGCTCGACGGTAGGGATGCCACAGGTGATGGGTCGCTGTTTTTGGCTGTTGTTTAAAGTGCACGATCACTGGATCTAGTGCGCACGACCACTGGTCGTGCGCCTTTGCTCGTGCGCACTTTTCACCAGTTAGCCAAGTTCTGTTTGGGTAAACGCACGATCTTTGGTCAGAGTGCGCACGACCACTGGTCATGCGCCGCTGCTCGTGCGCGTTTATCCCTTTCTTTCTGGAGTTTTGCCTGAGGTAATCGCATGACCATGGGATCTATTGCGCACGACCACTGGTCGTGCGCCACTGATCGTGCGGTCAGGACGGTTCCGTCAATTTTGGTTTATGGCCGTCTGATGCTTCCCAAAATTAGATCCAAAGGCTAGGATCTTCCGCCCAAACGATCTTATTAGGGCTGAGAGGGTTTTTCCTCTCATTATTCTCATCTTTAGGGTTTGAGAGAGAGGTTGGAGAGGAAGAGAAGGGAATAGGAAGGATAGAGCTTCTTCCGCCATTGACAGAGCTTCGGAGCTTTGATCGCCGTTCCGAGACCAGATCCGTGGAGAGGGTGTGGAGGCACTCGTGTCAAGCTGTTCAAAGCAAAGCTTCCATGGCTAGGAAGAGGGGTCATAAGATAACGACACTTCTCCTCTGGGTTTTAGGATGCACGTTTAGCATCTTCTCTTATTCTCATTTCTTTTGGGCTCCAGATCTCTCAAATGAGAGGGGTTTGGGTTGCCATGGTTCAATATGAACCTCCGGGTCGATTGTGTCCGTCCCCGACATGATTTTGCATTAGAGATCCGATCCGTTAGTGGATTAGGCATTTTGGGTGAAGCCAAAGTCGTGACCATTAGTCCGACTCAGTGATGTTGCATAGCGAGCCTTGAGGATTCGGTAGAAATCTATTACAGCTAGATGTCGTTATGATTTGTGTTTTTCCCCTTTTTCTTGAGTGAGTACTCATAGCCAGAACCGGGCAAGGTTAGCTCCGCTTCGGCGGTAGATGATTTCCTTGGTGCGCGGGAACGTTGCGGTACGAATGATGGATTAGGGTGGGGAATTATTGTTGTGATGTGCTAAGGCGTGACTACATCTCCGTGGTCGGCTGGCTATCCCGTAACGTACATGTTACTTGGGGGAAAGTGTCTCGGCGAGACTAGTCCCCTTCTATGAGACGGACGAGAACACCGAGCGTAGGGCAAGCCTGGGCAATGAAGCCAAGAGCGGGTGGGGTCCAGCAAGGGTTCTTAGAATCAGTTTTTGTGTGAGACGGAATCCTGATGTGAGAAGTCAGAATTTGCAGGCAAGCCCGGGGTTTAAGACCCATGTGCGGGTGGGGCATTTGCAAGATTTCCGGGTAACGGCGCTTGGGACGTTAGGGACAATGTAGTTCCCTTTTGTTTGCGGCTTAATGCCAATGGGGAAACGGAATTACCCAGTGCTTGATTATGTGTTAGATGCATACGAGATAAGGTGTCTTGGGCGAAGCCCGGGTTTGCATACATGTTGCATAGTAGTCCCCTTTCACTCTGTTCTAAACCTAGAAAACGTGTTTATTGTATGAGACATCCAAACCTATTTTAAAGCTTTATATATATTTGCATTTGGTATACGAAGTGCTAACCTGAAGGTTGGAGGGGTACCCCGGGGTCCGTTAGGGGCGGCCGGGAGGATATGTGTTGGTTACACAGTAGAGGTCAGCCTTTGCTGACCCACGTTACATAAAATCTTTACAGGGCAAGGATGGCAAGCAGGTGCTAGTGCGCCGGGCGAAAAGCCCTAAGCCTCATGAAGTGTTGATGTACTTTTAGCTTGTTTCCTTTTTCTTGTCCTGTATGATCCATGTTTTGGGCATTGTTCGACTTGCACGCCGAGGTAGCTTAGGAGTGCTTTTGCACGTTCATGTCTCACCATGTGGTCTTTATTTGATGGACTCTTTTTGTGTAAGGCCTTAAGGCCATTTGATACCCCTGTTAGTGGTGGATAACTTCTATTTGTTTTGCTTTGTTTCTGCTGTGTTTAGTTTTGATATTTGAGTGTGGGTAGTAAATATCATCTTATAATGCTGAAGTTGTGGCGTCTGTATGTTGTGGGCCCCGGCCGGACCCATATTATATGGTCATTAAATGGGAGGTGTTACATTCATCCTCTTCACAAGCCTTGTTATTCTATGGAGAAACTGCTGGAGGAGGGAAGGAGTTGCTGGAATCAACTATACTCCGTGAAGTTCTGCCGCAGCCGCCAAGGAAAAGAAGATGCCGCCGTAAAGAGTGACGAGATCCATGGCCGGAAATAGCGGAAGTGCCGGAAACGAGGTAAGCTTCCTCCACTCTCCCTTGGTGTTAGATCTGTAGTTAATCCTAGGAGAGATATCTACTCAAATGAGTCTTGATGTGTGAGATGAAGAATTCTAGGAGAGGCCATGCTAGGACTTGTGTTCTAGGGTTTAGTCGTCTTCAACCTCTCTGAAAGTCAGATCTATCCTAGAGATTAGAGCAAACACACACAACAAGAATACAAGAAATAAAAATTGCAATCCAGACGACACAAGAATTTTATAGTGGTTCCCCAACAACTTGGGTACGTCCACTCTTCTACCACCCTTGGTAGGAATCCACTCAGGATGAGTTGATCAGGTGTCCTGACACCAATGAGCTTTTGATCAGGTGCTCAAAAACCAAAGCTAGATTTTTTGATCAGGTGTCTTGCCACCACTGAGTTTTGACAAGGCTCTCAGAACCAGACAGAACTTTTGAAGGGAGTTCAAGAACCCTTTTACAGCAGGAAAAGAAAAGTAAGAGTTGAAGGTGTCTTCTCTGTTCTCAATCAAATGAGAGAAGCACAAGTGGATTGTTGATGTCAAAGCTCCCCCTGAGATGTAGAATGGTTCAGGAGTGGAAGCTTTGCACAGGGTGATAGGCCTTCAGTGGATGACTGCTCCAGCAAAGGATGATTTCAGCAATGGCTGAAATGTTTGTTGTCTTGGAGAGTAAATAATGAAGCCTTGATGATGATCTTCCAGTAAGCCTTCAGACTGATGTAGATAAGTTGTCTCTTCAGGCTTCCTGGAACAGTAGATCTGAGAAGAGAACTTTGTTGTACAGGTGATGTTGAGTTCTTCCTGGAACTCGGATTCCTGTATCTTATTTTCACTGTATTCTCTCTCTGTTTCACTACTATCTTGTTCCTCTGTAAATCTGTGTATATATATATATCCTGATAGATGAGCAGCGGACATTTGAATAATAGCATTAATTACTGCTTCCTTTTGGATACTCCAACGGCTATAATACTCATAAAAGCATTCCTGTAATAGTCCTTTAATATAGCTGTATTGGAATAATAACAGCTGGCTTTAATAGGACAAAAGATATCCAGAGAATCCGCCTGGAAACTTGCATTCTGAATTCTCCCAGAAATAGTCGAACGGAGGTCGACTATCGTCGATCTGAGCTGGCAGATAATGGAGTTGGCCTCTGGCAGAAATCGTCGAACGGAGTTCGGAGAACGTCGACCGGAGCTCGACGTTCCAGCATAGGTTAGCGTCGAGCGGAGCTCGACGTTCCAGCATAGTTGAGCTTGGAAACCGTCGACCTGAGCTTTGGACAGAAAGCATCGACCGCAGCTTTAGATAAAACGTCGACCGCAGCTTGAGATAAAACGTCGACCAGAGCTCGACGTTACAGCAAAGATTAAGCTCGACGATCTTCGATCGGAGCTCGACGATCGTCGACCTAAGCTTAATGTTGAATTCTGTTTTCTCTGACTGATTTCTCTTGGCTGATTTCTTCAATCTCTGAGAGCCTCTGAATTAGCACAACCTATGACCCTTAGCTATACATTGATGGGTCAAACTAATGAACTTAAAGACATAGTGATCCTGACCCAAATTCAAATTAGGGTGTTCCAACAATCTCCCCCTATTTGGGTTAGGATTACTATTTACATGAGAATTAAAATATTACAACAAATTAATATTACAAAGCATGAGATATATAAAAATAAAAGCTTTGCATTGCTGGCTCCTTTTGCTGTTAAAAACTGACTTCTGCTGGCATTACAATCTCCCCCTATGTTGATGCAGTAACTGTGATTGGAGGAGGCTGAGATGACTCTTAAAGTTGGATTTTGATTGAGTCATCCAGCTAACTCTTATAGATGGTACCTGCAAAAAGCTATGGTAGAGATTGCTCTCTCCTTAAAAAGGATATGTTAGCAGAAAAATGATATTTGTCCAGCAAAATTTAGGATTCTGGATCTAAAAAACAAAGTCTGATATCTTCCTTCCTATAGAATTTCTTTTCATCAGAAGAGATTCAAACTTAGTGTCATGATCACTGCTGACCAATGCAACTAGAGTAGAAGACTCAATCTAGATGAATTTAGAAAAAGATCTATAAGAAATATAAAGTATCTGACAAATAATTCACATACAGAGGTCCTAAAATAATTTTGAACAAAATATCAATACGATAGAAACAGCCCTAAGAAAAGATGTTTCCTAATAAATTTGTTCCAAATAAGAAAAGGATTTGAAAATATTTTAATTAGCTTATCCTTATATTTATGAATCAGATTTATGAAAAAGCAGATTGAGTTCGATGGTCTGAACTCATTTTGTTGATTAAAATATTTCCTTTTTCTTAGAATATGTTCTGAAAACATTCCTCTGAGAAGTTTTGTTTCCTCCTCAGGTTTTATTGAACTTTGGAAGCAAAATTGAAAGTCTAAGTTAACTGAACTAAAAACAGAGTTACATAATACCTGATACTCTTCAGGTTTTGATTTGCCTTCTGTTTGTTCAGCCTTAAAACTGCTGTAGGAAGAATTGATGGCCATTAAGCAAAATGTTTTGGCCTTTGCTTCCTCCTCTTCATCTTCAAATGATGATTCATCATCTGATACATCCCAAATAACATCTGGGGATATTAATTTTTCTTCTTCAAATAAAATGTTGTGGCTTCTTTCTATTATTTCTTCCACTGGTTCAGAAGCCATTTGATGAAGAGAATCCCATATCTCCTTAGCTGTTGAGCATTCAACAACTTCCTGAAATAGGTCATCAGATAATGACTGTGCTAGGATATTCATGGCTCTGGCATCAGCTAGCCTGACCCTTTTAGTTGTTGTTGCTGAGGTTGGGAGATCTGTCATAATAGAAGAAAAAATATCTTCATCAATAGAGTTCATATATAATTTAATTCTTGTCTTCCAAAGTGCAAATTGGTTTATGTTGCACTTAGGAGGTCTGGTGCTAGAATATTCCATATTCTTGCTATGTGAAAAATATAATAATTAATCTAACTAGAATGGATCAAACCAGAGATCTTTTGGTTCAGGTGTTAGCCTGTATGAACAACCAACCTGGCTCTGATACCAATTGAAAGTCAGATCTATCCTAGAGATTAGAGCAAACACACACAACAAGAATACAAGAAATAAAAATTGCAATCCAGACGACACAAGAATTTTATAGTGGTTCCCCAACAACTTGGGTACGTCCACTCTTCTACCACCCTTGGTAGGAATCCACTCAGGATGAGTTGATCAGGTGTCCTGACACCAATGAGCTTTTGATCAGGTGCTCAAAAACCAAAGCTAGATTTTTTGATCAGGTGTCTTGCCACCACTGAGTTTTGACAAGGCTCTCAGAACCAGACAGAACTTTTGAAGGGAGTTCAAGAACCCTTTTACAGCAGGAAAAGAAAAGTAAGAGTTGAAGGTGTCTTCTCTGTTCTCAATCAAATGAGAGAAGCACAAGTGGATTGTTGATGTCAAAGCTCCCCCTGAGATGTAGAATGGTTCAGGAGTGGAAGCTTTGCACAGGGTGATAGGCCTTCAGTGGATGACTGCTCCAGCAAAGGATGATTTCAGCAATGGCTGAAATGTTTGTTGTCTTGGAGAGTAAATAATGAAGCCTTGATGATGATCTTCCAGTAAGCCTTCAGACTGATGTAGATAAGTTGTCTCTTCAGGCTTCCTGGAACAGTAGATCTGAGAAGAGAACTTTGTTGTACAGGTGATGTTGAGTTCTTCCTGGAACTCGGATTCCTGTATCTTATTTTCACTGTATTCTCTCTCTGTTTCACTACTATCTTGTTCCTCTGTAAATCTGTGTATATATATATATCCTGATAGATGAGCAGCGGACATTTGAATAATAGCATTAATTACTGCTTCCTTTTGGATACTCCAACGGCTATAATACTCATAAAAGCATTCCTGTAATAGTCCTTTAATATAGCTGTATTGGAATAATAACAGCTGGCTTTAATAGGACAAAAGATATCCAGAGAATCCGCCTGGAAACTTGCATTCTGAATTCTCCCAGAAATAGTCGAACGGAGGTCGACTATCGTCGATCTGAGCTGGCAGATAATGGAGTTGGCCTCTGGCAGAAATCGTCGAACGGAGTTCGGAGAACGTCGACCGGAGCTCGACGTTCCAGCATAGGTTAGCGTCGAGCGGAGCTCGACGTTCCAGCATAGTTGAGCTTGGAAAGCGTCGACCTGAGCTTTGGACAGAAAGCGTCGACCGCAGCTTTAGATAAAACGTCGACCGCAGCTTGAGATAAAACGTCGACCAGAGCTCGACGTTACAGTAAAGATTAAGCTCGACGATCTTCGATCGGAGCTCGACGATCGTCGACCTAAGCTTAATGTTGAATTCTGTTTTCTCTGACTGATTTCTCTTGGCTGATTTCTTCAATCTCTGAGAGCCTCTGAATTAGCACAACCTATGACCCTTAGTTATACATTGATGGGTCAAACTAATGAACTTAAAGACATAGTGATCCTGACCCAAATCCAAATTAGGGTGTTCCAACACTCTCTTTCATTCAATGTGATGATGGGGGATGGTCTCGCAAAGAGGAATGGCCTTATGAGGGTGAATAAGGGAGGAGGAATTTCTGATGTGAATTGGGAAGATCGGCTGGAGGAGGAAGATGAACCGATGTCGTTCATTCCGCCTTAAGATGCGCGCAGAAATCTACTTTCTACGTTCAGCGATCTTCGTAGCCGTTTTGAGATATGAAACGGCCAGATCCGGGCTTTCAACTAAACACGAAAGTCGTAGACCATGTAAATACCTTTCCATTGAGTTATTACACATCTTCAGGCAAAGTCTGTAGCCACAGGAAAGTCTGATCGAAGTAGAGGGCTGACAGGCTAAGCGTGCAGAAAATGTATTCTGTACGCAGCAAGCTTTGGAGCAAATTTCATGTGTGATACAGTCTGATCTGGGTTGCAGACTGAACATGAAAGTTATAACCCATGGAAATACCTTTCCATTGAGTGGTTACACGCATTCACCGGATTCCTGTAGCCTCAGGAATCAACGGTCGAAGTTGCTGTCCAGAAGGTGTTCTGCACCTGAATTTCCTGGGTTGGTGTAGAATCAGGTTTGGACTCGGTGGAGATCTTGTAACAAATTGTCGTTGGGGTTTTGGAGAATTATAATATTTATAACTGTGATAATTCAACGAGTGAGTAAAATGTTGGATAGACCCCACGCAAACAAATGGTGAAATGAAATGTAATTGAACGAAATGATTTGGTGGGAGTTAGTGAACGAATGGTAATTCGTCGATTAATAACAAGATTGTCTTGAACTTGTGTATTCGGTCGCTGTTGATAGTTAGATGATTTACTCATGTGCGCACAAATGATTGAGTTTGGTGAAAGAGTTATAATCGGGGATATTAAAGTTAAGTGACCATAGCATAGACATAATCATGTTGGCCGAAAGAGTGATGCATGGTCTTGAGGCTTGTCATATAGGGAACTCTAAGATGGTCCATTATATGAGGTGGTTCGCCACCTGTGTTTGTGGTAAACCTTTAAGGTGCCTGGGCACAGGATTGTGAATGGGTGTGAGATTGGGTGCCTAATCGCACTGGTTGGTTATGTTGAGAAGAATTATAGATGGACGGTTGGGCTTGGTCCTCGGTGTTCATGTCCCGAGGCTCCTTTTGTGCCAAGTGGACGGTTGGGCTTGGTCCTCGTATTTGATCCAAGGCTCCTTCCATGCCACGATGATGAGGTATTGCATGCAGTGTGAGTTGACACACGGTGTCGTAATCCTAGGTTAAGGATAGTGTGGCAGGTCTACGGGCTTGTCAATCATCACACCGATGGGAGTTGACAGTTAGACCTTGGGCAGTTGTGCTTGGTCCTCGGTGTTCACGTCCCGAGGCTCCTTTCATGCCAAGTGAACGGTTGGGCTTTGTCCTAGTGCTCATTTCTGAGGCTCCTTCCTGGTCACATCATAGGCCAGTTAGGGGCTAGGATCTCGGTGCACATCTACCCGAGACACCCGCTGAGCCGTAGTACGCGTGTGATCTCCGCTGTGTATTCTTAGCGTTGAGGTGTACGGAGGCCTAGGCCAAGTAGTGTTGAGACAAGCCTAGCATTGGAGATGCCTGCTCTACTATCACCGTCTTGCCACGACGGTTGACGCCTGAGAGGTTAGCTACCTGCTCGAAAAGTAGGAACTACAGAGTCTGTGTCGACACAGCAATTGCTTGTGCATATTCATGGGTGAGTCATAACATAGCATTCATTGCATCGCATTACATCGCATACACAAGATCCTCATCGTATAAGTTTGTATGGGCACTCTTATACGATGAGTTACTTTTCTGTTGAACCGATCCTCAACTTATATGTCTGTATGGGCATTCATATAAGTTGAGTTACTTTCTGTTGTAGCCTTATATTATTATACTATTGTAGTTGATAGAACTGCTAGAGTGATGGTTAATCATTTATTGTGCTGCTATATTATTATAATGTTTACAGATTACACTATGCCACCTGCTTGTACTTATGCTTACATACTTTATATATAGTGTACCTTTGTCCATTTCTCCGCCCGGTGTCGAGGAGTCACCGGGGGAGCGGATGTAAAACCACTTAGTCTTTTTGACTAACGGTTTCTACGTCTTCCTTTTTAGGAGGAAACCCTGCAGGCGGAGCGGCAGCAGGTTTTGCAGCAGTACAGCCAGGCCAGGACGACAGGGCCTGAGGGGATGGTACGGTCGTTACCGTCAGTTACTGATGTGAGTGTGAGAGAGACTTGATGTAGCCCTTTTGGGAAAAATATTGTACGTACTCTGATTATAGAAGCTTGTTGTAGCTTCTTTACTTGTTGTATTTGGACTATTATATGCTTGTTTGGATTTTGACTTCTAACTCTATATCATGGTTGGGTTGGCAATGTTTAATATTGGTAAAGGCTGGCAGAATAGGCGTCTTGTAGTACAGGCTAGCCCGAGTGCTAGTGCTACTGCAAGGCGGCTGTTCTGGGCATAAGACCCTTCTCGTGCCGTGTTTTGTGTTCCGGGAGTGGGGGTCTTACAAATGGTATCATCTTGCTACGATCCTGAATAAGAGAATTCGTTCAACAACGGTGCCACCCCTGTTCGATTAGTCAGTTTGGGGACAAACTGACTTAGCAGAAGCAGTGGTGTGCCCATATGTAATTCATAATAAGTATGTCCAACTTTGACCTTATGATTAGCCAACCTGACCTTAGGTTTGTATTCTACATGTAGATCCCAGTACATATTGAGCCAGTGGGGGCACCCCCGCCCCGACCGTACCCACACAGTTCCAGCAATCGAAGCTAGGGCAAATGCTCACAACAATCCTAGATACCTTCAGATCCCAACAAGCCCCCGTTCAACAACAAGGTCCGGGCTCCAATTGGGTGAGCACTTTCCGAGCTCTCCGCCCTCCAGCATACCTTGGGACAGAGTCGGCAGTGCATATAAAAGAATGGATCGACACCGTGCAAGAACTGCTGGAAGGAATTAGATGCCCAAACAATATGGCTGTGACCCTGGTAGTGACACTCCTAGAACAGTATGCCAAGAGTTGGTGGAAGTCCCTCATGGGCTCCACCTTACAAGGGCGAGTGTATACAAAAAATAGGTTGAGCGAATTCTCTGAATCCTTTTTAGAGCATTTCATCCCCTCGTCTGCTCGGGATGAACTAGAAGAGAGGTTCTTATAGCTAAAGTAAGGATCCAAGTCAGTGACGGAGTAGCGGTGGGAGTTTCAGCATCTGGCTAGATTTGCTGACTCCTATGAGTTGGATGACAGAGGGTATGCGAAGAGGTTCTACAAAGGCTTGTGAGACCCCCTGAGGCAAGCCCTTTTGTTTATAGCGGACTCCAGTCTAGCCGAAATAATTGACATGGTGAAGAGGTTAGAAGCAGACCACTTGGGAAGTTGTAAGAGGCCAGCTGAGGGCGTGATGGAATCCGGCCCTAGTAACAGAAGGAGATACAACTTTGGAGGAGGAAGAGGACGTCAAAGAGGTGGCCGGCGTTTCCACCGGAATTATAGAGTGGAGCACCCGGTTCCACAGCCGCCAGCATTGCATCCACCACCGCAGCCTCAGCAGTTTCAGCAACTCAGTGGGAGGCAGGAGCGAGCATGCTTTGAATGCAACCAACCAGGGCACATTCGACGCTACTGCCCGCAATTGTTTGGAAATGCGCCTCTTGATCTCCCTCCGGAAGCTCCTCGAGGACGGGGGCACATGCGTGGTCGAGGACGAATACCACGAGGAGGAAACCCCGGACTTGCTCGGAATCAGGTGTTCGCACTGGACATGACAGAGGAGCGGAACCCTTAGGAGGTGATTGCAGGTATGAATACAATTTGTCTTCTTATTTTCATTAGTAACCTAAAGTTTCTTAAGTCATACTAGATATCTAGCTTGAGTATGGTTATTGGTACTTAGGCACTGAGGTGG
Source organism: Platanthera zijinensis (assembly GCA_039513925.1). Taxonomy (NCBI): domain Eukaryota; kingdom Viridiplantae; phylum Streptophyta; class Magnoliopsida; order Asparagales; family Orchidaceae; genus Platanthera; species Platanthera zijinensis. The sequence goes on along the minus strand of CM077097.1, from coordinate 63,568,267 downwards.
TCGGCGGGAAAATGGCCTATACGTTGTTTGATATCGGTGCCTCGCACTCTTTTGTGTCTGAAGACTTCATTAAAGATATACATGGAGTGCAATACTTCACTGGTATTGCTCGAAGAGTACGTCTCCCAGATGGCTCTGAGATGACCGCAACCGCCAAGTGCGAATTGGAGATACTCATTGGGGGAAAGATCTTTGATACCCCTGCCATAGTTTTGAGAATACCAGAATTCGATCTCATTTTGGGCATGGCGTGGCTGGATTGGCACTATGCAAGAATTGACTGCGCGGAGAAGCGAATCTACTCGAGACATGGGGATACCGATGTAATCTTCCAAGGTATAAAATTCGCACCACGTTTACTATTATCTTCGATTCAGACCTTGAAAGCTCACATGAGAGGGGATGAAGTCTACATGATATGTTTCGAACTGAAGGAGATAATAATAGATATGAAAAACGTGCGGGTAGTGCGGGATTTTCCTGAGGTATTTCCTGAGAAATTGCCAGGATTACCCCCGCATAGAGAAGTGGATTTTCAGATTAAGATATTACAAATTGCCAAGCCCGTCTTCAGGACCCCTTATCGGATGGCCCCAAAAGAACTTATGGAGTTTAGAGTTCAGTTGCAAGAGTTGGTAGAATCAGGGTTTGTTCGCCCCAGCTCATCACCTAGGGGAGCCCCTGTTCTGTTTGTTATGAAGAAAGATGAGACCTTACGATTATGTATAGACTATCGGGATCTCAACCGACTGACGGTGCAGAACACCTTTCTGTTACCTCAGATCGATGAGTTGTTCGACCAATTGGTAGGAGCGCATTGGTTTTCCAAACTAGATTTGCACTCGGGGTATTATCAGTTGAGAATATAAGAGGAGGATATTCAGAAAACATCCTTTAGCTCAAGGTACGGCTTGCACGAGTTCACTGTGATGTCGTTTGGGCTCACAAATGCACCATCAGCTTTCATGAGCCTAATGAACAAAGTATTCGAGCCTTATCTAGATGTCTTAGTCATCATTTTCATTGACGACATCTTTGTCTACTCTAAGACGGAGGAAGAGTATGTCAAACATCTGGCCTTGGTACTGAAGAAGATAAAAGAGCACGCCTTGTTTGCCAAGTTCAGCAAGTGTGAATTTTTGCTCCAAGAGGTTGCCTTCTTGGGCCATGTGATCAGTGGGGTCAGGTTAGCTTTGGATCCGGCCAAGGTGCGTGCCGTGAAGGAGTGGTCTCCCTTGAAGTCAGCGGCCAATGTGCGGAGCTTTCTTGGACTTGCCGGGTATTATCGAAAGTTTGTAAAAGTCTTCTCAAAGATCGCCCTTCCTCTGACTACGCTGACAAAGAAAGGTGTGTCGTATGAGTGGACACCTTAGTGTAAAGCCGCATTTCAGGAACTAAAGGACCGACTTATATCCGCACCCATCCTAGCCCTTCCATCTGGGAGAGAGGGATTTCAAGTTTACACTGACGCATCGTATCAAGGGATGGGAGTGGTACTGATGCAGCACGGGCATGTAATTGCATATGATTCAAGATAGTTGAAGAAGCATGAGATCAACTACCCAGTACATGATTTGGAATTTTGGGCAGTGGTGTTCGCCTAGAAGATTTTGAGGCACTATCTATATGGCGTTCACTGCGAAATCTTTTCGGATTACAAGAACTTAAAGTACGTCCATACCCAGAAGGAATTGAATTTAAGACAACGGCGGTGGTTGGAGTTTTTGTGTGATTATGAATTCACCCTTAACTACCACCCCAGAAAAGTAAATTCCGTAGCTGATGCTTTGAGCAGGAAGGTACCAAAAATAAGCCCCGAGTCCCGGTTGATGCGTATGGAGTTAGCTCGAATGCTCGAAGAGATGGAGATCACTCTGGTGTACAAAGACCAATCGAAAGGGTATATAGAGTACCTAACCGCGTTGAGCATAGTCTGTGACATTCGAGACCGGATCTGGGCGGAGCAAGGAAAGGATGCGGCACTGGCCCCGACAATCAAGTCGATTAAAGATGGGATAACTGATGAGTACTCTGTAAAAGGCGGCCTCGTTCATCTCCGTGGCCGGCTTTACATTCCTGAGGGAGGTAAAATTCGGAAAGATATCTGGAGAGAGGCACACTACACCCAGTATTCTGTGCATCCTTGAATTGCCAAGATGTACGCCGACCTGCGAAAGACCATGTGTTGGTCGGGAATGAAGAGGGACGTCCAATATTTTGTTACGCACTGTGAGGCCTATCAAAGGGTGAAGGCAGAATGTAGGAGTCCCAGAGGATTATTACAGTCATTTCCCATCCCAGAGTGGAAGTTCGAGGATGTCTCCATGGACTTCATCCACGGTTTGCCTCGTTCACGCTCAGTAAATGATTCAGTATGGGTAATCATTGACCGCCTGACGAAGGTAGCCCGGTTCATTCCTATGAAGAAAGAAGCTCATGTGGACTTTTTGGTACGCCTCTTTGTGGAGCAGCTCGTACGGTATCACGGTGTGCCAAAGACGATTGTTTCTGATCGGGATGGTCGGTTTACCTCTAAAGAATGGAAGGCGGTGCAGGCGTATTTGGGTTCACGTCTTACCTTTAGCACGGCGTTTCATCCTCAAACAGACGGGCAGTCTGAAAGGACTATCAGGAAATTGGAGGATCTATTGAGGCTATGCGTATTAGATAGAGGAGAGCCATGGGAAAGGATCTTACCCTTCATGGAATTTTCATATAATAACAGTCACCAGGCCAGTATCGGAATGGCACCCCATGAAGCCCTTTATGGAAGAAGGTGTAGAACACCCTTGTCTTGGGTGCAGGATGAGGACCCAAAGACTTTGGGAAATTAATACATAGTTGATACTGATGCGGTTGTGAGACTAATACGGGACCGCATGCTTGAGGCTCAAAGTTGGCAGGCAAAATATTATAATGCAAAGTACAGGATATTGGAATTTCAAGTGGGTGAGAAAGTGTTTTTGAAGATCAGGTTGATGCATGGAGTATTACAGGTACGTGGTGTGAAGAAGCTCAGCCCAAGGTACGTTGGGCCCTACATTATATTGGAAAGGATTGGCCCGTTAGCCTATCGGTTGGAGTTACCGCCAGAGCTAGAGAATCTTCGTGACGTATTCCATTGATAAGTCACTAATTATAGATCTTTTTATATAGTTTTTATTTAATTAATAATAAGATTATAATTATATTTTAGTAATTATGGTTCTAATTATTTTATTTTCATATTTCAGGTCAATATGTGCTGCGAATAGCAATTTGGAGCTTGTTGGACTGATCAGGAGTTGAAACGGAGAAAATGACCATTTTTGGTCACGGATAGCTGAACTTCAAATGATCATAACTTTCAAACCAGGAAGAGTTACGGGACGTGCAACCAGTCAACGGAAAGGGGACGACGTCCTCTACAAATCTGGAGAGTTTCAAAAGTACACGCCACTGAGACACTGGCGTGTCTAGGGCGTGAACACGGGCGTGTCTAGTTCAAAAAAATAATTTTCTCCAGAAATCTTCCCGGGACAATTCTGTAACATTTCTCAAGTACACGCCCCCCTGTCACGGGCGTGACCTAGGGCGTGAACTACCCAAAACTACCAAATTAATCCCAGATTGCGTTATTTCCAACCGTTTTGCTGACCCAGTCCGACACGCCCTTGGTCACGGGCGTGACCTAGGGCGTGACCACTTCAGAAACGCCAGAATTACTTCCCGCTGTTTTAGCTTCCCGCCATTTTCCAGAAACAGCCTTGACACGCCCTAGGTCACGGGCGTGACCTAGGGGCGTGACGCGTCAGTTAACAGATTTTGGCGATTTCTCCTCCAACGTTCCCGGGGTTTCAAGACGACGGTTCCGAGCCTGACACGCCCTAGGTCACGGGCGTGACCCAGGGCGTGACCAAATAGAAATTTTTCCTATAAATTCCAGACTACTTCAGATGTCCAAGGAGAGAATTTGAGGAGTAGGAGTCTTATAGTTAGCTGTTTTAGTTTGCTGTACTTTTCATTTCTTAGTCTAATTTTACATTTTGTAAGTTTCAATTCAACTTTGCCTTTCCTTTTAATCATGTCTCTCCTTTTCTTATCTTGTAATTCTCTAATTATGATGAGTAGCTAGTTTTCATTTAACACTTGATTATGATGATGCTTGGAATAAAATAAACTTTCCTTTTTTCTTGAATATCTTGTTCTTAATCTTCATCGCTACGATTTATCTTTGATTTCTATTTCATCGAATTCATATTACGCGTATATGATCTTCGATCTAAGATCCGTATCCTAAATGATCGAGAGGTTGCAGATACGAGGAGATCACTCAAAGACAAAAGGAGTTGAATGCACTCCTCGAGAGAGGATGACGTAAATCTTCCGGATTGGAGTCAAATCCAATAGAGGGGTTCACCGCCTAAAGCAAGTTTAGGGGTTTCGACTGGCCGAGAGGTCTTAATCGATCAACCTAAGGTTAGTTAGAAGCATGAGCTCGAGAGAGATGCTACAATACTTTAGGAATCTCCACGGTCGAGTGAGTAGATAAGAGCTCGCTTTACTTTATTCTTCTCCCCAAGATTTGGATGAGGATTTTATTAATTTTAGTGATTTTTCTCCTTCGGATAATGTTGCTAATGTGGAACATGACTCTTCATGTTCTCCTTTAGTTTCTTATACCGAAGAAAAAAAAAACTTTTATTTCATGAATTCGTTAAGTCTATGGATGCGCTGGGGGGAGTAGAAGAAGAATATATTTCTCCTCCTACTACTCCCAATTGTTCTCCTATTTATGAATTTGCTAACACAATTTATAATTATTTAGGAGCAAATATTTATGAACCTGATGCGTCCGATGATTTAATTTATATTCAATCTACGGAAGAGCACTTAATTTTAGAAAATAAACAACCGGAGCTTGATCAATTTCTTTCACACGACCCTCCTCCGTGTGAAATTGTTTCTAATATGTTTCTTTTTGATTTTTATTACTCTAATGATTTGCATGTAGGCAATGAGTCGTTGCAATCCAATGTCGTCAACGATCCCTTTGCCGCTCATCTGCAAAAATTCACATCACCTCAGGTATGTATAGGTGATTTGGATTTACATCCTCAAGACCACCATTCCAAGAAGAAAAATCAAGAAGCAAGCAGAGGAGTAGCTTGGCGGGCGTCTTCGGCGTATTCACCCAAGCGGGAATTAAGGGAGTTGCCCTTACACTTAAAATTTTATTTCCCATTTTCCTAACCAATACCGTCTAGCTTAAAGACGGGAAAAAGAAAAGCGCTTTTGGGAGACACCCCTTGCTTATCTTTAATTTTGATGCATTTATTTTCTTTTCTTCTAAAAAAATTTACAATTTGTTTCCCCCCCCCCTCGCACTTGAATTATAAACATTGGGGACAATGTTTATTTTTAAGTATGGGGGTGGTTCTTAGTTTTTGTTTTTATTTAAATATATATATATATATATAAATCTTTATAAATAAAAAAAAATTAGAATCTTTTTATTATTAAAAAGAAAAAAAAACGAAAAAAATTAGAAAATCAAAAATTAAATTTTTAATTAGAGAAGTCTTTATTTCTATATTTATTCACATGCAAAATTCCTAGTAATTCAACTTGTTTATAGTGTTTAGAGAATTTTAATGTTTTAATTGAATGTTGAATTTTGGAGTAAAACTATTGGCCATGTTGTGTTTCTAGTTAAGTGCACGTGTAAGTAGAATTTTATGTAGATTTAAATATTCAGCATATATTTAGATTTTCATTTTTCTAAATGCGTGGAAATGTTTTATTTTACTTTAATTATAAAAACCGGTAAAACTCTAAAATAATTTAGGTGAGTAAGTAGAAGTTTGCTAGAGAGATATTTCGCGGACCAAGAGAGAGGTATTCTTTTTCGATGTCTAGAACTTGCCCTCTAACTATTCTCAAGACTTTGCATAGGTTAAACTCATTAGCATAAATATGATTCAGGCATTTCTTTTGGCCAGTTTGAGCTTTTGTACCCGTACCTAAAATTTTTATCTTTGTTAAGCATTTTGAGCCTATTTCCCTATTCCTTTGTTTTAGCTCCACCAAGAACTTTACCAAAGCCTAAAAAGCATCCTAATTACACACCTAAACCCGAGCTTGAAAGAACAAATGTAGAAATGTTTTGGGAGTGATTAGGTGCCACTTTATTTCGGTGGTTAATTAAAAATTAGAAAAGAGTTGATTTATTTTCTCTCCTCTTCAAAATAAAGAAAAAATTATCATTAAAAAAAATGAAGAGGTAGAAAAAAATTTCAATATGATGAGAGAGTTAAAAATAAGAAAAGAAATAAAAGAATTTAGTAATTTGCTACGTTCTTTAAAGCCATGACAATTTATTTTTATGCAAGCTCTCTCTAGGTTTTGGTGTGCCTAGCCACCGTTTTTTATCTTTGACCATCCTCACCAAAAACCTAAGCCTACATTTCAACCTAGTTAAGTCCTATTGATTTGCGCTTATAAGTTAGACTAGTGTCGTGGCGAGAGTGTGAAAGGGCAAGCCTATGGCCATCGACATTGATGGATTTCTTTGGAGGGTATCTTAATCTTCGTTTGTGCAATGTTATCTTAGTATGCACGCTACACTCTCCCTAAATATAATTTTATGATTTGCCGGATTTTCATTTTAAAAGTAAAAATAATAGTGGAAACGCATTTTGAGAAAAATAAAAACCTAATTTGTATGCTGAGTAAGTCTTTCTACAAAAATATCTACAAGCATAGGCATAAGACTTCGCATTTTACTCCTTAGGTTCAATTTTCTTTTCTAGCATTTAAAATTTTTCTACTCCCTATAGGAAGTTGTTTGCTCGGGACTAGCAAACGGATAAGTATGGGGGTATTTGATAAGTCACTAATTATAGATCTTTTTATATAGTTTTTATTTAATTAATAATAAGATTATAATTATATTTTAGTAATTATGGTTCTAATTATTTTATTTTCATATTTCAGGTCAATATGAGCTGCGAATAGCAATTTGGAGCTTGCTGGACTGATCAGGTGTTGAAACGGAGAAAATGACCATTTTTGGTCACGGATAGCTGAACTTCAAATGGTCATAACTTTCAAACCAGGAAGAGTTACGGGACGTGCAACCAGTCAACGGAAAGAGGACGACGTCCTATACAAATATGGAGAGTTTCAAAAGTACACGCCCCTGAGACACGGGCGTGTCTAGGGCGTGAACACGGGTGTGTCTAGTTAAAAAAAAATAATTTTCTCCAGAAATCTTCCCGGGACAATTCTGTAACATTTCTCAAGTACACGCCCCTGTTGGGTACATTGGAAAATGTGTACCTGATTTGAAGAAGCCCAACCTAGCTCAATGATATACATCATGTTGTATTTGATGTTGTTTTGAGTTGACATGTGCAGGTAAAGAATTGTTAAAGTTTACAGAAAAAATTCTAAGTCCAAGTGTCGACACAAAGGAACATGTGTCGTCACATAGAAGAAAGTTGTCGACACAACACTGGGAAAGTGTGTCGACACAGAAGGTGTAAGTCGACACTACTCTGGGAGAAAGTGTCGACACATAACATAGTCTACAACAAACACTGGGAAAAAGTGTCGACACAGAAGAAGTAAGTCGACACAACACTGGGAAATTGTGTCGACACAGAAGAAGTAAGTCGACACAACACTGGGAAATTGTGTCGACACAGAAGAAAAACGTCGACCTCAACATTGGGAGAATGCGTCGACACTGAAGAGTATAGTCGATCTCAAGTTTGTCGACATCATCTGAATATGTCGACACAGAAGAAAATAGTCGACCACAAGTTTGTCGTCACCAGCAGAATGTGTCGACACATAGTGAGTAAGTCGACACATTATAGCAAAGCTAAAAATGAATGTGTCGACACCTGAAGGCTAAGTCAACACTTACTAAAGTTATGATTCTACAACAACTGTGTCGACACACAGGACTTGTGTCGACACACTGCAGAGTCAAAGACCAAGTTATTTTCAGAAGAAGATGTGTCGACACAAAGGCAATTTAGTCGACATCACTGAAGGCAGTGTCGACACCAAAGTCAATTGTGTCGACACAAATAGACAGATGGTCTCGACACTTTCTGACAGACTGTTTCAACACTAAGGCACAGGACTTGTTTGAAGACTTGACAGCTGTGGGTTATCACCAGTTAACTGAAGTTGTCAGACTTGTCAGAAAACGGTTAGAAACCGGATCAGCCGGTTACCATGAAGAATGTCTATAAATAGACAGATTCAGAAGGAGAAAAGAAGATGATGAACAACATATAGAACTGACCCTTTGAAATACATTGGATCAGAAAGTGGAGAAGGATTACATTCTACTCATTTCAAGAAAGTGCTAGGCACTTAAGAAGATCTTCTCCGGGAGATCTAAGAAGACTATCTAAGGGTAGATCTAAGAAGAGTTCTAATCAGAATTCAGAAGAATCATTCAAAGTTCTGGATAGAGAGAGATCAAGTCAGAAGTTGAAGAAGAAGAAAGAATCCACCAGTGGATTCTCAAGAAGCTGTTTGGAATCAACTCAGCTAAGTACATTTTCAAGAAGCTTTGAAGAAGGCTAAGAAATAGTTGATTGCATCAGCTGATTAAGAATTGTCATTGCCTTTTCTCTCTCAACTTGGCAAGACAATTTAAACAATCTTTTCTATATTTCTGTAGGATCTGTTTATACAGATCTGAGTTGTAAGCCTATGTTATAAAGGCTGAGTGTAGGAGTGTTGAACTCTGAGTGGTAGGGCTGATTGCCTGAGTGTAGGAGAAGGATATTCTCTGAGTTGTAGGCCTTGGGGCAAGGCTGAGGTAGGGCAGTTGTGCCTGAGTTGTAGGAACCTGTTGGGTTCTGAGTTGTAAGATCTATTGATCTGAGATAAGTGGAAGTTTGGCCGAATCTAGCATACAGCTAGATAGGTGAAGGGGGGAAAGTGGATGTACCCAGACCTTGGGGAACCACTATAAAACTTAGTGCAATCTGTGATGTTTTGTTTTCTGTGATTGCTGTGTTTTTATATGAGTTAATAAATTGAATTCTGTCTAGAAGTTTTAAAAAGAGAAGCAGTACACGCCCCCCTGTCACGGGCGTGACCTAGGGCGTGACCTACCCGAAACTGCCAAATTAATACCAGATTGCGCTGTTTCCAACCGTTTTGCTGACCCAGTCCGACACGCCCTTGGTCACGGGCGTGACCTAGGGCGTGACCACTTCAGAAACGCCAGAATTACTTCCCGCTGTTCAGCTTCCTGCCGTTTTCCAGAAACAGCCTTGACACGCCCTAGGTCACGGGCGTGACCTAGGGGCGTGACGCGTCAGTTAACAGATTTTGGCAGTTTCTCCTCCAACATTCCCGGGGTTTCAAGACGACGGTTCCGAGCCTGACACGCCCTAGGTCATGGGCGTGACCCAGGGCATGACCAAACAGAAATTTTTCCTATAAATTCCAGACTGCTTCAGATGTCCAAGGAGAGAATTTGAGGAGTAGGAGTCTTATAGTTAGCTGTTTTATTTTGCTGTACTTTTCATTCTTAGTCTAATTTTACATTTTGTAAGTTTCAATTCAACTTTGCCTTACCTTTTAATCATGTCTCTCCTTTTCTTATCTTGTAATTCTCTAATTATGATGAGTATCTAGTTTTCATTTAACACTTGATTATGATGATGCTTGGAATAAAATAAACTTTCCTTTTTTCTTGAATATCTTGTTCTTAATCTTCATCGCTACGATTTATCTTTGATTTCTATTTCATCGAATTCATATTACGCGTATATGATCTTCGATCAAAGATCCGTATCCTAAATGACCGAGAGGTTGCAGATACGAGGAGATCACTCAAAGACAAAAGGAGTTGAATGCACTCCTCAAGAGAGGATGACGTAAATATTCTGGATTGGAGTCAAATCCAATAGAGGGGTTCACCGCCTAAAGCAAGCATAGGGGTTTCGACTGGCCGAGAGGTCTTAATCGATCAACCTAAGGTTAGTTAGAAGCATGAGCTCGAGAGAGACGCTACTATACTTTAGGAACCTCCACGGTCGAGTGAGTAGATAAGAGCTCGCATTACTTTATTTTTCAAGAAGATTTATTTTAGTCCAAGGGGATTCTAGATCAAGTGCAAGCTTCCCCTAATCGTATTTCTCTTCCTTAGTATAACGCTTCTTTTTCCGTTTAAAAAAAACCAACTTTTCTGTCCGATAAGATAATAGCTTTTCTTGTGAGTACAAGTACTCAACAGGCCCCGAGTCGAATACGACATTTCTATACTATATTTCGATAGGTACACTTGCCTATTTGGGATATTAGTTTGGAATATATTTAAAACAATAGAAAATATCCATCATCCATGTATCATCACTTCTAAAGGCGTTGTTGCGGCTCGATCAATACGTTACCGCCACTGATGGAGCAGTTACGGTTGATTGGTCGGTGCGACTAGAGCCTGTGCGGATAGTAGATAACGAGACAAGGATTTTGCAGTGCAAAAGTGCTCCTCTGGTTAAGTTGTTGTGGTCTAATCATAGGAAGGAGGAGTATACATGGGAGCCGGTGGACTTGTTGCAAAAGCGCTACACGGAGCTGTTTCATCAAGGTAATCTTTAAAAGCATATTTTATTTCATTTTATGCTTTACTTTTCACCATAGCCTTAGCCTGATTTTGGGGACTAAATCTTTTATTTTGTTTATAGGATTTGTAACGCCCTGATTTGCGCTAGGCCCTCGTACATGCATCTGAGTCAGGAGAGCTGACTTGGGCCCAGGGAGTGCAGGCGATTAGGCTTACACTCGTGTGGAAAAGATAAATTAGTCCAGAATAGGACACGGGTAGAGACACGGGCGTGTCCCTACCCGTGTGCATCGAGTAGAACTAGAGAGGCATTGAGTGTAACTCGACAGGGCCTGTCCCGAGAAGGACACGGGTAGAGACACGGGTGTGTCCCTACCCGTGTCGAGAGGCGTTGAGTGGAACTCGACAGGGACTGTCCTGAGAAGGACATGGGTAGAGACACGGGCGTGTCCCTACCCGTGTCGAGAGGAGTTGAGTGGAACTCAATAGAGCGTGTCCCGAGAAGGACACGGGTAGAGACACGGGCATGTCCCTACCCGTGTCGAGAGGCATTGAGTGGAATTCGATAGGGTATGTACCGAGCAGGACACGGGTAGAGACACGGGCGTGTCCCTACCCGTGTGCGTTTAGTGAAGATCAACAAACGTGTCTCCCGAGCAGGACACGGGTCAGGACACGGTCATGCACACGGCGGTGTCCCGTGACACGGGCAGTGGACATAGGCATGTCCCTACCCGTGTCTGTGTCCATACGAAGCTATAACCATTGATGGCTCTTCACCGAGCGGGACACGGGTAGGAACACAAGCGTGTTCCTACCCGTATTAATCCTATTTATATAGGATTTGGCCATTTTTCATCCACTTCCCAAGCCTTCTTATTCTGTGGAGAAACTGCTGGAGGAGGGAAGCAGTTGTTGGAATCAACTATACTCTGTGAAGAACCGCCTCTGCCGTCAAGGAAAATAAGATGTCGCCGCGAAGAGTGACGAGATCCATGGCCGGAAATAGCGGAAGCGCCGGAAACAAGGTGAGCTTCCTCCCCTCTCCCTTGGTGCTAGATCTGTATTTAATCCTAGCCGAGATATCGACTCAAATGAGTCTTGATGTGTGAGCTGTAGAATTCTAGGTGGGGTCATGCAAGGACTTGTGTTCTAGGGTTTAGTCATCTTCAACCTCTCTTTCATTCAATGTGATGATGGGGGATGGCCTCGCGAAGAGAAATGGCCTAATGAGGGTGAATAAGGGAGGAGGAATTTCTTATGTGAATTTGGAAGATCGGCTGGAGGAGGAAGACGAACTGATGTCGTTCGTTCCGCCTTAAGATGCGCGCAGAAATCTACTTTCTGCGCGCAGCGATCTTCGTGGCCATTTTCAGATATGAAATGGCAATATCTGGGCTTTCGACTAAACATGAAAGTCGTAGCCCTTAGAAAAACATTTCCAGTGAGTGGTTAAACATCTTTAGGCGAAGTATGTAGCCACAGGAAAGTCTAATCGAAGTAGAGGGCTGACAGGCTAAGCATGCAGAAAATGTTTTCTGTACGAAGCAGTCTTTGGAGCCAATTTCATTTGTTATACAGTCTGATCTGGGTTGCAAACTGAACATGAACGTTGTAACCCATGGAAATACCTTTCCATCGAGGGCTTACATGCATTCACCAGATTCCTATATCCTCAAGAATCTCCGGTCGAAGTTGTTGTCCAGAAGGTGTTCTGCACCTGAATTTCCTGGGTTGGTGTAGAATCGGGTTTGGACTCGGTGGAGATCTTGTAACAAATTATAAGACCCCACTTTTTTTTTCTTTTTAAACACCGGGGTCTTAGGCCCAAAACCTCCCCTTTGCGGTGGCACATTCACGCCCTGAAGGGTCATCACCAGAAAGCGCCGATTTTGTCGGCCAATTCGATCATAGAAAGATAGCACAATAAAGTAAAAGCAAGTCCACATGAAAATCACATATATAGAAAACAAGTCTCCATGAAGGGAGTCTCCACAAAATAATATATCAGAGTACTAAAATACGGGCTTATTCCCGGTACTTCATAATCCTAACGGTATGTCACTCATGCGGAAGCAAAAACAAAACATCTACTCAAGGTCGAGACTCACGGTCCCAGCTGTATGAACTCCGGAGCTAGACTACCCCATCTCAAAGCGCACCGGTCTCTGGGACTGCTCCCCCGTTCTGGGATCTACGATCCCCTAAAATGATGTAGTTCGAAAATCGTTAGTCATAAAGACTAAGCCCTATCATCCCCTACCCCTTCCCCCATGGCTCCTAGGTACCGAGCGGAGAGGAAGAAAGGGAATGACGTGAAGGTGGAGATTAATTCAAAAGAACAGGTGGCAGCGGAACTAATCTAGCAATTCTATAATAAATATGACAGAAATAGAAAGTAGGAAAAGTAACCTTAACTTATGTGCGGAAGAGCATAAGCCAAGGGATCTTCTGCAAGGCTCCCATCATATAAAGTGTCTCATACCACTTATACATTGGGGTGTCGGTTATCAAACAACAGCATATATATTGAATTTAACCTTAATTTATAAACTTGCCCACACAAGCTTATAGACCAAGGGGTCATTTTACAAGTCCTAATTTATAAGCGTCCCGTTCCACTTATACTTTAGGTGTCAGGGTTAAATGAATCGATTATGATATGACATGCAAGTGGGTATGATGGAACATGAAAGTGCAACTCACACACCCGACTCTGTGCACACAGAATTTTAGTTCCCCCTTTCGGAGCCGTTTCCTCCCAGGATACCTCCGTAGTGGCAGACAGAAGCGGTGGGTTGGGCCTCGCCCACCTCTAAACCAGTAAAGCACTACCGGTCATACCTATTGTATGCCTCAACGCTTGGTGCACTAAGCAGACTCATGCGAACTCTTGTCGGCTGGCGCACCGGACTTCTATTGGCGAAGTGCTAGCCACACTTGCCGAGTAAGTGTATTGGCGTTGGTGCATCGACCCTCCAATACCGAAGACCCACCACCTTAATTTTCTTTCCTTTTATGCACATGCAAGTTTAACGTATCAGACCAATCGAGCCAAAGCTCCCCGGACCATTCTGTCCGTTTCTTAACCAACCGAGCCAAAGCTCCCAACCATCTTCCTGTGCTAACGGTGTTTGTGAAAAGTGCAACCCTAATTACGCAGTTACTCTTGTCAGTTTGTTAATACAGTTTACGTTAACCCATGACTGCCCCCGGTATTCCCTATGATGGGCTCTCAAAGGGCACTAGGAACTATGATGGTAGCTGAAGCCCATCATTCCCTTTCACAAGGCACTTATTGTAATTGGTTGATTCCCTTTACCCATTCCCTTCTCATGTTACGATAGACTAACCTAGGGTGATTTTTAACCTTCCTCTCTTCGGGAAAGACGATCTTTCGTCGAACCCGAGCACCTCTTAACTCTAGCCTTCACCACATCTCACTACTCTTCATATCATTCTATTACAAAATCATCCACACCTATCCACCCAAACAAAATGACTAACTCCAACAACTATCCCAGATCATGTCCTATTGCAATTTAACAATTTGCTATTTGCAGACCGACCTAGACTATATATCAAATCGATTTGGAAATGATCCAATACTCATCCAAATGCCCTAACTTATTTACTCGAGATATATCATGACATGATTAGCCTATAATCAGAAAATTATAATTTTCCTAATTTATCTGACATATAATTAATTTCCTCAAAAATTCCATGGGCTACCGGTTTGAACAAGAACTACTCTAAGTACTCATGCAATATGTCCAACAAAATTATTATAAATATTCTGTTATCTCAATGTGGTAAATCCAAGGTAACACAATTTTTATATCATCAAAAGGGCACTAAAACTATTTTAGCAATATTTTCTATCTTCCGTTATTTATGAATCAAGTACAGATAATATCCATCCAAAAATTATAAATTAATTATATTATGTAGATACAACCCTAAAAATAGCATTGGCCAAGTTTCATAATTTTTCAGCAGCAATGTCATCTATAATAAATTTATAAATCATAAAACCCCTTTTTAACATTTGTGAAGAAAGTACTTAATTTACTCAACTAAAAATTATACAAAAATTCAAGAGCAACCATTCTAGACTAAAACATTTACTTCAAAGATTTTATGGGGTTTCAATGAACAAAAAGATTCAAATAATTAAAACATCAATTAGGGCTATAACAAACGTTACAAATGAAGTGCTGGAAATAGACTTTATAAAATTTTAGTAAAATTGCTATATATTCTACCCGCCACAAAACTTACTCTACCCGAGTTTCACAGCCTTTAAATAATGTTTAGTGACAGATTATACTTAATTAGTATTTTACCCTAAAGCTAAGGTTAGGGTTTTGAGGTATCTACCTATATCTAAATCCTCCAAGATTCCATCCAAATGATTCTTATCATGCTATTGTCAACTCTAAAGAATTTCAAGGCAATACGAGAGCAATTGCCTCCATGTCCTTCACAACCCTCAAAACCCTCCATTTAGGGTTTGATTTTGGATCCTAGGGTAAACCAACCCTAAACCACACCATTTTCTCCAAGTGGGTTATAATAACTCCTCTAAGTCAGTGGTCAAAATATCAGCCTCTGTTGAGGTGATTTGACCATTCCAACCTCTTAGTGCACTTTTTACTCAAAAATGCCTCATTAATGCCTAGTTAAGAATAGGTGACTTCCTATCTAAAACTCATCCAAATGAGTTGAAATTTTGTACAGTGCTAGGTTTTATTGCCAGGGACCACTCACCAAAATTTAGGAGGGTTTGGAGGTCATTTGACCACTTAAATAAATTTCTCTAACTTAATTAAATTAAAACAAAAACCTTAAGCAAAGTGTCTCCAAAAATTCCCATTTTTAGGCATCCTCTAGGTATGGCTAAGGGTAACCTCCTGCCCAAATTTCAGGTCATTTGGACAAGGGAAAGAGCGTGGGCATTCATTTTAGTTCCTGTCCAACACTAGGTACAGCCCCCACTAAAACGGGTTCTGCAGTCAAACCACTTACCCAAACGAGTTGAAATTAATTTTAAATTAATATAAACTCGAAGGGCTACAACTTTCATGACTGGCTATTTTTTCTAAATCGGCCTAAAAGTGCCTCGTTTTGCAACAACAAAAATGGCTCATTTAATATATATTTCCTTTATATACTATATACATAATTTTATATCATAATAATGTTTTACTGTTCATCTTCTACAAAACCCGTAACAGAACTCAGAAAAACTCATTTTTCTTGTAGCTCTTCCGTGATCCATCGCTGGCCGTCCTGTCACTTCCCTGTCCAGCCACCACCATCACCACCTTCGTCGAGGTGATGGCTATCGGTCGGCAGTGGTTTGGCTGCTAGAGGTGGCGGTTTCCGGCGTACCCGAAAATATATTTTTCATGGTTTTTCCATGAAAACACGAGATAGGTCCGGCTCCTTTGAGCACGAACTTCAATTCTAAGATCCTATGATCTACCCATAAGAGAAGAAGTAGAGGAGGTCCTTGTTCGCGGTTTGGAGGCGAGATGAACGTCGGATTGTCATGGCGTGGTGGTGGCGTTCTTGAACTTCTCCTACAGCAAGAACAATAATATGAATCTGTTTGGTCAAGAGTGTAACCTTCTCATCTTGCTCTAAGGGGGATTTTATAGATCTCCATGTGGGGAGGGGAAAGGGTGAAGCATTCATGGCCATGAATGCTCTCTCTTAATAATATTTCAGTTATGGTGGAGGGAAGGAAATGCTGGAATAAGAAGAGGTGTTTACTAGGTGGCGATTTTCTATTAGACCAACACTTTCTCTTTATTATTAAGTAATTAGAGAAGGAAACGGCTCATAAATACTCCTTGTGTAACTTTCCATACCAAAATTTATTATAACGCGTGTTAGAATAATTTCGGGCCTGAACCGACGTTTCGGCCTTTGTCACGGGCATGACACTTAGGTCACGGGCATGATAGGACCTTGTGGAAAATTCTGAGTTCGCCGATCGTCTTTCTGAGATGACGATTGTCGAAGGGGGGTCACGCCCTAGGTCACGGGCGTGACACGTAGGTCACGGGCGTGACAGGCCCGGGTAGCAAATTCTGCACTCACCGATCGTCTTTCTGAGATCGACGATCGTCGAAGGGGGTCATGTCCTAGGTCACGGGCATCACACGTAGGTCACGGGCGTGACAGGCCCGGGTTGCAAATTCTGCGCTCGACGATCGTCTTTGTGAGATCGACGATCGTCGAAGGGGGTCACGCCCTAGGTCACGGGCGTGACACGTAGGTAACGGGCGTGACAGGCCCGGGTTGCAAATTCTGCACTCGACGATCGTCTTCTTGAGATCGACGATCGTTGAAGGGGGTCACGCCCTAGGTCACGGGCGTGACACGTAGGTCACGGGCGTGACACGTAGGTCACGGGCGTGACTTACCCTGGTTACAAATTCTGCGCTCGCCGATCGTCTTTCTGAGATCGACGATCGTCGAAGGGGTCACGCCCTAGGTCACGGGCGTGACAGGTCGGTCACGGGCGTGACCAACCCGTGACCCGAAATCTTGGTCGATGTATTTCAATTCTTGGGCTTCCTAGGGTTCTGTCACGACAGACTGACTCCTAGGGGTCTAGCCGGAAATGGGATGTTACAAATCCCAATAAACAAAACAAAAATTTCGTCCCCGAAATTGAGGTTGAGCCTACGGGGATTTCTACCGAAATAAAATAAACTTGTAACATTCCATATGGTTTTCCTATTGAGTCGAAGCGAGATTACTTGTTTGATAAACGAAGGCAATCTCCCCAATAAACAAAAGATTAGCCTCTACTTTCCTACGCATGCCTAGGTTCTCAATTTCTTTTATCTAGTCCTACTGGTTCAATACAAGAAGGTAATTTATAGTATACCAAGAAGTGGTGAGGTATACCTGACTGAACAGCTCCGGTATTTTTTCCTCATCAGGTCCTGCAGTTCCCAGGTGTGCTCCTCCTGACCATGGTTCCTCTACAGAACCTTGACTAAGGGGATCTTCTTGCGGTGCAGGATCCGTACTCCTTTGTTATCGATCCGAACCGGCTCCAAGTGAACAGATCGTTCTGAAGCTACCAGCCCTTCGGTGGTCAAAATCTGCTGCTCCGACATAGTAGAGCCCTCTTCAGTGAAGAAATGTGGAAGACGTCGTGCAGAGCTGCCAGCTCTGGTGGCAACTCCATCCTATAAGCTAGGGCCCCGATCCGCTCCAGGATCCTGTAAGGGCCCATATACCTAGGGCTGAGCTTCTTCCTCCGACCACGCACCCGTGAAACTCCATGCATGGGCCGGATCTTCAAAAACACTCTGTCCCCCACCTGAAATTCCACCTGACGATGTCGGGCGTCATAATACTTAGGTTGTCTGCTCTGCGCCTCTAACATCCTGTCTCTGATCAGTCTCACCTGAGCCTCGGTGTCTTCAACAAAATCCGATCCCAATGCCTTCGGATCCTCGTCCTGAACCCAAGAAAGCGGGGTCCTGCATTTCCTTCCATACAAGGCTTCGTAAGGCGCCATCCTGATGCTGGACTGGTAGCTATTATTATAGGAGAACTCGACTAGGGGTAAGAGATTCTCCCATGGTTCCCCGCGGTCCAAAATGCATAGCCTCAGAAGATCTTCCAGCGTCCAATTGGTGCATTCCATCTGCCCATCCGTCTGGTGATGGAATGTTGTGCTGAAGGTCAATCGTGTGCCTAAGTAAGCCTGCACGGATCTCCACTCCCTGGAAGTTAACCGGCCATCCCGATCCTACACGATCGTCTTGGGCACCCCGTGATATCGAACGAACTGCTCCACAAATCTCTGCACTAGTACTCCCACAGAGTCATCCTTCCTGATCGGAATGAATCTGGCCACCTTCGTCAACCGATCGACGATGACCCAAATCGAGTCGTTTCCCGTCCGTGATCGGGGAAGTCCATGAAAAAAATCCATCGCGATGTCCTCAAATTTCCACTCCGGCACCGGGAGTGGCTGTAGTAATCCAGCGGGATTCCTGCACTCTGCCTTCACCAGCTGGCATGTCTTACAATGAGTCACGAAGTACGTAATGTCCTTCTTCATCCCTGGCCAAAACATCGTCTTCTTCAAGTCTGTCGTCATCTTGGTGATCCCCGGGTGTATAGAACATCTGCTACAATGTGCCTCCGCCATGATATCCTCCTGAATCTGGCCGCCTGCGGGTATATAGACCCTGCCTCTAAAACATAGCAATCCATCTCTCAGTGAATAATCACCCGTCGAACCCTCCTCCAAGGCTTGGAATATCGGCTCTGCCCATGCATCTGTCCTCTGCCCGTCCCGGATGCGGTCCCGAATATCATCTATGGCAACCATCGATGCTAGATACTCCCTATACAGCTCTGGATCATTCTCGGATACCAGGGATATCTGCATATCTCTGAAGGACCGGACTAGCTCCATGGACATCAGGTGTGGTCCCTTCCCTGAGGTATCTCCTCTCCGACTCAAAGCATCTGCCACAATGTTCGCCTTCCCGGGATGGTAGTGCATAGTGTACTGGTAATTCGATAGGAACTCCACCCAACGTCTCTGTTTGATGTTGAGTTCCTTCTGCGTGTCCACGTATTTCAAATTTTTGTGATCTGAAAAGATGTCACAGTGAACCCCGTAGAGGTAGTGTCGCCAAATATTCAGAGAAAAGATCACTGTACCCATCTCTAGATCATGCACCAGATAGTTCTTCTCATGTATCTTCAACTGTCGGGAGGTGTAGGCTATCACGTGCCCATTCTGCATCAGAACGACACCCATCCCCTAGAAGGAGGCGTCCGTGTACACCTGGAACTAGGTCCAAGGGAACCCAAGCCATTACTAATTTGCCTAATAAACAAAAGTTTAGCCCCCAATAAACAAAAGATAAGCCCCTACCTACCTTGGGCAAAGCATCTTTGATATTACCATGTTATATTCGTCCCAGCTGGGTGCACAATCCCTAGGGCTTCAATCTTCGACTTGGGGTTCCAACCTGAAACTTGTCAATACACTCCATACTTTAAACTCTATGAGTCATATTTACGACGACCTTATCAGGGTCAAAATGTTCCCAATCCCAAATGGGTATCTTCTGAACTTGAATTCCTATCCGACCCTCAGTGTTTGTCTCGGTGGTTGCCTCCAGGTAATTTTGTTACTGGTATGAGGGTCGAGATAAAATGTCTTCTGCCATTCTGCTAATAGATCATTGGCCTCAATTCTCCTTAAGGTCGTCCTACTAGTTTGAGTAATCCTTGATTGGGATAGTAGGGACACCTGAGTTTATGTCTCAGGTAGTCATTCTCGTGCTAAACTCCTCATTTATTCTCTTTGGGTATCTCCTTACCTTAACCAGGTTAATACCCAAGGTCTATTTTGAACTAGGGCATACTATAAGTCATCATGGTTAGTCGTAAGTCCTAGTGGGTTGAGTCTAACTTGTTGGTTAGAGAATTATAAGATAAGATCTTCGTAGTCAGAGGTGCTCCCTGCTGGGGGCAGGGTTTGCCGCAGGCTATAAAGAAGAATTCTAATTAATGATGAAGTGGACTTTTACATGTGATTTCCCTTATGGGCACACCACTGCTTCCGCTGCTTAGTTTGTCCCCAAACTAAACTCAAGCGGGGGTGACCTAGGGTTAGTGGACTGCTACCTTTTCCAGATCGATGTTTCCTCTGATACCACTTGTAAGACCCCACTTTTTTTATTTTTAAACACCGGGGTCTTAGGACCAGAACCGTCCCTTTGTGGTGACACCTTCACTCCCTGAAGGGTCATCACCACAAAGCGCCGATTCTGCCGGCCAATTCGATCACAGAAAGGTAGCACAATAAAGTAAAAGCAAGTCCACATGAAAATCACATATATAGAAAAGAAGTCTCCACGAAGGGAGTGTCCACAAAATAATATATCAGAGTAGTAAAATACGGGCTTATGCCCGGTACATCATAATCCTCAATACAGGTTACTCATGCAGAAGCAAAAACAAAACATCTACTCAAGGTCGAGACTCACGGTCCCGGCTGTATGAACTCCAGAGCTAGACTGCCCCATCTCCAAGCGCACCGGTCTCTAGGACTGCTCCCCTGTGCTGGGCTCCATGATCCCCTAAAATGATGCGGTTCGAAAACCGTTAGTCATAAAGACTAAGCCCTATCATGCCCTACCCCTTCCCCCATTGCTCCTAGGTACCGAGCGGAGAGGAAGAAAGGGAAGGACATGAAGGTGGAGATTAATTCAAAAGAACAGGTAGCGACGGAACTAATCTAGCAATTCTATAATAAGTATAACAGAAACAGAAAGTAGGAAAAGTAACCTTAACTTATGTGCGGAAGTGCATAAGCCAAGGGATCTTCTGCAAAGCTCCCATCGTATAAAGTGTCCCATACCACTGATAGGTTGGGGTGTCAGTTATCAGACAGTGGCATATATATATTGAATTTAACCTTAATTTATAAACTTGCCCACACATGCTTATAGACCAAGGGGTCGTTTTGCAAGTCCTAATGTATAAGAGCCCCATTCCACTTATACTTTAGGAGTCAGGGTTAAATGAATCGATTATGCTATGACATGCAAGTGGGTATGATGGAACATGCAAGTGCAACTCGCACACCCGACTCTGTGCACACAGACCTTTAGTTCCCCCTTTCGGAGCCGTTACCTCCCAAGATACATCCGTAGTGGTATACGGAAGCGGTGGGTTAGGCCTCGCCCACCTCTAAACCAGTAAAGTACTACCGGTCATACCTATCGTATGTCTCAACGCTTGGTGCACTAAGCGGACTCCTGCGTACTCTTGCCGGCTAGCGCACCGGACTTCTGTTGGTGAAGTGCTAACCACACTTACCGAGTCAGCGTATGGGCGTCGGTGCATCGACCCTCCAATACCGAAGACCCACCACCTTAATTTTCTTTCCTTTTATGCACATGCAAGTTTAACGTATCAGACCAATCGAGCCAAAGCTCCCCGGACTATTCCGTCTGTCTCTTAACCAACCGAGCCGAAGCTCCCAACAATCTTCCTGTGCTAACGGTGTTTGTGAAAAGTGCAACCCTAATTACTAAGTTACTCTTGTCAGTTTGTTAATACAGTTTACGTTTACCAAGGACTGCCCTCGGTATTCCCTGTGAAGGGCTCTCAAAGGGCACTAGGAACTATGATGGTAGCTGAAGCTCATCGTTCCCTTTTGCAAGGCACTTATTATTATTGGTTGATTCCCTTTACCCATTACCTTCTCATGTTACGATAGACTAACATAGGGTGATTTTTAACCTTCCTCTCTTCGGGAAAGACGATCTTTCGTCGAACCCGAGCATCTCTTAACTCTAGCCTTCACCACTTCTCACTACTCTTCATATCATTCTATTACAAAATCATCCACACCTATCCACCCAGATAAAATGACTAACTCCAACAACTATCCCAGATCATGTCCTATTGCAATTTAATAATTTGATATATGCAGACCGACCTAAACTATATGTCAAATCGATTAGGAAATGATCCAATACTCATCCAAATGCCCTAACTTATTTACTGGAGATATATCATGATATGATTAGCCTATAATCAGAAAATTATAATTTTCCTAATTTATCTGACATATAATTAATTTCCTCAAAAATTCCATGGGCTACCGGTTTGAACATGAACTACCTTAAGTACTCATGCAAGATGTCCAACAAAATTATTATAAATATTTTGCTATCTCAATATGTTAAATCCAAGGTATCACATTTTTTCTATCATCAAAAGAGCACTAAAACTATTTTAGCAATATTTTCTATCTTCCGTTGTTTATGAATCAAGTACAAAGAATATCCATCAAAAACTTATAAATTAATTATATTATGCAGATACAACCTTAAAAATAGCATTGGCCAAGTTTCATAATTTTTCAGTTGCAATGTCATCTATAATTAATTTATAAACCATAAAACTCCTTTTTAACATTTGTGAAGGAAGTACTTGAGTTACTCAACTAAAAATTATACAAAAATTCAGGAGCAACCATTCTGACATAAAACATTTACTTCAAAGATTTCATGGGGTTTCAATGAACATAAAGATTCAAATAATTAAAACATCAATTAGGACTATAATAAATGTTACAAATGAAGTGTTGGAAATAAACTTCATAAAATTATACTAAAATTGCTATAGATTCTACCCGTCCGAAAACTTACTCTACCTGAGTTTCACAGCCTTTAGATAATGTTTAGTGAAAGATTGTATTTAATTAGTATTTTACCCTAAAGCTAAGGTTAGGGTTTTGAGGTATCTACCTATCTCCAAATTCTCCAAGATTCCATCCAGATGATTCTTATCATGTTATTGTTAATTCTACAGAATTTCAAGGCAATACGAGAGCAATTACCCTCATGTCCTTCACAACCCTCAAAACCCTCGATTAAGGGTTTGAGTTTGGATCCTAGGGTAAACCAACCCTAAAGCACACCATGTTTTCCAAGTGGGTTATAATAACCCCTCTAAGTCAGTGGTCAAAATATCAACCTTTGTTGTGCTGATTTGACCATTCCAACCTCTTAGTGCACTTTTGACTCAAAAATGCCTCATTAATGTCTAGTTAAGAATAGGTGACTTTCTATCCAAAACTCATCCAAATGAGTTAAAATTTTGTGCAGTGCCAGGTTTTATTGCCAGGGACCACTCACCAAAATTTGGGAGGGTTTGGAGGTCATTTGACCACTTAAATAAATTCCTCTAACTTAATTAAATTAAAACAAAAACCTTAGGCAAAGTGTCTCCAAAAATTCCCATTTTTGGACAGCCTTTAGGTATGGCTAAGGGTAACCGCCTGCCCAAATTTCAGGTCATTTGGATAAGGTACGGAGCGTGGGCATTCATTTTAGTTCCTGCCCAACTCTAGGTACAACCCCCACTAAAACGGGTGATGCAGTCAAACGACTTACCCAAACGAGTTGAAATTAATTTTAAATTAATATAAACTCGAAGAGCTACAACTTTAATGACTGGCTATTTTTCCTAAATCGGCCTCAAAGTGCCTCGTTTTGCAACAAAAAATATTGCCCATTTAATATATATTTCTTTTATATACTATATACATAATTTTATATCATAATAATGTTTTACTGTTCATCTTCTACAGAACCCGTAACTGAACTCAGAAAAACTCATTTTTCCTGTAGCTCTTCCGTGATCCGTCGCCGGCCGTCCGGTCACTTCCCTGGCCAGCCACCACCACCACCTTCATCGAGGCGATGGCTATCGGTCGACAGTTGTTTAGCCGCCGGAGGTGGCGGTTTCCGGCGTACCCGAAAATATATTTTTCATGGTTTTTCCATGAAAACACGAGATAGGTCCGGCTCCTTTGAGCATGAACTTCCATTCTAAGATCCTAAGATCTACCCATAAGAGAAGAAGTAGAGGAGGACCTTGTTCGCGGTTTGGAGGCAAGATGAACTTCGGATTGTCATGGCGCGGTGGTGGCGTTCCCGAACTTCTCCTACAATAAGAACAATAATCTGAATCTGTTTGGTCAAGAGTGTAACCTTCTCCTCTTGCTCTAAGTGGGCTTTTATAGATCTTCATGTGGGGAGGGGAAAGGGTGAAGCATTCATGGCCATGAATGCTTTCTCTTAATAATATTTTGGTTATGATGGAGGGAAGGAAATGCTGGAATAAGAAGAGGTGTTTACCAGGTGGCGATTTCCTATTGGACCAACACTTTCTCTTTCTTATTAAGTAATTAGAGAAGGAAACAGCCCGTAAATACTTCTGGTGTAACTTTCCATACATGAATTTATTATAACGCGTGTTAGAATAATTTCTGGTCTGAACCGACATTTCGGCCTTTGTCACGGGCGTGACACGTAGGTCACGGGCGTGACAGGCCCTTGTGGAAAATTCTGAGTTCGCCGATCGTCTTTTTGAGACCGATGATCGTCGAAGGGGGGTCACGCCCTAGGTCACGGGCATGACACGTAGGTCACGGGCGTGACAGGCCCGGGTAGCAAATTCTACACTCGCCGATCGTATTTCATAGATCGACGATCGTCGAAGGGGGTCACGCCCTAGGTCACGGGCGTGACATGTAGGTCACGGGCGTGACAGGCCCGGGTTGCAAATTCTGCGCTCGACGATCGTCTTTCTTAGATCGACGATCGTCGAAGGGGGTCACGCCCTAGGTCGCGGGCGTGACACGTAGGTCACCGGTGTGACAGGCCCGGGTTGCAAATTCTGCGCTCGACGATCATCTTCCTGCGATCGACGATCGTCGAAGGGGGTCACTCCCTAGGTCACGGGGGTGACACGTAGGTCACGGGCGTGGCAGGCCCGGGTTATAAATTCTGCACTAGCCGATCGTCTTTCTGAGATCGACGATCGTCGAAGGGGTCATACCCTAGGTCACGGGCTTGACGGGTCGGTCACGGGCGTGACGGGTCGGTCACGGGCGTGACCAACCCATGACCCGAAATCTTGGTCGATGTATTTCAATTATTGGGCTTCCTAGGGTTCTGTCACGACAGACCGACTCCTAGGGGTCTAGCCGGAAATGGGATGTTACACAAATTGTCGTTGGGGTTTTGGCGAATTATAATATGTCTAACCGTGATAATTCAACGAGTGAGGAAATTGTTGGATAGACCCCTCGCAAACAAATGGTGAAATGAAATGTAATTGAACGAAACAATTTGGTGGGAGTTAGTGAACGAATGGTAATTTGTCAATTAATAACAAGATTAACTTTAACTTGTGTATTTGGTCGTTGTTGATAGTTAGATGATTAACTTATGTGCGCACGAATGATTGATTTTTGTGAAAGAGTTGTAATTGGGGATGTTAAAGTTAAGTGACCATTGTATAGACATAATCATGTTGGCCGAAAGAGTGATGCATGGTCTTGTGGCTTGTCATATAGGGAAGTCTAAGATGGTCCATTGTATGAGGTGGTTCTCCACCTGTGTTTGTGGTAAACCTTTAAGGTGCCTTGGGCACAGGATTGTGAAAGGGTGTGAGTGAAGGTGTCTGATCGCACTGGTTGGTTATGTTGAGAAGAGTTATAGATGGACGGTTGGGCTTGGTCCTCAGTGTTCATGTCTTAAGGCTCCTCCCATGCCAAGTGGACGGTTGGGCTTGCTCCTCGTGTTTGATCCGAGTCTCCTTCCGTGCCACGATGATGTGGAATTGCATGCAGTGTGAGTCGACACACAGTGTCGTAATCCTGGGTTAAGGATAGTGTGGCAGGTCTACGGGCTCGTTAACCGTCATACCGATGGGAGTTGACAGTTAGACCTTGGGCGGTTGGGCTTGGTCCTCGATGTTCACGTCCCGAGGCTCCTTCCGTGCTAAGTGAACGGTTGGGCTTGGTCCTTGTGCTCATTTCTGAGACTCCTTTCGGGTCACATCATAGGCCAGTTGGTGGCTAGGATCTCGGTGCACATCTACCCGAGACACCCGCTGAGCCATAGTACGTGTGTGAGCTCCGCTGTGTGTTCTTAGTGTTGAGGCATATGGAGGCCTAAGCCAGGTAGTGTGGAGACCAGCCTAGCAGTGGAGATGCCCGCTCTACTATCACCGTCTTGCCACGACGGTTGACGCCTGAGAGGTTAGCTACCTGCTCGAAAAGTGGGAGCTACAGAGTTTACGTCGACACAACAATTGCTTGTGCATATTCATGGGTAAGTAATAACATAGCATTCATTGCATCGCATTACATCACATACACAAGATCCTCATCATATAAGTTTGTATGGCACTCTTATTCGATGAGTTACTTTTATGTTGAGCCGATCCTCAACTTATATGTCTGTATGAGCATTCATATAAGTTGTGTTACTTTATTTTGTAGCCTTATATTATTATACTGTTGTAGTTGATAAAACTGCTAGAGTGACGGTTAATAATTTATTTTGCTGCTATATTATTACAATGTTTACTGATTACACTATGCCACCTGCTTGTACTTATGCTTACATACTTTATATATATTGTACCTTTGTCCATTTCTCCGCCCGGTGCCGAGGAGTCGTCGGGGGAGCGGATGTGAAACCATTTAGTCTTTATGACTAACGGTTGCCACGTCTTCCTTTTTAGGAGGAAACCCCGCAGATGGAGCAGCAACAGGTTTTGCAGCAGGACAGCCAGGCCAGGACGACAGGGCCTGAGGGGACGGTATGGTCGTTACCGTCAGTTACTGATGTGAGTGTGAGAGAGACTTGATGTAGCCCTTTTGGGCAAAATATTTTACGTACTCTGATTATAGAAGCTTGTTGTAGCTTCTTCATTTGTTGTATTTGGACTATTATATGCTTGTGTGGATTTTGACTTCTAACTCTATATCATGGTTGGGTTGGCAATGTTTGATACTGGTAAAGGCCGACAGAATAGGCGTCTTGTAGTACAGGCTAGCTCGAGTGCTAATGCTACCGCAAGGCGGCTTTTCTGGGCATAAGACCCTTCTCGTGCCGTGTTTTGTGTTCCGGGAGGGGGGGTCTTACAAAAAATTTCCTAATTTGGATGAAGAAAGTTTTCTAAAATGGAAGTTGCTAAAGATAAAGATTGCAAAAGTAAAAAAATGATACCTAAAGTAGCTATCGCCAGGATGTATCTCCCGAGCCTATAAAAAGATCGGCTCCTCTCCTTCTGTGATGATCGATTCCTCCTCTACATAAGACACAACTCAGAATATCTTAAGAGAGGCTCGCCTCCATACCATCAAGAGAAATCTCTTGGACAAAGACGAAGATATAGAGGAGTTCTTGAAGGGGAAGTGCTAACACGCTGATTCAACACGAAGGGCGAAGTACTAAGAATGCCAACATCAACAATGCCTTCGTCTTCACCTTTAGAAATCCTTGGAGAGTTTTCTCTTGCTTATTTTATTATTTTGTAATCTTTTTATTTTATCCTTCTGTAACTTTAGTGGAGAAATCGTTCGAGGAGAACGTCGTATTCCGAGAAGGAATCTGTGAGAAATTCGACGCTGGTAGGGGGCGACTAAGTCTTGTGAGACTTAGGGGAAAATTGTCTAGTGCAGACATCAGTTTCATGAGAGGATTCCATGAATTTGTCGCGTGTGTTGGAGACTAATTCGTGGGTAGGTCTAGGGGCGGTTCGAGGCCTTATCTGAGAGAGATAGGCTAGAACCAACTGATCATTGCGGATAAGGGTTGGTACAAAAAAGGAAAAAGAGATTTTCATATTTCGTCTCGATTTCTATCATCATTGAAATCAAACATTGTGAAATCAATTTATTGTGAAATAAAATATTGTTTTATATTGTTCTATTATCTTAGTTTTATTTTCTATTCAAAAATGTTCTAAATAATATTTCTCTATCAAAGAATCAACACAAAAAATATTGCAACTTACTTTTAAAATAAACGCAAAGATTTCACTTTTTGTTACTAGCGCCAAGCGATAGTGCTATTGCTGACGGTAGTGAAGGAATTTTGAAATCCGACCTTCTTTAAAGTAATTTTTAATATAATATTTTCTAAGATATTAAAATATATTTTCTGATAAAATATTCCATAACTTTTTTAAGTAACTCTGATATTTTAAAAAAGATTTAAATTTATGAAAAACTTTTATTCACCCCCCCCCCCCCCTCCTAAGGGCGCCATTCAACACTATTTATAGACAAAGCCATGTGGAGGGGTATATAGGCGAAGATACCCAGCACCTGTAAGGTTGCCAATCTGGACCTGGCGATCTTGAAGCTTGGGAGTTGTCGACTATTGAAGGATCTCTCCAACGCATGGCGAGATATCACAGATGGTCGCCAACTAGCCGAGTAACTCATATACTCGTTAATAATGTTGATATTCGCCTGCTTGGATGAGTAACCCAGATACTCACGTCTAGCTTTAAATACTCTTATGAGCTGCTTGCTGACTTTGACCTAATCTTTAACCTGATCTTTGACTTTGACCCAAGCCTACGTGCCACGATTGGGCCAACACTTGACGAATACAGGTTGCACATTAAGATTAAGGATTCCAAAACCCACAACAACAATTTTAAAAGTATTTGAGAAATCAAGGGTTAAGGGAAGAAAAAAATTGAGAGACAAAGGGAGTGAAGAATCACTGGAGTGCAATGACCGAAGCTACATAGTTGAAGGAGTAAAACGGGAACTCTACCTCATGAAATTTCCTTGGGGGGGGGGGGGGGGGGGGGGTGAAGGGAAGAAAAAAATTGAGAGACAAAGGGAGTGAAGAATCACTGGAGTGCAATGACCGAAGCTAGATAGTTGAAGGAGTTAAACGGGAACTCTACCTCATGAAATTCCCTTGGGGGGGGGGGGGGGGGGGGGGGGGGGGGGGGGCGGTTTAGGAGAGTGCATTTAGGATTTTTTTTATAAAATTATTTTAACATTTGAAATTAGGGGATATGAATAATCATAATGGGTGTATGAATATCACCAAAAATAAACAAGTCTTCCCAAAAGAGGATTAAAAAGGATGCAATGCAAGTCTTCCCAATTCTTATCACCCCACGATGGTGTAGATAATTATGGCCATTAATACTTAAACTCTTCACCAAAGTGCCATATCTATGCCCAAAAGAATCTCAGATCCACCACTAAACCTTTTCCCCCTAAGCAAAGCTTATAGCAACTAGAATATTCTAAACTATTTCATTTTCGCAGCCATTATCATCCCTTAAGTTTTGCATTATCCTAACAGAACTGATGATGCATGAACCCTTTGAAATTTTTAAGACACTTGGCAGTATTCTCTTAAAGCCCAAGCCGAGTGGAGGAAAGTTAAAGTTGTGCTTGTCTCCCTCCCCACTTCTCTTCCCAGTGCTTTTCCTTTTCCATGTCATCTTTCTCTTTAACCACTACATCAGATCTCATCTTTTAAAAAAATAAACAAAAAACTGATTCCAAATATAATACCTCCACGTGCATCCATGCACTCTTTTTGTTTGAGTTTAAGCATTGTTAATCTAGGCAAACTCTGAATAGCTAGCTATTAGCAAACTAAAATAAACACAGCTTTTGGTTATTCTTTTTATTCTCAAAAACTATGCTATTAGCAAACCTCCTCTTTGGAATCCACGCAACTTGCGTGACTCCTCCAGACGATGAACAGAATCCTCCTTCCGCGGCTCCCCCCGCTCTTACTCCCTAAGACCGCGCCAAGTCCTCCCTCCTGTGCCCATCAAAGCACTTGTGTCTACAAACGGTGACTGTTGCGTGAATGGTTTTTACAACAAAAAAAAGATTCAATCAAGCACAAAGAATAATTTAGATGCAAATAGAATTTTTATAGTTGTACAAACTCTTTTACAATCGTGCAAATTATTTTTATTAAAAGTTTGATCTGTTAAGAACAAGTAATTAGTGAATTGCAATTTGGAAGAAGAGTGATTTATAATCAGTAATGATTAGTCCATAACCGTTGCATATTTGTTTCTAACCATGCTCTTTCTTAATGACGCATTTACAGTGGATAGACTGCATATACCAACTGGATAACTTTATCTAGTCATCAAGCAGTCTAGGGGGAAAAAGGTGATCATACAAGTCAAGAGTGAACAGGGAAGAAAAGGGAAGAGTGATCTCTTTTCATTTTGCCATCCCAGACTCTAACTCTGCTCATCTTATCCTCACACCAATGCAGCTGTTCTTCAGTTATTTGTTGAACTCTCAAGACTCTGGACACAACTTTCAAGTCTATCATGGCCATAAAAGCTTCCATCTCTTCCTCCTCCTTCACCTTCCTCTTCTTCCAGTACTTTCTTTTCCTTCCAATCTCTTCAAGTTTGGCTTTCTTCTGAACATTTTTAAATTACAGAGATAAATGTCAATAACAAACTTAGAAAATGATGAGAAGGGTGGAAGAAATATGACATACTTTCTTATTAATTTTCTTCAGCAAGCAGAGATGGGCAAGATCTCCAATGCTCTGTTTTCTCTTGAAGAAGACTTTAGCTCTCTTATTGTCAGCCTTGAGAAAATTCATAAACGTTTCGATGGAATCTTCCAATATTGAAATAAATTCGACCGTTGAAATCTTGCAGTCAACTTCTTGATTCTCTTCGTCGCCTGCAAGTGGAAAAGATTGAATCTTGCAATCAATGATAAACAAAATAAACAGAGATGAAATTTCTAGAAGCAGAAGACGAATTTATGTACAGAGAAATTCAGGGACTAGAAGGAGTTTGGGAGATGATAATCTCATCCTTGCAAAGATTTCAGGCCTTCGACCATATTCATAAGGCTCGTTCTCTAAAAATCTCTGTAACAGAACTTGAAATTGCTGAAATCTTTGAGCCGTTCGAGCTGGGCAGCATGATCCAGCCATGGTTTTATCACCCTTCGATTTCTGGAAAATGTTGTAATTCCAACTAAGAACTTCCCAGGCCAAGCATACCTGAGCAACGTAAGCACTCTCCAGTTCCTTATATGGGTCAGACGAAGGAGCGTTCTTAGGCTTCGCCATTAATTTGCTAATAATTCTTTTTGGAATTGATCGTTTTTTGGCGTTTTTTGATCTAAAGGATTCTGAAAAAATTGAATTGTTTACATAAGCTCTAATTAAAAATAATGTTGGAGGATCTTGTAATTAATCACAAACCTGTTTCAGCGAGCTTTTTGGCACTGATTTTATCAAAAAACGACATTTCTTCATCATATTTTCTGAACATGGTGTACGATTCCCAGTTGGAAGAACTCCTCCTTGAGGAAGAGGAGAATGGGTACTCGGTCTCTGAGTCGTGAAAAATAGTTGAGCCTCTCCATTCAGTAGAGTTGTTGGATGTCGATTCTCCAGTGATCGAGCCACCGCCCATGGTTTCCGCCTCATGATGAACTTCTCCGGTGAACTGCATTTCATCCTCAGTTGAATCCTTTTTTACTTCAGAATCCCTACTTATCTCCTCAATATTATGATTAACTGCAAAACGGCATAAACAATATCTGAAAGTAAGAAAATAATGCTTTGATATTTGATCTTCTAACAGTAAGCTTTCACTATACCGTCAAAATCAACATGCTGGGAAACATTAACAATGGGCTGCAAGCAATCCACAGTGTAATCATGAACAAAGGTGTCATCTTTTCCTTCGTCGACAAGAATGGTATCCTTCTCAAGTCTCCCACTGTACAGAAGAAGCAAGGCTTCTCCCTTAAGAACATCATCGGCGGCGACCATGTCATCCTTCCCGTGATCCTCGTCTGGAATGGCTGTAGCAGGGGCGAGCTTGTCTTCATAGTAAGAAATGCAGAACTCAGCGTCCCTGTAAAAGAAGTATGTTAGTGGAAGAAATGAAGTGAAGAGAGATATTAGTACACGTCTAAACCCACCTCTTGGAGATTGTTCGGCGGTGGAGAAAGGAGAAGAGCTTGATGAGGAGGAGTGATATGAGTTGAAGGAGGAGGAAGAAGAAACTGATGTAGGGGAAGGAATGAAAGAAAAACATTACACCGTTTTGGCTGCCATGTGAAGGAGGGAGGAGCGAGGGAGTTGTTAATGGCGAGGCTAGGAGAAGCGTTAAGGTGGAACAGAGGCTGGTGTTAATCATTAAAGGCTATGGCGGCTAATAAGAGCAGAGATTTGGTTTTAATTGGATCAGGGATGGGGATGGGTGAAATGGATGTTATTGCTTTCGTATGAAGAGAGAGGGAATCCGAAAATAACAGGGAGGTGGACTCTGAAATGGGGCTTGGGATCGTCAGTAGGGCCAGGTTTGTTTTTTAGTGAAAGAGAAGGCAGAGTTCAGAACTAAAGAAGAACATGCGCTAAAGCAATATAAGGTTGTGATTTGGCTGAGAGCGTGGCCATGTATATTCTAGTTTGAAGATATGGAAGTTCTCGAGATTGTTTTGTTATTCACTGTGCCATAAAGAAAATATTTTTTTTCCTTGGTCAGAGATCCGAAAGCAAAGAAATTTGAGCATTATCTCCCATTTAATTTAGGTTCCGTTTGGAGAGATTTATTTTCACCGGTCAAGCGGTTACGATCGTATGAATCGGACCTGAAAATAAATCCCCTCAAACGGAACCTTAACCTTCTTACTGCTTTTTAAAGGGCGCTGCTATTAGCAGCACAGTTCTGGCTAGTCGACCGCACTTTCTCCTAATTTTTCGCATCTTATGAAAATATGTTTTGTACATGCATTTTTGGGAAAAGTGTTCAACACAAAAGTTGTAGATCTCGATGAGATATACAACTAGTGTTGAAAACTTTTCCAAAAAATGCATGTACAAGATATACTTTGGAAATACGCCCAGATTTTGCGTCTTTTGCAAATACGCTTTTTACAAGCATTTTTAGGGAAAGTGTTCAACAAAAAAGTTGTAGATCTCGTCGAGATCTACAACTTTAGTGTTAAACACAATTCCTAAAAATTCATGTACAAAGCGTATTTCAAAAAACGCAAAAAATTTGAAGAAAGTACGATACGACTAGCCAAAACTGCGGGGCTAATAGCAGCGCCTTTTTTTAAACTCCTAATCTCACTCATGCTTTTGTTTTTCTCCCTCGCCGCCTGGGACTTGCTTCCCTCTCTCCCAAATCGCCTCCAACAGAAGGCCGCACGAACTAGATTCGTTGAAACCCTCAATTACCAAGACCAACACCATCTCAATACCTAGACACATTAATAGTCCATCACATTGTTATATTTTTTTTATAATTTAATTTAATTTAATTTATTAATTTATTTTAAAAATATGTCGATATTTTTGCAATTTTTATTTAATTTTATATTTGACAAGATAAAAAATATTATAGAGGTAACATATAACAATTGCACTGACACTTAAGCAAGGGAAATCTCATGCTTGATTGTCTATAAATAGCACATAATAAGTGTGTAATAAAATACACATTAGTTTCAAACAAAATAAATGCTCTAATTTGGCTAACAATTTAATTTCTTAGTAATAATTCGTCTCATAAGGTGAAACTAGAGATGTCATGATTCCGGTTCGGTTCCAATTTTATTAAAACCTTGAATAAAATCGTTAAAATAACTGTTTTACAAATTAGAATCAAAATCTTATTTGGTTTGACCGGTTCTGGTTCCGATTTCATCATAATTTTTGGAACTGTCGTGTTAACAGCTTCGATTACGGTTCAACAAGAATCAAAACAAATAGGCTACTAACGGTTTGGTCCGGTTCTACGCGGTTCGGTTTGGTTTCAATCGGTTACAACCAGAACCAAAACCAAACTTGGTGAAATGAATGAGGGAGGTCAAAAATTAAACACTTGTGGGGAAAAGTAAACCCGTTAGATTTTTTGCAAGAGGGAATTCGAATCCTGATGTCCGGACGCAGGAATTTCACGTTATACCAAGAAGGAGTACTTTTTTGTTTAATATAGTACGTAGAGCTGAAAGTTAAAAATCAGAATCGCAAAAGAACAAAATCATACCTTACCGTATTGATTTTAAAGCACACCGAACGATTTGATTGTGGAGGGGTTCGTTCGTTGCAAAACTGCATAGTTTGCGGTGCGGTTTTTGGCAGTGCAAAATCTACAAAACCGCGATACACTGTTGTTTTCGTTCGTACCGACTTCTTTGAGAGGGTCTGCCATTCTAATCATCGCAAATGAGTATAAGTTACCTTCATTTTTTTTCGTAGCTTTGTCTCTCCTGTTCGACTAGTGGTTCCTTCCTGTTCGACTATTCCTAGACATTTATTGCCGATATATATGTTAGAAATCATTTTGATATTATTCTTTCTTTTCGGTTCTTTTTTGACATGTATTAAATAATATTCAGAATTTGAATTTCTGACTCCCGAGGTCTGAAATGACCCGTAAACTTCCAATCTTCATTCAAAAATTCAAAGATCACAATCGTGTAAGTTGATATAATGTTCAAACCACACCACACAGTTTTAGTACAGTGTGATTTTATTCAGTGCAAAACCGACCCCCTTTGGTACGATTACGGTATGAGTTCAAACCATATCAAATCATACAAGTTTCACCCTTAATAATAAGTATAGATATTATAGATAGATTAAAAAAATAATATTATAATAATATTAATACTAATAAAAATATTATAAAAATAATAATAAACGGGTCGTGGTTTGGTTCTACTTCGGTCTGGATCGGGTCTAAAATTCGTGAAACTGCTTGAGACATGTATGATGAGGTTCTGGTTCTGGTCCAGATAATAAAATGAAAGAACCATACCCGGACCACTATTGTTCACAATTCCTATATTCAAATCGGAACAACATAATTAGCGAACGGTTCGGTGCGGTTTTTTGCTGTTTCAATTTGATTAACGGTTTTCGGTTTTATGTGACAGGCCTAGATGGAGCTTCTTCTTTCAGAATGGTGTCTTATCTTAGGAAGGCTCAATTTTAGGTGAACTTTTTGTGTTCAGGACTCAAACGATCCACAATCACACATCCAGTCACCTATAAATTTTATAAAGGAAATGGGGCTCGAGTAGCCGATCAGCCATAATCCCCACTAACTTGGCATGGATCATGGAAATACCCACCGAGCGTGCGATCCACACATGATCTGCGCCCGGGATCCTGCTATGCATGCAAACTGTCCGCACCTGACCATTTCCGCTCCCTAGCAGCGAGGTCACGACCGCCTCCCATGGCCACAAGGCCACAACTGCAAGGGGCGGCCGCACCCAAGGACAACCCCTCACAGCCGAACCCCGCGACCACTGTCACAACCCGCATTTTCTCCGAATTAAGAATTATCAGAGTAAGAGAAAACGCGCGTCATGATGCCACGTCAAGCAGGGGATAACTGCTGACGCTCAGGCAAAAACCAACTACAACCTTTATGCAAGAAAATTGTGCGCTTAATGAATAGAAAATCAGTTATGTTTAGAGTCCGTATCCCTCGGCTCAGTGGATCATCTAGTCCACAAAAGAAAACTATATTTAAACGCTGCGGAAAATACTTTAATTAGGTTTTACACCCTAAAGAACGCATAAGGGTCCCAAGAGAACCACTCATACTATGCAAGACACTACACTCAGTTTATATAATATATATAAGAAAACGGTTTTCATACGTGATTTGGAAAGTAGTGTTTAAGTTTGCAAAACATGCTGATCATGAGATTTATTTACAATAGCATTTATAGTTTGAAAATACCTAGCAACCTAGCATAAATCCTCTCAAAGCAAGTAGACTATCTCCAGAAAATGGTAGCAGCAATAGTATATATATCTAGTAAAAGGTAAAAACTACTAGTGGGCGCCAACAACCTGACACGAACCCACTAGCACATATATATGTCTGTAAGAAAGTACTGAAAACTACCTCACTAACAAGGAAAACAAAACTTCAAAGTCCGGGAGTCCACCAACAACACCACCTACTAGCCACCAGACTGGCTACAGCTCCGAACCTGAGGCATTCCAAAAGAAAACAGAATACCTCAGCAAGCAAAATCAAGGTAAAAACAACTGCATGTAAGAGTCAACCAAAAGGACAAAGTAACTGAAAACATGCAGAAGAAAGAGTCACAACTGCCCAAAACAGGACAACAGGAAATGCACAACGTGCAAAGAAACAGCAACAACCCAGCCCAGGAACCACATCCTGCAGGGCCTACTAGGCTGCCAAGAGCCTAAAATGCTGCAAAACTACCACGGAAGAAACTTCTAACACCCTAAACTGTGGGAAGTGATAGTAGCAAAACAACAACGAGGAACCGGATCGAAGGCAAACGCAGTCCTCCAATCCACCATGTCCAAGTCAAAAGCTCGAGGGTCAAAACGTGAAAACACAAGGGATCTTCCCACCCGAAATGCCCAGCCCGTACCTGGAGCAAGAAATCCATGGGTGGCCTTGGCTATATCACAAAACTCCACCCCCATAAAGAGCTACAACCACCACTACTATCCACGACCCACGATTCGGCCTCTAGGAAAATCAAGAAAACGGCCGACAAGGAAAAATCCAGATATACAACTGGAAATCCACTCGGAATTGAAATACAACGTAAAGGAAGAAATGTTGAAATGAACCAACACGACTAGGCGCTGAGTGAAACCCACTCAGTGCCTACCTAAACCTTGGCGTTGAGTGAGCTAGCCTCACTCGCCGCCAAAATAAAGTTACTACCCACAAAACCCACTAAGGAAAACGGGGCTCGACAATAGTCGAACGACCAAGGCAGAAGATCCAGAACTCGAGTAGTTACCTGCCACTTGAGTATCTAAACCCCCGCACTCGAAATCAGCTAAATTAGCCTAGCAAAAGGAAATATACAAAACGCACGGTCAGTGGCGCACGGTCAGTGGTCGTGCGCACTCATTGGCTGATGATCGTGCGAAACGAACCTGGAAACCTGACAGAAAACCTAGCAACTGCGCACGATCACTGTCGCACGATCACTGGTCGTGCGCGCTGTTGCCAGCGCTCGTGCGATTGCCCGAGACAGAACTTTGGAAAATGAAATTTATACGCGCACGAACAGAGGCACACGACCAGTGGTCGTGCGCCCTAAAGGCTGATGACCGTGCGCGGCAAACCTGTACCGTTTGGAATTTTCCGAACGACACCGGAACGCGCACACGACCCACGCCACTGCAGTAGCAGTAGACGACTATCAACTTCGCACGCTACTACCTTTCAAACTATGCCTAACCATTCGAATAATACCAAAACGAAGGAAATTGGCAACCACACCCCCTCCTAACTCTCCCACTCGGCTACGCCCGAACCGGAGCAACAATCAAAATTAAGGAAAAACAGCGGCTTCACGCTGACAATTTGGATTCCAAACATCACCACATAGGGGGGGGTTTCAGTAGGACGAACTAAGCCCTATGGTTAGCAAGAAAATGAGAATAACAAGGCCTCTAACCTAGGCTAACCGGGAGTTCAATTTCAGTAAATAAATTCGAAGAAAACACTTGGCAAGGGCAAGAATACCACTTGCCTCAATTCACAGCGAAGCTTTGGACTGATTTCCTCCTCTTCGCACGGATCAAAACGGCCGCAACACCTAGAACAAGGACTCGGCCATTAATGGCGGAAAACTCCAAAACCAAAAATTCCAATCCTTCGAAAACTCTACGAAAATCGAATTTCTTACCGCAGGAATGAAGGTCTCGACGAGAGCAATCCGAATCCACTCTCGGAATCGAATTCCGTCCACAAACGCTCCGGGAATCGGCGTCCGAAGGCAAGGCTCGGCGGTTACTTTCTCTCGTACAAAAGGGGGCCGGCGGTTTTTCTATCGGAGAAGATGAAGGAACGATGGCTCTCATCCTATTATATATATATATAATTATATAATTATATATTAAATTATAAAATTACATAAAGCACCAAATCGACGCGAAAACCGATTCACCTCGGAATTCGACGAAATTCGCACCGTAGCTAAATACCCACGCTACGAACACAACGGCGAAGTCGAAATTAACTTTCGACGAACAGAACACGAGTTATACCCAAGCAAAGCCAAACACAAACATCCCCCCGAGAGGCCACACCGGGTCACCAAAACGACTCGGTTGCTAGGGAGATCTTGCCAACAGGCTACCAAACAGGGCACTCAGTTCTAAGGAGCTAAACCATACTCCACACATGACACAAGCCACGGAAACGCGTCTTCGTAACGCCAAAAGAGAATAAAAATAATCGCTGAAAAGGCGGGGCGTTACAGTCACTCCCCCTAAAAGAAAGTTTCGTCCCGAAACTTTACGCACAGCCCTCCTACTAAAGAAGGAAAAGGTAACAAACAGAAGTTACAAAGGGAAACATACCGATCCAATCAGCGAAACAGGTGAGGGTACGCCCTCCTCATGGCCGACTCTAGCTCCCAAGTCGCGCTCTCCAAATCCTGATTCTTCCATAGAACTTTCACCATCGGTATGGACTTCTTTCGCAGCACACGCTCCTGAGTATCCAAAATACGAACTGGCATCTCAATAAAAGAGAGGTTGGGCTCCAACTGGGGCACAACATCTAAGAGTTGCCCACTGCTGCGCACACATTTCCGCAATTGGCTAACATGAAAAACATTATGAACACCAGGGAAGTTCGCTGGCAAATCCAACCTATATGCCGACACACCAATCCGCTCCAAAATCTCGAACGGGCCCACAAACCTTGGGTCCAATTTCCGATTTTTACCAAATCTCTTCACACCAACCATTGGAGAAACCTTGAGGTATACATGATCCCCTACTAAAAACTCCAATGCGGACCTACGCCGATTGGCGTTCTTTTCATACCTCTCCTGGGCTAAACGAAGCTTTTCACGAATAAGCTTCACGGCAACTTCCATCTCTTCCAGAGCATCAGGACCCAACAAAGGCTTCTCACCAGCCTCAGCCCAAAACAACGGAGTCCTACAGCGCCTCCCATACAAGGCTTCGAACGGAGCCATCTGCAAGCTTTCCTGATAACTGTTATTGTAAGCAAATTCCATGAGTCGCAGACGCTCATCCCACGCTCCACCGTAGTCTAAAATATAGCACCGGATCATATCCTCAACAATCTGATTGACCCGCTCCGTCTGCCCATTGGTCTGAGGGTGGTACGCAGTAGAATACCTCAGATCCGTACCCAAACCCTCCTGCAGACTCTGCCAAAAACGAGAAGTAAACCGGGAGTCTCGATCTGAAATGATACTAACCGGCACACCGTGGAGTCGGATGACTTCATTCAAGTACAACTCCGCTATCTTCTTCATCGGGTAATCAATCTTATAAGGCACAAAGTGAGCACACTTCGTCAATCTATCCACTATAACCCAAACAGAATCATATCCTCTCGGGGATTTTGGCAAACCCGTAATGAAGTCCATAGATATACTCTCCCACTTCCAAGTCGGGATCTCTAGCGGAGTCAACTTACCACCAGGCCTTCCATGATCGGCCTTCACACGCTTGCAAGTGTGACACTCAGCAACATATCGGGCTATATCTCCTTTCATACCATACCACCAAGCGATTTGCCTTAAGTCACGGTACATCTTCGTAGATCCTGGATGGTAGGCAACGCTGGAACCATGAGCCTCACTGCAAATCATACTCCTAATGTCCCCAACAGCGGGAACGCAAAACCTGCCGCGGTACTTCAAAGTACCCGCATCATCAATAGCAAAATCTGGCAACTCTCCCTTCTCTGTCCTGGTAAAAAGGTGCAACAGATCTGGATCGTCCTTCTGATGCAGTCTAGTCAAAGAAATCCAGGACGGCTCTTCCACTGATAAGCTATTCTGCAAACTACAGCATCCCACTGAAATATCCATAAGGAGGAACTCCTCAACTAAACGATCGGCGGAGAGGTTAAAGATCTTTCCCGTCTTTCGGCTCAGGGCATCGGCCACCACATTGGCCTTGCCCGGATGATACTGGATTTCTACATCATAATCCGCCACATACTCAAGCCATCGCCGCTGACGCAGATTCAACTCCTTCTGCGTGAACACGTACTTCAGGCTCTTATGGTCAGTAAAAATCTTGCACTGAGCCCCATAAAGTAAGTGTCTCCACAACTTCAACGCATAGATAACCGCTGCAAACTCAAGGTCATGCGTAGGATAATTCTTCTCATGAGTCTTCAGCTGCCTTGACCCATAAGCAATTACTTTTCCGTCCTGCATTAATACGCATCCCAGACCGATATGCGACGCATCCACATACACATCAAAATCTACGCCCTCAATAGGAAGGGTCAGAACGGGAGCAGTACACAACCTCCTCTTTAACTCCTGAAAAGCTTCTTCGCACTTCTCGCTCCAAACAAAAGCCACATTCTTCTGAGTTAGCTTGGTCAAAGGTGCGGCTAGAGAAGAGAAACCCTCCACGAATCTCCTGTAATAGCCAGCCAACCCTAAGAAACTTCTGATCTCCTTAGGAGTATTCGGCCTACTCCAATCCGTCACTGCTGCAATCTTTTCTGGATCAACCGAAATCCCATCCTTGTTCACCACGTGGCCTAGAAAAGAAACCTGAGGCAACCAAAATTCGCACTTGCTCAACTTGGCGAATAACTTGTGGTTCCTCAATTCTGACAGGACCAAACGCAAATGCTGCTCATGCTCCTCAGCACTGCGAGAATAAACTAGCACGTCATCAATGAAGACCACAACGAACTTGTCGAGAAAATCCTTGAACACCCTGTTCATCATATCCATGAAGGCTGATGGTGCGTTGGTTAAACCAAACGACATCACCAGAAACTCAAAGTGCCCATGCCTCGACCTAAACGCAGTCCGTGGAATATCCGCCTCACGGATCCTGAGCTGATGATAGCCCGAACGAAGATCGATCTTAGAGAACACCGTGCTACCACGCAACTGGTCAAACAAATCATCGATCCTCGGCAGAGGGTACCTGTTCTTGATAGTGACCTTGTTCAACTCTCTATAGTCGATGCAAAGCCTCATCGACCCATCTTTCTTCTTTACGAACAAAACAGGAGCACCCCAAGGCGACGAACTCTGCCTGATAAAACCTTTAGCCAACAACTCGTCTAACTGAATTCGCAACTCCTCTAACTCGCGAGGGGCCATCCGGTACGGCGCCTTAGCAATAGGACGCGTACCCGGCTCCAAATCAATAACAAACTCCACATCCCGCTCAGGAGGGATACCAGGAAGATCATCAGGAAAAACATCGGCGAAACCACGAACAATAGGAATCTCCTCCAAGCGTGGCCCGCTAACAACGGTTCCAACCGCCGATACTAAACAAACACAACTATCAGAAAGAAACAATCTCTGAACACATACCGCAGAGAGAACAGGAGAATCCTGACACGGATCAGCATACACGCTGCCGGGCTGACCGTCGTCCCTGATGAAGTCCAAGCGCTTTCCTTTGCACTGAATGACCGCATCATACCGAGAGAGCCAGTCCATGCCCAAAATGACATCGAAATCCTCTAGATCAATCATCTTCAGATCCGCCTTCGCAAGAAAATCCCCCAACAAAACCGGGCAATCCAAAATACCCATATCTGACTACACAGATTCACCAGAGGGAAACTTGACACGGAAGGAATCCCGAACACGATCTAGAGACAACCGATGACGCTCCACAAAGGCTCTAGCCACGAACGAGTGGGTAGCGCCGGAGTCAAACAGAACACGCGCCCAACGGTTCTTCACCTTAAATTTCCCTATAGGAACGCACAAAGCTAAGGAACTAGCACAACAGTGCCGCAAACAATCTAGCAACTAAACTACCAGGCTAGAAAGAAAAGAAAAACAACAAACAACTAACCTGAGATCACCTGGGTCGAAGTCTGAGCCTCC
Organism: Platanthera zijinensis; assembly: GCA_039513925.1. Lineage (NCBI taxonomy): Eukaryota > Viridiplantae > Streptophyta > Magnoliopsida > Asparagales > Orchidaceae > Platanthera > Platanthera zijinensis. The sequence continues at coordinate 63,526,433 of CM077097.1, read as the reverse complement.
TCGGAAGAAATCACGTTCAGCTTCCCTTTTCCCTTGTCCACATGCTGAGGTGGAGGTAAAGCCTGTAAAGGAACTGCAGGAAGAGCTGACTGAACCTGAGGACACTTCGACTTAACGTGACCCTTCTGCCCACACTGAAAGCAGACTCTATCTCTGGACCAACACTGGGCTGCATCATGCCCGGATCGCTTGCAAACTGAACAGGAGACATCTCTCCTAGGAGCACCCTGAATAGCATGAACCTGCTCCTTCTTCTGAGCTGCCGCTTTCTTAAAACACCTCTCAACAGGATGGCCCGACCGGCCACAAAAACTGCACACCACCCTGTTCCTCTTACCCGGAACAGCATCGGGTACCAGGGGTTTCTTCTCTTCTACCAGCTTCCTCTTATCCTTCTTCAACTGCTGGCCTCTGCTCTTCGCCGCCTCAATGGCCTCAACCTTAAGAGCAGCCTCTACAACTCCAGCATAAGTCACTGACCCATAAGCACTGGCCAACTGCTGCACCTCACTCCTCAAACCACCGAGGAATCGCTTAACTCGATCAGCCTCAACGCTGACCAATCCAGGGGCAAAACGGCTCAACTTACTAAACTCTATCTCATACTCACCCACCGTGAGCTGCCTTTGCTTCAGATAGAGGAAATCATTCATGAGGCGGTCACGCTCGACCGAGGGTAAGAACTTCCTCAACAGCATCTCCTTGAACACTTCCCAAGAGCATCCGGCTACCAGGCTCTCCTTCTCTCTCAGCCACCAACTCTTAGCCAAACCTTTAAGCTGATAGGCGGCTATCATCACCCTCTGATCATCTGAAATCCCAGAGTACGAGAACATCTCCTCCATGGAGATCAGCCAGTCTTCTATCACCATGAAATCTGCCTTCCCATCATAAGTGGGAGGGCTCAGCCTCTGAAACTGCGAGATGAAGGCCATCTCTGCTGGCACCACCACTGGAGGTCTCAAGGGTGCAGGAGGAGGAGGAACAGCTAACCCCCCAGCAGGAACTTGCGCACCCTGAGCCTGGCCTGCCACAACTGCCACCAAAGACTGAATCTGGGCTTGCACCTCCTCCAACTGCCTGCCCATAGCTTCGCTACTCTGACGCAGACCCTCGATCACCGCATCGTTCTGAGCTCCAGAAGATTCACCCTCAGACAGGGGAGTCGATCGAGTCGCAGGTCGCCTAGCCATCCTAAAAATCATTACAACGCAGATCAGATCCAAACCCCACAACTAGAACCGAATACCAGTACAGACAATACATATGTAGATATAGACTTAAAGCTGCTAAACTTGCTCTGAGAGTTTATCTTTTTCACAAAAATTAGATGATATGACCTAACCTAGGATGGTTAACCACCACCTTACTAACTCTTGTGCCTAGATCGGATGCATGAATTTATGTTAGTTTGAAAACTTATGTGTGTACATATGTCATCCTGCAAATCTTTAGCTTGGCGCGTTGTGCTTATGCAATGTTATGATATGCATGATTGTGCTATGCATTCTAAAAACAAAGGCCCTAATGCATGATATGAGCGGCGTACACATGAAAATGTTATGCATCCCATACTACATAACATTTCCATGCAACGAAAAAAGAAACGTGCTAGTCGCAGTCATGTGGTGAGGTTATGCATCCCATACTACATAACCCTCACATATAGCCCCTATGGTGGATCCATATACGAACACATATTATGCATCCCATACTACATAATATGCCCCGTATACTTCATGTTATGCTATGAGTGTAGTGTTCGTGCTTTTGCCAAGACGTGCTGATGACATATCGGTGTGTGAATGACATGATGCTGAACTACTAACAGCATCCAAGGAAGGTTGCCCAACTAACTTGTCAAGCAACCTCCCTCTGATACCAACTGTCACAACCCGCATTTTCTCCGAATTAAGAATTATCAGAGTAAGAGAAAACGCGCGTCATGATGCCACGTCAAGCAGGGGATAACTGCTGACGCTCAGGCAAAAACCAACTACAACCTTTATGCAAGAAAATTGTGCGCTTAATGAATAGAAAATCAGTTATGTTTAGAGTCCGTATCCCTCGGCTCAGTGGATCATCTAGTCCACAAAAGAAAACTATATTTAAACGCTGCGGAAAATACTTTAATTAGGTTTTACACCCTAAAGAACGCATAAGGGTCCCAAGAGAACCACTCATACTATGCAAGACACTACACTCAGTTTATATAATATATATAAGAAAACGGTTTTCATACGTGATTTGGAAAGTAGTGTTTAAGTTTGCAAAACATGCTGATCATGAGATTTATTTACAATAGCATTTATAGTTTGAAAATACCTAGCAACCTAGCATAAATCCTCTCAAAGCAAGTAGACTATCTCCAGAAAATGGTAGCAGCAATAGTATATATATCTAGTAAAAGGTAAAAACTACTAGTGGGCGCCAACAACCTGACACGAACCCACTAGCACATATATATGTCTGTAAGAAAGTACTGAAAACTACCTCACTAACAAGGAAAACAAAACTTCAAAGTCCGGGAGTCCACCAACAACACCACCTACTAGCCACCAGACTGGCTACAGCTCCGAACCTGAGGCATTCCAAAAGAAAACAGAATACCTCAGCAAGCAAAATCAAGGTAAAAACAACTGCATGTAAGAGTCAACCAAAAGGACAAAGTAACTGAAAACATGCAGAAGAAAGAGTCACAACTGCCCAAAACAGGACAACAGGAAATGCACAACGTGCAAAGAAACAGCAACAACCCAGCCCAGGAACCACATCCTGCAGGGCCTACTAGGCTGCCAAGAGCCTAAAATGCTGCAAAACTACCACGGAAGAAACTTCTAACACCCTAAACTGTGGGAAGTGATAGTAGCAAAACAACAACGAGGAACCGGATCGAAGGCAAACGCAGTCCTCCAATCCACCATGTCCAAGTCAAAAGCTCGAGGGTCAAAACGTGAAAACACAAGGGATCTTCCCACCCGAAATGCCCAGCCCGTACCTGGAGCAAGAAATCCATGGGTGGCCTTGGCTATATCACAAAACTCCACCCCCATAAAGAGCTACAACCACCACTACTATCCACGACCCACGATTCGGCCTCTAGGAAAATCAAGAAAACGGCCGACAAGGAAAAATCCAGATATACAACTGGAAATCCACTCGGAATTGAAATACAACGTAAAGGAAGAAATGTTGAAATGAACCAACACGACTAGGCGCTGAGTGAAACCCACTCAGTGCCTACCTAAACCTTGGCGTTGAGTGAGCTAGCCTCACTCGCCGCCAAAATAAAGTTACTACCCACAAAACCCACTAAGGAAAACGGGGCTCGACAATAGTCGAACGACCAAGGCAGAAGATCCAGAACTCGAGTAGTTACCTGCCACTTGAGTATCTAAACCCCCGCACTCGAAATCAGCTAAATTAGCCTAGCAAAAGGAAATATACAAAACGCACGGTCAGTGGCGCACGGTCAGTGGTCGTGCGCACTCATTGGCTGATGATCGTGCGAAACGAACCTGGAAACCTGACAGAAAACCTAGCAACTGCGCACGATCACTGTCGCACGATCACTGGTCGTGCGCGCTGTTGCCAGCGCTCGTGCGATTGCCCGAGACAGAACTTTGGAAAATGAAATTTATACGCGCACGAACAGAGGCACACGACCAGTGGTCGTGCGCCCTAAAGGCTGATGACCGTGCGCGGCAAACCTGTACCGTTTGGAATTTTCCGAACGACACCGGAACGCGCACACGACCCACGCCACTGCAGTAGCAGTAGACGACTATCAACTTCGCACGCTACTACCTTTCAAACTATGCCTAACCATTCGAATAATACCAAAACGAAGGAAATTGGCAACCACACCCCCTCCTAACTCTCCCACTCGGCTACGCCCGAACCGGAGCAACAATCAAAATTAAGGAAAAACAGCGGCTTCACGCTGACAATTTGGATTCCAAACATCACCACATAGGGGGGGGTTTCAGTAGGACGAACTAAGCCCTATGGTTAGCAAGAAAATGAGAATAACAAGGCCTCTAACCTAGGCTAACCGGGAGTTCAATTTCAGTAAATAAATTCGAAGAAAACACTTGGCAAGGGCAAGAATACCACTTGCCTCAATTCACAGCGAAGCTTTGGACTGATTTCCTCCTCTTCGCACGGATCAAAACGGCCGCAACACCTAGAACAAGGACTCGGCCATTAATGGCGGAAAACTCCAAAACCAAAAATTCCAATCCTTCGAAAACTCTACGAAAATCGAATTTCTTACCGCAGGAATGAAGGTCTCGACGAGAGCAATCCGAATCCACTCTCGGAATCGAATTCCGTCCACAAACGCTCCGGGAATCGGCGTCCGAAGGCAAGGCTCGGCGGTTACTTTCTCTCGTACAAAAGGGGGCCGGCGGTTTTTCTATCGGAGAAGATGAAGGAACGATGGCTCTCATCCTATTATATATATATATAATTATATAATTATATATTAAATTATAAAATTACATAAAGCACCAAATCGACGCGAAAACCGATTCACCTCGGAATTCGACGAAATTCGCACCGTAGCTAAATACCCACGCTACGAACACAACGGCGAAGTCGAAATTAACTTTCGACGAACAGAACACGAGTTATACCCAAGCAAAGCCAAACACAAACATCCCCCCGAGAGGCCACACCGGGTCACCAAAACGACTCGGTTGCTAGGGAGATCTTGCCAACAGGCTACCAAACAGGGCACTCAGTTCTAAGGAGCTAAACCATACTCCACACATGACACAAGCCACGGAAACGCGTCTTCGTAACGCCAAAAGAGAATAAAAATAATCGCTGAAAAGGCGGGGCGTTACAACCACCCCCTGTGCGGTCGCCTCCCACGGCCGCAAGGTCGTGGTCGCAAAGGGAATTCGCACCTCCCCCCCCATGACCGCACCCCGTGGCCGCCACTAGCGGTGAAAGATTGTAAGTAGTCTAAATCACCTAGAGGGGGTTGAAAAAGTGTTCTTGATAGTTTTGGTCTCTTTTTGATTTAAGCAAGATAAAGCACAGCAAACCAAACACAGATCACAACACAGTATTTATACTGGTTCCTCAGTATATGGGTACATCCACTTTCCGTCACCACCTATCTAGTAGTGTGCTAGACTTGGCAACCTCCTCCAAAACTCATTTTCAAGAGCTTACAACATAGATTCCTAAGAATCTCTCCATAGGTCTACACCCAGACCCTACCTTAGGATGATCGCAGCCCTACCTCAAAGTTCTCAAACTCCAATAGCTTAGAGATCCAACTGGTCTCCAATCTCAGATCTTCACCAAGATTCTACCTTAGACTTATCAATAAGTCCTACCTCAGGCCTACCAACAAGCCCTATATTCAGGCTGTGAGTTCAGCCTTACAACTCAGATCTATCAAGAAATCCTATAGATGATTGTTGTTTATATAGAGTTAAAGAAATAGACTCAACAAAAATAAACCTTAAGCTTGTGAGTCTTCTATAGCTTTGCTGTGAATGCCTACTTCTTGAAGCAGCCCTTGAATAGATAGATAGTCTTCAGTCAAACCAGATCCAGGGTTGTTCTTGATCTTCCTCTTCAGCGGGAAGAAGAACTAACTTGAAGTTGAGTAGATTGACTCCTTCTTGCTCTTTTAGAAAACTTCTAAGAGAGCTTGCTTCAGCTATCACAGATTGTACTGCTTCTTGACTTTTTACAGTTCAGTGAATTCATGCAAAATTACTGTTCGATTGCCCAAATTTATCCCTTTATACTCTTGACATTTTCCAACGGTCGATAGATTAGAAAATGTCCTTTCAGAGTATGGGAAAGAATAGAATGATCTGACATCTCTTTATGCGCCACCGCCAAATTTGAAATCCCGCCAAACACACGCTCAACGGTAATAGTAATATTGTCAAGATGGTATCATTTTGAAAATACTTCTTTCAAAATGATTTTACCCTTAAGCACCGAAGACTGCTTCTTCTACGACTTGCAAACAATATCGTCTTGATGCATCCAATGTTCAAGACAATAACATCTTGATATACCCATAGTTCAAGACGATATTGATAAGAACCTTCTTTATATCAGACCGATGTGCCTTCAATTGCAATACCTCTTCTCCAAACCTATTATAGAGACATAACAAAGTTCCTGTATAGATTTAAATCGATATATCATCAAAGACAATATGCACTTATTATTGTAAGAGATGGTTCTTCAGATTCTAGAATATTGAGGGCAATATTCCCAACAATCTCCCCTATTTGAATAAATCGATCAGAACTCTTGACCAATGATAAGATACATAACTAATGAAACCGGATCATTATAGAAATGTGCAGTTTAATATAGAATTGAAAACAGAGCTGCTTGCAACAAACAAACACCAATATATCAAAATGTATATATATATGTCCCGAGAGTTTAAGTTAATTAAAACATAAACAACATCACATCTCCAATCTCAGCATAGATCTCTGCCAATCAAGATACAGGAAATTTGTCAACCAATTTACTGAAGTCATCATCAGAATTTGAGCTTATCTCTGTCTGGATGGGTGTAGTAGATGCTTCTCCTATTTCAACGGGCTTCTTACCAACTCTTTTGCTCCTGGCATTCTGCCTTGGAAAGTGCTTGTGCAGTTTAATAATATATCTGGATGACACCCGAATTGGATTCTACCTATTCATATTTTCTTTGATGGTATTCTCTCTTATGGTCTTCCTTTTTAGGTGCTTGGCCTATTTTTCAGATGGATAGACATTATTAATATCTGAAAGTCCACCTAGTGTCAACTACCTTCACCTATGGGGGGGATAGGTGACTTGCAGCGTATTTGCGGAATTAAAATTGTACCTGCAGAATCAAAACAAACCACACAGCACAGAAAATAACACAGGCAATTTATAGTGGTTCCCCGATTTGGGTACGTCCACTTTACCCCTTCGACCTATCTCCCAATCCAGGGACGACTCGGTCACTTCACCAACAGGATTGAAATCCAATCCTTGCACTATCGGAAGGAACCCTTCCACACGTAGGAGTCAACACTCCCACAACACAGGTTGCACCCAACCCTACAACTAGGAACCAAATGTTCCTTTACAATGAAAAAGAAATTGAAGTGTATAAGAAATACAAACAACTTGAAGATCTAGGTGTCCCTTTTAGTTAGACTACTTGTTCTTGTAGGCAACAAAAAGTCCACAACCCTTGATCTTTCTTGGAGAAAATCTCTCCGAGACCGGCGGCGGCAAAGGGCGGCGGTAAGGCTCTCGGTGTTGGCGGCGGCAACTGAAAACAGCAGCGATGCACTAGAGATTCAATCTTCTTAGCGAAGTCGGCAAGGTCTTCCAACGGTCACACTAGGATCAATCGTCTCGATCGATTCAGACGGGGATGGATTTCCCTATCTCAAATCAAGAGACAAAAGATCTCTGGTTAGACGCATGAGACGCTGTGCAAGACTTGGCTTCTATCACGGAGGATCTGGAGAAGATCGAGATCGGCTGCGGTGACTACTGCATGAGCGGCGGCGAAGACGATCGGCGGAGCGGTTCGCGATTTTAGGGTTAGTCGGCGGCTCGGCTTTCGTTTTCTCTGTTCGTACTTTACTGTACACAAATACCTGTGTATTTATACAATAGGTCATGGAGATGACCGTTGTGGGCCCCACCAAAGCAAAGACCAAAGTCCGGTTCAAATAGCTGCAGGTAACATGGACCGGTCCAGGAATTCGGAAAAATCGCCCAAGGCAAAATCGGCGAGAATCGTAGATGATTCTCGACGAATCGGCGAGAATCACTTACGATTCTCGCCGAATTCTACTTGGCGAATTCTGGCTGCACAGGTTATAGAGGCCGGGGAGAATCGGCGGGAATCACATTTGATTCTCGCCGAATCGTAGAGAATGCAAAGTCATTCTCGACGAATCGGCGAGAATCACTTAGTGATTCTCAACGATTCTGCCTTAGAGAATTTTCTGACTGCGTCGAGACAGCCGGCCCAACCTGGCGAGAATTATCTAGTGAATCTCGACGACTCGTCGAGAATCACTAGTGATTCTCGACGAATCGGCGAGAATCACTTAGTGATTCTCGACGATTTATACTTAGACGATTCTCGTCTTCCAACCCGTGAGCTGGTCTTTGGCCCATCCTTGCTCCTTGTCTGCTCTTGCTTTATCATAGCCCTGTACTTGAAATTAAGTACACCCTAATAGAGAGTACACGTAGGCCAACACACTGATCTGCTCAACGAGGGATTACGTCGCGCAGACACGTGTATATTGACCCACTGCACCCTGACATTGGTGTGTACTTAGCGTGGAATAACTGCAAGCACAACTTAAAAGATTTCATCAAACACATTGTCTATTTTCCTTAGCTTGTACATGGGCTTCTTCAAATCAGGTACATTGTGGATACAATACCCAACAATCTCCCCCTATTTGAAGAAGCCTAAATCCTACAAGCTAAGGTGAATAGAGCATATAGGAATGAAAATCATAAACTTAAAATTGAGTTGAGAGAGATATTCATTACCAATTTCTTGAGAGCAAACTTGGAGCCACCTTAGCCTTAGCCGAGAGGGTAATCTCCCCCTTTTCGGCTTCTGCAAATTGGGGACTGAAGCATGTGACACCATGCTCCCCCTCAGTTCTTGTACCTTTGCTTTCACTAAATTCCTAGCAGAGGCTCCCCCTAGACGCATGAGCCTTGAGCTTCTGTAGTCTTCATTCCTCGTAGTTTAGCATCCCCAATTCAGTTTTGAACATACTAAACATGGCCTCGTCAAGGGGCTTTGTGAAAATGTCTGCAATCTGCTTGTCAGTGGGAACATAGCAGAGAGAGATGTCCTTGTTCTCCACGTGCTCCCTAATGAAATGGTAATGCACTTCAATATGCTTCGTTCTGCTGTGCGATACTGGATTGTTGGCAATAGCAATTGCACTGGAGGAGTCGCAGTACATCGGTACTTCCTTGAACTGAAGATCATAGTCTGCTAACTGATTTCTGATCCAAAGGAGTTGTGTGCAACAGCTGCTAGCCGAGATGTACTCAGACTCTGCTGTAGAGGTTGCTACACAGTTCTGCTTCTTGCTATTCCATGAGATGAGCCTTCTTCCAAGGAATTGACATGTCCCGGAAGTGCTTTTCCTGTCATCCCTACTCCCTGCAAAATCAGCATCTGAAAAACCTATTAGCTCGACATCATTGTTTCTCGGGTACCACAAGCCAAGATTGGGGGTACCTTTAAGGTATCTTAGAATTTGCTTTGCAGCGACATAGTGTGATTCCTTAGTGTTCACCTGATATCTGGCACAGACACATGTGGAGAACATGATATCCGGTCTACTGGCAGTAAGGTAGAGCAGGGATCCAATGATGCTTCTGTATTTGGTTTCATCGAAAGGTTTACCTTTCTCATCCTTATCCAGAGACATAGTGGATCCTATTGGAGTCCTCATAGAGGTTGGATTCTCCATTCTAAATTTCTTGAGGAGTTCATTTGTGAACTTCGTCTGAGAGATGAAGATTCCATCCTCAGACTGTTTCACTTGAAGTCCCAAGAAATACTTTAGCTCTCCCATACTGCTCATTTCAAACTTTCCTTGCATAAGTTTAGAGAACTTTTTGTAAAGATTGTTGTCCGTTGAGCCGAATATAATGTCATCGACATAGATTTGCACCAGCAAGATCTTGCCTTTGACTTCCTTGAGAAACAATGTCTTGTCTATTTTTCCTCTAGAGAACTTGTTCTCAAGAAGAAAACTAGACAATGTCTTATACCAAGCTCGAGGAGCTTGTTTTAAGCCATATAGCGCTTTATTAAGAAAATATACATGATTAGGATAAGTAGGATTGACAAAACCTGGAGGTTGAGCGACGTATACTTCCTCTTTCAAGTCTCCATTCAAGAAAGCCGATTTCACGTCCATCTGATAGACTGTGAATCCTTTGTGAGAGGCATAGGCTAGGAATAGCCGGATTGCCTCGAACCGTGCAACTGGTGCAAACGTCTGGTCGAAGTCAATCCCCTCCTCCTGTCTGTATCCTTGAGCCACCAGTCTGGCTTTGTTCTTGATGATGACTCCATGTTCATCCAGCTTGTTTCTGAAGATCCACTTGGTGCCAATCACATTCTGCTTTTGTGGTCTGGGAACCAGCGTCCAAATGTTGCATCGTTCGAATTGATGCAATTCATCTTGCATGGCCAAAATCCATGCAGCATCTTTGTTCGCCTCGTCAAACTTCTTTGGCTCAACCTGTGACAGGAAGCTAAAATGCAAAATCTCGTTAATGGTACCTCTTCGAGTTCTGACCCCGTCACGAGGATCTCCGATGATCTGATCTCTAGGATGATCCCTCACGTGTCTGAGCTCAAGAAGTCTGGCGTCAGGAGCTTCAACTACTTCTTGGGCATCTCCTTCTTCTAAAGGATTTTCTCCATTTTGATCTTCAACTTCTCCGATCGGCGTTGATGTGGAGACCTTGACGTATTTTGGAGTTGCATCTTTCTCGGGCTCATCCAGTTATAACTTTTCGAGTCTGGCACCTGCATCTTCAGGAAGACAACTAGAAATCTTGCAATTAAGCAAACTTCCTTCATCAAATACAACATTTATTGATTCCTCTACCACTAGGGTTTTCTTGTTGAAAACTCTATAAGCCCGGCTATGGCTACTATAGCCCATGAATATGCTTTTGAAGCATTTTCACCAAACTTAGTATGAGGGTACTTCCCATTATTCAGTACATAACATTTGCAGCCAAAGATCCTCAGATAGGACATGGTTGGTTTCTTGCCTTTCAGTAGCTCATAAGGAGTCTTACGATGGCTCTTGTTGATCAACGCCCTATTTTGTACATGACAAGCCGTATTGACAGCCTCGACCCAGAAGTATTCTAGGAGAGAAGCGTCATTCAGCACTATCATGCACGCCTCAATCAGTGTTCTATTCCTCCTCTCCGCCACTCCATTTTGTTGAGGAGTGCGAGGGGGGGGGGGAGAACTCATGAAAGATACCAAGTTCTTCACAGAACTCTGTCATAGCCCCAGACTCAAACTCTGTTCTGTGGTCACTTCTTATTTTGATCACTGAGCAGTTAAGTTCGTTCTGTATCTGCTTGACAAAACTGGTGAAGATGTCAAACGTATCAGACTTGCGCTTTAAAAAGAACACCCACGTAAACCGAGAGTGATCATCTACAATCACTAGCGTATACGACTTCCCTCCTAAGCTATGAACTTGCATAGGACCAAACAATTTCATATGCAGAAGATAAAGACATCTGGAGGAATCTTTGTCTGGGATGCCCTTAAAGGTAGCCCGAGTCTGCTTGCCCATCTGACATGCAGGACATGGACTATCTTTAATGCACTTAATAATGGGAGCATCCCTTACTAAGTCTTTGGAAAACAGCATATTAATTGTCTTGTAATTAATGTGTGCTAATCTCTTGTGCCATTGTTCACAAAGAGATGCACTGCCTTTTGCAACGAGGCATACTGGGGTAGAAGAATCTAAACTAAGAAAATCTAAACAGAAAATATTTCTGCTCCTAATGCCAGTTAATACAGTCTCCGAAGAATCACATGATATTATCAGGCATTTATCCTTGCAGAACTTAACGTCATATCCTTTATCACATAACTGGCTTACGCTGATCAGGTTATGATTTAATCCTTCAACATAAGCTACGTTAGTGATAGAGAGTATACCATTGGAAATCGTACCGTAACCTCTGGTGACTCCCCGATCAGATCCCCCAAATATGACTTTGGGTCCATTCTCGACTGGAGAGTACTCCCGCAGCAGGCTTCTTGTCCCGGTTATGTGACGGGAGCATCCACTGTCCAAATACCAAATAGGAGTTTTTTTGGCCTTTGGACATTCCTGCAAAACAGAATTAATTTGCCTTAGGAACCCAATCGAACTTGGGTCCTAGATTCCTTGTTAGCATACTCCCTGAAAGTGCAGGATAAGATCACTCCTAACTCTAGAGGGGGGTGAATAGAGTTATTTAAAATAATTTTCCAAATAAAAACTTGCAGAGAAAATTTTTACTTTACTTAGTGTATGGTGCTATAGCAAGTAATCAGAGTAAAAAATAAATTCACAGCACAAAGCAAAACACAGAAAGGGGCAAGCAATCCAGATGACACAAGGAGCTATAGTGGTTCCCCAAATCTGGGTACATCCACTCTTCTATCACCCTTGATAGGAATCCACTTCAAGATGAGTTGATCAGGTGTCTTGAGCACCAGAGAGTTTTTGATCAGGTTCTCACAAACCAACAGAAGCTGATTTTGACCAGGTTTCAGCAAAACCAAAAGTAACTTTTGAAGGGAGTTAGAACCCTGTACAGAAAGAAAAAGAAAAAGAATGAAGTTGTCTTCTCTTTTCAACAAGCAAAGAGAAGCAGAAGTGGATCTGAAGTTGTTGTCAAAGCTCCCCCTGAGATCAAGATGAGGTTCAGGAAGGAGAGCTCTGCACAAGGGTGACAGGTCTTCAAAGGTCTGATTTGCTCCAGCAAAGAATGATCCAAGTGAGTTGGATGGAGGTGTCTGAAGCAATCAGATTTTCTGTAAGAGAGTCTTTCAAAAAAAATCTTTCACTGAGAGAAAGATGAGAAGTCTTGTATTGTTGTTCTCTTCTTGTTCTGTGTATTCTCTGTATATTCTTATTATTGTCCAAGAAAAAATATATTTGAGTCTTCTTCTTCCTTTACTTTGATAGCCGTTGGAAGTCAGCATTGATTGCTTTCCTTAACTGTCCATGCCTCAAAGGAAATGACAGGCAGACATTCCTTAGAAAATTCCTTGAGCCATGCACCAGATATGCTGTAACGGCCAATAAATTCTTCAGCATTAATTGCCTGTCAGAAGGAATTTGAATTCCTATCCAAAATCGACGGAAGTCTGGAAGGCGTCGAGCTCACAGAAAAACGTCGATCTGAGCACGACACACGTTGGTCAGAGAGTGTTTTCTGTAAGCAGAGCTGGGATCGACGGAACGTCGAGCTGAGGTCGACTCCACGTCGAGCTGAGGTCGACTCTGCGTCGAGCTGAGATCGACTCTGCGTCGAGCAGAGATCGACTCTGCGTCGAGCTGAAGTCGACTATGCGTCGAGCTGAAGACTACTCTAACTAGCCTATGTGACCTATATAACAACATGGAGGTCACAGCATACAATCCCTATAGAAATATAGTCATCCTGGTCCAAATAGTAATAGGGTGTTCCAACAATCTCCCCCTATTTGGATTAGGATTACTATTTACATGAATTTTAGGGAATCAAAGAAAAAAAAATAAAGCAGATACAACACAATATAATACAACCAGACATAACAGAATAATATGCAGCATATATGAAGCACTATATAGCAGCAGAATTGTTTAAATGTCCTGAGTCCAGAATATAGAAAGTGTCAGAATACCTTACTTTACTTGTCCTTTGATGCTTTGTCTTGATCACTCTTTTTGAAGATGATTTCTCTGTTTGGATTGGAAGCTTCCTTTTTAGATCTGAAGTCATCAGCTGCACCTAAAGATTTTTGATCTCTAGCACTGGGTGGTACAGCTGCAGGGTGGAGTTCCATGTATCTGTCTGAATCAAAAAATTTCTTTGAGCCATACTTTTCCAATTCTTCTCTTCTTTGTTCTGACATAGTACTGATATGAGATGTATCCAGTCCTCTTTCTCTGGCTTTGCTGATCTCATTTAAGGCAGCCATTTCTGTCATCCTTGCTTTCCAGTAAGCAGGAGTCTTGGTAGGATCTTCAAAGGGGACAGCTGGTTCAAATTTGTTAGAGGATGATTCTTGAGAAGTTCTTGGAGTGAGGTCAACTCTAGGCCTATAGGGATAGGGACCAGAGGTTGGATCAAAGGTTCTTCCCCTGGACTGCCTGCCTTTATAATTTCCTCTTTGTTGACCTCCCCTTTGCTGGCTACTTCCTTGATATCTTCTGGCTTGATAAGTTTTTCCATGAAGAGCTGAAGGGGCTGGTTTTGAAGAAAGACTAGCACCTGCACCTGCATTAGGAGGAGGTGGAGGTGGAGGCTGATGGACTGGTTTAGATGGACCTTCATTGAATTTTCTCTTCTTCTTCATTGCCTTTCTCTGATTCTGAGAGTACTGCATCCAAGGCTCTGTGATTTCACAATTATATTTGATGTAATAGGGAATGTCATGATCTGTAGCTCTGGCAGAAGGTACTCTTTTCAAGGCTTTTGATCTGGCTTTCCTCTTCCTTGCAATAGTTGCAGAGGAGTCATCAGAATCTGTGGCAAACTCATCTTCAGAACTTTGTGATTCTTCATATGGATCTATATATTTTCTTTTGGAGAGGGGAAAGCTGATGGAGGCTGGAGCTGCTGAGGAAGAGACTAAAGGAGGCTCTGCTGTCAGTGGGAAGGAGGAAGCAACCACTGCAGGAGAGGGCACAGCCTCAAAAACCATAGAGGCTGAGGAGACTGGTTCCTGAAGAGCTTGGGAGATATTGGCCTCTGCAGCATCAGGTGTCTCAGTCACTTCACCTGAAGTCTCAGCAGAGACTACCACACCAAATCCAACACTAACAGGAGCCACTGCTACCACTGCTAAATCAGAAGTCAAGACCTTCTGGAAGGGGACAATAGCCCTGGACATATCTTCTTGAAGCTGTTTTTCTGCTATATCAAGGTCTTCTTGTATTGAAGCTGGAGGAGAGAAGATCTGAAGAGAAGCTGCCAAAGACTGAATGTCTAAGGCACTGCTGATTTGCTGCTCTGAAACTGGAGGAGAGGCCTCAGATACCATTTGATCTTCTGCAGCAGACACTGTCTGTGAACAAGTAACTGATACTGTCTCTGAAGGAGTCTGAGCAATCTGAACTGAAGAAGGAGGCAGCTCTTCTTCTGCTGACATCTCCCCCTGCCTAGAATCAGGGGCAGCTGACTCTAGGCCCCCAGAAGAAGGGCGTGCCAATTGGGAGGAAAGGGAGGAGACAGAGGCAGAAAGAGCTCTCAATGAAAGTAGGAGAGGAGCCAGCTTGGCATCCAAAAGGGAGGAGAGCCTAGGAGACAGAAGATCAAAAAGTTGATTGGCTAAGGGCAGGAGGGCTACTTGCTCAAGGGGAACTTGAGTAGAGGTAGAGGGAGTAGCAGAAGCTGAGAATGAAGAAGATGTTGAGAGAGGAACAGACAGAGGAGGTGTAACTTGTTCCTGAATGGAGGAGAAGAGTAAGTCGGAAAAGGTAGATGAATTGAGGAAGTCATGAGGAGAGGAGGTAGAAGCATCCATGAATGAGTCTTCATGCATGTCAAGTGAAAAGATATCCTCATGAGGGGTGGAATCCAAGTTTATTGGAAGGAAAGTAGTTTGAGGAGGAAGGGAGAAGGCAATGGTGGATATGGAGGAGGGTAGAGTTTGAGAGGATGAGATAAGTGAGGTTGAGGGGATGAAGGTGGATGGAAGGGTGAGGGAGAGAGATGGCATAATCCCTTCTTCTGGACCAGTGGACTGAGGGGAAGTGACCTCTATAGTCCTGGTGTCTGCAGAGGATTTCATGGCTGCTGCTGCCCTGGGATTCACGATTCTCCTGTCCCATTTGCCAATTAAAGCACATGTGAGCCTCTTGGAAGCATTTATGTGCTTCTTGGAGGACACCAGCAGTTGGGGGCAGCAGTGGTTGAGAATCAACCCAAGAACTCTTCCAAAATGGACAGAGCTTTTATCCAACTTTTTCTTAAGCATATCAAACACAATTAATCCCCAGTTGGGATGTTTCTTATCCATTAGAGCAGCCATGAGGCAAAACTGATGCCTGGTTATTGCATCATGTGCAGTTCTCTTTGCACAGATCACCTTTCCAGTTATATCTGCTAATAACTTGTACTCAATTGCTAGGTTAATTTTAAGGAGTTTGGAGGGGTTACCAGCAGCATGCCCCATCCTGTCCAGCATCAAGGTATACTCTTCCACTGATAGTTCTATATCATCATCTCCAGCAGCAAAGTTGAAGGCTTCTGTAATGACTTGAGGTGAGATGGCTACCTCATTTCCTGCAATCTTCCCAGTCAAGATGTTGTTATCTGAAATGATTGCTGTAAGACACCATTCTTTAATTTCTGATTCGGGAAGGGGTATCCTGGTAGACATAAAGTGGACTAGCTGCTGCTCCTTGAAAAGATTCAGTATATCCAGAAGGTGTTGTGGAGATCCATCAAAAGAATCGAAATCAATGTCGAAACCAGAGTCGAACTTCATAGCCGCCAGAGCTCCTGCTGTAATTGCCATTGTCCTGCAAAAGAAAGAGTACCTTCCAAGATCAAAAGTATAGTATTTGGAGGGAGAAAGCTTGAGCAGAGAAATATGAAAGCGCAACTGCGAACGACGGAGAAAGAATGATTTTATACTTAGGGTTCGACGCAGAAAAGGAAAGAACGTCGAGCTCAGTTCGACGCTCAAGGGCTCTAGGAGAACTGAAACGACTCAACAGCGTCCAGCTTAGGTCGACGTTCGACGCTTTGGCTGAAGCTATACGTCGAGCTCAGGTCGACGTTGAACGAAGACGTCGACCGGGGAGAGAAAAAACTCAAGAAGCCAGGAAGCTGTGAACTCAGTTCGATGCTAGAAGCTGAGTTCGACGTTCGACGCTTTTGAGGGCGACGGACCGTCGATCTCCGTTCGACGCAGCGTCGAGCTTAGTTCAGAGCTCAGAACAACCACTCAGACAGGGAAATTTTGAAATGAAATTTTTCTTATTCCTGTTAATTATGGGTTTCAAAATCTTGGAGTTTTAATTTATGCTGTCTCCATCTAGCATTCCCAACTGATTGAGGAAAAAGAGGTGCTTCTTTTCATCCAAGGGTTTGGTGAAGATATCTCCTCTCTGTAGTTCAGTGGAAATGTATTCTAGTGCAATTTTCTTCTTTTCTACATTGTCCCTTAAGAAGTGATGTCTGATTTCTATGTGCTTAGTCCTACTATGGAGAACTGGATTTTGAGCAATAGATATTGCACTGGTATTATCACAAAAGATTTTAGACATCTCTAAGTTGTACCCATAGTCTAGGAGCTGGTTTTGAATCCACAAAATCTGTGAGCAACAACTACCTGCAGCCATGTATTCAGCTTCAGCAGTTGATGTGGACACAGAGGTTTGTTTCTTACAAAACCAGGAGACAAGTCTATCACCAAGAAATTGACAAGTTCCACTGGTGCTTTTCCTGTCTACTCTACATCCAGCATAATCAGAATCTGAAAATCCAGTTAGATCAAATCCTGAGTCATGTGGATACCAGAGACCTAGATTAGGACAACTTTTTACATACCTAAGAATCCTCTTAACTAATGTGAGGTGGGACTCTCTAGGGCTTACTTGAAATCTAGCACAAATGCATGTGGCAAACATTATATCTGGTCTAGTAGCTGTTAGATAAAGTAATGAGCCAATGATTGCTCTATAGTTTGTCTGATCAACTGGTTTTCCAGATTCATCAGCATCTAAAACAGCATTTGTAGGCATAGGTGTTTTCATGGATGATGCTTCAGACATTCCAAATTTCTTAACCAGTTCTCTTGCATACTTGGTTTGAGAAATGAAAATGCCATCCACATGTTGTTTAACTTGCAATCCAAGAAAGAAAGCAAGCTCACCCATGCTACTCATTTCAAACTTTGAGTGCATAAGTTGTGAGAACTTTTTGCATAAATTTGAATCAGTAGATCCAAATATGATGTCGTCTACATAAACTTGTACTAGTAGGGTATGGGACCTATGGGTTCTAACAAAAAGAGTTTGGTCTACACTACCCCTTTTAAAATCATTTTCCAACAAAAAACAAGCTAAGGTCTCATACCATGCTCTAGGAGCTTGCTTGAGACCATATAAAGCTTTATGCAGTTTAAATACATGATCAGGAAAAGTTGGAGAGATAAAACCTGGAGGTTGCTTTACATAGACTTCTTCCTTGATGTCTCCATTGAGGAATGCACTCTTGACATCCATCTGATATACCTTGAATCTCTTGTGAGCTGCATATGCAAGGAAGATTCTTATGGCCTCCAACCTTGCAACTGGTGCAAAGGTTTGGTCATAATCAATTCCTTCTTCTTGGCAATACCCTTGTGCAACAAGTCTTGCCTTGTTTCTCACAATTATTCCTTGATCATCCAATTTGTTTCTGAATACCCATTTGGTTCCAACAATTTGCTGGTTCCTTGGTCTTGGTACTAATTTCCAAACTTTATTCCTCTCAAATTGATTCAACTCTTCTTGCATTGCAATGATCCAGTTTGGATCTTGCTCTGCATCTTGTATGGTTTGAGGCTCAATTTGAGAAAGGAAGCAGGTGTGCATAATATTTTGGTTAACTTGATTCCTTATTTGCACACCCACTGAGATATCTCCAATCACTTGTGAGATTGGGTGATCTCTTGTTGTTGCTAGATCAACAAGGGGTGTTGATGATGCACCAACCTGTGTTGTTGTTTCCTCTTGTGGAACAACAACTGGTTCTTCAATTTGTTGGCCCTTTGAACTTTCCAGAACTTGAAATTCCTCTTCATTGTCACTAAGTTCAGTGACTTGTTGAATTGGTGAAGGTGATGACCCTTTGTCTTTGATGGTAAGCTGCTTCAGATTTTCTGAAATTGAATGTTCTTGCAAATTGCTTATGGTAGAAGTCTCCTTCTCCTTATAAAACATGTTAGTTTCATCAAATGTAACATGCATGGATTCTTCAATTTTATTTGTGCACTTGTTAAAAACCCTATAAGCCTTGCTAGTCATGGAGTATCCCATAAACACTCCTTCATCAGCTTTGGCTTCAAATTTAGCTAGGTATTTCTTGTCATTATTGTGAATGAAACAAATGCAACCAAATATTTTGAAGTAGTTCACTTTAGGTTTCTTCCCTTTGAGTAGCTCATAAGGAGTCTTACCCTTTAGCTTATGTATCAGGCTTCTATTCAGAACATAGTTGGAGGTGTTCACAGCCTCTGCCCAAAAGGTTAGAGGAAGGTGAGCATCTGTCAACAATGTTGTGGCAGATTCAATAAGGGTTCTGTTTTTCCTTTCAACTACCCCATTTTGTTGAGGAGTTCTAGGAGCTGAGAAAGTATGCCTGATACCTTCATTCTGGCAGAACTCTAACATAAGAAGAGAATCAAACTCTGTCCCATGATCACTTCTGATCAGGGCAATGTGAGTATTGAACTCAATCTGTATGCCTTTGAGAAAATCTGTCAAAATTTTGAAGTTATCAGACTTCTTCCTCAGAAAGAACACCCAAGTGAATCTTGAGAAGTCATCTACAATTACTAAAGCATAAGATTTCCCTCCTAGGCTTTGTACATTAATTGGTCCAAAAAGGTCCATGTGCAATAAGTACAAGATTCTAGGTGAGTCACTCTTATTAAGTGACTTGAAACTGTTTTTGGTTTGCTTGCCTAATTGACAGGCCTTGCAAAGTCCTTCCTTCTTGTAGGGACCAGAAGGTAGTCCTCTAACAAGGTTGTCTTGGGATAACTTAGCAATGGTTCTAAGGTTCACATGTCCTAATCTTTTATGCCACAAGATGTTTGGTTTTGAAATGGAGTTAAACAGGCAAATATCTACTACAGGTGAATGAAAATCCACTAAGTAAATGTTACCTCTTCTGTTACCTGTCAACACAGTTGTGTTGTCCACTGACTTGACTTTGCATATGGCTTTGTTAAAGGTTACTTGGTATCCTTCATCACACAATTGACTGATGCTTATCAGGTTGTGTTTGAGTCCTTCAACATATGCCACCTTTTTGAAAGTGACTAAGCCAATTTGAACTGTCCCATATCCTTTTGTAGTTCCAAAGCTTGAGTCTCCAAAAATTACTTTGGGTCCAAGCTTGGTTTTGAAGGAAGTGAGGTTGTCCTTGTCTCCTGTCATGTGCTTTGAGCACCCACTATCCAGATACCATTGATGGTTCTCACTTGGATAGGTCTTTACCTGCACAAAAACAGCTTATTTGTTTTTGACCCAGTTAACCTTGGGCCTAGGTTGATATCCCTTAAATTCTGAAATGAAGGACATCTCAGGTTGACTCTTATAGCCTACAGGATGATATCTCCTAGGAGGTATGATCCATTCAGCATAAGGGTTAAAGTAATGAGATGTGGAGCTAGAATTGAAATTTGAGTTAACCCTTGAGAACTGGGTTTTGCTCTGAACTCGGCTCGACGCACGTCGAGCTTCGGTCGACGGACTCAAGTGAGTGCGTCGAGCTCCGTTCGACGGCAAGGTCTTGCTTTGTTCAGAGAGTAGAGGGCATTGACCTGGGTTCGACGTTTTCTTGCGATTACGTCGAGCTCTGGTCGACGTCCGTCGAGCTTCGTTCGACATTTTTTGTCCAGTTTCCTGGGTTAAGTCAGCATTCTTCCTAGCCACTATCAAGACTCCTTTACCTTTCTCACTGGTAAATTTGATTGGAGTTGTCAGCACTATGGGTTGGCTGGATGAAGCACCCAAGCCCAGTGAACCATTCAATCTTGAGTTCACTGTACTTGTGATGTCCATCAATTTGATACTTCTCCCATTAAGGGTTTCTTCAAATTGTTTGGCCTTAGATAGCTCACTTTTCAGTGAAGCTATCTCCTCCCCACACTGCTTCAACTCTTCTAAGAGTCTAAGGTTATCTGAGTTAATGGATTTGCATTCAATTAATTGTTCATTTAGAGTTTTAATCAGCTTTTGAGACTCAATTAAGTCAATGCACATAGATTTAAACTCAGATTTGAAATCATCAGAAGTAAAGTCAAATGAATCTATTACCTGATCCTCAGTAAGTTCCTGATCAGATGGATAGTCAGCCTCAGGCTCTGAATCAGTGTTCTTTTGAGATGCACTGATGGCCATCATGCAGAATCCCTTTTCTTCTGCATCATCCTCATCATCACTAGAACTGGATGATGAATCAGACTCATCAGAGTCACTCCAGGATTCAGCCACAAATCCTTTCCTGGTGTGCTTGCTGTTGCTGGAGGAAGGCTTGTCATGGTATTTCCTTGACTCCTTGTCCTTCCTTTTATCCTTCCTTTCCTTCTTGTCCCTTCTGTCCTTGTCTTGATTTTCTGGACAGTTTGGGAAGATGTGTCCTGGTTTCCTGCAACCAAAGCAGATAATATCTTTATTATTGGATCTGTCATACCTTGGCTTGTCTTTGTCTTTGGATGACCATCTTCTGAAGTTCCTTTTATTTAGCTTATTGAACCTCTTGACCAGTAGGCTCATAAGCTCTTCATTTCCCAACACCTTTTCTTTAGGTTCTTCTTCCTGTGCTTTGAAGGCAATAGTTTTCTCAGCCTTCTCTGTTGGTGTGGATGTCTTCTGCTCTTCTTCTCTTTTCTTAATAAATTGCTCATAGCTCTTGAGCTTTCCTAGAAGAGCTTCTGTGGATAGCTCACAGACATTTCTTCCATCTTTAATTGACCATATTCTTGAGTCCCAAGAGCTAGGGAAACAAGTCAGTATCTTGTCATTTATCTCAGTAAGAGATATGTCCTTCTCTAGTGATCTAAGTTCACTTATGATTAGGCTCAGTCTGTTGTACATGTCAGCAACTGACTCAGACTCTGCCTTTTTGAAGTTTTCATACTGTGTGATGAGATAGGATCTCCTATCCTTTCTTTCATCTGCAGAACCTGATACAATTTCTGAGAGTTTTTCCCAGATCTCCTTGGCAGTATTGCAATCTGCTACCTTCTGGAAAATGTCATCTGACATGGTTTGAGCCAAGATGTTCATGGCTTTAGCATCTGCTGCCTTCCACTTCTTTATGTCAGCATCAGTCCCTGAAGGAGGAGGAACAGCTGATGTACTTGTTCCTGTGGGAGGTCTTGGACAATCTGTCAATACAGAATTGAAGATGTCTTCATCAAAAGAGTTCATATAAAGTCTAATCCTTGCCTTCCATAGTGCAAACTTAGATAGATTGCACATAGGAGGT
Organism: Platanthera zijinensis; assembly: GCA_039513925.1. Taxonomy (NCBI): domain Eukaryota; kingdom Viridiplantae; phylum Streptophyta; class Magnoliopsida; order Asparagales; family Orchidaceae; genus Platanthera; species Platanthera zijinensis. Next base: position 63,504,452 of record CM077097.1, on the reverse strand, counting down.
CTGGTGCTAGCAAAGTCCTTGTTTTGTGCCATGAGTTTTAAAAGATAAGTAAAACTAAGAAAAGTAACCCTTTGAGGGAAATGATCTTATCAGAGATCTTTTGATCCAGGTGTTAGCCTGTATGAATGATCAACCTCCCTCTGATACCAATTGAAAGTGCAGGATAAGATCACTCCTAACTCTAGAGGGGGGTGAATAGAGTTATTTAAAATAATTTTCCAAATAAAAACTTGCAGAGAAAATTTTTACTTTACTTAGTGTATGGTGCTATAGCAAGTAATCAGAGTAAAAAATAAATTCACAGCACAAAGCAAAACACAGAAAGGGGCAAGCAATCCAGATGACACAAGGAGCTATAGTGGTTCCCCAAATCTGGGTACATCCACTCTTCTATCACCCTTGATAGGAATCCACTTCAAGATGAGTTGATCAGGTGTCTTGAGCACCAGAGAGTTTTTGATCAGGTTCTCACAAACCAACAGAAGCTGATTTTGACCAGGTTTCAGCAAAACCAAAAGTAACTTTTGAAGGGAGTTAGAACCCTGTACAGAAAGAAAAAGAAAAAGAATGAAGTTGTCTTCTCTTTTCAACAAGCAAAGAGAAGCAGAAGTGGATCTGAAGTTGTTGTCAAAGCTCCCCCTGAGATCAAGATGAGGTTCAGGAAGGAGAGCTCTGCACAAGGGTGACAGGTCTTCAAAGGTCTGATTTGCTCCAGCAAAGAATGATCCAAGTGAGTTGGATGGAGGTGTCTGAAGCAATCAGATTTTCTGTAAGAGAGTCTTTCAAAAAAAATCTTTCACTGAGAGAAAGATGAGAAGTCTTGTATTGTTGTTCTCTTCTTGTTCTGTGTATTCTCTGTATATTCTTATTATTGTCCAAGAAAAAATATATTTGAGTCTTCTTCTTCCTTTACTTTGATAGCCGTTGGAAGTCAGCATTGATTGCTTTCCTTAACTGTCCATGCCTCAAAGGAAATGACAGGCAGACATTCCTTAGAAAATTCCTTGAGCCATGCACCAGATATGCTGTAACGGCCAATAAATTCTTCAGCATTAATTGCCTGTCAGAAGGAATTTGAATTCCTATCCAAAATCGACGGAAGTCTGGAAGGCGTCGAGCTCACAGAAAAACGTCGATCTGAGCACGACACACGTTGGTCAGAGAGTGTTTTCTGTAAGCAGAGCTGGGATCGACGGAACGTCGAGCTGAGGTCGACTCCACGTCGAGCTGAGGTCGACTCTGCGTCGAGCTGAGATCGACTCTGCGTCGAGCAGAGATCGACTCTGCGTCGAGCTGAAGTCGACTATGCGTCGAGCTGAAGACTACTCTAACTAGCCTATGTGACCTATATAACAACATGGAGGTCACAGCATACAATCCCTACAGAAATATAGTCATCCTGGTCCAAATAGTAATAGGGTGTTCCAACACTCCCCCTCGATTGGTTAGCCCTACGAGTGGTCGGCCTCGCATTGCTAACATAAGGAGTCTCGTTATACCTTGGATTAAACCAGCAATCCACGGCAAAGTGACCAACTTTGCCACAACACCAACAGTCAAATCTGTTGTACCTCTTCCTAGGCTCCTGCTTCACCCTGGGAATGGTGGGCACAGCTGGGGCCTTGGAACTGGAGGTGGAGGCATCATAGTGATTGCAGTCACATGATTTCTTCACCTTGTGTTCCTTCAGTATAACAGGCTTGGCTTTTGGTGCCCGCTTTCTATTATGACCGCTAGAGAATTGACCATAATTTCCCAAGTGGATTTCCTCATAAGGTGCCTTGAAGACACTCTCACTGAAGTTACGGGGAAAGGTCCACCCATCATACCGGCTCTTCGGATTTGCAACCGAGGGCCTGAAGTGATGGCTGTATGTTGACTCAAAGTCATGTTGGTTACAGGGAAAGCTAGGCTTTCTGAACTCAACAGGGCTAAGTGGGGCCTTTCCTTTCTCAGCAGCAGAGGCTTTCTTGGCAGCCTTATTCTTCCTCTTGTTCCTGTTTCTCCTGGATGAGGAGCTAGGTGCCCCTACATGCCCTAAGCCAGCTCCTTTGGCCTGAGCAGAGAAGGTATCAACTAATGGAAGAACAGTTTTTGGCATAGAGAAGCTCTTGACGATCTTCCTTTCTACCGCAAGTAGTTCTTCCAACTTGTCGACTTCCTCCTGCTTAAGATCAAGGAGCTTAAGAGACTCTGAATGCTTTGAAGTCAGGTCCAAGTGCTCCTGTCGGAGGGAGATCAAACTGGTGATCTCTTCCCTCAGGGATACACTCTCACCTTTAAGGAATTTGACTTCCTTTTTCTCAGCCTTCAGTCTCTTTCGACATTCCACGAAAGTATTGAGCAGAAGCTCATACTTTTCGAGGAGCTCAGCTTCACGGGCCGAAGGGCTATCCTCAGGGTCATCATCCTGAGACTCAGGATCAGAGTCAGAGTCGAAGAGAAGGGTGTGAGCTTTTACCTTCCCAGTAAATGGGGGGCAATCTCCTTCCGAGTCACAGCGACCCATTAGCCCAAAGTAGGCTTCCTCGTCATCGCTGGTGTCTGATGTGTCAGATTCACTCAGCGTCTTTGGCTTCTTCGCGATGTAACTCCTCTCCTTCTTCTTGTATTTTGAGGACCCGTGCTCCTCTCCCTTTCCCTTTTCCCTCTTACCTTGATGGCAGTCGGCCACGACGTGTCCTGACTTGTTGCAACCAAAGCAAATAATGTCAGATGAGCGGTGTTTGTTCGGTTTGGAAACATACCTGTCAGAAGAATAGTTCTTCTTTTGATCCCTTGAAGAGGAGCCGTTTCTCTTTCTCTGATTCCTTAGCTTGAGGAACTTCTTGAATTCCCGTGTGATAAGGGATAAGTCTTCCTCAGACAATTCTAAGCCGGAGGAGCTTGGCTCAGAGTCTTCCTCTTCATCCTTCTTCTACGCACGGGAAGAGGCAGCACCCTTACCCTTTCTGGAATGAATGGCTTTCAGGGCCACCGTCTTTTCCTTGGCCGCGGCTTTCTCTGCTTCCTCTTCAGCCTTCCTTGTGTTCAACTGAAGCTCATAGGACATGAGCTTCCCGAACAGAATCTGAGGGTCGGTTTCCGCAAGTCTGCCAAACTCGCGGATGGCGCAGATCTTTGTGTCCCATTCCTTAGTGAGGGATCTAAGGAACTTATCATTAAGCTCACCGTCAGTGAACACTCTTCCGTATCCTTTGAGTGCATTGACGATCTTGAGGAAGTTTTCAAAGGTAACTCCGATCTCCTCCTTGGGCCCTTGCCTGAAGGCCTCATATTTATAATTGAGGAGGGATCTCCGATCGTCCCTCACTTCATCCGTGCCCTCCATTAATACAATCAAGCAGCTCCAGAGATCCTTGGCTGTCCTGTAGTTGCAGAAGTTCTGCATCATAGAGTCGTCAACTGCGCTTACCAGGATGTTCTGAGCTTTCTTGTCGAGTCCGAACAACACCATTTTGTCCTTGTCCATTTCCGAAAGTTTCTTGGGAACTTTCTTGGTAGGATCAATGGTGGAGGCCTTAGTGGGAATATAAGGTCCCTCCTCCACAATCATGAAGAGCCGGGGGTCGACTGCTTCCATGTAGAATCTGATTCTTTCCTTCCAGATAGGAAAGTTCAGTCTGGTGCACACTGGGATTTTGCCGGAGTGCTTGAGTCCGTCCATGGAGGATATCGGTCTTCTTCTTGATACTGGTGGCAGGATTCTACTCAAGGTATGAACCTTTTTGATGAGTAACCTCCCTCTGATACCACTTGAAAGTCCACCTAGTGTCAACTACCTTCACCTATGGGGGGGGGGGATAGGTGACTTGCAGCGTATTTGCGGAATAAAAATTGTACCTGAAGAATCAAAACAAACCACACAGCACATAAAATAACACAGGCAATTTATAGTGGTTCCCCGATTTGGGTACGTCCACTTTCCCCCTTCGACCTATCTCCCAATCCAGGGACGACTCGGTCACTTCACCAACAGGATTGAAATCCAATCCTTGCACTATCGGAAGGAACCCTTCCACACGTAGGAGTCAACACTCCCACAACACAGGTTGCACCCAACCCTACAACTAGGAACCAAATGTTCCTTTATAATGAAAAAGAAATTGAAGTGTATAAGAAATACAAACAACTTGAAGATCTAGGTGTCCCTTTTCATTAGACTACTTGTTCTTGTAGGCAACGAAAAGTCCACAACCCTTGATCTTTCTTGGAGAAAATCTCTCCGAGACTGGCGGCGGCAAAGGGCGGCGGCAAGGCTCTCGGTGTTGGCGGCGGCAATTGAAAACAGCAGCGATGCACTGGAGATTCAATCTTATTAGCGAAGTCGGCAAGGTCTTCCAACGGTCATACTAGGATCAATCGTCTCGATCGATTCGGACGGGGATGGATTTCCCTATCTCAAATCAAGAGACAAAAGATCTCTGGTTAGACGCGTGAGACGCTGTGCAAGACTTGGCTTCTATCACCGGGGATCTGGAGAAGATCGAGATCGGCTGCGGTGACTACTGCATGAGCGGCGGCGAAGACGATCGGCGGAGCGGTTCGCGATTTTAGGGTTAGTCGGCGGCTCGGCTTTCGTTTTCTCTGTTCGTCCTTTACTGTACACAAATACCTGTGTATTTATACAATAGGTCATGGAGATGACCGTTGTGGGCCCCACCAAAGCAAAGACCAAAGTCCGGTTCAAATAGCTGCAGGTAACATGGACCGGTCCAGGAATTCGGAAAAATCGCCCAAGGCAAAATCGGCGAGAATTGTAGGTGATTCTCGACGAATCGGCGAGAATCACTTACGATTCTCGCAGAATTCTACTTGGCGAATTCTGGCTGCACAGGTTATAGAGGCCGGGGAGAATCGGCGGGAATCACATTTGATTCTCGCCGAATCGTAGAGAATGCAAAGTCATTCTCGACGAATCGGCGAGAATCACTTAGTGATTCTCAACGATTCTGCCTTAGAGAATTTTCTGACTGCGTCGAGACAGCCAGCCCAACCTGGCGAGAATCATCTAGTGATTCTCGACGACTTGTCGAGAATCACTAGTGATTCTCGACGAATCGGTGAGAATCACTTAGTGATTCTCGACGATTTATACATAGACGATTCTCGTCTTCCAACCCGTGAGCTGGTCTTTGGCCCATCCTTGCTCCTTGTCTGCTCTTGCTTTATCATAGCCCTGTACATGAAATTAAGTACACCCTAATAGAGAGAGTACACGTAGGCCAACACACTGATCTGCTCAACGAGGGATTACGTCGCGCAGACCCGTGTATATTGACCCACTACACCCTGACATTGGTGTGTACTTAGCGTGGAATAACTGCAAGCACAACTTAAAAGATTTCATCAAACACATTGTCTATTTACCTTAGCTTGTACAGGGGCTTCTTCACATCAGGTACATTGTGGATACTATACCCAACAATATCAAATCTGATCTGACCATTACTAATACAAGCCTCCATGATGATTGTTTTAGATGCATGGTCAGAATCCTTGCAGTTCTTCATTCTCTCTTTAGCCATAAACTCTTCAAGATGCATGGTCCCATCTCTTTTTCTTTTCTTTTCTCTCTGCTCATCATGAGGATAATTTTTTCCTTTTTCTTTGATGAATTCATTAGAGGGTTCATTTAAGCTCAGTAGAGGAAGGTTAAGTGCTAGCCTTGTCCCTTGGTGATCCCATATGGATTGGTCAGCAAATACACTCTACCCCTTTCTAGCTTCTTCAAATATTCTATTATCAAGATGAATTGTATTTGCTTCAAATCTGCTAGAAAGTGTCTGAAAGATATTTTTACTGTCTCTAAGAATAACAACTCTTGACTCTTCCACCAGCTATATGGCTTGAATCGTACACATATTTTTCAATGTGATTAACTCCTTGTCTAATTGTTTCATCAGTCTGGCTCGCATAATGTTTCACACTTGTTATATCCTATGTACTCGTTCTTAGACTTTCATCAATTGATCTTAAGATCTTAACATTCTGATGGACTTTACTTGAAGCTTTGTTAAACTATTTGGTTATTTTTGCATTGATGTGAGCAGTGTCACCTTTCAGAAAATCCAGTTCTCCCATAGATTCTGCTATGACCTTCTACACTTCTATCATAATGCTAGCTTTCACACTTTTGACAAACTCATCTATGTATGCTTTTAGAAAGGATTTGTTCATCTAGCATTGCTTTTAGAGAGATGAGGATGAAGCTATCAACATTGTTGGTGGATGGTTGGGTATGGATCACCTAGGGTGGTCCTGAGAGGTCTAAGTTGTTAGCCTAAATCACCTAGAGGGGGGTGAATAGGTGAAATGCGTGTCAAATGCGGAATTAAAAACTAACACAGCAAATATCAAGCAATCACAGAAGACAAGAGATTTATAGTGGTTCCCCAATCTTGGGTACGTCCACTTTCCTCACCGATCTAGCAAATTACTAGACTCGGCTACTCCACTATCTCGGATTGAAAACAATCCTACACCTCGGAACCACGTTCCTACAAATCTCGATCCAAAATGGATCTACAAAAACTCGGAAGACAAAACTTCCTACAAGTCTCGGAGAAAAATCTCCTACAATGAAATTTGGTTTGAAAATAAAAATCAAAACATCAATCTCAGATCTGGATCTTTGACGGTCTTCTTCTTTAGGAACTTCGGCTTGATCAGAAAAAAAAAATTGAAGATGACCTGAGAGAAATCCACGAATCTGAAAACTAGAACCACCTCGATCGAGAAAGTAGATCTGGAATCTTCAAGGCTCGGCAAGATCGAGTGATTCTCTTTCTTCTGGATTGCTGGAGGAAAGATCGATGAAAACGAAGGTCGCGATCCAAACTTTTCTTCTTCTTCCGTGAACGGCAATGGAGGCGGCGTGAAATTAGGGTTCACGGAATTTCTCTTTCTTAAAAAGAATATTTCTGTAATAACGCTTAAAAGTCATTTCTGAAAAGACCTATTTATAGGTGGGTTCCAACGGTCATAATATTGATTAATGATGACACGTGGACCAATCAGAATTGACAGATTCAAAATACGTAAGACGAATTAGAACTTAGAAGAATTCTGAATTAGAGAACAGCTATACTCGAGTGAGAGAAGGAATACTCGAGTATGGGAACTTAGATACTCGAGTATCAGAAAACATATACTCGAGTAACAGAAGGATATACTCGAGTATCAGGGGATTACTCGAGTATCAGAAACACATATACTCGAGTATCAGGGAATTACTCGAGTATCAGAAAACACGTACTCGAGTATCAGGGTATTTACTCGAGTATCAGAAAACACATACTCGAGTATCAGTACTTTGAACTTGCAGAGAAGAGAAGAAAAGGATCTACTCGAGTATCAAATATGATTTACTCGAGTATCAAGTTACTTACTCGAGTATGAAAAGAACTTACTCGAGTGACTAACTTAACTACTCGAGTATAGATATATCTACACGAGTATTCAGACCCTACTCGAGTAAGCCAAACTGATTACTCGAGTATCTCACTAACTACTCGAGTATGGGACACAGACTACTCGAGTATTAAGACCTTACTCGAGTAAGTCTAACTGACTACTCGAGTATCTCTAACTACTCGAGTATGTCTTACTAACTACCCGAGTATTAAGCCTGATACTCGAGTATCATAAGGGGTTACTCGAGTATTAGGGACTTAGAAAAATTCTATGAGGAAATTTGCTCCAATGCTTCTGTCCATCAATCCAAGTGCATGAAGGAAGTGTATCCCAATAGAGAGGCTATACATGGGCCAACACTTTGGATCACACAATGAGGGATTACATTGTATGGTCCTGTGTTTGGTGACCCATTATAGACTGACATTGGTCTACACTTGGCATTAAGGACCTGCACACATACAACTTAAACACAGCATCAAATACACCTTAATTCATCTTAGTTCAAGGTCTGACCTCCTACAAATCTGAGGCATTGTGGAGACAAACCCCAACAATCTCCCCCTATTTGTAGATGTCAGCACTCTCTATACTAAGGTGAATTACTTAAGAGTAAAAGAAACAACATGCATATAACAGGAGAATAAACTTAACTAAAGCAGGGTAAGTAAAACATTGCCATAATCAGAATTAAATATATATATATAGAAATGTTTTAAGCATAGAAACAAAAGTCCAATTTCACATTCTCAGTTCAACTCAAGATGGGGCATCCTTGTGCATCCTTTCTCTCTTTAGTTCTTGCCTTTCTAGATAACTGTATGGCTTGGGAAAGTAAGTCCTGGGCCTAGGAGGAGCAGATGGATTATTGTGTCCCCAGTTTCTGTCATGGAGTCTGATTTTAATCTGGGACACTTCATAGGCCTTCCATTCTGTATTACTGTAGAACTGATCTCTGTTTTCTCCAAGATCTGTCACTAACCTCAAAGTATCAAGAATTATGGACTTAGAGGTAGGACTCCACACTTCAGCATGAACAACAGGAGGTCTACTTTCAGAAGCTGGCTCTTTCCTGGGAGCAGAATGACTTGTAGAAGCACCTTCACCATACTTTCTTTTCTTCTTAGAAGGACCTTGAGAACTGGAAAGAAAATCATCTTGCCACATGTCAGAGTAGTTAAGAGGAGGCTCAGTCACATCACCCTCAGGTCTAGGAGAGAAGGCTGGCACACCACTTTCTGGAATGGTAGCTTGGACAGGGGCATCTGCAGAGGGTTGCTCTTCAAGAGGATTTAGGTGCTGAGGTATAATGGTTGGGTTGAGCTGGGCATTAGGGAAGTTCATGTTATGCAGCCACACAGCAGTGTCATAGGTATAAAACTTTACAGATTGAAGTTGAGAGAGAATGTCTGCTTTCATTTCCTTTACAATTCCATCCACTGTAGTTTGAGCCTGTTTAGAGAGAGTTTCAACTTGTTCTTTTACAACTATTTGAGCTTGCTCATGTAGTTTGTCCACTTGTTCTTTTACAACTTTCTCCCCCTTGCTGATATCTATGTTTAGCTTTGCAATGGCTTCATCTTTGAAGGTGCCCACTTCATTACATACTTTCACAACATTCATTTCAGCTCTCTCATCTAGCTTGATCTGATTGTGAGCTACTGTCTCGGCCTGGTTTCTTAGCTCACCTATGCTTGTAATGGTGTGGTCTATGGCTTTGCCTCCAATTTGGAACAACCTTTTTAACTCATCAGTATTTGCTTGAATCTCAGCAAAGCCTCTGCTCATCTCTGTTTCAAGAGCAGAGACCTTGGATGTTACTGATTGCAGAGAGGCATCAAAGTAATCTCTCTGTTCTTTGAGCATAAGCTCAATCTTGCTTATTATATCTGAAGAGGAGGGAGCTGAGGTTGGTTCAGGTGCTGAAGCAGCAGGAGCAGGAGCAGGGGCAGTCCAAGGAAGGATTTCTGTGATCACCACTGAGCTGACAACTCTCTTGAAGGGTTCTATTTCAACATTTTCTTCTGTGGGTAGGAGAGAGGGCATGGAGAAATCCAAAGTCCTCAGAGGTGCCTCCACAGGATCTGGAGACATCTCATCATCAGACAGGAGAATATGAGCTGATTGGCTAGGCTCACTCTCAGGAGATTGGACTGGAGATTGGACTGGAGATGGAGCTGGGGTTCTTGCAGGAGATGGAGCTGGGGTTCTTGCAGGAGACTGAACTGGAGACTTTGCAGCTGATCCATTCTGGAAGAGTGGGGCATCTGAGCTGAGCTCATCAATAAGATTGTTAATTTCTTCAGCTGTAGACAGAAGGGCTGCTGAGTCTGGAAGCTCTGAGTCTGGGTTTGCTGATGGAATCTCTGCTGGAGGAGGAGAGACTGGAGGAGTAGGAATTCTTACATCTTATTCTTCTAGAATTACTGATTCTGAAGAAACCTGATTCTGAGGAAGAGAAGAGGCAGGCTCCCCCTCAACTATTGCACTGGTGGTAGCAGTAGTTTGATGTAGAGGAGGAGATGGAATCCTGTCTTCAGGGAAACTGGTTTCTTTGGGAATTTCTGAGGTGGCAGCAGATTTGGAAGCTTGGGCAGTATTGAGGAGCTTGATGTCATACCTCTGGATGGAGGAGAGAGAGACCTTCTTCATGTGGTGAAGGGGAGTTCCTTTGGACAAGTCAAATACTGTAGGGTTGATCTCATGGAGGAGGAGGGAGATAATCCTTGCATAGCTGGGGTGCTTCACGCTTTCTCTAATCTTATCCAGTATCATCATGCCAAACTGGAATTTCTTGCGACATATGATGGCTTGCATGATGTCAAACATGTCCATTGAGATATCTCTGATAGAGTAGGTCTTGCAGAGGAGAACTTTAGCAATGACATCTACAAGAAATTTCCCTTCAGAGTTGAAGTCTGAGCGGCTAATCGAGTCTGCTTCAGGACATACTCCACAGAAGAGACTGGTGCGGTCGGAATCCTCTGTAGTTAAATCATCTTCTTCATCAACGACGGGCATCTTTAACAAGGTAGCTACAGAGGTCTTGTCTAGGCGGATTTTGAGTCCTCTGACTTTGGATTTGAGCACTTTTCCATTCCGTTTAATCTTCAAATTCTTGTAGAATTCCTCCACCGCAGGGAATATAACTCGGCACGGTGCCATCAGAACAAATGATAATCCGGCGGTGTCGAATAGGATGAGGAGGTTGCGGAAATCGTCTGAAAGTTCGGCGATACCTTCTGGGAAGAGTTCTGACCCAATACCGATCTTGGACGAAGGAGGAGCCATCAGGAAACTGCAATGCAAAGGAACCAGACGGCGAGGAAACTGGAATTCTTGCGGCGACGGAAGACGAAGAACAGGGTTTCGGGAAAACGAAAAGTCGGCGCTACTCGAGTGAATGAGAAGTGGAAAGGACTTTTTCGTTTTGAATATATATATAAATAATCCTAATTAGGTTTAAAAAGGTATTAAGTATAAGGACTTACCTGAAGAGGCGGCAATTTGCTAGGTGCGAGTAGAAATTTTGAAAAACCGAAAAATTTCGAGTACTCGAGTAAAGGAGGACGGCATACACGAGTATGAAGTTGGTATACTCGAGTAGGTCATGACATACACGAGTAATGAGAAGGCATACTCGAGTATGTAATCAGCATACACGAGTATTAGTCCTTTACGAATTTTAATACTCGAGTGAGGAAGTTCATACACGAGTAACTGTTGGATTACTCGAGTATATAAAACTTGATACTCGAGTATTAGCTGTTTACTCGTGTAAGTGTGACTTGATACTCGAGTCTCGAATTCTTGAAGGAATTTCCCTGGTAGATGTCCTGTTCCTCTGAAAAACTGTACCTCTGAGCAGCCAACATTACTGATGTCTTCTTAATTTGAGAGTCCATCATTGGTCTTCTTTGTTGAGCAGTCCAAGCTCAGTTTTGAAGAACGAGAACTTAGACTCGTCCAGCGGCTTGGTGAAAATATCTGCAACTTGCCTGTCTGTGGAGACATACTGTAGATCTATATCTCCATTTTCCACATGCTCCCGGATGAAATGATAGCGAAGCTCTATGTGCTTGGTCCTGCTGTGGGAGACTGGGTTGTTGGCTATTGCTATGGCGCTGGAAGAGTCACAGAACAGGGGAATGTTCTGGAACTTCATGTTGTAGTCTTCAAACTGATTCTTGATCCATAACAGCTGTGCACAACAGCTGCCTGCAGAGATGTACTCTGATTCAGCCGTTGAGATGGCTACACAGTTCTGTTTCTTGCTGCTCCAGGAGATAAGTCTCCTTCCGAGAAATTGGCAAGTCCCGGAAGTGCTTTTCCTGTCATCTTTGCTACCTGCAAAATCTGCATCTGAAAATCCAATTAGTTCACTATCATTACTTCTCGGGTACCATAAGCCAAGATTTGGTGTTCCTTTGAGGTATCTCAAAATTTGCTTTGCAGCAATGTAGTGAGATTCCTTAGAGTTCACCTGAAATCTAGCACATACACATGTTGAGAACATTATATCTGGTCTACTCGCAGTAAGGTAGAGCAAGAACCCAATTATGCTTCTGTACTTGGTTTCATCAAAAGGTTTCCCTTTCTCGTCCTTGTCCAGAGACATAGCTGAGGCCATTGGAGTCCTCATAGAGGTTGCATTCTCCATTCCGAATTTCTTAAGCAGCTCTTTGGTGAACTTGGTCTGAGAGATGAAAATTCCATCCTCAGATTGTTTCACTTGAAGCCCTAAGAAATACTTCAGCTCTCCCATACTGCTCATTTCAAACTTCCCTTGCATAAGTTTAGAAAACTTCTTGCAGAGGTTGTTGTCTGTAGAGCCGAAAATAATGTCATCGACATAGATTTGCACTAGCAAAATCTTGCCCTTTATTTCCCTAAGAAATAATGTCTTATCTATCTTTCCTCTCGTGAACTTGTTCTCAAGAAGAAAGGTAGATAGCGTCTCATACCAAGCTCGAGGAGCTTGCTTAAGACCATATAGTGCTTTTTGCAATAAGTAAACATAGTTAGGAAAGGTTGAGTCAACAAAACCTGGCGGTTGCTCTACATACACTTCTTCCTTTATGTCACCATTCAGGAAGGCGGACTTTACGTCCATCTGATAGACGGTAAAGCCCTTCAGTGCAGCGTAGGCAAGAAATAACCTGATTGCCTCCAGTCTTGCTACTGGAGCATAAGTTTGGTCGAAGTCGATCCCTTCCTCTTGACGATATCCCTTGGTGACAAGTCTGGCTTTATTCTTTATAATTGTTCCGTCTTCATCCATCTTGTTCTGGTAGACCCATTTTGTCCCGATGACGTTCTTATGCTTGGGTCTAGGAACAAGTGTCCAGACTTTGCATCTTTTGAACTGATTTAATTCTTCTTCCATGGCTAGAATCCAGGATGCGTCGGAGTTGGCTTCCTCAAATTTCTTTGGTTCAACCTGTGAGAGAAAGCTTAAGTGTAAATTCTCGTTAGTTGTACCTCGACGAGTTCTGACACCATCCCGAGGATCTCCTATGATTTGGTCAACAGGATGATCCTTCAAGTGTCTGAACTCTAAAGTCCTTGCATCTGGGATCTCTTCAGCCACTGGAGTTATATCTTCAGCTGGGATGTCTTCTTCATCTTGATCATCTCCCTCTCCAAAGGTGGTTGTAGAGGGGATCTTGATGAACGTCTCATCTTTATCTTTAATAGGTTCATCCAAGCTGAGTTCTTTCAACTTTGTACCTGCATCTACAATAGGCACACTAGACGAGTTGCTTTGCAACAGACTCGTCTCATCAAATACAAGATGTATCGACTCTTCCACAACCAGAGTTTTTCTATTGAAAACTCTATAGGCCTTACTATGGCTACTATAACCTACAAAAATACCTTCAAAGCTTTTCTCGCTAAACTTTGTAGTGTGATACTTGCCATTGTTAAGTACGAAGCACTTACAACCAAAGATTCTAAAGTATGAAATGGTTGGTTGCCTGCCTTTTAGAAGTTCGTAAGGAGTCTTATCATGGTCTTTGTTGATGAGTGCTCGATTTTGCACGTGACAAGCGGTGTTGACGGCTTCAGCCCAGAAATACTCCGGAAGTGAGGCATCACTCAACATGGTCCGACAAGCCTCTATGAGTGTTCTGTTCCTTCTCTCAGCCACTCCATTTTGCTGTGGTGTGCGGGGAGAGGAAAACTCATGAAAGATACCTTGACTTTCACAAAATTCTGTCATGGCTCCAGACTTGAATTCCGTTCCATTGTCACTTCTGATTTTGACTACGGAACGGTTGTATTCATTCTGGATTTGCCTGACAAAATTAGTGAAAATACCGAAGGTATCTGACTTGTGTTTCGGAAAGAACACCCACGCAAAGCGCGAGTAATCATCCACAATAACCAACGTATATTCCTTACCTCCCAAACTTCTAACCTGCAGTGGACCAAACAAGTCCATATGAAGAAGCTGTAAACTTCTATTGGAATCCTTGCCTATTATGCTTTTAAACGAACTTCTTGTTTGCTTGCCTTTGATACAAGCGTGACAAGGACTGTCCGTAACGCACTTGACCTTGGGTGCATCACGCACTAAGTTTTGAGAGAATAATTTATTAATAGTTTTGAAATTAATATGTGCTAGTCTCTTGTGCCATTGGTCAGCAAGAGATGCACTACTTTTTGCCAAAAGACACACTGGTGTCGAAGAGTCTATACAAATGAAATTCAAACAGAAAATATTTCTGCTTCGAGTGCCTGATAAAATAGTTTCCATATTGTTAACCGATTTTATCAAACACTTGTCAGCATGAAATTCAACTACGTATCCTTTGTCGCATAGTTGGCTTATGCTGATGAGATTGTGTTCCAATCCTTCAACATAGGCTACATCCGAGAAGGATACGCTACCGTTAGAGATCATACCATAGCCTTTAGTGATTCCTCGATCTAAACCTCCAAAGATGACCTTTGGTCCGTTGCAGACTGAGGTGTAGTTCAGTAGTAGGCTCCTTGTCCCGGTCATATGCCGAGAACATCCACTGTCCAAGTACCAGATTGGCATTTTGGTGGCCTTTGGACATACCTGCAATTACAATCATTTAGCCTTAGGAACCCAAACAAGTTTGGGTCCTTGGTCTCGAGTTAGAATACTCCCCCTACGAGTATTAGCCTCATGAGTGGTCATTCTCACGTTGCTAACTTTAGGGGTAGCAGCATTATTAGGATTGAACCAACAATCACTGGCAAAATGACCAATTTTGCCACAACACCAACAGTTGAACCTGTTGTATCTTTGCCTTGGGTAGTCCTGCCTGACTTTCTGGAATGAAGGTCTAGCAGGAGCCTTACTTTTGGAGGAAGAGGCTTCATGATGATTGCAGTTACATGAAGTCTTCTCCTTCATAGGCTTTTCTACAATGGGTTTTACTTTTGGTGTCTTCTTAAAGTTATGACCATGAGCATAAGGTCCATAGCTTTGAAGCTGAATCTCCTCATAAGGTGCCTTGAAGACACTCTCGCCAAAGTTACGAGGACGAGTCCAACCTTGGTATCTTGACTTAGGCTTCTCAGGGATTGGCCTAGAAAAGTGTCCGTAGGTGGACTCATAATCGAGTTCGTTCGTGGGAAAGATAACTTTCTTGAACACAACAGGTTCCAAGGGAGCTTTCCCTTTTTCTTCAGCTAGAGTCTTTCGGGCAGCCTTATTCTTTCTCTTGGCCTTGTTTCTTCTAGAGGATTTACTAGAAGAGCCAATGTGGCCTAAACCAGCACCCTTGGCCTTAGCAGAGAATTCAGCAACGATTGGAAGAACTGTCTTAGGCTTAGAGAAGCTCTCAACAAGCTTCTTTTCAGCCTCGAGTTGTTGTTCCAATTCCTTGATGATTGTCTCTTTAAGGTCAAGGTGCTTGAGAGCTTTATTGTATTCCTCCATAGCAGCATTGAAGTTCTCTTGAAGAGAGTTAGTCTTATTGACTTCTACTCTCAAGCTGCTCTCACTAGCCTGTAGAGATTTTATCTCTTTGGCTTGAGTTTTCACTACTCTACGACGTTTTTCGTAGGCGGTGAGTAACTCCTTATACTGACTCATGAGCTCAGATTCATCTTCAGAGGAATAGCCCTCTTGCTCATTGTCATCATCAGAGTCAGAGAGAGGAGTGTGAGATTTTACCTCCCCAGTGAACTGGGGGACTTGTTCATCATCTGAATGAGCCATGAGCCCAAAGTAAGCTTCCTCTTCTTCACTTGACTCAGATGAGTCAGAGTCGCTGAGAGTTTTGCTCTTCTTGGCTACTAGGCTTTTCTCTGTCCTCTTCTTATGGTGTGAGGATTTCTTTTTCCTCTCTTCTTCCACCCTCTTTCTTTTTGTGAGGGCAATCGGCGATGACGTGACCTGGCTTATTGCAACAATAGCAAATGATGTCAGTTGAAATATGTTTGTTCTGTTTAGAATTGTACCTGTCATGGCTGCTTGAGCCTTTCTTCCGATGATCACCGTCATGTCGTGATCTTCTATATGAGGCATCCTTGCCTCTCCATTGCTTCTTCTTGTTCAAGAATTTCTTGAACTGCCTTGAGAGTAGGGAGAACTCTCCATCAGATAGTTCTGAGCCAGATGAGCTAGGCTCAGATGATTCTTCTTCATCAGCCTCAGGAACTGGGGCAGGAGAGCTAGCCTTTATCTTCCTTGAGCTATCTGCCTTTAGAGCGACAGATTTCTCCTTGGATGCAGACCTGCTTGTCTCTTCTTCAGCTTTTCTTGAGTTGATTTGCAGCTCGTAAGACATAAGCTTTCCGAACAGATTCTGCGGGTCCGTCTCAGCTAACCTTCCAAACTCCCGAATGGCACATACCTTATTGTCCCATTCCTTGGTTAGGGATCTTAAGAATTTGTCATTGAGTTCCCCGTTGGTGAAGACACGTCCATAAACTCTTAGGCCATTTACTATCTTGAAGAAGTTCTCAAAAGTGTCAGCTATGGCTTCCTTATAACCCTGCCTGAAGGCTTCATATTTTTGGTTCAGTAGGGATCTACGATCATCCCTCACTTCTTCTGTACCTTCCATTAGAGTCACAAGGGATTGCCACATCTCCTTGGCAGACTGGCAATGAATCAGATTTTGCAGCATTGAGTCATCCACTGCACTTGCTATAATATTTTTGGCTTTCTTGTCCAGAGAGACAAGTGCAATCTCATCCTTATCTAGATCCATCAGCTTCTTGGGAACTTGCTTGGTGGGATCTATGGTGGATGCAGTCATAGGAATGTGGGGACCTTCTTCAACAATCATGAAGATCCGGGGATCTACTGCTTCCATGAAGAACTTTACTCTTTCCTTCCACATAGGAAAGTTGTTCTTGGTGCAGATAGGGAGTTTAGCAAAATCCTTGGTCTTACTCATGCTTGATACTTTTCAAGAAACAACTTAGAAGGATAAGATCAAGGTGTTAACCTTTTAACGATCAACCTCCCTCTGATACCAATTGAGAGGTCTAAGTTGTTAGCCTAAATCACCTAGAGGGGGGTGAATAGGTGAAATGCGTGTCAAATGCGGAATTAAAAACTAACACAGCAAATATCAAGCAATCACCGAAGACAAGAGATTTATAGTGGTTCCCCAATCTTGGGTACGTCCACTTTCCTCACCGATCTAGCAAATTACTAGACTCGGCTACTCCACTATCTCGGATTGAAAACAATCCTACACCTCGGAACTACGTTCCTACAAATCTCGATCCAAAATGGATCTACAAAAACTCGGAAGACAAAACTTCCTACAAGTCTCGGAGAAAAATCTCCTACAATGAAATTTGGTTTGAAAATAAAAATCAAAACATCAATCTCAGATATGGATCTTTGACGGTCTTCTTCTTTAGGAACTTCGGCTTGATCAGAAAAAAAAAATTGAAGATGACCTGAGAGAAATCCACGAATCTGAAAACTAGAACCACCTCGATCGAGAAAGTAGATCTGGAATCTTCAAGGCTCGGCAAGATCGAGTGATTCTCTTTCTTCTGGATCGCTGGAGGAAAGATCGATGAAAACGAAGGTCGCGATCCAAACTTTTCTTCTTCTTCCGTGAACGGCAATGGCGGCGGCGTGAAATTAGGGTTCACGGAATTTCTCTTTCTTAAAAAGAATATTTCTGTAATAACGATTAAAAGTCATTTCTGAAAAGACCTATTTATAGGTGGGTTCCAACGGTCATAATATTGATTAATGATGACACGTGGACCAATCAGAATTGACAGATTCAAAATACGTAAGACGAATTAGAACTTAGAAGAATTCTGAATTAGAGAACAGCTATACTCGAGTGAGAGAAGGAATACTCGAGTATGGGAACTTAGATACTCGAGTATCAGAAAACATATACTCGAGTAACAGAAGGATATACTCGAGTATCAGGGGATTACTCGAGTATCAGAAACACATATACTCGAGTATCAGGGAATTACTCGAGTATCAGAAAACACGTACTCGAGTATCAGGGTATTTACTCGAGTATCAGAAAACACATACTCGAGTATCAGTACTTTGAACTTGCAGAGAAGAGAAGAAAAGGATCTACTCGAGTATCAAATATGATTTACTCGAGTATCAAGTTACTTACTCGAGTATGAAAAGAACTTACTCGAGTGACTAACTTAACTACTCGAGTATAGATATATCTACACGAGTATTCAGACCCTACTCGAGTAAGCCAAACTGATTACTCGAGTATCTCACTAACTACTCGAGTATGGGACACAGACTACTCGAGTATTAAGACCTTACTCGAGTAAGTCTAACTGACTACTCGAGTATCTCTAACTACTCGAGTATGTCTTACTAACTACTCGAGTATTAAGCCTGATACTCGAGTATCATAAGGGGTTACTCGAGTATTAGGGACTTAGAAAAATTCTATGAGGAAATTTGCTCCAATGCTTCTGTCCATCAATCCAAGTGCATGAAGGAAGTGTATCCCAATAGAGAGGCTATACATGGGCCAACACTTTGGATCACACAATGAGGGATTACATTGTATGGTCCTGTGTTTGGTGACCCATTATAGACTGACATTGGTCTACACTTGGCATTAAGGACCTGCACACATACAACTTAAACACAGCATCAAATACACCTTAATTCATCTTAGTTCAAGGTCTGACCTCCTACAAATCTGAGGCATTGTGGAGACAAACCCCAACAGTTCCTTCAGCGGCAGTTTGATTCAAGCTTATCCTGTAAGACCCCCTTTTTTTTTTCTTTTTTCAACCACCGGGGTCTTAGGCCCAGAACCGCCGCTTTGCGGTGTCTCCTTCACGTCCTGAAGGATCATCACCACAAGGCGCCGATTCTGCCGGCCAATTCGATCACAGAAAAGTAGCACAATATAACAGTAAGAGTAATGCAGTCCACAATAGTAATATCACATATATATATAATAAAGCTCCACGAAGGGAGTGTCCACAGAAACATCAGAGTAATATAAATACGGGCTCATGCCCGGTACAAAATGTCCTCACTACAAGTCTCTCTCATGCGGAAGCGAAACAGAAACTACTCAAGGTCGTGACTCACGGTCCCGGCTGTGTGAACTCCGGAGCTAGACTGCCCCATCTCTAGGCGCACCGATCTCTGGGGCTGCTCCTCCATGCTGGGCTCCACGATCCCCTAAATGATGCGGTTCGAAAACCGTTAGTCATAAAGACTAAGCCCTATCATCCCCTACCCCTTCCCCCATGGCTCCTAGGTACCGAGCGGAGAGGAAGAAAGGGAAGGACATGAAGGTAGAGATTTAAACATGAAACAAATGGCAGCGGAAACTAATCTAGCAAGTTGTATTAGGTGAGCAGTTAATAAATTGTTATAATAGGTCTAGCAGTAAGAAAAGCAATTATATGAATTTAAACCTTCACTTATGCGAGAACACATAAGCAAAGGGATCTTTTGCAAGGCTCCCATCGTATAGAGTGTCCCATACCACTTATACGTTGGGGTGTCGGTTATCAAACAGCAATGGTTGTTGTATATTGAAATTAACCTTTGATTTATAAACTTGCCCACACAAGCTTATAGACCAAGGGGTCGTTTTGCTGGTCCTAATGTATAAGCGTCTCATACCACTTATACTTTAGGTGTCAGGGTTAAATGAATCGATTATGCTATGACATGCTAGTGGGTATGATGAAACATGCAGTGCAACTCACACACCCGACTCTGTGCACACAGACCTTTAGTTCCCCCTTTCGGAGCCGTTACCTCCCAGGATACCTCCGTAGTGGCAGACGGAAGCGGTGGGTTGGGCCTCGCCCACCTCAAAACCAGTAAAAGCACCACTGGTCTGACCTATCGTACACCTCAACGCTTGGTGCACTAAGCGGACGCCTGCGTACTCTTGCCGGCTGGCGCACCGGACTTCTGTTGGTGAAGTGCTAACCACCTCGCCGAGTCAACGATATCGGTGTCGGTGCAATCGAACTCCCCGATATCGAAAGACCCACCACCTTAACTTTTCCTATCTTATGCACATGCAAGTTTAATCACAAACAAACAGAACCGAGCCGAAGCTCCCCGGACCAAACGTCCGTCTCCACCCAACCGAGCCGAAGCTCCCCGGACCAACCCGTCCGTCTCCAGACCAACCGAGCCGAAGCTCCCCGGACCATCCCGTCCGTCTCCAAACCAACCGAGCCGAAGCTCTCATCAATCTTCCTGTGCCAACAGTGTTTGTGAAAGGTGCAATCCTAGTTACTAAGTTACTCTTGCCAGTTTATTATTACAGTTTACGTTAGCCCAGGACTGCCCCCGGTATACCCCGTGAAGGGCTCTCAAGGGGCCCTAGGAACCAAGACGGCGGCATTACGGCCTGAAGTTCCCTTTCGCAAGGCACTTATTGTTATTGGTTGTTTTCCCTTAGCCTGATTCCCTTCTCATATTACGATAGACTATCCTAAGGTGATTTTTAAACCTTCCACTCTTCGGGAAAAGCGATCTTTCGCCAAACCCGAGCACCTCTTAACTCTAACTATCACCACTACTCACTACTCTTTATATCTTCATCAGATCATGTCCTATTGCATTTCACAATTTACTAAATGCAGACCGACCTAGGCTACCTGTCGAACCGGTTATGAAATGATCCATTACTCATCCAAATGCCCTAAACTATTTACTGGAGACTTACCATGACATAAATGACCTAAATCCAGAAAATGGAAATTTTCCTAATTTATTTGGCATTTAATTAAATTCCTCGAAAATCCAAGGACTACCGGTTTGAACATGAACTACCCTAAATTCTCATGCAAGATGTCCAGCAATTTTATGATAAATACTAGGTTATCTCAATAGGTTAAATTCTAATTATCATAATTTTTCAGTCATCAAAATGGCATGAAAGCTATTTTAGAAATAATCTCTAACTTCTATTGTTTATGAAGCAAGTACAGAAAATATTCTTCCAAAAATTATAAATAATTCATGTCATGCAGATAAAGGCCTAAAATTAGCACTGGCCAAGTTTCATAATTTTCCAGCAAGTATTTTATCCATAATTAATTTTTAAACATAAAAGCCCTTTCTATCATTTGTGAATAAGGTACTAGATTTACTCAACATAAAATTCTATAAAAATCCAGGGTTCATTGTGCTACTAATCAAGATCTAAATCCAGAATTTCAACTGATTATAATTAATTTAAAACCTCCAAATAATTGAAACAATAAATCGGGCAATTATTCCTTTAACACATGAAGTATAATATTTATCAATCATAAAATTCCAGGAAAATTATCATAAGTCTAAAACATCCTAAAACTCCCTCCTCCCGAGTTTCACAATTTTTGGATTAGATTTAGTGCTTAAAATAACTAAATTACATTTTTATCTTAATCCGACATCTCAACTTTCGAGATACCTAATTACCTCCAATTCCTTCACTATTCCAACCAGAGGGTTTTCATCATATCATCCCCCTCTCCTCCAAATTTCAAGGGCATACAAGAGCTTTTGCTCCTATGTCCTTCACAAACCTCAAACTCCCACCCGTTGGATTTGAGCCAATCTCTTAGGGTAAAATCCACCCTAAGCCACTCCATGTTACCCAAGAGGGTAGACATAGACTCAACAAATCAGCGGCCAACAACTTCAGCCTCTTTTGAGGAGATTTGTACACTCCATCTCCAATCGTACTTTTCCCCAAAGTACCCCTCACCAAGACCTATCTAGGACTTGATACTTCCCTATTCAAAACTCGACCAATCGAGTTGAAATTTTGTACAGATCTTAATATTGATGCCAGGGACCACCACCCAAAATTTGGGGGAGTTTTGACTTAATTTCATCTCCTAATTAATTTCATATCGTTTATTAAATTTTTACAAAAACTTTAGGCAAAAGTTCTCCAAAAATTCTCATTTTTGGACAGCCTCTCGATATACATATTATAGACCTCCAGTCCAAATTTCAAGTCATTTGGACAGGTTATGAACCGTGGGCAACCATTTCAATTTCTGGTTAGCCTAGGTCTTGATCCCACCAAAATGAGTGCTGTGGTCAAACCACTCACCCAAATTGAATAAAATCAATTTTAAATTAAAGTAGACCCCGAGGGCTACAACTTTTGTGTCTGGTCATTTTTCCTAAAACGGCCTCTACGTGCCTCGTTTCACAGCCTCAATATATATCCAAATAATCTATTTTTTTTTCCATATGTACTATATAATAATCTATGTATTATATATTAAATCTACTGTTCATCTTCTTCATGAACCCGAACAGACACAGGAAAACATTTTTCCTGTAAGCATTCCGTGGTCCGTCGCCGGCCGTTCGGTCACTTCCCTGGCCAGCCACCACCACCACCACCTCCGTTGAGGCGATGGCTATCGGTCGGCGGTGGTTCGGCCGCCGGAGGTGGCGGTTTCCGGCGAACTCAAAATATCTTTTTCAAGGTTTTTCCATGAAAACGTGAGATGGATCCGGCTCCGTTGAGCGCGAACCTCCTTTCTAAGAATCCTAAGATCTACCCATGAAAGAGAAGGAGCAGAGGAGGACCTTATTCGCGGTTTGAAGGCGAGAAGAACGTCGGGGTGCCATGGCGCGGTGGTGGCGTTTGCTGAACTTCTCCTACAACAAGAACAAAGGTCTGTTCTGATTACTTGAGCGTGTAACCTTCTCCTCTTTCCCCAAGTGGGCTTTTATAAGTCAGATAGTGGGAAGATGAATGGGTAAAGCCATTATGGCCATGAAGTTTCCCCCCCTTAACGTTTCGGTTACAGTGAAGGGATAAGAAACGGCGGAAACTGAACAGGTGTGTCCAGCTGGCGGTTTTCTATTGGACCACCTTTTCCTCATTTATTATATAATTATAGAAGGAAAACGGCCGGAAGTTACTCCTGGTGTAACTTCCCACACCAGCATTTATTACCACGCGTGTTGGAATAATTTCGGGCCTGAACCGTCGTTTCGGCCAATGTCACGGGCGTGACACATAGGTCACGGGCGTGACAGGCCCGAATAGCCAATTCTGGGTTCGACGATCGTCGAACTGAGATCGACGATCGTCGATGGAAGGTCACGGGCGTGACACCTCGGGTCACGGGCGTGACAGACCCAAACGGCAGATTGTGGGTCGACGATCGTCGAATTGAGATCGACGATCGTCGAAGGCTGGTCACGCCCTAGGTCACGGGCGTGACCTCTAGGTCACGGGCATGACATGCCCGAACGGCAAATTTCGAGGTCGACGATCGTCGAATTGAGATCGACGATCGTCGAAGGATGGTCACGCCCTAGGTCACGGGCGTGACACTCATGTCACGGGCGTGACATGCCCGGGCCGCAAGCTCGACGATCGTCTCACGGCGATCGACGATCGTCGATGGGGTCACGCCCATAGTCACGGGCGTGACACCTTGGTCACGGGAGTGACATGCCCAGACGGCACGTTCGACGATCGTCTCGTGGAGATCGACGATCGTCGAAGTAGTCACGCCCAAGTCACGGGCGTGACGGGTCGGTCACGGGCGTGACCAACCCTTGACCCGAAAACCCGGTCGATTTATTTTCACTTTTTGTGCTCCCTGGGGTTCTGACTCGACCAACCGACTCCTAGGGGTCTAGCCGTAAATGGGATGTTACAAATCCCAATAAACAAAACAAAAATTTCGTCCCCGAAATTGAGGTTGAGCCTATGGGGATTTCTATCGGAATAAATTAAACTTGTAACATCCCATACGATCTTTCTATTGGGTTCAGGCGACTGTTCGTTTGATAACTAAGACAATCTCCCCAATAAACAAAAGATTAGCCCCTACCTTTCTGATTAAGTGCGCATGCCTAGGTCCTGGATTTTCCGTATCTAGTCTTAACATTCCAAAACAAGAAGGCAATCTACAGTATACCGAGAGGTGGTGAGATGTACCTGACTGAACAACTCCGGGTATCTTTGCCTCATCAGATCCTGCGGTTCCCAGGTGTGCTCCTCCTGACCGTGATTTCTCCACAGAACCTTGACTAAGGGGATCTTCTTGCGGCGCAAGATCCGCACTCCTTTGTCGTCGATCCGAACCGGCTCCAAGTGAACAGATCGGTCTGAAGCTACCGGCCCTTCGGTGGTCAAAATCCGCTGCTCCGGGCGTAGTAGAGCCCTTCTCAGCGAAGAGATGTGGAAGACGTCGTGTAGAGCTGCCAGATCCGGTGGCAACTCTAGCCTGTAAGCTAGGGGTCCGATCCGCTCCAGGATCCGGTAAGGGCCCATATACCTAGGGCTGAGTTTCTTCCTCCGACCGCGCACCCGTGAGACTCCGTGCATGGGTCGGATCTTCAAGAACACTCGATCCCCTACCCGAAACTCCACCTGACGATGCCGGGCATCATAGTATTTTGCTTGTCTGCTCTGCGCCTCCAACATCCTATCTCTGATCAGCCTCACCTGAGCCTCGGTGTCTTCAACGAAATCCGATCCCAGCAGCTTTGGATCCTCGTCCTGAACCCAAGAAAGCGGGGTCCTACATTTCCTTCCATACAAGGCCTCATAAGGCGCCATCCTGAAGCTGGACTGGTAGCTATTATTGTAGGAGAACTCAACCAACGGTAACATCTTCTCCCACGGCTCCCTTCGGTCCAGTATACACAGCCGTAGTAAGTCCTCCAAGGTCCGGTTGGTGCGCTCGGTCTGCCCGTCCGTCTGAGGGTGGAAGGCCGTGCTAAAAGTCAACCGGGTGCCCAAATATGCCTGCACTGACCGCCACTCCCTGGATGTAAACCGTCCATCGCGGTCCGATACTATTGTCCGGGGCACGCCATGATACCGGACATACTGCTCCACAAACTTCCGTACCAGCACTCCCACCGAGTCATCCTTCCTGATCGGTACAAAGCGGGCCACCTTCGTCAACCGATCAACAATCACCCAAATCGAGTCGTTCCCTGTCCGAGACCGGGGAAGACCATGTATAAAATCCATCGCTATATCGTCAAACTTCCACTCCGGCACCGGGAGTGGCTGCAATAGTCCTGCGGGGTTCCTGCACTCCGCCTTCACCAATTGACACGCCTCGCAATGGGTCACGAAGTACGTAATGTCCTTCTTCATGCCCGGCCAAAACATCGTCCTCTTCAAATCAGCGGTCATCTTTGTGATCCCTGGGTGTACCGAGTACTGGCTGCAATGCGCCTCCATCATAATATCCTCTCGGATCTGGCCTCCTGCAGGTATATATACTCTGCCTCTGAAGTGGAGCAAACCATCTCTCAGGGAATAATCTCCTGTCGAACCTTCCTCCAAAGCTCGGAACATCGGCTCCGCCCACGCATCCGTCCTCTGTCCGTCCCGAATGCGATCCCGAATATCGTCAATGGCCACTATCGATGCCAGATACTCCCTATACAGATCTGGGTCATCCTCGGACACTAGGGATATCTGCATATCTCTGAATGACTGAACTAGCTCCATGGACATAACCTGGGGCCCAGCTTCGGAAGTGGCAGCTCTCCGGCTCAACGCGTCGGCCACCACGTTTGCCTTCCCTGGATGGTAGTGCATCTCATACTGATAATCTGCTAAGAACTCCACCCAACGCCTCTGTATGATATTCAGCTCCTTCTGCGTGTCCACGTATTTCAGGTTCTTGTGATCGGAGAAGATATCGCAGTGGACTCCATAAAGATAATGGCGCCAGACCTTCAGAGCAAAAACGACCGCTCCCATCTCGAGGTCGTGCACCGGGTAGTTCCTCTCATGGATCTTCAGCTGGCGGGAGGCATATGCTATGACATGTCCGTTCTGCATCAGCACCGCTCCCATCCCTTGGTATGATGCGTCGGTATACACCTGGAATCCCTCCCTTCTGGATGGAAGGGCCAGGATAGGGGCCGAGATGAGTCGGTCCTTCAGCTCCTGGAAAGCCGCCTGGCACTGCGGGGTCCAAACAAAAGGTGCCTCCTTCTTTGTCAAAGATGTGAGGGGGAGGGCAATCCGAGAGAACCCCTCCACGAACTTCCGGTAGTAACCGGCAAGTCCCAAGAAACTGCGTACATCGGTGGCTGTCCTCAGCTGCGGCCAATCGCGAACTGCCCGAATCTTTGCTGGATCTACTGATAACCCGGCTCCGCTGATGATGTGGCCTAGGAAGGCCACCTCCTTCAACCAGAACTGACACTTGCTGAATTTTGCATAAAGGCGATGCTCCCGCAACCTCTCCAAGGTCAGTGCCAGATGCCGAGTGTGCTCCTCCTCCGTCCTAGAGTAGATCAGGATGTCGTCTATGAATACTATGACGAACACATCCAAGTAGGCCTCAAAAACCCTGTTCATGAGACTCATGAACGCCGACGGAGCATTCGTGAGCCCAAAGGGCATCACAGTGAACTCATACAGGCCATATCTGCTACTAAAGGCCGTCTTCGGGATATCCTCCTCCTGGATCCGTAGCTGGTAGTATCCTGATCTCAAGTCCAGCTTCGAGAAATAATGGGCCCCCTCCAGCTGGTCGAATAATTCGTCTATCCGTGGGAGCGGATAGGTATTCCGGACGGTCAGCTTGTTTAGTGCTCGATAATCGATGCACAGGCGGAGTGTCCCATCCTTCTTCTTCACGAACAGGACCGGTGCTCCCCATGGCGAGGAACTCGGTCTAACAAAACCTACCTCAACTAATTCCTGCAACTGAGTCCGAAACTCTGCCAACTTTTTTGGGGCCATCCGATAAGGGGCCCTAGACGCCGGCTTGGCTCCCGACACAAGCTGTATCTGAAAATCCTGCTCTCGGTGTGGAGGTAGTCCTGGAAGTTTCTCTGGAAAGATGTCAGCGAAATCTTGCACCACCGGGATGTCTGTCACCGACTCCTTAACCTCCGCCACCTCAAAAAGAATCTGATAGACCTCCTCTCCCTGCAGATGGGCCTTAACGGCCTGTACCGAAGATAAGAGTATACGAGAGACAGGTCTTATACCTTCGATGGTAATGAGAGAGTCCCCGTGTCTCACGGTGATCCTCTTTGCCTGGCAGTCAATCTGGGCATAGTTCTAGTGCAGCCATGCCATGCCCAGGATCAGGTCGTAGTCCGTCAGCTTCAAAATCGTCGCTGGAGCCTCGAACGCTTTTCCACCAATTTCTGCCTCCATATTGCAATGATCCGTGGTAAGGAGCTCAGATCCATCCGGTAGTCGCACCCTCATCCTCGAGCCTGTGAACCGCTCCACACCTTCCAATCCTTCCACAAACGACTCCGACACAAAGGAGTGAGTAGCTCCAGTATCAAAAAGCGTGCGGGCAGGCTTGCCGCTGATGAAGACTATACCTGGGGTGATTAAATATCTCAGGGTTCTATAAAGAGTTTTCTTTCCTTGTTAATCTATCTAGTGCGGTTCTGAGTTTTAACAACTTAAAGGAAAATTCTATGAAAGTAAAGAAGCATTGCAGCGTACCTGCTATGACCTGCTCCGGATTTCGAGGCTGCGCAAGGTCCAAAGCATATACCTGCTCTCTTTCCTGTCTACGATCTCCCCACTGGTATCCACGACCACGGCCGCGTCCTCGGCCTCCATAATGCTGAGCTGGTGGGCCGCCCTGATGTGCTGGAGGTGGTGCCCCCCTCATGGGGCAGTTCCTCCGAATGTGCCCAATTTGATGACAAAGAAAACACTCTGGTGGGGGATACGCCATTCCCCCGGGTCTCGGCATCTCCTGCATCCGAAGAGGGGGAGGGGCTAATACCACCTGTTCCCTCGGCTCCTGCCTCACGTTCTAACGAGGCTGGTCCTCCGTCCTCCTCCCCTCTGGTACAGTACCCCGCTGCTGGTCATTCCTACCTCTCCGTCCCTGATCCTCTGCTGGCCGCTTCCGGCCCCGGGTGGCGTGCCAATCTGCCTCAATCCTTTTGGCCATCTCCAAGATCCGGGAGATGGGCCCGTCAGATACGAACAACAGAGCCTCCCTCAAGTCCTCCCGCAGGCCCTTATAGAACCTCCTGATATACCCTGCCTCATCCAGCTGGTAGGAATCTGCGTATCGAGCCAGATGGTCAAACTCTCGATGGTACTCCACCACGGTCCGAGTACCCTGCTTCAGCTGTAAGAACCGCTCCTCCAAATCATCCCTAGCCGACTGCGGAACGAAATGCTCCAGCAGTGCGGCCCTGAACTCCTCCCAAGTAACCTCCGCAACCTCCCTATCAGCAAAAGTCGTGTCCAACAGCGTCTTCCACCACCTCTTTGCATGGGACTCCAGGCAGGAGACAACCAGAGCCACCCTCTCCTCCCATGGACACCGAATCCCGGTCAGCATCTCGTACATGATATCTAGCCATTCCTCCGTCCGAACAACCGACTCTGTCCCCAAATAGGACGGGGGAGAAAGACCCCGGAAGATGCTGAGCCAGTTGGCCCCGAGATTTGGCTGCGGGACCGGAGCCTGCTGGGCCCTGAAGGCCTCCAGGATGGCAGTCAGGGTCTGTCCCATGTCTGACTGAAGGAAAGGGGTGGGGACCGGTGGAGGTGGTGCAACTCCCTGAGTCTGCTGAACTCCGCCCTGTGGCGTAGGCTGTGCTGGAGGCTGCGCAACGAAAACACATGCTGAGAAAACGTTCAAATATTACCTAAAGGTGGACAATTTATATGTGATCCCCATATGGGCACACCACTGCTTCCGCTGCTTAGTTTGTCCCCAAACTAAACTCGAGCGGGGGTGACCCAGGGTTAGTGGACTGCTATTTCCTTCTGATCGATGTTCGCTCTGATACCACTTGTAAGACCCCCTTTTTTTTTCTTTTTTCAACCACCGGGGTCTTAGGCCCAGAACCGCCGCTTTGCGGTGTCTCCTTCACGTCCTGAAGGATCATCACCACAAGGCGCCGATTCTGCCGGCCAATTCGATCACAGAAAAGTAGCACAATATAACAGTAAGAGTAATGCAGTCCACAATAGTAATATCACATATATATATATAATAAAGCTCCACGAAGGGAGTGTCCACAGAAACATCAGAGTAATATAAATACGGGCTCATGCCCGGTACAAAATGTCCTCACTACAAGTCTCTCTCATGCGGAAGCGAAACAGAAACTACTCAAGGTCGTGACTCACGGTCCCGGCTGTGTGAACTCCGGAGCTAGACTGCCCCATCTCTAGGCGCACCGATCTCTGGGGCTGCTCCTCCATGCTGGGCTCCACGATCCCCTAAATGATGCGGTTCGAAAACCGTTAGTCATAAAGACTAAGCCCTATCATCCCCTACCCCTTCCCCCATGGCTCCTAGGTACCGAGCGGAGAGGAAGAAAGAGAAGGACATGAAGGTAGAGATTTAAACATGAAACAGATGGCAGCGGAAACTAATCTAGCAAGTTGTATTAGGTGAGCAGTTAATAAATTGTTATAATAGGTCTAGCAGTAAGAAAAGCAATTATATGAATTTAAACCTTCACTTATGCGAGAACACATAAGCAAAGGGATCTTTTGCAAGGCTCCCATCGTATAGAGTGTCCCATACCATTTATACGTTGGGGTGTCGGTTATCAAACAGCAATGGTTGTTGTATATTGAAATTAACCTTTGATTTATAAACTTGCCCACACAAGCTTATAGACCAAGGGGTCGTTTTGCTGGTCCTAATGTATAAGCGTCCCATACCACTTATACTTTAGATGTCAGGGTTAAATGAATCGATTATGCTATGACATGCTAGTGGGTATGATGAAACATGCAGTGCAACTCACACACCCCACTCTGTGCACACAGACCTTTAGTTCCCCCTTTCGGAGCCGTTACCTCCCAGGATACCTCCGTAGTGGCAGACGGAAGCGGTGGGTTGGGCCTCGCCCACCTCAAAACCAGTAAAAGCACCACTGGTCTGACCTATCGTACGCCTCAACGCTTGGTGCACTAAGCGGACGCCTGCGTACTCTTGCCGGCTGGCGCACCGGACTTCTGTTGGCGAAGTGCTAACCACCTCGCCGAGTCAACGATATCGGTGTCGGTGCAATCGAACTCCCCGATATCGAAAGACCCACCACCTTAACTTTTCCTATCTTATGCACATGCAAGTTTAATCGCAAATAAACAGAACCGAGCCGAAGCTCCCCGGACCAAACGTCCGTCTCCACCCAACCGAGCCGAAGCTCCCCGGACCAACCCGTCCGTCTCCAGACCAACCGAGCCGAAGCTCCCCGGACCATCCCGTCCGTCTCCAAACCAACCGAGCCGAAGCTCTCATCAATCTTCCTGTGCCAACAGTGTTTGTGAAAGGTGCAATCCTAGTTACTAAGTTACTCTTGCCAGTTTATTATTACAGTTTACGTTAGCCCAGGACTGCCCCCGGTATATCCCGTGAAGGGCTCTCAAGGGGCACTAGGAACCAAGACGGCGGCATTACGGCCCGAAGTTCCCTTTCGCAAGGCACTTATTGTTATTGGTTGTTTTCCCTTAGCCCGATTCCCTTCTCACATTACGATAGACTATCCTAAGGTGATTTTTAAACCTTCCACTCTTCGGGAAAAGCGATCTTTCGCCAAACCCGAGCACCTCTTAACTCTAACTATCACCACTACTCACTACTCTTTATATCTTCATCAGATCATGTCCTATTGCATTTCACAATTTACTAAATGCAGACCGACCTAGGCTACCTGTCGAACCGGTTATGAAATGATCCATTACTCATCCAAATGCCCTAAACTATTTACTGGAGACTTACCATGACATAAATGACCTAAATCCAGAAAATGGAAATTTTCCTAATTTATTTGGCATTTAATTAAATTCCTCGAAAATCCAAGGACTACCGGTTTGAACATGAACTACCCTAAATTCTCATCCAAGATGTCCAGCAATTTTATGATAAATACTAGGTTATCTCAATAGGTTAAATTCTAATTATCATAATTTTTCAGTCATCAAAATGGCATGAAAGCTATTTTAGAAATAATCTCTAACTTCTATTGTTTATGAAGCAAGTACAGAAAATATTCTTCCAAAAATTATAAATAATTCATGTCATGCAGATAAAGGCCTAAAATTAGCACTGGCCAAGTTTCATAATTTTCCAGCAAGTATTTTATCCATAATTAATTTTTAAACATAAAAGCCCTTTCTATCATCTGTGAATAAGGTACTAGATTTACTCAACATAAAATTCTATAAAAATCCAGGGTTCATTGTGCTACTAATCAAGATCTAAATCCAGAATTTCAACTGATTATAATTAATTTAAAACCTCCAAATTATTGAAACAATAAATCGGGCAATTATTCCTTTAACACATGAAGTATAATATTTATCAATCATAAAATTCCAGGAAAATTATCATAAGTCTAAAACATCCTAAAACTCCCTCCTCCCGAGTTTCACAATTTTTGGATTAGATTTAGTGCTTAAAATAACTAAATTACATTTTTATCCTAATCCGACATCTCAACTTTCGAGGTACCTAATTACCTCCAATTCCTTCACTATTCCAACCAGAGGGTTTTCATCATATCATACCCCTCTCCTCCAAATTTCAAGGGCATACAAGAGCTTTTGCTCCTATGTCCTTCACAAACCTCAAACTCCCACCCGTTGGATTTGAGCCAATCTCTTAGGGTAAAATCCACCCTAAGCCACTCCATGTTACCCAAGAGGGTAGACATAGACTCAACAAATCAGCGGCCAACAACTTCAGCCTCTTTTGAGGAGATTTGTACACTCCATCTCCAATCGTACTTTTCCCCAAAGTACCCCTCACCAAGACCTATCTAGGACTTGATACTTCCCTATTCAAAACTCGACCAATCGAGTTGAAATTTTGTACAGATCTTAATATTGATGCCAGGGACCACCACCCAAAATTTGGGGGAGTTTGGACTTAATTTCATCTCCTAATTAATTTCATATCGTTTATTAAATTTTTACAAAAACTTTAGGCAAAAGTTCTCCAAAAATTCTCATTTTTTGGACAGCCTCTCGATATACATATTATAGACCTCCAGTCCAAATTTCAAGTCATTTGGACAGGTTATGAACCGTGGGCAACCATTTCAATTTCTGGTTAGCCTAGGTCTTGATCCCACCAAAATGAGTGCTGTGGTCAAACCACTCACCCAAATTGAATAAAATTAATTTTAAATTAAAGTAGACCCCGAGGGCTACAACTTTTGTGTCTGGTCATTTTTCCTAAAACGGCCTCTACATGCCTCGTTTCGCAGCCTCAATATATATCCAAATAATCTATTTTTTTTCCATATGTACTATATAATAATCTATGTATTATATATTAAATCTACTGTTCATCTTCTTCATGAACCCGAACAGACACAGGAAAACATTTTTCCTGTAAGCATTCCGTGGTCCGTCGCCGGCCGTTCGGTCACTTCCCTGGCCAGCCACCACCACCACCTCCGTTGAGGCGATGGCTATCGGTCGGCGGTGGTTCGGCTGCCGGAGGTGGCGGTTTCCGGCGAACTCAAAATATCTTTTTCATGGTTTTTCCATGAAAACGTGAGATGGATCCGGCTCCGTTGAGCGCAAACCTCCTTTCTAAGAATCCTAAGATCTACCCATGAAAGAGAAGGAGCAGAGGAGGACCTTATTCGCGGTTTGAAGGCGAGAAGAACGTCGGGGTGCCATGGCGCGGTGGTGGCGTTTGCTGAACTTCTCCTACAGCAAGAACAAAGGTCTGTTCTGATTACTTGAGCGTGTAACCTTCTCCTCTTTCCCCAAGTGGGCTTTTATAAGTCAGATAGTGGGAAGATGAATGGGTAAAGCCATTATGGCCATGAAGTTTCCCCCCCCCTTAACGTTTCGGTTACAGTGAAAGGATAAGAAACGGCGGAAACTGAACAGGTGTGTCCAGCTGGCGGTTTTCTATTGGACCACCTTTTCCTCATTTATTATATAGTTATAGAAGGAAAACGGCCGGAAGTTACTCCTGGTGTAACTTCCCACACCAGCATTTATTACCACGCGTGTTGGAATAATTTCGGGCCTGAACCGTCGTTTCGGCCAATGTCACGGGCGTGACACATAGGTCACGGGCGTGACAGGCCCGAATAGCCAATTCTGGGTTCGACGATCGTCGAACTGAGATCGACGATCGTCGATGGAAGGTCACGGGCGTGGCACCTCGGGTCACGGGCATGACAGACCCAAACGGCAGATTATGGGTCGACGATCGTCGAATTGAGATCGACGATCGTCGAAGGCTGGTCACGCCCTAGGTCACGGGCGTGACCTCTAGGTCACGGGCATGACATGCCCGAACGGCAAATTTCGAGGTCGACGATCGTCGAATTGAGATCGACGATCGTCGAAGGCTGGTCACGCCCTAGGTCACGGGCGTGACACTCATGTCACGGGCGTGACATGCCCGGGCCGCAAGCTCGACGATCGTCTCACGGCGATCGACGATCGTCGATGGGGTCACGCCCATAGTCACGGGCGTGACACCTTGGTCACGGGCGTGACATGCCCAGACGGCACGTTCGACGATCGTCTCATGGAGATCGACGATCGTCGAAGTAGTCACGCCCAAGTCACGGGCGTGACGGGTCGGTCACGGGCGTGACCAACCCTTGACCCGAAAACCCGGTCGATTTATTTTCACTTTTTGTGCTCCCTGGGGTTCTGACTCGACCAACCGACTCCTAGGGGTCTAGCCGGAAATGGGATGTTACATATCCCCAGGTCCACTTGAACAACAACCTCAGTATGAGTTACTTTCTCAGCCTCTAGGGGCATAGACATGCTATCACCCAGAGCAGGGAGCTCAGATTGAGGCTCCTCCTCAACATTATCATCACTCTTTAAATACTGATCCAAAGAATTAAACTATGTGTCCTCTGCATTCTCCTCGTTCTCCCATCAGTTGGGGCACCACTCTTCTCTTGTTTATCTTTCTCCCCCTCGACAACAGCTTCCATTTATCAAGGAGCAATTGAATCATCAATATCAACTTGAACTTGTAAGCTGACATCTTGAACATATTTTCCTTCCTCACTTGAGGGAGACAAGTTGAGGTTAAGGATGGTTTTACTGTCTACATTGTCTTCAACACCCTTGCCTTCAGACTTAGACTTAGAGTCATCTTCAATAACTACCTTCTTGCCTTTCAATTTGCTCTGCCACTTTTTCTTAGTTTGACCCTTGGTAAACACTTTGTTATATCTCTCAAGAGTCTTGATATCCATTCTCTTCATATAGTAGATCTTTTTACCTTGCCTCTTGTTGAAGTTTTTAGGATAGGCAATAATAAGGTATAAAGAAAGGGTCCTACCCATATTGGTTACTTGAAGGCTATCGAATAGCATTAGAAAGACAACTAAAGTCTAGTTTATTTTCTTCGGCAGAATTACTCTAGTTATTAACATAAACATGGACTTGGATATCCTATCATGGGACCCTACCTTGTACAAGAGAGCTTTCCCAATTATGTCTACAAGTAGCTTTACTCTCTGATTGAGATGTTTCCTATCCAATGATCCATATCTTTATCCACAGAACTCACACCAATCAAGAGCATCTATAATCTCTTGTGGTGAGATATCTTGTTCTTTTTCCATATTGTAGGTGGAAGGCGCAGAGCCTAGGCAATCCTCTTAGAACTAATCTTAATCTTTACACTAACAATCTTACTATTGGGAATATTTCCCTCAATATTCCTTGATTTGAATAAGCATCACTTACAATGTTAAGTGAATATTATACTTGATGGAGTATAAATTTTATATCTATATAGGAGTTATCTCTAAAACAGGTTTAAAGACGAGTTAGTGCAAATGGAGCAGTATCGTTCAGATACATGAAGGATTATCGACGGCATCATCTTGAATGTGGAGTGCTTCACGATGACATCATCCCAAAACAACTGCAGAGGCAATTTCAAGCACTAAGGAGAATATGTAACACCCCAAAATGACAGCAGAACCTTGGGTTGATATCGCCGGGCGATAGTGGGTATCACCGATAGCGATAGCGAGAACACACAACTCCATGAAGCGTTGAATGAGCTCATCACACTCGACGCCAGGGAGCATTGAGTGAGATATCACGAGGCGATAGTGGATATTGCCATGCTATATGGCAATAGCAATTGACTCGACACACTCAATGCCTTGAAGCGTTGAATGAACTTGACACACTCGACACCATTAAGCGTTGAGTGAGATGTCACGTGGCGATAGTGGATATCTCCAGGCAATAGTGCCACATCTACTAGGCACTTGTCAGATGGCCGGATGGAGGCCGATGAGCGGTGGTTGACTGGGGTCAAAGCGTCGGAAAAGCCGATATCGCCAAGCGACAATGATATCGTACATCGATAGCGTTCATTTTGACTCTTTAACCGAAATCGTGGCCTTTGCTCCATTTTGATGAAATAATCCTGTGGCTGGGATTAATCCCAAGGCCACATATGCAGAGGAGTGGAGGAATGAGAATTCATTCTCTTCTTCTCACTCTCTCTCCTTCTTTCATCCAAGTTCTTGAGAGAAAGAGCTAAGGGTTGGAGCTAAGGGCTGAAGCTCTGCTTGAATAGCTCGCATAAGGAGATTCAGTAGTCGGAAGCAAGATCCGATGCTTGGTTAGTGAAGAGGGAAGTGAGGTTCTCCTTTCCGTCCGGGAAGAAAAGCTTCGTTATGGCTCGGAAGAAAACTACAAGGGTAACGATCTTCCTTCTTGGACAAGTGAAGTCCTTCTTTTGGCATATGTATGGAATCCCCCACCAAAAGGTGGACAAGCGAAGGGAATTCCTTTGGGGTTATTCATGAAATCCATGGTTAGTCTTACATATAGATCCAGAAATATGTAGTATGGAATAGGCATGTTGTGTGAAGCCCATCTGGATAGGTTGGTCTGGATTGGTGATGTTTTGATTTACGTGCCTGAGAAGACTCTGAGTATAAACCGGTAGGTTAGGGAGTCTGCGGGGTTGTACCTGTGACTTGCGAGTAGCAGGAAGTACTAGAGTTGTACTCCAAGAAAATACCCACGAAATTCCACGGTTTTGAGACCTGTTGGATATCGCTGGGCGATAGTGAGTATCGCCAATGGCGATAGCTCTTGGTGAGCTATTTTGTTCGTGTGCAATGAAAAGACCAGTGTTTTTGGAACTGCAGGTTACTGTAAGGTTTTGTGTCACAACCCACATTTTCTCAGTATTAAAATACTATCAAAGTGAGAGAAAATACGCGATCGTGATGCCACGCCATGCAGGAGACAACTGCAGACATTTAGGAAACTCTGTCCTTTCATTTATTTTTATAATAAGTATTATGAATTATATTTTAAAACATAGTTATATTATTAGGTTTACTAATCGTGTCCCTCAGTCTGGTCGATCAACTAGTCCACGAGTGAGAAAGTATAGGTTTACACAATGGAAATTTTTTAAGTTTGATTCATTTGTTATCCTAAGTGAGAATGAAGGCGATTCAAGGTGTGCAACAGTACAAAGACTTCTAAATTTAGTATAAGTAGGAGAGCAATTTCATAGCGCTTATAGTAATAAGATTATCAGTAAATGTTGAAGTGGTGACCGGGCGGTTTGGCGGTCTAGCTTGGCGGGTTGATGACCGGGCAGTCTGGCGGTTTCCCTTCAGCGGTTTGGTTGCTGTGTGGTGTTGTCTGTGGTCCAAGCGGTCTAGCGGCTTGTATCTGGCGACTTGGAGACCGGGCGGTCTGGCAGTCTGACATGGCAGTCTCTCTCTCTCACTTTGGCAGTTGCCGAGCGGTTAGCCCCTCTGTCTAACTTATGCGGTTTGTTTATGTACAGTCCGCTTGTGTATTGTAATTTTTTAGTCCCACATCTCTTATTTGTATTCTCTCTTCTCTCCTCCATTCTATATAACGGAGGCCATACCTTTGTAATAGATATCTTTTTCTGATAATAAACTTTCAGTTTAAACCTTTCCGGCTTGTTTTAGTTCGTTTCTCACATGGTATCAGAGGACTCGATCTTTTCCTCCTGATTCTGTGCGCCGTCTCTGTCCGCGCGGTTTGCTTCACCGGCTTGCGCCCTGTCCGCGCGGTCTCCTTCTTCCTCCTTGTCGTTGCCCTCTGTGTGCGACCTCCTTCTTCTTGTGCTTGTCGCCGCTTGGCCTGTTGACTTGGTTGCTCTTGCTCTGCTCTCTGTGATCTGTTTCCCTGTTCGCTGCGACCTGTCTCTCTGTTCTCCGTGACCTGTCGCCGTGTGCCTTGTTTTTTGCTTGTGCTTCTGTTCGAGCGGACTGTCTGCTTGCCGCTCGACTTCTACCCCTCTTCTTGATTCTGCGGCTTGGTCGTGGTCTTTCTGGCCGCAGGTGTTTGACATCGTGACCGCTGCCGATTTCTTCTTCCTATCCGCGCGGCTTGTTTCCTAACCGCGCGGCTTCCTTGTATTTGCTCCTATGGCTCTTTTTGAGGCTTTTACTTCCACCACTCCTGCCACCACCACTGTCGCCAATCTGGCTCCGCCTCTTCCTCCAACTCCTTCCGGGAACCTTGGCACCGTTTCCAAGCTGGTCACCTTTCTCCTTCGCTCGCAACGCAAATGCCACCATCTCGTTGATGACCCTCCTCCTACCACTTCACCTCTCTTTGATGACTGGGATGCGAGTGACGCTCTTGTGCGTACTTGGCTCGCTAACAGTCTATCCGATGAGTGCCTTCCCATCATCTGTCATGATGAGACGGTCATGGCCGCTTGGCTTCATCTTGCTGCTCTGTACTCCAAAGGGGCTCAGACGTCCCGAATCTATACGTTATATGCGAACCTCTTTGCCCGGCCTACCTTGTCTCCTGCTGCTGCCTACCAGCAAGTTCAAGCTCTTGGGGCTGAGATTCTTCAGAATCGCCCCTTTTCTGCGGATTTTGCTCAACAACACAAGCACTTCCGGAGCTTCTGGTTGTGTGTTATCTGCTCCGTCTTCCGGACACTTATGACATGATCCGCCAGCAAATTCGGGGTGAGGCGGAATCCCCTACTTTAGATGCCACCACTGCTCGCATTGTCGCTGTCACCTCTCTCCTTCAGCGCCCGCTTTTGCCCGTTCCTTCTCCACTGGATAACTATGCTCATCAAACTCAGCGGAGTGGCTCTGGTAGCCGTAGTCATCAGTCTGGCGGATGTCCTTCTTCCCGCTACCTCTGCTCTTACTGTGGCCGCACTGGCCATACTTCAGACCGCTGCTGGACGAAGAATCCCCATCTTCGCCCCTCGGGTGACTCTTCCGCCCCCTCTTCCAAGCCGTCTGCTTCCGTGGTCACATCATCAGGTAGTGCCCACGTGGTCACTCAAGGTAAATGGCTTATCAACTCCGGTGCAACTAATCACATGACGGGCAATCCTCAGTGCTTCTCTCTCCTCGAACATCATGATCAGTTGCCCCCGGTCCTCGTTGTAGATGGTTCCCCCTCCCCGGTTCATAGGTCGGGTGTGGTTCATGTTACTCCGTCCCTTCGGCTAGCAGACACTCTCTATGTTCCCAAGTTTCCGTGCAATCTATTGTCGGTTACTTCTTTGTGCAAGCAGCTTAAATGTTCTGTAACGTTTACTCCCACTTCTTGTTCTTTTCAGGATCCGAGCTCCCAGCGGACGATTACTACTGGGACTGAGAGCGGCGACCTCTACTTCCTCGACAACGTTTCTGCCTTGTCTGCCTTCTCTTCTTTGTGTACGGATCTTCTCCAGTGGCATCTCCGTCTCGGTCATCCTCCACCACGGCTTCTACATCAGCTTCTACCCCACCTCCCTCCCTCCAGTACTCCTCTCAACTGCGACGCTTGTCTCCAGTACTCCTCTCAACTGCGACGCTTGTCAACTTGGCAAGCATCACCGTTCCTCCTTCCCGCCGAAGCAAGATCACGGCTCTTGTCGTCCGTTTGATCTTGTCCACTCCGACATCTGGGGGCCTGCTCCTACCCTCACTATTGGTCGGGGTAGTTCTTATTTTGTAACCTTTATTGATGATTTTTCCAGATGTACTTGGGTGTATCTCTTACGAGATCGCTCTGAACTTTTTAATGTATGGCTCTCCTTTTATCGTTTAATTCAAAATCAGTTTGGTGTTGGTATTAAAACTTTTCGCTCTGATAATGCTAAAGAATACTTAAGCCATGATTTTACTTCTTTCTGTATGCAACATGACATCATTCATCAGACAAGCTGTGTCTATACATCCCAACAAAATGGGGTGGCGGAACGCAAAAACCGTCACCTCCTCGATGTCGCTCGCACATTGATGACTCAGATGCAAGTCCCTCGCTCATATTGTGGCTTTGCTGTTCTCCTTGCCTGCTACCTCATCAATCGCATTCCTTCCTCCGTTCTTCATGGAAAAACCCCTTTTTCCATACTTCATCTAGGTAAGGAGCCGTTTCCTCTCCCTCTCCGAATCTTTGGGTGCACTGCTTTTGTGCATGCCCCGTCTGCCATCCGTGATAAGCTCTCCCCTCGCTCCACCAAATGTGTCTTTCTGGGGTACTCCACCACTCAAAAAGGCTACTGCTGCTTTGACCCTGTTCTTCGTAAGCAGTTCGTCTCTGCTGACGTTACCTTCTTCGAGAATGCCTCCTACTTCTCGGATCCCTCCTCTTCTCTTCCCCCCACCTCTAAGTCTCCTGTTATTCCCTTCGTTCCCTCGTCTCCTACTGCGATATTCACCCCTCCTACATCT
The DNA here is from genome assembly GCA_039513925.1 of Platanthera zijinensis. Lineage (NCBI taxonomy): Eukaryota > Viridiplantae > Streptophyta > Magnoliopsida > Asparagales > Orchidaceae > Platanthera > Platanthera zijinensis. Next base: position 63,464,938 of record CM077097.1, on the reverse strand, counting down.
CTGTCCCTTCCGCTCCCTCCGTCTCTCTCTCCGCCACCATCTCCTTCATCTCCACTGCGGTCGCTCTCTCCTCCCGGGCCAGTTCTCTCTACCACGGATGCTCTGGATACCGAGCGGCCCGCCGACCTGGATCTTCCAGTAGCTCTTCGCAAAGGGGTGCGGACGTGTACCCTACACCCCCTTGCTGCTGTTGTTTCATATGATCGTCTTACCTCTTCTCGCAGGACCTTTGCGTTAGCTATCTCTGCCACTACCACACCTCGTTCCTACCAGGAGGCCCTTGCTATTCCTCACTGGAAGATGGCCATGGATTAGGAAATGGCGACTCTAATGGAGTGGGGTACATGGACTCTTGTTCCTCCTCCTTTTGATACTGATGTTGTTGGCTGTCGTTGGGTCTTTGTTGGGTATTGTATCCACAATGTACCTAATTTGAAGACGCCCCTGAACAAGCTAAGGTGAATTGACAATGTATTTGATTACTTATCTTCAAGTTGTGCTTGCAGCTATTCATCGCTAAGTACACACCAATGTCAGGGTGCAGTAGGTCAATATACACGAGTCTGTGCAACGTAATCCCTCGTCGAGCAGATCAGTGTGTTGGCTTACGTGTACTCTTTCTATTGGAGTGTACTTATTTTCAAGCACAGGGTTATGTAAGATCAAAAGCAGACAAGGAGCAAGGATGGGCCAAAGACCAGCTCACGGGAAGAAAGACGAAAATCGTCTAAGTACAAATCGACGAGAATCTCGCCGATTCGACGAGAATCACTAGTGATTCTCGCCGAATCGTCGAGAATCACGAACTGATTCTTGCCGAATGCTGCCGGTTGTCTCGAAGCCTCCTTGAATTCTTCTAAGGCGGAATCGTCGAGAATCACGAAGTGATTCTCGCCGATTCGTCGAGAATGACTCTGCATTCTCGACGATTCTCGACGAATCGGCGAGAATCACTTCGTGATTCTCGACGATTTGGCGAGAATCAATTGTGATTCTCGCCGATTCTCACCGGCTTGTGTTATCAGTGGAGATTGAATTCTATTAAGTAGAATTCGGCGAGAATCGTAGTTGATTCTCGCCGATTCAGCGAGAATCACCTACGATTCTCGCCGAATTTGACTTTGGCAAATTCCTGCTGTTCTCTGGACCGGTCCAAGTTACCTGGATTATTTCGAACCGGACTTAGGTCTTCTTGTTGGTGGGGCCCACAATGGTCATGTGGAATGACCTAATGTATAAATACCTCCGTATGGTTGAGCGGAAAATAGACGAATATACGAATACACGATTAAAAAAAAAAGGCCGCCGATGTGACCTAGATCGCGCATCTTGCTCCGCCGTCGTCGTCGCCGCTCGTGCAGTTAGTAGTCGTTGCTGATCACGGTTTCTTCCAGATCTCCGGCGACAGAAGCTTAGCCTAGCACAGCGTCTCACGCGTCTAACCAGAGATCTTTTGTCTCTTGATTCGTAGATCGGGAAAACCATCCCCTTCCGAATCGATCGAGACGATCGATCCTAGTGTGACCGTTGGAAGACCTTGCTACCTTTACTACGAAGGTTGAATCTCCATTGCATCGCCGCAGCACTCCGTTTCCGCCGCCAATCCCGAGAGCCAAGCCGCCGCCCTTTGCCGCCGCCGGTTTCGGGGAGATTCTCTCCAAGAGAGATCTAGGGTTGTGGACTCTTCGTTGACTTCAAGAACACGTCGTCGAACGAAGAGGGACACCTTAGTCTCCATAAGTTGTTTGTATTTCTAATACATTCTATTTTCAATTTCGTTTTAAAGGAATGATTGGTTCCTAGTTGTAAGGGTTGGGTGCAACCCGTGGTGTGGGAGTGGTGACTCCTACGTGTGGAAGGGTTCCTTCCGTTAGTGCAAGGATTGGATTTCAATCCTATTGGTGAAGTGACCGAGTCGTCCCTGTTTGGGAGATAGGTCGAAGGGGGAAAGTGGACATACCCAAATCGGGGAACCACTATAAATTGCTTGAGTCTTTTCTGTCCTGTGTTGTTTGATTTATTTGTGCAGGTAAAACTTTAATTCCGCAAAAACGCTACAAGACACCTATTCCCCCCCCCCCCCCCACAGGTGAAGCTAGTTGGCACTAGGTGGACTTTCAAGTGGTATCAGAGGGAGGTTACTCATCAAAAAGGTTCACATCTTGAGTAGAATCCTGCCACCAGTGTCAAGAAGAAGACAGATATCTACCATGGACGGACTCAAGTACTCCGGCAAAATCCCAGTGTGCACCAGACTGAACTTTCCTATCTGGAAGGAAAGAATCAGATTCTACATGGAAGCAGTCGACCCACGACTGTTCATGATTGTTGAGGAGGGACCTTATGTTCCCACAAAGGCCTCCTCCCTTGATCCTACCAAACAAGTGCCAAAGAAGATGTCAGAAATGGACAAGGATGAAATGGTGCTGGTAGGACTCGACAAGAAAGCACAAAACATCTTGGTAAGCGCAGTTGACGACTCTATGATGCAGAACTTCTGCAACTGCAGGACAGCCAATGATCTCTAGAACTGTCTGATTGTATTAATGGAGGGCACAGATGAAGTGAGGGACGATCGGAGATCCCTTCTCAACCAGAAATATGAGGCCTTCAAGCAAGGGCCCAAGGAGGAGATCGAAGTTACCTTCGAAAACTTCCTCAAGATCGTCAATGCACTCAAGGGATATAGAAGAGTGTTCACTGACGGCGAACTCAATGATAAATTCCTTAGGTCCCTTACTAAGGAATGGGACACAAAGATCTGCGCCATCCGAGAGTTTGGTAGACTTGCTGAAACCGACCCTCAAATTCTGTTCGGGAAGCTCATGTCCTATGAGCTTCAACTCAATACAAGGAAAGCTGAAGAGGAAGCAGAGAAAGCCGCAGCCAAAGAAAAGATGGTGGCCCTAAAAGCCATTCATTCCAGAAAGGGCAAGGGTGTTGCTTCTTCCCGTGCGTGGAAGAAGGATGAGGAGGAAGACTCCGAGCCATGCTCTTCCGGCTCAGAATTGTTAGAGGAAGACTTCTCTCTTATCACCCGGGAATTCAAGAAGTTCCTCAAGCTGAGAAATCAGAGAAAGAGAGACGGCTCCTCCTCTAGGCATCAAAAGAAGAACTATTCATCTGACAGGTATGCTTCCAAACCGAACAAACACCGCTGATCTGACATTATTTGTTTTGGTTGCAATAAGCCAGGACACGTCATGGATGATTGCCAACAAGGCAAGAGGGAGAAGGGAAAAGGAGAGGAGCACAGGTCCTCAAAATATAAGAAGAAGGAGAGGAGTTACATCGCGAAGAAGCCAAAGACGCTGAGTGAACCTGAGACGTCAGACACCAGCGATGACGAGGAAGCCTACTTTGGGCTAATGGGTCGCTCTGACTCAGAAGGAGAATGCCCCCCATTTACTGGGAAGGTAAAAGCTTACACCCCACTCTCCGACTCTGACTCTGATCCTGAGTCTCAGGATGATGACCCTGAGGATAGCCCTTCGGCCCGTGAAGCTGAGCTCCTCGATAAGTATGAGCTTCTGCTCAATACTTTCGAGGAGTGTCGAAAGAGACTGAAGGCTGAGAAAAAGGAAGTTAAATTCCTTAAAGGTGAGAGTGTATCCCTGAGGAAAGAGATCACCAGTTTGATCTCCCTCTGACAGGAGCACTTGGACCTGACTTCTAAGCATTCAGAGTCTCTTAAGCTCCTCGATCTTAAGCAAGAGGAAATTGACAAGTTGGAAGAACAACTTGCGGCAGAAAAGAACATCATTAAGAGCTTCTCTATGCCAAAGACAGTTCTTCCACTGGTTGATACCTTCACTGCTCAGGCCAAAGGAGCTGGTTTGGGGCACGTAGGGGTACCTGGTTCCTCATCCAGGAGAAACAGGAACCAGAGGAAGAATAAGGCTGCTAAGAAGGCCTCTACTGCTGAAAAGGGAAAGGCCCCACTCAGTCCTTTTACGTTCAGAAAGCCCAGCTTTCCCTGTAACCAACAAGACTTTGAGTCAACATATGGCCATCACTTCAGGCCCTCGGTTGCAAAGCCAAAGAGCCGATATGATGGTTGGACCTTCCCCCGCAACTTCAGTGTGTAAGACCCCCTTTTTTTCTTTTTCAACCACCGGGGTCTTAGCCCAGAATTGCCGCTTTGCGGTGGCACCGACTCACGGGAAGGCAACCACTACAAAACACCAATTTTGCCGGCCCTTTTCGATCACAAGAGAGAGAAGCATTTATACAAAAATGTAAACAAGTCCACAGAAACATGTAAATAAAAGTGAAATCACATCCAGTCCATCAATAGATAATAATAGAAAAATAGATAAATGGGCTCGAGCCCAGTACATTAGAGTCCTCACTATAAGTCGCTCATCGCGGAAGCTAAGAAACTACTAATCATTCACAGAGCTGGTCGCAGGCGCACCGGTGCTAGACTGTCCCACCTCCATGCGCACCGTACTCCGCTGGTGCTGGTCCCTGGACTGCTGGTCCCTGTCTCCCATCCGGAGCTCCTGTAATGTTGTGGTTCGAAAACCATTAGTCATAAAGACTAAGCCCTATCATCCCCTACCCCTCCCACCACGGCTCCTAAGCACCGGGCGGAGAGGAGGAAAGGGAAGCTACAAAAGTGGAGAATAATCAAGCAGGTGACAGGGAAGCTAATCTAGTAGTTATTTAGAATGAATTAGGTCTAACAATCCTACGGCAGTAAGTAATATGGAGAGCAGTTAATAAGTAGCAATTTGTATAAAAAGACAGCTAGAGAACAGTAAGTAAACAAGCAAGTAAATAAGTATGTAACCTTAACTTATATGAATGCCCATACAAACTTATAAGTTAAGGGGTCTTCTGCAAGGCTCCCATCGTATAAAAAGTCCCATACCGATTTATACGTTGGGGTGTCGGTTGTATGCAATTATGAGTGTTGTGATATGCTATGCCATGATTCATGCAAGTGCAACTCACGCACACGACTCTATGCGTACAGACCTTTAGTTCCCCCTGTTCGGGCAGCTAGCTTCACTCCCAGGAACCTCCGTAGTGGCAAACGGAGACAGTGGGTCGGGCCCCCCACTCCTAGGCGGGCATCCACACTACCAGGCCTAGCCCTTCCGTACGCCCCTAGAAGAACACAACCTAGAGTATCCGCGTACTACTGCTGGCTGTACCCACCAGACTTTCTTTGGTTAAGTGTCCCACACCGCCGAGTCAGCGTACCGATGTCGGTGTGAACGACAATCAGATACCGAAGACCCACCACCTTTATTCTGTACTCCAACCCTCGAGCCCTCGGCCCCCCGGACAGTCTGTCCGTGCATCTGATGAAGATTTTTTATAGTTTTAAAATATTATCCAAACTAAAATCTCAAATAGGCAAGTGTACTTATCAAAATATAGTATAGGAAATGTCGTATTAGACTCGGGGCCTGTTGAGTACTTCTACTCATGCAAATTAATATTATTTTATCTAAATATAAAAAAGAGATTATTTTAACTAAATGAAGAATAATAAATAAAAAGTAGCACTTGATCTAGACTCACTTTGAACTAAAATAAACCTTCATAAAATAGCAAAAGTGCAAGCTCCTAATTACTTACTTCGACCGTGGAGGTTCCTAAAGTACAAAAGCATCTCTCTCGAGCTCATGCTTCTGACTAACCTTAGGTTGATCGATTAAGACCTCTCGGCCAATCGAAACCCCTAAGCTTGCTTTAGGTGGTGAACCCCTCTATTGGATTTGACTCCAATCCAGCAGATTTATGTCGTCCTCTCTCGAGGAGTGCATTCAACTCCTTTTATCCTTGAGCGATCTACTCGTATCCGCAACCTCTCGGTCATTTAAGATACGGATCTAGGATCGAATAACAAATCCGCGAAATATGAATTCGATACAGAATAAATCAAAGATTAATCGATAGCGAGCAAAAATAGAGAGCTTGACACGTTTTTGAGAAAATAAATAAAGTTAGCTTTATTCAAAGTTTGTCTTGATCAAGTGCTGAGAAAATTAGCTACATGACATGAAAAGGGAGGTACATAAACAAGAAAACATAATTGCTAAAAGTAAATTGCTTGAAAACAAAACTAAGTTATGAATGAAAAGTACAAGAGAGAAATGCATAAAAAAAGGTAAACTAAGCTACAACAAAAGCCTAAAACTTGCTCCTCATCTTCCTCCTGAGCTTCTGGACTCATCTGCTATTTATAGATATTTCTGCTTGGGAGTCACGCCCATTGGTCATGCCCGTGTCACGGGCGTGTACTTGTGAAATTCTCAAGAATTGTAGATGACGTCGTCCTCTTTCCGTTGACTGGTTGCACGTCCCGTAACTCTTCCTGGTTTGAAAGTTATGACCATTTGAAGTTCAGCTATCCGTGACCAAAAATGATCATTTTCTCCGTTTCAACTCCTGATAAGTCTAGCAAGCTCCAAATTGCTATTCGCAGCTCATATTGACCTGAAATATGAAATTAAAGCAATTAGAACCATAATTACTAAAATATAATTATAATCTTATTATTAATTAAATAAAAACTATATGAAAATAACTATAATTAGTGACTTATCAAATACCCCCATACTTAATTTTTTGCTATTCCAGAGCAAAACAATGAGAAGTACTTATAAGAAATTTATATTTTTTAATTTAAACTAAAAATTCATTAAATCAAAAGTAAGTTAAAAATAAAATTTAGCGATTTAAATATTAAATCCTAAACTATGAAATTAAAATGTACAGAGAAAGGTATTTAGCAAAAATTTCTCATATAAATTAATTAGAATTCAAAATTAAGTAATTTAGCAAACAAAATTAGATTAGAATTATTCACATTATTACTAAAAAGAAACTTGTAAGAAATTTTTAACTACTACTTATGCTCTCCTAGTATTTTAATTAACTTCTAAAACCATTTTTTTAGGGTTTGGGGAAAAGGAAAATGAAGAGTTTTTTTGGATTTGGGGTGATGAATTTTATCCTCTCACCCCACACATTTTTTTCTTTTGATATTTGCATATGTTTACCAAGAAAATGATGGATTTTATCCTCTCATTTTCCATGATATATGAACAAATATTTTTTCTCTTCAAATCAAAACAAAAATTAAATGGGAGTAATGAATTTTATTCTCTTACTCCTATTTTTTATTTGGGGATTGCATATATGTACCAAGGATTTTATAACTCCCATGACATATGATCTAACCAAAATAAAAAAATTGCATATGTGTACCAAGGGATGATGAATTTTATCCTCTCATCCCTATGACATATGATCTAACAAGAAAATTTAAAACAAAGGGAAGGTTACACAAAATTTAGATTAAATTAAAATAATTCGAGAGCAACTATAGTAAATTTAGAATTTCCTAAGAATCTTTAAGCATAAATGATTATAATTAAAATCAAAAGATTGTTAAACTAAACACTATAAAATTGAAACTAATTAGAATTAAGAGAAAAGGAAGTAAATAAGGTTCTCTAAACAAAATTAATTAATAAGTTTATTTATCAAAATTAAATCGCTAAAAATTAATTTAACTAACTATGATAAAATAAAAGACTAGCAATTTAAAAATTATAAAAATTCTATAAATAAACTCAATTAAATTGATGAAAATCACATAAAATTAAGTATGGGTTCATTTATATTTTTTGAATTTTTTTTAAAGATAACAATACTAAAACAAAGAAAAGATAAATTAAAATCCTAATTTTTTTTTGTTATTTCTTGGACTTCCCAAGGGCTACCCAGTGACGGGTTCGCAAGGTACTAGGCGGTTTTGTGGGATGAAAGCCCAACACGGCCCTTTCCAAGAAATTAATTTTCGATTTTCTATTTTTTTTGTATTTTTGATAATAAAAAGAAAACAATTTTTTTTTTGTATTTTTAAAGATTTTCTTCAATTGTTTTTTTGAAATAAAAGCCTAAAATGGATTCCACCCCATACTTAAAAATAAACATTGTCCCCAATGTTTTCAAGCAAGTAGGAGGGGAAAAAATGCAATAAAAAAATTGCAATAATTTAAAGATAATCAAGGGGTGTCTCCCAAGAGCGCTTTTCTTTTTCCTGTCTTTAAGCTAGACGGTTTGGGTTAGGAAAAAGGGAAATAAAAATTGAAGTGTAAGGGCAACTCCCTTAATTACCGCTTTGGCGAAGAAGCAAAAGTCGCTCGCCCGACTACTCCTCCGCTGTCTTCTTGATTTTCCTTGTTGTAGCAGTTGACTTGAAAATGTAAATTCAAATCACCTATCCATACCTGAGGTGATTTGAATTTTTGTAGAGGAGCGGCAAATTGATCGTGGATGACGTTTAATTGCAACGGCTCCTCTTCTACAGGAAAATCGTTAGTATACGGAAAATCAAAAGTAAGCATTTCACAAAAATCTTCGCAAGGAGGAGGTCTTGCAAAGGTATAAGATTAGGCTCCGGTTGTTTATTTTCTAAAATTAATTTTTTATCCAAAATTTTACTGGAAATAAAATCATTGGACGCATCAGGATCAAAAAATTTTGCTCCTAAAAAGTCATAAATTGTGCATGGAGGAGAAAAAGTGGAAGTCGTAGGAGGAGACACATGTTCTTCTTCTACTTCGTCCATAGCGTCCATACACCTAACAAACTCTTGAAATAAGAGTTTTTCATCTTCTTTGGTATAAACAACTACGGGAGTACATGAAGAGTCATGTTCCGCCAAAGGTAAAAGTTTTAAAGAAGGAGAAAAATTCTTAGGACAAGCAATAATTTCTTCTAAAGTTTTGGGAGGATCAACTTGAAATTGTGTAAAGTCCCAAAGATTAGAAGAAGTGGGTGGTGTGATAAAAGAAGAACAAGAATTAGGATCTAAATAATTGTTCTCATAACTCGAAATATTTTCCGGTTGATCTTGCGAACAAGAAAAACCAGTAGCCTAGGTGGAAGAAGAATTATTTAAATCAAAATAATTATTCGTATTTAAATTTGAAAAAGTATTTTCATGAAAATTAGAAGAATAGGAAAAATTATTTTCAAGAAAATTAGAAAAAGAATTATCATAAAAGTGAGAATAGTTATTTTCATAATTATTATAAAAATTATTTTCATAAGAAAGATTTTTATAAAAATTATAATGATAACAATATTCACTTTGATGAGAACCACCACAATAATAACAAACAATTTGGCGTTGTCTTGCGGCTTTCAAAAGATTTACTTTGTGTGTAAGCTCGGCAATTTTAGCGGCCAATTGTGATAACATTTTTTTATAAAAGAAGAAAAAAAAACAACCGTTAGCTAATTGAAATGAATTTGAAAAAGAAAATTAAAAAGAGAAATGGTGATAGAGAAAAAGAGGGATAAAAGTAATACAATTCGCGTTTTCAAAATATCAACAAAATAGTCCCCGACAACGGCGCCAAAAACTTGATGAAGATTTTCTATAGTTTTAAAATATTATCCAAACTAAAATCTCAAATAGGCAAGTGTACCTATCGAAATATAGTATAGGAAATGTCGTATTAGACTCGGGGCCTGTTGAGTACTTCTACTCACGCAAATTAATAGTATTTTATCTAAATATAAAAAAGAGATTATTTTAACTAAATGAAGAATATTAAATAAAAAGTAGCACTTGATCTAGACTCACTTTGAACTAAAATAAACCTTCATGAAATAGCAAAAGTGCAAGCTCCTAATTACTTACTTCGACCGTGGAGGTTCCTAAAGTACAAAAGCGTCTCTCTCGAGCTCATGCTTCTGACTAACCTTAGGTTGATCGATTAAGACCTCTCGGCCAGTCGAAACCCCTAAGCTTGCTTTAGGTGGTGAACCCCTCTATTGGATTTGACTCCAATCCGGCAGATTTATGTCGTCCTCTCTCGAGGAGTGCATTCAACTCCTTTTATCCTTGAACGATCTACTCGTATCCGCAACCTCTCGGTCATTTAAGATACGGATCTAGGATCGAATAACAAATTCGCGAAATATGAATTCGATACAGAATAAATCAAAGATAAATCGATAGCGAGCAAAAATAGAGAGCTTGACACGTTTTTGAGAAAATAAATAAAGTTAGCTTTATTCAAAGTTTGTCTTGATCAAGTGCTGAGAAAATTAGCTACATGACATGAAAAGGGAGGTACATAAACAAGAAAACATAATTGCTAAAAGTAAATTGCTTGAAAACAAAACTAAGTTATGAATGAAAAGTACAAGAGAGAAATGCATTAAAAAAGGTAAACTAAGCTACAACAAAAGCCTAAAACTTGCTCCTCATCTTCCTCCTGAGCTTCTGGACTCATCTGCTATTTATAGATTTTTCTGCTTGGGAGTCATGCCCATTGGTCACGCCCGTGTCACGGGCGTGTACTTGTGAAATTCTCCAGAATTGTAGATGACGTTGTCCTCTTTCCGTTGACTGGTTGCACGTCCCGTAACTCTTCCTGGTTTGAAAGTTATGACCATTTGAAGTTCAGCTATCCGTGACCAAAAATGATCATTTTCTCCGTTTCAACTCCTGATAAGTCCAGCAAGCTCCAAATTGCTATTCGCAGCTCATATTGACCTGAAATATGAAATTAAAGCAATTAGAACCATAATTACTAAAATATAATTATAATCTTATTATTAATTAAATAAAAACTATATGAAAATAACTATAATTAGTGACTTATCAGCATCTACCTTCAGAGCTACTGTCTGAATGGCAACCAATCCTATAATTCTATTTTCCTAGCTATCGGGGAGTGTAAATGTGCAACCCTAGTTATACTAGTTGCTCTTTTAATTCATTATTCCTATGGTTTACGTTAGCCTAGGACTGCCCCAGGTATACCCCGTGAAGGGCTCTCAAGGGGCACTAGGAACCAAGACGGCGGCATTACGGCCCGAAGTTCCCTTTCGCAAGGCACTTATTGTTATTGGTTAATCTCCCTTAACCCGATCCCCTTTTAGTTACTTTAGATCTAACCCTAGAGTATTAAGACTCTTCCATTCCTATCCGGGGTGGACGATCTTTCGTCGTTCCCGTACTCCCTTATCCTAACCAGTCTCACACTCTACTTATCCTGACTTCTAATGATGAACTCAATCTTAACTTGCCCTACCAACCATCAACTACCAGAATTCCGTGGCTTTACTATATGCAGACCATCCTAAGCTATATGAGGTACACAAGGGGAGGTACACCAAATTATCTTCCAAATCTCCTATAATATTTACTGGAGGTCTAGCATATCATAATTTGTCTAAATCCAGAAACTTATAATTTTCCTAATTAATCTGATATTTATTTAATTTTCCCAAAGGACGGGCCATGGGCCATTTTAAACATGAACTACATGATCCTCCTAAGTAATGGCTACTCAAAAATCATGATCATTAAATAACAGCAAGATAACCTCAAATACAAATTTTCAGAATTTTACAGAAAGTATTTAGCCTCCAAATAATTTATCCAGTATAATCACGTTAATTCTATGTAATGAAGGAAGTACTGAAATTACTCATCGGAAAATTATAGGAAAATTACTAATCAGTATTATAGTAAAAAAAAGATCTTTGTGCAAAGAATCATAATTTTACTAGCTTGCTAAACACCACTAAAGATTTAATCAAATAATCAAGGTAAAACATACTTAATGAAGCAAGCCTTAGAATTAAACTTCCAAAAATCCCATAAAAATTCACAGAGATTTAAAACCATAACAAACGTTCTCTATCTAAATTTCATCAATTTCCAAGAAGTGTGTGTTCCATAATAAATTTTCTAAGCAAATCATACAAGCTACTAAATCGTTAATGAAGTACCCAAAATTATAATCTTAAAATTCATAGTAAAATATCCAGAGCTTGTACCATCCCTATAATTCACTTTACCCAAATCTCAACACTTTTCAATGTGATTTAGTGTCATTTCCTATCTCTACAAGTTTTGCACCCTAAACTAGGGTTAGGTTTTTAGGTATCCCAACGGTCTCCAAATCTACTAAGATTTCATCCAGAGAACTATATTGGCCCTATGGTTCTCTTCACCCAATTTCGGGTCAATCCAAGGTCATTTGACCCCATGACCTTCACAAACCACCAAGATCCATCCTTAGGGTTTGGCCTTGGATCTTAGGGCAAACTTACCCCGATCCACCTCAAACTCTATGAGGGGGTGCTAGAGAATATTACTAGCCAGTGGTAAAAATCTCAGCCTCTGTTGAGGTGATCTGACCACTCAAATCTCAAAAGTGCACCTTTAACCTAAGACCCCTTATTAGGGCAAAAGTTAGGTTTGATCACTTCTAATCCAAACCATCTCCAAATGAGATGAAAAATTATACAGAACCTTATGGTGAACCCATGGACCACTCACCAAAATTTGGGAGGGTTTGGAAATTATTTAACCATCTAATTAAATTCATCTAGGATTATTGAATTTTTCTAAACACTATAGAAAAACATTTTCCAAAAATTCTCATTTTTGGATCGTACCTAGATATAGGTAAGATTAGGCCACATCCCAAATTTGAAGTCATTTTGATGACTGCATTGGAGTGGGGAATTTTTCTAAGGTCAAGACGGCCCTCTGGATAGACCCCACCAAAACGGGTGCTTAGGTCTAACCAGGATTCCAAATCGAGTGAAATCAATTTTAAATTAAACTAGACTTCAAGGGCTACATTTTCTATGTTGACCATTTTTCCTTTAGAAGCCTCTAGATATTTTTCCCAAATTATTTAAAGTGACCGATATTTTCATTCAGAAATTACTTCACAAATAAAATCTAATTAAATGACACTGTTCATCTTCTTCTACAGCCCGAAACCAGAGCCCTGAAAACCTAATTTCCTGTAGCTTTTCCAAACTATTTCCCGGCCATCCAGCCATCTCCCTGGACGGCCACCACCACCACCACCTCTGTTGAGGTGAGGGCTATCGTCGGGCGGCGGCACAGCCGCCGGAGAGGCGGTTTCCGGCGAACCCGCCACCATGAAATTTTCAGAAAAACCACGAATATGCTCACCCGATCTGGATCTTTTGAGCCCGATATCTCTCCTAACGAATTCTAAGATCTATCCGCAGAAGAAGAGGGAGTGGAGGACCTTGTTCGCGGGCTGGAGGCGTGCAGAGCATCGGGAAGCCATTGGCGCGGTGGTGGCGTCGCCGGAAATTCTTCAACAGCAAGGGGGAAATCTGAAACAGTTTGATGGAGAGTGTAACCTTTTCCCCTTGCTCTTAGGAGTCTTTTATAGATCAGCAAGTGGGGAGGGGAAAGGATGAAACGTTCATGGCTCTTAATATTTCCCTTAATGACGTTTCGGTTATGACGAATGACAGTTGAATCGCTGGAGATGAAGAGGTGTTTGCCAGGTGGCGATTTCCTATTGGACCCACTTTTCCTTAATTATTAACATAATTAAAGTAGGAAACGACCCATAAATACTCTTGGTTTTCATTCCCATAGTCAGAATTTATTATGACGTCGGTTACGGAAATTTCTAGTCTGGCTGACGTTTCGGTCTTGGTCACGGGCGTGACACATAGGTCACGGGCGTGACAGGCCCTATTAGCCAATTCTGGGTTCGACGATCGTCGAACTGAGATCGACGATCGTCGAAGGGTGGTCACGGGCGTGACACTTGGGTCACGAGCGTGACAGGCCCGTGCGCCCAATTCTGGTTCGACGACTGTCGAACTGAAATCGACGATCGTCGAGCGTGGCCACGCCCTATGTCACGGGCGTGACATTGCGGGTCACGGGCGTGACATGCCTGGTGACTAATTCTGGGTCGACGACCGTCGAACTGAAATCGACGATCGTTGAACGTGGTCACGCCCTATGTCACGGGCGTGACATTGTGGGTCACGGGCGTGACATGCCCGTGTGGCCAATTCTTGGCCGACGACCGTTGAACTGAAATCGACGATCATCGAACGTGGTCACGCCCTATGTCACGGGTGTGACATTGCGGGTCACGGGCGTGATAGGCCATGAGGCAAAATCCGCGCCCGACGATCGTCTAACTGAGATCGACGATCGTCGAAGGAGTCACGCCCCAGGTCACGGGCGTGACACCTGGGTCACGGGCATGACAGGGCCGGGTTGAAAATTCTGCGTCCGACGATCGTCTCCCTAAGATCGACGAACGTCGAATGAGTCACGCCCTAGGTCACGGGTGTGACGGGTCGGTCACGGGCGTGACCAACCCGTGACCCGAATTCTTGGTCGCTTTATTTCAATTTTTGGGCTCCCTAGGGTTCTACCACAACCAACCGACTCCTAGGGGTCTAGCCGGAAATGGGATGTTACAAATCCCAATAAACAAAACAAAGATTTCGTCCCCGAAATCAAGGTTAAGCCTACGGGACTCAAATCGGGAAAAGAAGCTTGTAACATCCCATGAGAATTAAAGAAATTACATCTCTACGTTATGTTTGCTTTATGCGGTTTCAAATCTAAGATTAATTCGCCCACTTAACTAGGTATATACACCCTAATAAACAAAAGATTAGCCCCTATTCTTGAAATTTCAGTCCCATTGGTTTAAAACAGGAAGGCAAATTTATTGTCCAGAGGGGTTGTGAGGTATACCTGACGAAAAAGTTCCGGGTATTTTTGCCGCATCAAGTCCTGTGGCTCCCATGTATGCTCCTCCTGCCCATGAGTGTTCCACAGAACCTTGACTAACGGAACCTTCTTCCATCGCAAGACACGCACTGCTGTGTCGTCAATCCTGATAGGCTCTAAGTTGACTGACTGATCCGAGGCCACCGGGCCATCTGCCGAGGAAATCAGCTGCTCAGGGCGTAGCAGAGCCCTCCGAAGTGAGGAGACGTGGAAGACGTCATGCAATCCCGCTAACTCTGGCGGTAGCTCCAGTCTATAGGCTAAGGGGCTGATCCGCTCCAGGATCCTATAGGGCCCCATATATCTTGGACTGAGCTTCTTCCGTCCACGAACCCGCGAGACTCCGTGCATCAGCCGTATCTTCAAGAAAACCCGGTCTCCTACCTGGAACTCTACTTGGCGATGCCTCGCATCGTAGTATTTCGCCTATCTGCTCTGGGCTTCCAACATCCTGTCTCGGATCAATCTAATCTGAGCATCTGTATCTCCCACAAACTTCGAGCCTAGTGCCTGCGGATCCTCATCCTGAACCCATGATAGTGGGGTTCTGCACCTCCTTCCGTACAACGCTTCGTATGGAGCCATGCCTATGCTGGACTGATGAGCGTTGTTGTACGAAAACTCGACCAGTGGCAGCAATCTCTCCCAAGGCTCGCTACGGTCCAAAATACATAGTCGCAACAGATCCTCCAGTGTACGGTTGGTGCGCTCTGTCTGTCCGTCGGTCTGAGGGTGAAAAGCTGTGCTGAATGTCAACCGAGAACCCAGATGGGCCTGGACTGACCTCCATTCCCTGGATGTAAACCGCCCATCCCGATCCGAAACGATAGTCTTGGGCACCCCATGATAACGCACAAACTGCTCAATGAACCTCCGTACTAATACACTGACTGGTGCGCCCTTTGCCACTTGAATGAATCTGGCCACCTTTGTTAGCCTGTCCACTATCACCCAGATCGAGTCATTCCCCGCACGGGATCGAGGTAGCCCATGTATGAAGTCCATGGCTATATCCTCAAACTTCCACTCTGGCACTGGAAGCGGCTGCAGCAAACCTGCCGGGTTCCTACACTCCGCCTTCACGAGCTGGCAGGCCTCGCAATGCGTCACAAAATACGTAATATCTTTCTTCATACCCGGCCAGTACATCGTCCTCTTTATATCCTTTACCATCTTGGTGATCCCCGGGTGTACCGAATACCGGCTGCAGTGAGCTTCCGTCAAAATATCCTCCCGGATCCGTCCTCCTGCTGGTATGTAGACTCTGCCCCGGAAACACAGGAGCTCATCCCTCAAAGAGTAATCTCCTGTCGTGCCTTCCTCCAAGGCTCGGAATATCGGCTCAGCTCTCTCATCCAGCATCTGCCCATCTCTGATGCGGTCTCGAATGTCATCAGTAGTAGCCATCGACCCCAGGTACTCCATGTATAGCTCCGGGTCATCCTCAGACATTAGCGAAATCTGCATCTCCTCGAATGATCTAATCAACTCCAAGGCCATCAGCTGCGGGCCAACTCATGTCGTACTCGCTCTCCGGCTCAGAGCATCTGCGACCACGTTCGCCTTCCCCGGATGGTAGTGCATGGTATACTGGTAGTCCGACAGAAACTCCACCCAGCGTCTCTGGTTGATGTTTAACTCCTTCTGGGTGTCGACGTACTTCAGATTCTTGTGGTCGGAGAAGATATCACAATGTACCCCGTAGAGATAGTGCCGCCAGATCTTAAGAGCAAAAATGATTGCCCCCATCTCTAAATCATGCACGGGGTAGTTCTGCTCATGCTGCTTCAACTGACGGGAGGCGTAGGCTATTACGTGCCCGTTTTGCATCAGAACGACACCCATCCCCTGATAGGAAGCATCTGTATACACCTGGAATCCCTCCTTCCCTGATGGAAGAGAAAGGATGGGAGCCGAGGTGAGACGATCCTTTAGCTCCTGGAAGGCAGATTCGCATCGAGGCGTCCATATAAAAGGGGACTCCTTCTTCGTCAGAGACGTAAGAGGGAGGGAAATCTGAGAGAACCCCTCGACGAACTTTCGGTAGTAACCGGCAAGTCCCAAGAAACTTCGAACATCCGTGGCCGACTCTAGCGATGGCCAATCCCGTATTGCCTGGATCTTTGCAGGATCCACTGCCAGACCTGCTCCACTGATGACATGGCCCAGAAAGGCCACCTCCTTTAGCCAGAACTGGCACTTGCTGTACTTGGCATACATCTCATGCTCACGCAGCTTCCCCAAGGTCAAGGCCAGATGTCTCGCATGCTCCTCCTCCATCCTTGAATAGATGAGAATGTCGTCGATGAATACAATGACAAAGACGTCCAGATACTCCTCGAACACCCGATTCATCAAAGTCATGAATGCGGAGGGTGCATTCGTGAGCCCGAACAACATCACGGTAAACTCGTACAAGCCATATCTGCTGCTGAAGGCCGTCTTTGGGATGTCCTCCTCCCGAATACGAAGTTGGTAGTACCTTGACCTCAGATCCAGCTTTGAGAACCAATGGGATCCCTCCAGCTGGTCAAATAGCTCGTCTATCCTTGGTAAGGGATACGTGTTCCGGACTGTCAACCTGTTCAGATCCCGGTAATCTATGCACAATCGAAGGGTCCCGTTCTTCTTCTTAACGAACAGCACTGGAGCTCCCCATGGCGAAGAGCTAGGCCGAACGAACCCGGCCTCCACTAACTCCTGAAGCTGGCTTCGGAATTCCACCAACTCCTTTGGGGCCATTCGATAGGGAGCTCTGGATACCGGCTTAGCCCCCGGTACGAGCTGAATCTGAAAGTCCTTCTCTCGGTGCGGGGGTAACCCTGGTAGCTTATCTGGAAACACGTCGGCGAAGTCCCACACTACTGGAATATCTGCAATGGAGTCCTTGGCTACGACCGCCTCAAAGAGGACCTGATAAACTTCTTCCCCCTGCAGGTGGGCCTTAACGGCCTGCACAGACGATAGTAAGGTACGAGGTGCTGGTATAATACCTTCGATAACAATGAAGGAGTCGCCGTGCCTCATAGTGATCCTCTTCGCCACGCAATCGATCTGTGCATGGTTCCAATAAAGCCAAGTCATGCCCAGAATCAGATCGTAATCTGGCATCTTCAGAACCGTCGCTGGTGCCTCAAACGCCTTCCTGCCGATCCTCGCTTCCATATTACAATGAGCAGAGGTCAATATCTCTGATCCATCGGGTAGGCGCACCCTCATCATCTTCCCGATGAATGGATCCACTCCTGCCAGTCCTTTCATGAAATCCTCCGACACGAATGATTGCGACGCACCAGTGTCGAAGAGGGTGTGAGCGGGCTTGCCGCTCACGAAGACTATGCCTGGGGTAATTAAATGTCTTAGTATTCTTATTGTAGTTTATCTTCTCTTAATTTCTAGCCAGGTTATGTTTAAAATATTAGTTTATATGAAGAAAATTTACAAGTACTGCCATACCTGTGATAACCTGCTCCGGGTTCCGGGGCTGTGTCAGGTCTAGAGCATACACCTGCTCCCTCTCTGGCCTGCGGCCACGATCCTGAAATCCTCATCCTCGGTCCTGTCCTCGTCCGCCAAACTGTCGGGGAGGTGGAGCGCCCTGATGTGCTGGTGGGGGTGCTCGCCTCACAGGGCAATTCCTCTTGATATGCCCCGGCTGGTTGCACTGAAAGCATACCGGTGGCTGCTCTGCCATCCTTGGCATTTCCAGCATCTGTATAGGCTGGGGAGCCAATACCCCCTAACTCCTCTGCTCCTGCCCAAACTCATGACGAGGCTGATCCCCGTTCCTTCTCTCTCCAATAACCTGGCCTCGAGGATGGTCTCTATGTCCTCCAATCACTGTATCATCAGCCGGTCTCTTCCGGCTCCTTACTGTAAGCTGATCTGCCTCTCTCTTCTTAGCCATCTCACGAATCCTGGCCAGACTCCCCTCTGAGACGAAAAGGAGGGCCTGCCTCATGTCATCTTACAGCCCCTTATAAAACCTCTGGGCATAGCCAGCATCGTCTAACTGGTAAGCGTCCGCATAACGGGCCAGGTGAGTGAACTCCTGATAGTACTCCACCACAGTCCTGTTCCCCTGCCTCAACCGCAGGAACCTATCCTCCAGGTCATCTCTCGCCGACTGAGGTACAAAATGTCCCAAGAGCGCTGCTCTGAACTCCTCCCAAGTAATATCAGCACAGTCCATCCCTACAAAGGTGGTGTCCAGCTGAGATTTCCACCATCTCTTTCCGTGTGACTCTAAGCAGGAGACTGCCAAAGCGACTGCCTCCTCTATGGGGCATCGAATCCCTGCCAGCATCTCGTAAATGGTGTCCAACCACTCCTCCGTACGTACTGCAGACTCCGTCCCCTGGTAGGATGGAGGGGAAAGTCCTCGGAAGACCGTCATCCAATTGGCCCCGGGGTTTGGCTGTGGGGCCGGGGCTTGCTGAGCTCTGAAGGCCTCCAGGATGGCCGTCAGTGTTTGCCCCATCTCCGTCTGCTGGAACGGAACTGGTGCTGGCGGAGTCGGGACCACATTCGGAGCCTGAGGTGTCCCCTGCTGCGATGACGGGAGGCGTAGGCTATTACGTGCCCGTTCTGCATCAGAACGACACCCATCCCCTGATAGGAAGCATCTGTATACACCTGGAATCCCTCCTTCCCTGATGGAAGAGCAAGGATGGGAGCCGAGGTGAGATGATCCTTTAGCTCCTGGAAGGCAGATTCGCATCGAGGCGTCCATATAAAAGGGGACTCCTTCTTTGTCAGAGACGTAAGAGGGAGGGCAATCTGAGAGAACCCCTCGACGAACTTCCGGTAGTAACCGGCAAGTCCCAAGAAACTTTGAATATCCGTGGCCGACTTTAGCGATGGCCAATCCCGTACTGCCTGGATCTTTGCAGGATCCACTGCCAGACCTGCTCCACTGATGACATGGCCCAGAAAGGCCACCTCCTTTAGCCAGAACTGGCACTTGCTGTACTTGGCATACATCTCATGCTCACGCAGCTTCCCCAAGGTCAAGGCCAGATGTCTCGCGTGCTCCTCCTCCGTCCTTGAATAGATGAGAATGTCGTCGATGAATATAATGACAAAGACGTCCAGATACTCCTCGAACACCCGATTCATCAAAGTCATGAATGCGGAGGGTGCATTCGTGAGCCCGAACGGCATCACGGTAAACTCGTACAAGCCATATATGCTACTGAAGGCCGTCTTCGGGATGTCCTCCTCCCGAATATGAAGTTGGTAGTACCCTGACCTCAGATCCAGCTTTGAGAACCAATGGGCTCCCTCCAGCTGGTCAAATAGCTCGTCTATCCTTGGTAAGGGATACGTGTTCCGGACTGTCAACCTGTTCAGAGCCCGGTAATCTATGCACAATTGAAGGGTCCCGTCCTTCTTCTTAACGAACAGCACCGGAGCTCCCCATGGTGAAGAGCTAGGCCGAACGAACCCGGCCTCCACTAACTCCTGAAGCTGGCTTCGGAATTCCACCAACTCCTTTGGGGCCATTCGATAGGGAGCTCTGGATACCGGCTTAGCCTCCGGTACGAGCTGAATCTGAAAGTCCTTCTCTCGGTGCGGGGGTAACCCTGGTAGCTTCTCTGGAAACACGTCGGCGAAGTCCCGCACTACTGGAATATCTGCATTGGAGTCCTTGGCTACGACCGCCTCAAAGAGGACTTGATAAACTTCTTCCCCCTGCAGGTGGGCCTTAACGGCCTGCACAGACGATAGTAAGGTACTGGGTGCTGGTATAATACCTTTGATAACAATGAAGGAGTCGCCGTGCCTCACGATGATCCTCTTCGCCACGCAATCGATCTGGGCATGGTTCCAATACAACCAAGTCATGCCCAGAATCAGATCATAATCTGGCATCTTCAGAATCGTCGCTGGTGCCTCAAACGCCTTCCCACCGATCCTCGCTTCCATATTACAATGAGTAGAGGTCAATATCTCTGATCCATCGGGTAGGCGCACCCTCATCATCTTCCCGGTGAATGGCTCCACTCCTGCCAGTCCTTTCACGAAATCCTCCGACACGAATGATTGCAACGCACCAGTGTCGAAGAGGGTGTGAGCGGGCTTGCCGCTCACGAAGACTATGCCTGGGGTAATTAAATGTCTTAGTATTCTTATTGTAGTTTATCTTCTCTTAATTTCTAGCCAGGTTATGTTTAAAATAGTAGTTTATATGAAGAAAATTTACAAGTACTGCCATACCTGTGATAACCTACTCCGGGTTCCGGGGCTGTGTCAGGTCTAGAGCATACACCTGCTCCCTCTCTGGCCTGCGATCACGATCCTGAAATCCTCGTCCTCGGTCCTGTCCTCGTCCTCCAAACTGTCGGGGAGGTGGAGCGCCCTGATGTGCTGGTGGGGGTGCTCGCCTCACAGGGCAGTTCCTCTTGATATGCCCCGGCTGGTTGCACTGAAAGCATACCGGTGGCTGCTCTACCGTCCTTGGCATTTCCAGCATCTGTATAGGCTGGGGAGCCAATACCCCTTGACTCCTCTGCTCTTGCCCAAACTCTTGATGAGGCTGATCCCCGTTCCTTCTCTCTCCAATAACCTGGCCTCAAGGACGGTTTCTACGTCCTCCAATCACTGTATCATCAGCCAGTATCTTCCGTCTCCTTACTGTAAGCTGATCCGCCTCTCTCTTCTTAGCCATCTCCAGAATCCTGGCCAGACTCCCCTCTGAGACAAAAAGGAGGGCCTGCCTCATGTCATCTTGCAGCCCCTTATAAAACCTCCGTGCATAGCCAGCATCGTCTAACAGGTAAGCGTCCGCATAACGGGCCAGGTGAGTGAACTCCTGATAGTACTCCACCACAGTCCTGTTCCCCTACCTCAACCGCAGGAACCTATCCTCCAGGTCATCTCTCGCCGACTGAGGTACAAAATGTCCCAAGAGCGCTGCTCTGAACTCCTCCCAAGTAATATCAGCACAGTCCATCCCTGCAAAGGTGGTGTCTAGCTGAGATTTCCACCATCTCTTTCTGTGTGACTCTAAGCAGGAGACTGCCAAAGAGACTGCCTCCTCCGTGGGGCATCGAATCCCTGCCAGCATCTCGTAAATGGTGTCCAACCACTCCTCCGTATGTACTGCAGACTCAGTCCCCTGGTAGGATGGAGGGGAAAGTCCTCGGAAGACCGTCATCCAATTGGCCCCGGGGTTTGGCTGTGGGGCCGTGAAGGATCAAGCGCATACCCAACTGCACCAAAAGCCCGGACTGTTGGAGAGGGCGCTACTTAATTTTTTATATAAGTAGCAGAGCGCCACGGGTCAAGTGAAGGAATGCCGGACCCAACAATCCCCCCCGGCGTCCAGCACAACCCGTCGGCTCAGAGGTGGGGTTACCACATGGCCCACACGGCTCAGAGGTGGGGTTACCACATGTCCACGGTTGCCTGACCCACCGGACCCACACAGGTAGAAGGGAAAATCAGGATTTAATAGCGCCCCCTCGGTCTTGAACCCGTAACCTCCCTCTGATACCAATTGAAGGATCAAGCGCATACCCAACTGCACCAAAAGCCCGGACTGTTGGAGAGGGCGCTACTTAATTTTTTATATAAGTAGCAGAGCGCCACGGGTCAAGTGAAGGAACGCCGGACCCAACAGGCCGGGGCTTGCTGAGCTCTGAAGGCCTCTAGGATGGCCGTCAGTGTTTGCCCCATCTCCGTCTGCTGGAACGGAACTGGTGCTGGCGGAGTCGGGACCACATTCGGAGCCTGAGGTGTCCCCTGCTGCGATGTAGGGTTCGTCGCAGGCTACAAGTAAAAATTCCATTTGTTAGAGAGCGAATGAATGGAATTTAAGAAGAGTTAGGATGGACTTTCATATGTGATTTCCCTTATGGGCACACCACTGCTTCCGCTGCTAGTTTGTCTGCAAACTAAGCTCGCACGGGGGTGGCCCAAGGTTTTTGTGGACTACTTCTCTTTCGATCGAGGTTCGCTCTGATATCACTTGTAAGACCCCTTTTTTTTTCTTTTTCAACCACCGGGGTCTTAGCCCAGAATTGCCGCTTTGCGGTGGCACCGACTCACGGGAAGGCAACCACTACAAAACGCCAATTCTGCCGGCCTTTTTCGATCACAAGAGAGAGAAGCATTTATACAAAAATGTAAACAAGTCCACAGAAACATGTAAATAAAAGTGAAATCACATCTAGTCCATCAATAGATAATAATAGAAAAATAGATAAATGGGCTCGAGCCCAGTCCATCAGAGTCCTCACTACAAGTCGCTCATCGCGGAAGCTAAGAAACTACTAATCACTCACAGAGCTGGTCGCAGGCGCACCGGTGCTAGACTGTCCCACCTCCATGCGCACCGTACTCCGCTGGTGCTGGTCCCTGCACTGCTGGTCCCTGTCTCCCATCCAGAGCTCCTGTAATGTTGTGGTTCGAAAACCATTAGTCATAAAGACTAAGCCCTATCATCCCCTACCCCTCCCACCACGGCTCCTAAGCACCGGGCGGAGAGGAGGAAAGGGAAGCTACAAAAGTGGAGAATAATCAAGCAGGTGCCAGGGAAGCTAATCTAGTAGTTATTTAGAATGAATTAGGTCTAACAATCCTACGACAGTAAGTAATATGGAGAGCAGTTAATAAGTACCAATTTGTATAAAAAGACAGCTAGAGAACAGTAAGTAAACAAGCAAGTAAATAAGTATGTAACCTTAACTTATATGAATGCCCATACAAACTTATAAGTTAAGGGGTCTTCTGCAAGGCTCCCATCGTATAAAAAGTCCCATACCGATTTATATGTTGGGGTGTCGGTTGTATGCAATTATGTGTGTTGTGATATGCTATGCCATGATTCATGCAAGTGCAACTCACGCACACGACTCTATGCGCACAGACCTTTAGTTCCCCTTGTTCGGGCAGCTAGCTTCACTCCCAGGAACCTCCGTAGTGGCAAACGGAGACAGTGGGTCGGGCCCCCCACTCCTAGGCGGGCATCCACACTACCAGGCCTAGCCCTTCTGTATGCCCCTAGAAGAACACAACCTAGAGTATCCGCGTACTACTGCTGGTTGTACCCACCAGACTTTCTTTGGCTAAGTGTCCCACACCGCCGAGTCAGCGTACCGATGTCGGTGTGAACGACAATCAGATACCAAAGACCCACCACCTTTATTCTGTACTCCAACCATCGAGCCCTCGGCCCCCCGGACAGTCCGTCCGTGCATCTACCTTCAGAGCTACTGTCTAAATGGCAACCAATCCTATAATTCTACTTTCCTAGCTATCGGGGAGTGTAAATGTGCAACCCTAGTTATACTAGTTGCTCTTTTAATTCATTATTCCTATGGTTTACGTTAGCCCAGGACTGCCCCCGGTATACCCCGTGAAGGGCTCTCAAGGGGCACTAGGAACCAAGACGGCGGCATTACGGCCCGAAGTTCCCTTTCGCAAGGCACTTATTGTTATTGGTTAATCTCCCTTAACCCGATCCCCTTTTAGTTACTTTAGATCTAACCCTAGAGTATTAAGACTCTTCCATTCCTATCCGGGGTGGACGATCTTTCGTCGTTCCCGTACTCCCTTATCCTAACCAGTCTCACACTCTACTTATCCTGACTTCCAATGATGAACTCAATCTTAACATGCCCTATCAACCATCAACTACCAGAATTCCGTGGCTTTACTATATGCAGACCATCCTGAGCTATATGAGGTACACAAGGGGAGGTACACCAAATTATCTTCCAAATCTCCTATAATATTTACTGGAGGTCTAGCATATCATAATTTGTCTAAATCCAGAAACTTATAATTTTCCTAATTAATCTGATATTTATTTAATTTTCCCAAAGGACGGGCCATGGGCCATTTTAAACATGAACTACATGATCCTCCTAAGTAATGGCTACTCAAAAATCATGATCATTAAATAACAGCAAGATAACCTCAAATACAAATTTCCAGAATTTTACAGAAAGTATTTAGCCTCCAAATAATTTATCCAGTATAATCACGTTAATTCTATGTAATGAAGGAAGTACTGAAATTACTCATCGGAAAATTATAGGAAAATTACTAATTAGTAGTATGGTATAAAAAAGATCTTTGTGCAAAGAATCATAATTTTACTAGCTTGCTAAACACCACTAAAGATTTAATCAAATAATCAAGGTAAAACATACTTAATGAAGCAAGCCTTAGAATTAAACTTCCAAAAATCCCATAAAAATTCACAGAGATTTAAAACCATAACAAACGTTCTCTGTCTAAATTTCATCAATTTCCAGGAAGTGTGTGTTCCATAATAAATTTTCTAAGCAAATCATACAAGCTACTAAATCGTTAATGAAGTACCCAAAATAATAATCTTAAAATTCATTGTAAAATATCCAGAGCTTGTACCATCCCTATAATTTACTCTACCCAAATCTCAACACTTTTCAATGTGATTTAGTGTCATTTCCTATCTCTACAAGTTTTGCACCCTAAACTAGGGTTAGGTTTTTAGGTATCCCAACGGTCTCCAAATCTACTAAGATTTCATCCAGAGAACTATATTGACCCTATGGTTTCTTCACCCAATTTCGGGTCAATCCAAGGTCATTTGACCCCATGACCTTCACAAACCACCAAGATCCATCCTTAGGGTTTGGCCTTGGATCTTAGGGCAAACTTACCCCGATCCATCTCAAACTCTATGAGGGGGTGCTAGAGAATATTACTAGCCAGTGGTAAAAATCTCAGCCTCTGTTGAGGTGATCTGACCACTCAAATCTCAAAAGTGCACCTTTAACCTAAGACCCCTTATTAGGGCAAAAGTTAGGTTTGATCACTTCTAATCCAAACCATCTCCAAATGAGATGAAAAATTATACAGAACCTTATGGTGAACCCAGGGACCACTCACCAAAATTTGGGAGGGTTTGGAAATTATTTAACCATCTAATTAAATTCGTCTAGGATTATTGAATTTTTCTAAAAACTATAGAAAAACATTTTCCAAAAATTCTCATTTTTGGATCGTACCTAGATATAGGTAAGATTAGGCCACACCCCAAATTTCAAGTCATTTTGATGACTGGATTGGAGTGGGGAATTTTTCTAAGGTCAAGACGGCCCTCTGGATAGACCCCACCAAAAAGGGTGCTGAGGTCTAACCAGGATTCCAAATCGAGTGAAATCAATTTTAAATTAAACTAGACTTCAAGGGAATCATTTTCTATGTTGACCACTTTTCCTTTAGGAGCCTCTAGATATTTTTCCCAAATTATTTAAAGTGACAGATATTTTTATTCAGAAATTGCTTCACAAATAAAATCTAATTAAATGGCACTGTTCATCTTCTTCTACAGCCCGAAACCAGAGCCCTGAAAACCTAATTTCCTGTAGCTTTTCCAAACTATTTCCCGGCCATCCAGCCATCTCCCTGGCCGGCCACCACCACCACCACCTCTGTTGAGGTGAGGGCTATCGTCGGGCGGCGGCACGGCTGCCGGAGAGGCGGTTTCCGGCGAACCCGCCACCATGAAATTTTCGGAAAAACCACGAATATGCTCACCCGATCTGGCTCTTTTGAGCCCGATATCTCTCCTAATGATTTCTAAGATCTATCTGCAGAAGAAGAGGGAGGGGAGGACCTTGTTCGCGGGCTGGAGGTGTGCAGAGCATCGGGAAGCCATTGGCGCGGTGGTGGCGTCGCCGGAAATTCTTCAACAGCAAGGGGGAAATCTGAAACAGTTTGATGGAGAGTGTAACCTTTTCCCCTTGCTCTTAGGAGTCTTTTATAGATCAACAAGTGGGGAGGGGAAAGGATGAAACTTTCATGGCTCTTAATATTTCCCTTAATGACGTTTCGGTTATGACGAATGGCAGTTGAAACGCTGGAGATGAAGAGGTGTTTGCCAGGTGACGATTTCCTATTGGACCCACTTTTCCTTAATTATTAACATAATTAAAGTAGGAAACGACCCATAAATACTCTTGGTTTTCATTCCCATAGTCAGAATTTATTATGGCGTCGGTTACGGAAATTTCCAGTCTGGCTGACGTTTTGGTCTTGGTCACGGGCGTGACACATAGGTCACGGGCGTGACAGGCCCGGTTAGACAATTCTGGGTTCGACGATCGTCGAACTGAGATCGACGATCGTCGAAGGGTGGACACGGGCATGACACTTGGGTCACGGGCGTGACAGGCCCGTGCGCCCAATTCTGGTTCGACGACCGTCGAACTGAAATCGACGATCGTCGAGCGTGGTCACGCCCTATGTCACGGGCGTGACATTGCGGGTCACGGGCGTGACATGCCTGGTGACTAATTCTGGGTCGACGACCGTCGAACTGAAATCGACGATCGTCGAACGTGGTCACACCCTATGTCACGGGCGTGACATTTTGGGTCACGGGCGTGACATGCCCGTGTGGTCAATTCTTGGCCGACGACCGTCGAACTGAAATCGACGATCATCGAACGTGGTCACGCCCTATGTCACGGGCGTGACATTACGGGTCACGGGCGTGACAGGCCATGAGGCAAATTCCGCGCCCGACGATCGTCTAATTGAGATCGACGATCGTCGAAGGAGTCACGCCCCAGGTCACGGGCGTGACACCTGGGTCACGGGCATAACAGGGCTGGGTTGAAAATTCTGCGTCCGACGATCGTCTCCCTGAGATCGACGATCGTCGAATTAGTCACGCCCTAGGTCACGGGCGTAACGGGTCGGTCACGGGCGTGACCAACCCGTGACCCTAATTCTTGGTCGCTTTATTTCAATTTTTGGGCTCCCTAGGGTTCTACCACAACCAACCGACTTCTAGGGGTCTAGTCGGAAATGGGATGTTACACAGTGAGAGTGTCTTCATGGCACCTTATGAGGAAATCCGCGTGGAAAATTATGGTCACTTTTCTAGCGGCCATAATCGGAAGCAGGAACCTAAGGCCAAGCCTGTTACACTGAGAAACCAAGAGGTGATGAAATCATGCGACTGTGGTCATCATGATGCCTCCACCTCCAGGTCCAAGGCCCCGGTTGTACCCTACGTTCCAAGGGTGAAGCAGGTGCCTAAGAGAAAGTATAATAGGTTTGACTGCTGGTGCTGTGACAAAGTTGGTCACTTTGTCATGGATTGCTGGTTTAATCCGAGGAATACCGAGACTCCATATGTTGGCAATGCGAGGCCGACCACTCGTAGGGCTAACCACTCGAGGGGGAGTATGCTAACAAGGAATCTAGGACCCAAGTGCGATTGGGTTCCTAAGGCAAATTAGTTCTGTTTTGCAGGAATGTCCAAAGGCCACCAAAACTCCCATATGGTATTTGGACAGTGGATGCTCCCGTCATATGACTGGGACAAGAAGCCTGCTGCAGGAGTACTCTCCAGTCGAGAATGGACCCAAAGTCATCTTTGGGGGATCTGATCGGGGAGTCACCAGAGGTTATGGTATGATTTCCAACGGTATACTCTCTATCACCGACGTAGCTTATGTTGAAGGGTTAAATCATAACCTGATCAGTGTAAGCCAGTTATGTGATAAAGGGTATGATGTTAAGTTCTGCAAGGATAAATGCCTGAAAATATCATGTGCCTCTTCGGAGACGGTATTAACCGGCATTAGGAGCAGAAATATTTTCTGTTTAGATTTTCTCAGTCTAGATTCTTCTACCCCCGTATGCCTAGTAGCAAAAGGCAGTGCATCTCTTTATGAATAATGGCACAAGAGATTGGCACATATTAATTACAAGACAATTAATATGCTGTTTTCCAAAGATTTAGTAACGGATGCTCCCATTATTAAGTGCATCAAAGATAGTCCCTGTCCTGCATGCCAGATGGGCAAACAGACTCGGGCTACCTTTAAGGGCATCTCAGACAAACACTCCTCCAGATGTCTTTATCTTCTGCACATGGACTTGTTTGGTCCAATGCAAGTTCATAGCTTAGGAGGGAAGTCTTATACGCTAGTGATTGTAGATGATCACTCTCAGTTTACTTGGGTGTTCTTTTTAAAACGCAAGTCTGATACGTTTGACATCTTCACCAGCTTTGTCAAGCAGATTCAGAACGAACTTAACTGCTCAGTGGTCAAAATCAGAAGAGACCATGGAACAGAGTTCGAGTCTGGTGCTATGACAGAGTTCTGTGAAGAACTTGGTATCTTTAATGAGTTTTCCTCCCCACGCACTCCTCATTAAAACAGAGTTGCGGAGAGGAGAAATAGAACACTCATTGAAGCCTATACGATATGTTGAATGATGCTTCACTCCTAGAATACTTCTGGGCCGAGGCTGTCAATACGGCTTGTCATGTTCAAAACCGGGCGTTGATCAACAAAAGTCATCGTAAGACGCCCTACAAGCTACTGAAAGGCAGGAAACCAACCATGTCCTATTTGAGGATCTTTGGTTGCAGATGTTATGTACTGAATAATGGGAAGTACCCGCGTACTAAGTTTGGTGAAAAATGCTTCGAAGGCATATTCATGGGCTATAGTAGCCATAGCCGGGCTTATAGAGTTTTCAACAAGAAAACCCTAGTGGTAGAGGAATCAATAAATGTTGTATTTGATGAAGGAAGTTTGCTTAATTGCAAGTCTTCTAGTTGTCTTCTTGAAGATGCAGGTGCCAGACTCGAAAAGCTACACCTGGATGAGCCCGAGAAAGATGCAACTCCAAAATACGTCAAGGTCTCCACCTCAACGCCGATCGGAGAGGATGAAGATCCGGATGGAGCAGTCCTCCCTGAAGAGGAAGGAGCCCCAGAAATTGCTAGAGCTCCTGATGCATGACTTCTAGAGCTCCGACACGTGAGGGATTATCCCAGAAATCAAATCATTGGAGATCCCCGAGACGGTGTCAGAACTCGCCGAGGTACTCTTAACGAGATTCTGCATTTTAGCTTCCTGTCGCAGGTTGAGCCAAAGAAGTTCGACGAAGCGAACAAAGATGCGTCATGGATTTTGGCCATGCAAGATGAGCTGCATCAATTCGAAAGATGCAAAGTCTGGACGCTGGTTCCCAGACCTAAGACGCAAAACGTGATTGGCACCAAATGGATCTTCAGAAACAAGATGGATGAACACTGGGTCATCATCAAGAACAAGGACAGACTAGTGACTCAAGGATACAGACAGGAGGAGGGGATTGACTTCTACCAGACGTTTGCACCAGTTGCACGGCTCGAGGCAATCCGACTGTTCCTAGCCTATGCCTCTCACAAAGGATTCACTGTCAATCAGATGGACGTGAAATCGGCATTTTTAAATGGAGACTTGAAAGAGGAAGTATATGTCGCTCAACCCCCAGGTTTTGTCACTCCCACTTATCCTAATCATGTATACTTTCTTAATAAAGCTCTATATGGGTTAAAACAAGCTCCTCGAGCTTGGTATGAGACCTTGTCTAGCTTTCTTCTTGAGAACAAGTTCTCCAGAGGAAAAATAGACAAGACATTGTTTCTCAGGGAAGTCAAAGGCAAGATCTTGCTGGTGCAAATCTATGTCGACGACATTATATTCGGCTCAATGGACAACAATCTTTGCAAAAAGTTTTCTAAACTTATGCAAGGAAAGTTTGAAATGAGCAGTATGAGAGAGCTAAAGTATTTCTTGGGACTTCAAGTGAAACAGTCTGAGAAGGGAATTTTCATTTCTCAGACGAAGTTCACCAATGAACTCCTCATGAAATTCGGAATGGAGAATGCAACCTCTATGAGGACTCAAATGGGATCCACCATGTCTCTGGATAAGGATGAGAAAGGGAAACCTTTTGATGAAACCAAATACAGAAGCATCATTGGATCCCTGCTCTACCTTACTGCAAGTAGACCGGATATCCTGTTCTCCACATGTGTTTGTGCAAGATATCAAGTGAACACTAAGGAATCTCATTATATCGCTGCAAATCGAATTCTTAGATACCTTAAAGGTACCCTTAATCTTGGCTTGTGGTACCCGAGAAACAATGATGTCGAGCTAATAGATTTTTCAGATGCCGATTTTGCAGGGAGTAGGGATGACAGGAAAAGCACTTCCGGGACGTGTCAATTCCTCGGAAGAAGGCTTATCTCATGGAACAACAAGAATCAAAATTGTGTAGCAACTTCCACAGCAGAGTCTGAGTACATCTCAGTTGGCAGCTGTTGCGCACAACTCCTTTGGATCAGAAACCAGTTAGCTGATTATGACCTTCAGTTCAAGGAAGTACCAATGTACTGCGACTCCTCCAGTACAATCGCCATAGCAAACAATCCAGTATCGCACAGCAGGACGAAGAATATTGAAGTGCGCTACCACTTCATTTGGGAGCACGTGGAGAACAATGACATCTCTCTCTGCTATGTCCCCACGGACAAGCAGATTGAAGATATTTTCACAAAGCCCTTAGACGAGGCCAAGTTCAGTCTTTTCAAAACTGAATTGGGGATGCTAAACTATGAGGAATGAAGACTACAGAAGCTCCAGGCTCGTGCATCTAGGGGGAGCCTCTGCCAGGAACTCAAGGGTAAGCACAGGTGCAAGAACCGAGGGGGAGCATGGTGTCAAATGCAACAGACCCAGATTTGCAGAAGCTGAAAAGGTGGAGATTACCCTCTCGGCTAAGGTGCTAAGGTGTATGCTCCAAATGCTCTAAAGATAATGGTATGGAATTTCAACTCACTCTCGTTTTTCAAAGTTGTGTTTTCTTCCAAGCCATTTTATTCACCTTAGCTAGTAGGGTTTAGGCTTCTTCAAATAGGGGGAGATTGTTGGGTATTGTATCGACAATGTACCAAATTTGAAGAAGCCCCTGAACAAGCTAAGGTGAATTGACAATGTATTTGATTACTTGTCTTCAAGTTGTGCTTGTAGCTATTCATCGCTAAGTACACACCAATGTTAGGGTGCAGTAGGTCAATATACACGGGTCTGTGCAACGTAATCCCTCGTTGAGCAGATTAGTGTGTTGGCTTACGTGTACTCTCTCTATTGGAGTGTACTTATTTTCAAGCACAGGGTTATGTAAGATCAAGAGCAGACAAGGAGCAAGGATGTGCCAAAGACCAACTCACGGGAAGAAAGATGAAAATCGTCTAAGTACAAATCGACGAGAATCACTAAGTGATTCTCTCCGATTCGACGAGTATTCTCGCCGAATCGTCGAGAATCACGAACTGATTCTCGCCGAATGCTGCCGGTTGTCTCGAAGCCTCCTTGAATTCTTCTAAGGCAGAATCGTCGAGAATCACGATGTGATTCTCGCAGATTCGTCGAGAATCACGAAGTGATTCTCGCCGATTCGTCGAGAATGACTCTGCATTCTCGACGATTCGGCGAGATTCTCGCCGATTCGTCGAGAATGACTCTACATTCTCGACGATTCGGCGAGAATCAATTGTGATTCTCGCCGATTCTCACCGGCTTGTGTTATCAGTGGAGATTGAATTCTGTTAAGTAGAATTCGGCGAGAATCGTAGTTGATTCTCGCCGATTCGGCGAGAATCACCTACGATTCTCGCCGAATTTGACTTGGGCAAATTCCTGCTGTTCTCTGGACCGATCCAAGTTACCTGGATTATTTCGAACCAGACTTAGGTCTTCTTGTTGGTGGGGACCACAACGGTCATGGGGAATGACCTAATGTATAAATACCTCTGTATGGTTTAGCGGAAAATAGATGAATATACGAATACACGATTCAAAAAGAAAGGCCGCCGACGTGACCTAGATCGCGCATCTTGCTCCGCCGCCGTCGTCGCCGCTCGTGCAGTTAGTCGCCGTTGCTGATCACGGTTTCTTCATGATCTCCGGCGACAGAAGCTTAGCCTAGCACAGCGTCTCACGCGTCTAACCAGAGATCTTTTGTCTCTTGATTCGTAGATCGGGAAAACCATCCCCTTCCGAATCGATCGAGACGATCGATCCTAGTGTGACCGTTGGAAGACCTTGCTTCCTTTGCTACGAAGGTTGAATCTCCATTGCATCGCCGCAGCACTCCGTTGCCGCCGCCAATCCCGAGAGCCAAGCCACCGCCCTTTGCCGCCGCCGATTTCGGGGAGATTCTCTCCAAGAGAGATCTAGGGTTGTGGACTCTTCGTTGACTTCAAGAACACGTCGTCGAACGAAGAGGGACACCTTAGTCTCCATAAGTTGTTTGTATTTCTAATACATTCTATTTTCAATTTCGTTGTAAAGGAACGATTGGTTCCTAGTTATAAGGGTTGGGTGCAACCCGTGGTGTGGGAGTGGTGACTCCTACGTGTGGAAGGGTTCCTTCCGTTAGTGCAAGGATTGGATTTCAATCCTGTTGGTGAAGTGACCGAGTCGTCCCTGGTTGGGAGATAGGTCGAAGGGGGAAAGTGGACGTACCCAAATCGGGGAACCACTATAAATTGCTTGAGTCTTTTCTGTGCTGTGTTGTTTGATTTATTTGTGCAGGTAAAACTTTAATTCCGCAAAAATGCTACAAGACACCTATTCCCTCCCCCCATAGGTGAAGCTAGTTGGCACTAGGTGGACTTTCAGTCTTTGTGGTCAAATTTGGCCCGGATGGCACTGTGGACCGTTATAAAGCTCGCCTAGTGGCTAAAGGCTTTACTCAGACCTATGGAGTTGATTACTTTGATACCTTTTCTCCCGTGGTTCGTCTCAGCAATATACGGGTCCTTCTCCCTGTGACAGTCAATAAAGACTGGCCAATTTGCCAGCTGGATGTTAAGAATGCCTTCCTTTATGGTGACCTTCAGGAAGCCGTCTACATGGAGCAACCTCCTGGGTATGTTGCTCAGGGGGAGACACGCGTATGCCGACTGTAGAAGGCAATCTATGGCCTCAAGTAGAGCCCTCGAGCTTGGTTTGACAAGTTCAGCGGTATCGTGGCGGCTGTTGGTTTTGCGCACAGCTCTGCCGACCACTCTCTATTTATTCGCAAAACCTCCTCGGGACTGGTGGTTCTTGCTGTGTATGTTGATGATATTCTTCTCACTGGCGATGACCAGGAAGAGGTAGCCCTGACAAAGCGGCATCTTCGTCAACATCTGGTCACGAAAGACATGGGCTCTCCAAAGTACTTTTTGGGGATCGAGATCTTTCGAAAGCCCAACTCATTGGTCCTTTCCCAACGTAAGTATGCCCTTGATCTTCTAAAAGAAGCAGGATTGACTGGGGCCAAACCTGCCCGGTGCCCTATGACTATTGGAGAGGATAAAACCTGGACAAATGATTCACCTCTTCTTTCAGATACTACGCAGTACAGGCGTCTTGTTGGTAAGCTCATATACCTCACAGTGACCAGGCCCGACATTTCCTATGCTATGGGGAAGGTGAGTCAATTCATGCAAGCTCCCAGGGAATGCCATCTACAGTCCGCCTTGCGGATCTTGGAGTACGTCAAAGCAGCCCCTGGGAAAGGACTGCTCTTTCAGAAGAATGGTCATCTGAGGGTTGAAGCATACTCAGATGCGAGTTACGCTGATGACAAAGGGGACCGCAAGTCCACCTCCGATTTCTGTACTTTTGTTGGGGGAAATCTGGTGAGCTGGAAGAGAAAGAAGCAGTCAGTTGTCTCCAGGTCCAGTGCTGAAGCATAATATCGGAGTATGGCATCGACTACTTGTGAGTTAAAATGGCTACGGGCTCTCATGCTGGATTTATGAGAGGTCTACAACCATCCTCTACCTATGTTCTGTGATAACAAGGCTGCTATATAAATCTCCAAAAATCCAGTCTTCCATGAAAGAACAAAGCACATTGAAGTCGACTGTCATTTCATTCGTGAAGAGATTTTGAAGGAGCAAATTTGCACTCCCTTCGTCACTTCTGAGAAGGAGCTGGCTGACATCTTCACCAAGCCAGTATCCGCCTCGTTTCTCCATATTTGTGACAAGCTGGGCATGATCGATATATATGCTCCAGTTTGAGGGGGAGTGTTGAAGTGGTGAACGGGCGATCTGGCGGTCTAGCTTGGCGGGTTGATGACCGGGCGGTCTGGCAGTTTCCCTTCAGCGGTTTGGTTGCTGTGTGGTGCTGTCTGTGGTCCAAGCGGTCTAGCGGCTTGTATCTGGCGACTTGGAGATCAGGCGTTCTGGCAGTCTCACATGGCGGTCTCTCTCTCTCACTCTGGCAGTTGCCGAGCGGTTAGCCCCTCTGTCTAACCGCTCGGCTTGTGCGGTTTGTTTATGTACAGTCCGCTTGTGTATTGTAATTTTTTAGTCCCACATCTCTTATTTGTATTCCCTCTTCTCTCCTCCATTCTATATAAGGGATGCCATACCTTTGTAATAGATACCTTTTTCTGATAATAAACTTTTAGTTTAAACCGTTCCGGCTTGTTTTAGTTCATTTCTCACAGTAAAGAAATAAATATTATGTATCCATGTCAGAATGCAACTTTTTTTATACTTAAAAGTAACTAACATGCACCCTAACATAAAACCTTCTCAGGGCAAGGCTAATAAATCAAAGAGAGTAACAACAATATCTAGCAAGCAGTCTACAAAATAGAAACAAAACTATGAGCGTCAACCAACTGACGAAACCCCATAGATTAATCTAGTCCAAACCGTACAAACAACTACATCACTAAACTTAGGTGAAAACAGACTACAACAGCTACTCGCAGCCCAAAATCACGAACTCTGTCAGTCAAGCCTGCTACTGCTCTACACCTGAGACATTCAAAGAAAGAATACCTCAAAAACAGGATACAAGTGGTGCAAAAAGGAACTAGTAAGCACAACAAACCTTCCAGTAGAAGGGAACTACCCGAACAAACTATCAAATACAAGTCATGTACAAATCAACATTATCAGACAAAAATACTACCTAAGCAGTAAACCAAAAGCTCTCAATGTCCAGATCATACGAATTGTATGTTTATCCCATTATATTATATATTAATAGTCAAATTTAAATGAGACTGATCAGCTCAAAGGGGCATCAAAACAATGGGCAACACAACGCTGATGCGGAGGCTCAAAGTCCAACCAAACCATCAGTTCCAAAACAAGCCTCGGGTGCAAGATCCACCACAAAAAAGGCACTGTATCGGGGGTATAAGCCACGACGCGCGCAACCACACCTATATAAACCATTAACACATATCATATTCCAAATTTATGCAGTTTCAAGACGAACTTAACCCAGATCATAAAACGTGATTGACGCAGCGACACATATAGCCTGGCAAAACACTGAGGCCTTCACAACAATGATTTTCAAGTCAAGCGGTATACATGTAACATTGGACAAAAATTGTGGCACTTACGACGAACAAACGGTTTATTTTGTAAATATGACGAGACAATCCAAACAATATAACTAGCAAGGGATACGATGCACATACAACACAACAGAGAGCGACAAAGTTTTCGATGAGCTTACCTATGACAAGAAAATCTACTCACGAAGCGGCACACACAAATCTCTAGACGAAGACGACTAGCAAAACTCATGAGCATATTTCCCAAACAATAATTATGATTAAATCTTCAATCAGAGGTGAGAACAATAAAGGAA
Source organism: Platanthera zijinensis (assembly GCA_039513925.1). Taxonomy (NCBI): domain Eukaryota; kingdom Viridiplantae; phylum Streptophyta; class Magnoliopsida; order Asparagales; family Orchidaceae; genus Platanthera; species Platanthera zijinensis. The sequence continues at coordinate 63,428,878 of CM077097.1, read as the reverse complement.
ATGCAAGTGAGCACCACTTTCCTCAAACTTGGTCGAAAAAGCCTCCGAAAATGCCCCATATCGTGGATCAACCCAAACGAAAGCACGAGGAAGAAAAATCAACAAAAGAGCGGTCAAAATGAAGGCTAGAGCCAAAAACCCTAAGGAAAATGTTTCACAAAACGAGAAATACTCACCACGTACGCGTAGATCTTGTCGAGAGCTTTTCATATCTATACTCGGTTCGAGGTTTCGACCACCAGAGTTCCGTCGACGGCAAACCGAGGTTTCACGAACGATAGAAATCTCCCGCACTCACGCTCTCTATTTCGGCTCTCGACTAAATGAGGAAGAAGGAGATGTTCATCCTTATATAGTTATATTAATAACAACAATATTATTAATTATTACATAATAATATAACTTATAAAAAAACACAGAGGGGAGAGGACCATGCGAAATCAAGTTCCTGTGAACTTGATTTCACGAGAAAAGGGAGAGGCTTCGCGGGAAATAGGCTGGCGGGCTAGCTGGGTTTCTCGAGAACAAGACAGGGGTTTCTCGAGAAAGGGGGTCGGCCTGCACAGTGGATTTCACGAGAAGAAGAATGGATTTCATGAGAACAGAATGGATTTCACGAGAGAAAAGAATGGATGAACCGTGGAATTTTGTCCTCATGAATAGTGGAATTTGCAAATCTATCCTTGATCAAACTTTAGGGATGAATAGTTCTTTCATTTCTGAACGGTTCTTTAATATTATAATAATTTTATTTGCATTTATGAACAAGGAGGATACGAGTTCAAAACGGAGGCCCAAGCGCGCTTTGAATTAAACGAAATTCTCACCATAAGCGAACACTGACGCTACGAAACCAAAGGCAAAGTCGGAGGCAAAATCCGATGAGCCGAACTCAAGATATAAATTTCCCAAAATTGCAATGACGAGGAAAACTATGAATCTTCAAAAATACGCCGAGGCTCCAAAAATGATCGGATCGTGACGAAACTTGACGGGCAAGTCAGAAATTAAATACTCTAATTTCATAATATAAAATTTTCAAATTTCGATGAATATTCCAAAATCTGGTCGGCTCGACCTAACGGACGAGAAAATTCATCAACGGCAATGCGCCGTCAACTCACGGGATCGTAATGCCCTTACGTCATTATGACGTCACTATGAGAATTAAATAATTACCAGAAAATTAGGGGCGTTACAGTCACCCCTCCAAAAAGGAAGTTTCGTCCCGAAACTTGGAACGCAAATCAAAACGAGAGGACGAGAAAGATTAGATGAGCTAAAATCTTTTAGATAGGATCAATAACCAGAGATAAGACTAAGTGAATTGTTGTTTCTCTCAATGCAGATTCCAATTCCCAAGTTGCACTCCTGACGTCCTGATTGCGGTAGAGGGCTTTAACCATTGTGATTGTCTTATTCCTCAGCAATCAATCTTGTCTCTCCAGAATATGAACGGGCTCTTTGATGTACGAGAGATTTGGCTGCAGCTTGGGAACCAAGTCAAGGATATGTCGATCATTACGAATACACTTTCGTAACTGGCTCACGTGAAACACATCATGAACACCAAGGAAAGATTCAGGCAAGTCCAATCTGTAAGCTGACACTCTGATGCGCTCCATAATCTAGAAAGGTACCACATATCTGGGATCCAACTTGTGGTTCCTTCCAAATCTCTTAACACCTGGCATCGAAGAGACTTTCAAAAACACCATGTCCCAAATCGCAAATTCCAGATCAACTCTGCGCTGATTTGCATACTTGTCATATCGCTCCTGAGCCAGCCGTAGCTTTTCACGAATATGCATCACTGAAGTGCTCATTTCTTCTAAAGCTTCCGGATCGAGCAAAGGCTTTTCACCAACTTTAGCCCAAAATAGGGGAGTTCGACAACACCTCCCATACAAGGCTTCGAAGGGCGCCATCTGCAAACACTCATAATAACTGTTATTATACGCGAACTCTATCAGCCTGAGGCGTTTATCCAAAGCTCCACAATGGTCCAAAATATAACATCTAATGATATTTTCTAGAATATGATTCACTCTCTCTGTCTGACCATTAGTCTGAGGGTGATACACAGTAGAATACCTAAGATCAGTGCCTTGAGTTCCTTGCAAGCTTTGCCAGAAACGAGAAATGAAGCGGGAATCTCGGCCTGACACAATACTCGTAGACACACCATGTAATCTGATGACTTCATCCAAATAAAGCTCAGCTATCTTCTCCATAGAGTATTCAATCTTGAAAGAAACCAAGTGGGCACACTTGGTTAGTCTGTCGATGATAACCCACACCGCATCATGCCCTCAGGGAGATCTCGGCAACCCGGTTATGAAATCCATAGATATGCTCTCCCACTTCCATATCGGAATATCCAAATGTGTTAACTTACCTCCAGGTCTTATATTATCAACTTTAACACATTGGCAGGTGTTAGGTCTATTGATCCCAATATCCCATATTTGTAAGAAGTCAAACAGGTCAATGATATACACACATAATGTATTTGATTTGTGCTCTAGTTCATGCATACAAGTAGTCTATGATTGGACAGGTCAACAAAAAGAATATGCTGGAGAATTCAAATTTTGTCAAGCTCAATTCAAAGTATGGGTCTCAGATTTTGTCGAGCTCAACTCATATTTCGTCGAGCTCAGCTCACAGTTTGTCGAGCTCAGGTCACCATTCTTTGAGCTAAAACTCATAAGTTTGAGGTTCAGAATTCGTCGAGCTTAGCTCGAAGTTCATCGAGCTCATCACACAGTTTGTTGACCTCAGCACACATATCGTCGAGCTTAGCTCTCCACTCATTGAGCTAAATTCAGAAGCTTAAGGTTCAGAATTCATCGAGCTCAGCCCACCGATTGTCGAACGCAGTTCAACATTCGTCTACCTAAAGTCAGACAAATTGACCAAGGCAAAACTTCTGAGACAACTAAGACCGCTGAGAAGAAACCACTGAGACAGAAGACTGTCACAGCTGAGAAGAATAAAGCGTTGAGACTGCTGAGAAGAAAGCGCTGAGACAAAAGCTTGTCTCAGCTGTTAAGAAGAAACTGCTGAGACTGCTGAGAAAGAACCGCTGGGACAAAGGCAGTAGAAATTTTCTAAGTCCAGAAAGTGGAGTTCATCGAACTGAGTTCATATTTCATCGAGCTCAAGTTAAAGTTTGAAGATTAAGAGTTCGTCGAGCTGAGCTCACCTTTCATCGAGCTCAAGTTAAAGGTTGAAGATTCAGAGTTCATCGAGCTCAGTACAGAGTTCGTCGATCTCAGCTCGATGATCGTCGAGCTTAGTCCAAGTACTTCATGCCGTGCTAAGACAACACATTTAGTCGAGCTAAATGAAAAGTTGGAGATTATGAAGTTCGTCGAGCTCAGTACAGAGTTCGTCGATCTCCGATCGACGATCGTCGAGCTCAGTCCAAGTACTTCATGCTATTGCGGGAAAGCTATAGTAGCGCCGGAAGCTACTGTTTGTCTTATTCTAAGGGCGGTGGCGCTCACCAAACTTGACTGGGTCCACATTCAAATTGTGTTGTTGATTCAAATCAACAGATATTAAAGGAAGAGAAGAAAAGAAGTGTAATGCCCCAAAACTAAAAAGAAGAACGGATAACATTTTAAGGCCAAGTTGGTGCCTGATTAGGTTTACATGGCCTGTGACATGAGCGTGTCCAAGGCCGTGTCATGCAGGAGTTCGACAAATTTTCCGTGCGGTTGACGAAATGCATTTGACGATCCTCAGAGTCAAGCCAGGTCAGGCACACGGCCTGTGACACGAGAGTGTCAAGGGCCGTATCTTGCTCTGTATTTTGACGGGCTGTGTCGAAAGAGTTACACGGCCTGGGACACGGGCATGTCCCAAGCCGTATCTGGTACACAGCCTGTGACGCGGGCGTGTCACATGGCCATGTCCTATTCATGTCGCAATGGTTACATCGTCGATTCAGGCATATGGCCTATGACACAAGCGTGTCCATGATTGACATGGGCGTGTCCCAAGCCGTGTTAGATGCCGTGTCCTATTATGTGTTTGATGATCGTGTTTAGATCGTGAGACACGGCCTGTGACACGGTCATATCACAAGCAGTGTTCGACACCAGGAAATTCTATTAAGGGCTAATTGAGGTCGTTTGTTCTATTTGGAAATGATCCAACGGCCTGGAATCCTCCCTGGCATGTTAAATTCAGGAATGTAGGGTTTAACCCTCATTTTAATTTAGCGATTCTCTTTCTAAAAGAGTTAGAGAGAAGGGAGAGCAAGGTTGAAGAAGAAGGAGGAATCCGGCCGCCGGTTTATCTTCGGAGCCCCAAATCACAGGTCGAGTCCAGATCCGTGAAGGCAAGGCCATTGCGGTGCTTTTCATCCATCTAGTTTCTCGTCTTCTCCATGGGGCCAAAGCAAACTGCTAGGGTAATGATTCTCTTCTTGGACATGTGAAGTCCTCTTCCTTTTTCATAGGAAACCCGCTCTTGCAAGTGTGCGGTGAGTGTTTTGTTTTCTTTTGGGTGGACATGAATAGTCCCTGTAGATTTGCATATAGAGTCCAGAATTGAAGTACGGACATATACATGGTGTGTGAAGCCTACCCGGACAAGTTGGTTTAGATCAGTGATGTTTTCATTATGCATGGATTGCTTGAGAAGACTCCGTGCCGTATGTTTTTCGAGTTTCTACGCGATAGATTGCAGTAGGGAGCCTTGGGAATTAACTCCAAGGTGCACTCAGAAATCTTGGCAGAAGCGAAGTTCTGCCATTTTTGTGGCCTGGGAGCCATCGTTGTATATAGATAGACTATGTACTATTGTATGATCGATATGTTGGGATTTGGTGAAGCTTGTCCCGCGCCGATGGCTAAATGGCTGTGGCGAGATGAGCAACGGGCTGGTGGAACCTTACCCACTCCAAGTGGTTCGGTTAAAGATGGATTGGAGAACGATTCTAGGCTTCGACTGAAAGGACTTTAATGCTCACGTTGTTTACCGTCCTGGGGGCGGTGGTGGACTGCGGAACGGACCGGGTTCACCGAGTAAGTTCCTTGAGAGCACGTGGTGTATGGACATCCGTTCCTACACCTGTAGTGAAGTGTGCTGTTATTGTACTTTCACTATATTGTTTGGCTACTCTACTAAATTGCAGGGAAGGAGCACCAGCACCCCAAGTAAGGGGTGGGGTTATTATAATTTGGTCATCTTTAGCTGGCCGTTGCTTTTGTTTGCCACTACTGCGGTGGAATATTGATTGTAGGTACTGTGGAGCCTAGTGGCAAGTAGCAGGCTGAAGCCCTTGTTGTTGAGCCGGCCCTTGAAGGCCAAAGCGAATGTTTATTTTTTTGCTCATGTGTGACCAACCTGCGTGTCGATGTATGGAAGACATTAATGGTTTAAGTAAATACTTGTAAGGCCATAAGGCCAAGTACTATTTTCTGTATTTGTTCTGTCATTCCTATATTGGTTTAGTGGACATTCATGTTGTGGTTTGGGTTCTTTACTCTTCAACGTTTAAAATTCTTCCGCTAGAATGTACTCTGTGTAGGACGTGTTATCTTGGTTGGATGGTTTCATTCTATAACCCTTCGGTCTGTCTATAGTATATGGCGTCGGGCCCCAACCGGACTTACTATTATGTGCCATGTGACGGACAGGGGTGCTACAATTTGGTATCAGACTACCAGTTTGGGTCTTGCTTATTTGAATTCGTGGGCGAATTCTTTTAAGGGGTGGTGAACACATGTATGTGCGTCATCGTTATAACATGAAAAGAACCCATGAATGTCCACTTCGGAATGAAAATACACATGTTTGAGGAACCTACGTATTCCTATAATTGCTTTTTGCAATTTTGTTTGGTCACTTAATGGAGTTTTGTTCGACTATAGGTGATCAGGAGTGGCATAGGGCAGTCAGAACGCCCGCTTTCTCAGAAAAGTAGTGCACCCAACGACGTGCCTGAGACTCCTCCTTCTGTGGAAACCATAAGAAGGATAGTTGAAGCGGTGTTTGCTGTGACTAATGCACAAAAGGGAAGGAATGTGCAACACTTTGTTCCTGAGGTGGCTTCAACGTCGGGTGGTGGGATGCAGCAAATGGAGTTTAGAAGACCATAGGGTCAGTAGTTGAACATGCTTTTAGTGCAGTGTATGCACTCAGTTGATGAATATTTGCAGGTGTTTCTTATGATAAGGCGCTACCCAGGGTTTGAATTGGAGAGCGAGCAGTATATTGTCGATAGATTTTATAACGGCCTACGCGGCGAGTTACGAGTTCTACTGCTAGGACCGAAATTATTTGGATTCCGAGCCTTGGTGGAGTCGGCTAGATATTTGGAAGGAAATTTGGCAAAAGTCAACCAAACGTCAGAGTTCAGGGTACTAAACTCTCCAGGTTCTACAAAGTCTGTATACCGAAGTAGGAGGAAAAAGAAGTCTAAAATATCTACAAGTCAGGCTCTATATGATTGTTTTAATTGTGGTAAATTCGGTCACCGTGCCTGAGATTGTCGTGGTGATGGCCAGAAGGCAAAGAAAGCCATGCCGGGAGCAGTTATAGGACTATTGCCAGAGAAAGTAGTGGTACTCCAGTGTCAAAGAAGACTGGACTAGGAGCAGCCATTGGGCGAGACCCAAATCTATGTTACACTTGTGGGAAATCGGAACACTTTGCCCGAGATTGTTGGAGCGGTCGTCCGAAGTCCGAAAAGAAACCTGGATTAACCTACAAGGATAAGGGCAAGGGGTTGGAGGCAACCGCATTGCATTATGCCCCAACCCAGCCTAAAGTGTACAACCTTGGCCAGCAGGAGGCCATGAAGCAGACTGACGTGGTGATATGTATGATTTAATTTATAGCGGTTTATCTTTAAATACTTGTTGCCCTACGTGTGTTAGCCTATGACTGGTTGTGTTAGGCTTTGTTTTGATTTTCGATTATCCGGCGAGAGCACTATTCGATACGGGAGCTGTTGGAGACGACGACCCTCAACATATTGAAGACGGTGACGAAGCGCTTATAGAAGAACTTTCTTCGCCTTCAAATAAAGATTTGCGGCGCCATGATGACCATGTGGAGCGTCGCCATAATATCCGCTCGGGGCGCAAACCAATTTATTAATAATTATTAATAATTATTAATAATTATTAATAATTATTAATAATTATTAAGTCATTTTTATGTTTGTTTTAATTTTCATTTCATGTGTAATGATGGGTGCTTATAACTATCATGTGTTGTTTTAATTATTTCATTTCATGTGCTATGATGGGTGCATATAACCATCATATTTTCAATTTGAATTTTGAATTTTGAATGGAGGGAGATTGAGTGGTGTAGGCTATATATAGCCATGTTATGAAGGATTGATTAGAGAGAATAAGAATAAGAAAATAATCCCCCTAAAGATCTTTTGAGATCCTCCATCCCCCTTGGCAAAATTCGGCCATCCCACTTTCCCCCTCTTCCTTGGCAATTTCGGCCACCCTCTTCCCTCTCCTTCTTGTGGAATTAAGACACAAGGCTCCTCCCCTCTTTCCCTCCTCTTTTCTCACCATAAAACCCTCTTGTACTCCTTTTCTCCTCTCAAAACCGACCTCCAACAAAGCAACCATTCACCCATCTCATTGAAGAAATCGGCTGATGTAGGCTTGGGATATTCGCGTCACCTTGACGGACGTACCTAAATACAGCGCTCTCTAAGTTTCTAATTATCCCAATCATTCATAAAACACAACGTCGTTTATCACCGGATAATCACTTAATTAGAATTATAGAGGGTTCGCAAAACCCTTCAAGATAATACCGAGGCTATAGGCCAAGGTCCTCTCAAGCGAAATGAACCCACACGGTTCAGTCGATTGTTTGTTGTACCAAAAGAGACACCACCAAAAATAATGATCCGGATAACGGGTGGTTCTCTCCCAACGAAATAAAACGAGGTCCGCCACGCCTCACGAAATCAAACGGAAAATAAAACTAGAAATAATAACAATAACTAAATAGATATTAACCACGAAATTCTAACCAATCACAAATCACGCGTTACGTTAAATGACCCAAGAAAATATCTAAGAGAGAAACACGAGAGTGGAGACGTTCGTTACCCCAACCGGAATGGATGATTCCGATTTAACTCTCTTTGGATCGTTTCGTTCCGGATCCACCGAAGGCGTGCCGATTGGAGGGAAACACCAAGTTCTTCGTTGGTTTCACGTCGTCGTTGAAGATCCACAATTTTCACCTCATGCCTTGGCCGAAAAAATCTTCTTCACAATAGATATGGGGGCTGTTTGGGTATCTCACAAAGGGGTTGATTTATTTGGTGGGGGAAATGATGGAGGCCGATTTGATGGAAAGAGGGGTCGGTTTTTTTTGGGATGGAGAAGAGTGACCGAATTGGGGGTGGAGAAGGAGGTTGATCGGGTTTGGAGATGGAGTTGGAGAGGAGGCTAGGTGTAACTCTTGAAGAGAGAAGGGAGATAGAGGGAAGGGAGGAGGAGAGGAGGTGGCCGAAGCCTTGGAAGGGGAGGAGGAAGGCTGGCGGCCAAAGAGGGAAGGAGAAGGGAAGGGGGCGGCCAAGAGGAAGAGGGAAGAGGGGAAAGTAATTCCAAATCTGAAATTAGGTTTTAAATTTTCATTCATTCTACCAAAATCCAACACAACTTAGCCTTTTATAGGCTTTACAAAGACATGGGCTAAATGCACCCCAAGAGTGGCTAAACAAAGGCCAAAATGAAATAAAAGATAATTAATACTTTGGCTAAACATAGGCCAATTAAAAACATAATTATAAAATCTGAAATAATAATTTAAATGACGCGGCGATGGCGGTGGATGTCGCAGCAAAGTTCCAACATTAAAATGACGCGGCGATGGCGGTGGATGTCGCGGCAAAGTTTCAACATTCCGACTTGCGGCACGGTCATAAAGATCTTCAAGCTCCATATGGCGACGAACAATGACACCAACAAGTAAATCATCATCTCAAGGCAGCGAGGGAACATCACGTGTGAGCCAGCACCAACATCAACCGGGTCACCATAGTCATCAGGAAGGGGATCTTCTGCAGCAACATGACGCGGATCTATGACATGTACCGGGTCACCATCATCGTCCAGAGGGGGACACTCCAAATCAACAAGCCGGGGGATGACGGCGCCATCAATCCTCCCCCTCTCAAAAATACTCATCACTGATGAGTAGTACCGTGTATGATCGTCGAGGAAGAGGAACCTGCAAGGCAAAAAGTGGTCTTGGGGGGACCTCAAAGATGCATTAGCCAAATAAGAATAAGGAATTTCCACAACATCAATCCACATACCTCCGATGGTGATCGGGGACGAAAACGATCCAGAAGAACTAACACCACCCACCCCAAGAGAAAGCATAGTGGAAAATGTAAACGGATAGATAGAATTTTCAAGGGGCATATAAACAGGACGCGTAAAGTATGAAAAGTCGAAACTAGGTGCGATGCCCCAATCAGTGGAAAATTCTACCAGAAATGTCATGCTACTAAGTTTCCATAAGATTCGCAAATAATAGACTTGCCGATTCGTAAATATTCCTAAGGTGCCCGGAGGCATCCGTTCAGGGGCTAGACAAGCTAAAACCAAATCACTTATATAACTGTGGGATACTCTCTGATACAAACAAACAATCTTAGAGCTGTGTGGGGAGAACCCATGTGCAATGTGACTTGCTTCAACAGTGGAAAGTAACAGGACCAAGTCAGGTGGCACGGGTGCTATAAAAACAGTGGTGAATTCAACGCAATACAACGTCGTAGTTTTAGATTTAGACTTAAATTTTAATTTTAAAACGTCATGAAGAAAAGCTAACGGAAAACACTCATCACCACATATAGAATTGGACGTTTTTAGAAATGATCGGAAGTGCGAGCGACACAATTCAAAGTACCCAACTTCCATCACGGATGTGTGCGTAATAGGGTCAACAAAAGGTGGGGGGTAAATGCGTGTAACCGGGTGTGGTATATAAGTATATCTAGCAAGCACCACGCCCGGGTCTATACCACTAACGTCATCCACATGAGTATCTCCTTTGCTAGAAAATTCTTCCCACTCACTAGATACTACATCCAACTTAGTATCAATAACAGTCTCAGAAATAGATTTAATTGAACCCGACAAATTTTCTAATTCAATTTGAACTTCAGTAAATGATAATAACATCAAAGAATTATTACTCGTTTCCTTAACGCTAGAGTCATCCAATAATATCACTCCTTCGTTTGCCAAAGCTTCCCACGACGTAGGCACGTCATCAAAATCAGGAGAGTGAATCAAATCCTGGGACAAATCAAACTTAGCGGGAGCCTCAAACAAGGGCGATAACATCAACGAACTATCTTCCAGAACTTCATCAAATAGATCATCCCACGATAAACAGTCATCCATAGAGGGCTCTTCCAGCACCGTCGAAATATCTACCAATTCAGTTGAAATGTCTTCCAACACAGATCCAACCGAATATTTTCTGATATTCAAGGGAGACGCCTCAGAAACATCGTCAAAGGGAAGCAGAGATGATTCCTCAGAGGATAAATCCTCATCCAGGTCACTAGGGTAACCAATCTCCTCATCGTCACTCAAATCTTCAGCATATTTAGCCTCATTGAGCACTATCGTATGTGAAGGAATACTCTCACCTAGCTGGTCATCTTCAGAATCCACAGTTAGTATATCAACATCAGCATCTTCAGGATCAATAGATACCACATCTACATCAGCATCCTCATGGGTATCAGTCACTATATCAGGGGGCTTAGACGTTAAGGCTAAAGGAGGCATAGCCCAAGTAGTAACATTTTTCGATTCCATAACATAGGGTATAGACTGCGTATTTTCCCTAGGAGTGGAATTAGGCACACTAGGTGTAATCCTATCATTGTAGGGAAATGATCTAACCTGAGGCATAGGGTAACTCCTATGAATAGCTACGGGTCTTGCTCCACAACGATACTCACTCATAGGCTTGGGATCAGCAGTGCGGAGGTAGGTGGGATCAAATTGATCCGAGAGGAGGCTATGCATGTGCGGCCAAGCATAACGATAGCTACTAACACGACGCTCTTCATTTAACCAAAATAATCGGGCTCGACCAACTAATCGCTCTCGGGCAAAGTTAACCTTATCGTAGTCATCCTAAAAGTGACAATTAAAATAAAGTTCTATACCCTTAAGCCAATCCCTAAAAATTTTAGGACACCCTAAACCGTCATACGTGGGGGTCCTACTAAACGTGGGAGGATAAGTGTGTGAATGAGTAGCATGTACGTCATAAGCCATCTTAGCGCGAACCGGGGAGAAAAATTCACCCGGACTTAGTGCATGTGCAAGGAAAAGGGTACTAGGATAACTTAACTCTAACGAAGATGGAATTGTTCCCGCTTAACAACTAGGGTCTTAAATATGATAAAATAGGGTTTTTGCTGGAAAAATATGAGGATCATTAAAAATTTTTGCTGGATTTTTTTCACTGAGAAAATAAAAATCTAGGCTGCTATTGGCACACCAAATACTAAATTTTAAATTTATTAATAAAAATAAATACTTAATGAAAAATAAATTTTTTTTTGATTTTCTTACTAATAATTAGATGGATAAATTCCAGAAATTTTAAATTTTAAATTTTAAGAAAATTAAAATTTTCTTAAGGTCGCTATTTGCAGACCAATAGTTAAAAATTGATTTTTCATGAATGATATTGCGATGTGTGAGTGCGTGTTAACGTGCTACAAGAAGGGGGAGGGGTGCCAATTAAGAAATTGACGTGAACCTCCCTCTATACCAAATTGATGTAGGCTTGGGATATTCGCGTAACCGTGACTGACGTACCTAAATACGGCGCTCTCTAAGTTTCTAATTATCCCAATCATTCATAAAACGCAGTGTCGTTTATCACCGGATAATCACTTAATTAAAATTATAGAGGGTTCGCAAAACCTTCCGGATAATACTGAGGCTATAGGCCAAGGTCCTCTCAAGCGAAATGAACCCACACGGTTCGGTCGAGTGTTCGTTGTACCAAAAGAGACACCACCGAAAATAAAGATCCGGATAATGGGTGGTTCTCTCTTAACGAAGTAAATCGAGGGCCGCCACGCCTCATGAAATCAAACGGAAAATAAAACTAGAAACAATAACAATAACTAAATAGATATTAACCACGAAATTCTAACCAATCACAAATCACGCGTTACGTTAAATGCCCCAAGAAAATATCTAAGAGAGAAACACGAGAGTGGAGACGTTCGTTACCCCAACCGGAATGGATGATTCCGATTTAACTCTCTTTGGATCGTTCCGTTCCGGATCCACCGAAGGCGTGCCGATTGGAGGGAAACACCAAGTTCTTCGTTGGTTTCACGTCGTCATTGAAGATCCACAAGTTTCACCTCATGCCTTGGCCGAAAAAATCTTCTTCACAATAGATATGGGAGCTGTTTGGGTATCTCACAAAGGGGTTGATTTCTTTGGTGAGGGAAATGATGGAGGCCGATTTGATGGAAAGAGGGGGTCGATTTTTTTTGGGATGGAGAAGAGTGACCGAATTGGGTGTGGAGAAGGAGGTTGATCGAGTTTGGAGATGGAGGTGGAGAGGCGGCTAGGTGTAACTCTTGAAGAGAGAAGGGAGATAGAGGGAAGGGAGGAGGAGAGGAGGTGGCCGAAGCCTTGGAAGGGGAGGAGGAAGGCCGGCGGCCAAAGAGGGAAGGAGAAGGGAAGGGGGCGGCCAAGAGGAAGAGGGAAGAGGGGAAAGTAATTCCAAATCTGAAATTAGGTTTTAAATTTTCATTCATTCTACCAAAATCCAACACAACTTAGCCTTTTATAGGCTTTACAAAGACATGGGCTAAATGCACCCCAAGAGTGGCTAAGCAAAGGCCAAAATGAAATAAAAGATAATTAATACTTTTGCTAAACATAGGTCAATTAAAAACATAATTATAAAATCCGAAATAATAATTTAAATGATGCGGCGATGGCAGTGGATGTCACGGCAAAGTTCCAACATTAAAATGACGCGGCGATGGTGGTGGATGTCGCGGCAAAGTTTCAACATTCTGACTTGCGGCACGGTCATAAAGATCTTCAAGCTCCATATGGTGACGAACAACGACACCAACAAGTAACTCATCATCTCAAGGCGGTGAGGGAACATCAAGTGTGAGCCGGCACCAACATCAACCGGGTCACCATAGTCATCCGGAAGGGGATCTTCTGCAGCAACATGACGCAGATCTATGACATGTACCGGGTCACCATCATCGTCCAGAGTGGGACGCTCCAAATCAACAAGCCGGGGGATGACGGCGCCATCATCGGCCGAGGCAAAGATTTCCTTTGTGGATTCCAACTCTGGCATGACGCGACGAAGACGGACAAATTTCTCTCCAACTGGCGTGACTCCAGCAAAGCTGTTGAAGAACGATCCAAGTAGAGAAATCAGAATCATCCATTCCGATAGGGTAACGAATCCTTTCTACCGATTGTCTGTTTCTCTTCCTAGATTAATTCCTGTGGTTGTAGATTCTTAGCGTTGAATTTTGATAGCATTAATTCATCATGGTTTTTCTTCGATCGGTTTGTGTTCATCCTTATTTGATTTAAGTTCGAAAGGGTTTGGCGAACCATCGTTTTCTTTTGTTGGGAGAGATCTACCTTTTCCAAATTGTATTTTATTTGGTAGATCTCTTTTGGTACAACACCGCTCGTTCGGACTGGGTAGGTCCTTTTAGTCAGAAATAATATTGGTCTATCGCCTCTATTCGATCCTAATTGGTTTGACTACCTGTACGCTAGCATATAATTGATAGAATTAATTAATGTAGTGCCGCGTAGAGCGATTGTGCGAATATAGGATTTGGATTGTCGAGAGGTATTCGTGTAAGTCCGTCGATCTATTCATTATCAAACGTGTGAGCCTGCATTAGGAGCTTCACATTCCTTTTTGTCTGTAGGATTTGTATCGCGCATCGAAGTACCTTCTTCAATGGCAACAGACAAATTGGATGTGTTGTTGCCTAATGGGTGTTTAATGCGTGCGGTTAGAGTTTGTTGCGTAAAGATATGGATTGGGAGTCAAGAGTTTGACTTACAAGCGTCGCTGCTACCGATAGTGGAGTTCGACGTGATCTTTGGAATGGACTAGCTCTCGGAGCAGCGTACATACATTGATTGCAACCGCAAGGAGGTCAAATGAGAACTGATTGTGAGACAACATTTGCGGGTATGAAGGGGTCGAGCAAGACGTTGATGTCTACTCTCCAGGTGGTTAAGGCGGTTAGGAGTGGTGCCAAACCTATGTCACGCTCTCCGTATCGGTGAGCGCTAAAGGCGATCGCGGAACTGAAAATACAACTTCAAGAGTTGTTGGAGAAAGGTTATGCATGTCCAAGTTCGTCACCTTGGAGCACGCCGATCCTCTTGGTTAAGAATAAGGATGGAAGCGTATGTCTATGTATTGATTACCAGGAGTTGAATAAGCTAACGGAGAAGAATAAGTATCAAATCCCAAGGATTGATGATCTGTTCGACCAACTGGTGGGGTAGACTATGTACTTAAAGTTGAACTTAAAATCCGGATACTATCAGCTGCGGATAAGGGAAAGTGTCATCCCCAAGATGGCTTTCAGCACACGGTATGGGAATTATGAGTTCACCGTCATGCCTTTTGGGCTAACGAACTCGCCATCCGTGTTTAGTGATTTGATGAACAGAACGTTCAAAGAATATTTGGACCAGTTCGTGATAGTCTTTATCGACGATATACTAGTGTACTCGCAGTGCGAGGAGGATCATTTCAAGCATCTACATGTGGTTTTGGAGACATTGAGGAAGAACCAGATGTACGCCAAGTTCTCCAAATGCGAGTTTTGGTTGTCCTCGGTAGCGTTCCTTGGTCATATAGTTAGTGGAGAAGGGATTGCGGTATATCCGACAAAGGTAGTTACTGTACAGGAGTGGCCTGTGTTGTTTGCGATGGAGGAAGTTCGGAATTTTCTGGGGCTTGCCGGCTATTACAGGCGCTTCGTGTAGAACTTCTCACGGATAGCATTGCCCTACACTACTTTGACAAGGAAGGATCAGAAGTTTGTTTGGATGCCTAAGTGCGCACAAGCTTTCAAAGAACTAAAGTGTTGTTTGACCATGACACCTGTCTTAAGTACGCCTTGTGGTTCTGAAAGCTTTGAGTTTTTCAGTGATGCTTCAGGCAACGACTTAGGTTGTGTGCTGATAAAGCATGAGAGTGTAATCGTGTATGGCCTTCTCCAGCTGAAGGTTTATAAGAGAAATTATCCGGCTCATGACTTGGAGTTAGCATCCGTGATATTCGCCCTAAAATTTTGGAGGCATTACGTGTACGGTGTGAAGGTCGATATCTATACCGATCGTACGAGCCTGGAGTATATTTTGGATAAAAAGGATTTAATCATGCGAAAACGGAGGTGGATGAAGTTCCTGGGGGACAACACCTTCAAGGTACATTGCATGCCTGGATAAGGTAATGCAGTTGTAGATGCATTAAGTCGCAGAGCTCGCGCACAGGTCAGTTGGTTGTCGATGCTGACGAGCATTTGGTTTGTGCATTGTAGGCCTTGGAAACCACTTGAGCTGACTCGAAGTTTAGTGACAAAGAACAATTATTCTAGACAGAAGCGTAGTGCGACCTCGCTGATAAGATTCGGCGAGCTCTGGTCTTGGATAACGTCATGAAGCAGATCATGGATGAGGCTTTGGATGGGTCAAATTCCCAATTTATTGTTAAGGATTGACTGTTATGGAGGGACAGTCGTCTGTGCGTCCCAAGTGTGGGTAAACTACGGGAGGAATTGAGGTACTAGGCTTATCATGCTAAGTACTCGATTCGCCCGGGGAGCACGAGTATGTGTAATGCCATGAAAAAGTTGTTTTGGTGGCCAGGACTCAAAAAGGACATAACACTCTATGTGGCAAAGTGTCAAGCGTACACCTTGGTGAAGGAGAATGCCAGAAGCTAGGTGGATTTCTAAGGTCCCTGCCTATACCGATGTGGAAGTTTGATGACATCTCTATGGACCTCGTGCACGGTTTGCCGAGATCGCGCAAGGGGGAAAACGATGCCATCTAGGTGGTTGTTGATCGTTTAACGAAGGCATCATATTTCATACCCAATAGGAAGGATGTTTCCATGGAAAAGATGGCAAAGCTTTATGTGGATACTGTAGTCTGTTTGCAGGGTGTGACCCAGAGCATAGTAAGTGACTGAGATGGTCGGTTCACGTCTAATGATTGGAGGCTTATTCATCAGATGTTGGGCACCAGGTTGGACTTCAGCCCTGCTTTTCACCTGTAGACAGATGGGCAAACTGAAAAGGGTGAACAGGATAATGGAATACATGCTTCGTATGCGTGCATTGGATTTTGGGAAAAGGTGGGAAGACCATCTTTACAAGATTAAGTTCGCATACATTAACAGCTATCGAGCCAGTTTTGAGTTGGTGCCTTTTAAGGCTCTGTATGGGAGGAAGTGTTGTACGCCGTTGTCTTGGGTAGAAACGGGAGAATCGAAGCTGTACAAGCGAAGGGACGTTGAAGGTTTTACTTCAACGATATGGTTAATCCGAGAACGACAACTAATTGCTCAAGATAGTCATGCCAAGTACTACAATGCCAAACATAAGAACGTGGAGTTTGCGATGGGTGACTAGATATACCTCAAGAAAAAGCCGTTTAAAGGCGTATCAAGGATTCGACGCTTGAAGAAGCTGAGTCTGAGGTACCTTGGACCGTTTGAGATACTAGGGCGAATTGGTGAAGCGGCTTATCGACTGAAGTTATCAGTGGAATTTAGTGGTCTACACGATGTATTCCATTTATCGGTGTTGCGAAAGGCGGTGCAAGAGCCTTCACAAGTGATTGTGGTCGATTAAGTACCCGTTGATAATGGGTTGATGATGAAGGTCAAGCCCGTTCGCATTGAGGACTTTGAAGTCAAGCGACTTCGTAACAAAGACATCAGGATGGTCAATGTCCGTTGGGATAATTACGGTCAGGAGGAGCTTTCATGGGAGTGAGAGCAGACCATGCTTGAGGAGTATCATGAGTTATTCCGCTCAGGTACCATTTAATTTTGTGTATCTTTTCTATTCTATAATTTCGGGATGAAATTCTTTTTAGGGGAGGGGGGGGGGGGGGAGAATTATAACACCCCAAAACTCAAAAGAAGAATGGATAGCGTTTTAAGGCCAAGTTGGTGCCTGATTAGGTTTACACGGCCTGTGACACTGGCGTGTCCAGGGCCATGTCATGCATGAGTTCGATGAATTTTTTGTGCGGTCGACGAAATGCATTCGACAATCCTCAGAGTCAAGCCAGGTCGGGCATAATGTAACATGGGCGTGTCAAGGGCCATGTCCTTCTCTGTGTTTTGACGGGCTGTGTCGAAAGAGTTACACTTCCTAGGACACGGGCGTGTTCCAAGCCGTCTCTGACACATGGTCTGTGATACGGGTGTGTCACATGGCCATGTACTATTCGGGACGTGACGGTTACAACGTCGATTGAGGCATACGGCCTATAACACGGGCGTGTCCATGGTTGACACGGGCGTATCCCAAGCCGTGTTAGATGTCATGTCCTTTTCTGTGTTCGACGATCGTGTTGAGATCATGAGACACGGCCTGTGATACAGGCATATCACTAGCCCTGTTCGGCCCTAGGAAATTCTTTTAAGGGCTAATCGAGGCCGATCGTTTTATTTGGAAATGATCATACGACCCGGAATCCTCCCTGGCATGTTAAATTCTGGAATGTAGGGTTTAACCCTCATTTTACTTTGGCCATTCTCTTTCTAAAATAGTTAGAGAGAAGGGAGAGAAAGGTTGAAGAAGAAGGAGGAAGCCGGCCGCTGGTGGAGCTTCAAAGCCCCAAATCACGGGCCGAGTCCAGATCCGTGAAGGCGAGGCCATTGTGGTGCTTTTCATCCGTCTAGTTTCTCCTCTTCTCCATGGGGCCAAAGCGAACCGCTAGGGTAACGATTCTCTTCGTGGACATGTGAGGTCCTCTTCCTTTTTGCATAGTAAACCCTCTCTTACGAGTGTGCGGTGAGTATGAGGTTTTCCTTTGGGTGGACATGAATAGTCCCCGTAGTTTTGCATAAAGAGTCCAGAATCGAAGTACAGACATAGGCATGGTGTGTGAAGCCTACCTGGACAAGTTGGTCTTGATCTGTGATGTTTTAATCATGCATGGATTGCCGGAGAAGATTCAGTGTCGTATGTTTTTTTGGGTTTCTATGTGGTAGATTGCAACAAGGAGCCTTGGGGATTAACTTTAAGGTGAACCTAGAAATCTAGGCAGAAGCGAAGTTCTGCCGTTTTGGTGGCCTGGGAGCCAGCCTTGTACATTGCCGGGCTATGAACTGTTGTATGATCTATATGTTGGGATTTGGTGAAGCTTCTCCCGCGCCGATGGCAAAATGGCCTTGGCTAGGTGAGCAACGGGCTGGTTGAACCATACCCACTCCAAGTGGTTCAGTTAAAGATGGCTTGGAGAATGAGTCTAGGCTTCAGCTTAAAGGACTTTAATGCTCACGTTGTTTGCCGTCTTGGGGGAGGTGGTGGAGTGCAGAACGGACCGGGTTCGGACCAGGTTCACCGAGTAAGTGCCCTGAGAGCACGGGGTGTGTGGCTGTCCGTGCCTACACCTGTGGAGAAGTGTGCTATTGTTGTACTTTCACTATATTGTTTGGCTATGCTACTAAATTTCAGGGAAGGAGCACTGCCACCTCAAGTAAGGGGTGAGGTTATTATAAATTGGTCAGCTTTCGTTGATCGTTGCTTTTGTTTGCCACCGCTGGGGTGGAATGTTGATTGCAGGTGCTATGGAGCCTAGTGGCAAGTAGCGGGCTGAAGCCCTTGTTGTTGTGCAAGCCCTTGAAGGCCAAAGCGAATGTTTATTTTTATGCTCATGTGTGACCGGCCTGCGTGCTGATGTATGGAAGACATTTATGGTTTAAGTAAACACTTGTAAGGCCATAAGGCCAAGTACTATTTTGTGTATTTGTTCTGTCATTCCTATGTTGGTTTAGTGGACATTCATGCTGTGGTTTGGGTTCTTTACTCTTCATCTTTTAAAATCCTTCCACTAGAATGTGTTATGTGTAGGACATGTTATCTTGGTTGGATGGTTTTATTCTGTAACCCTTTGGTCTGTATGTAGTATATGGCGTTGGGCCCCGGCCGGACCTACTGCTATATGCCATGTGACAGACAAGGGTGTTAATAGAAGATTAGGTTTAACGAAAAACAAAAATGAGAACGAAAGAGAGGTGGATGGACTTCATCTTCCTCGACAAGCTTGAAAGCAAAGTCCAGCAGTGAAAGCCAGAAGGCAAAATAATTGAAGCTTCTTCCAGTTCAGCAAGATTGTTCCTTGAAGAACAAATTGGCTGATTCAATCTATCAGTAAGAGAAGATAGCTGTGTGAAGGGCTGAAAGCCTTCAACAGCAGTTGCTGCCTTCAGTACAACAGATAAATTGGTTGCTGTAGAAGAAGACTAATTCCTTCTAAAACAAGTGGGCTGGACTGATATTTGCTCAATCCAGCAAGTTAGACTCAGAGATTTTTCTCTGAGTCAGTATTTAAATTTTATTGATTACTTTACTGCAGGATTCAATTTATCTGAATCTGAGTGTAGGGCACTTTGTGCCTGAGTGGAAGGTGACTAAATTGTCACTAAGGTAGGTGCCCTACTGGGGTACAAAGATAGGATCCAAGTGTGGATCTGAGCTGTAGGGCTTAATTGCCTAAGGTAGGAGAATGCTGCTCTCCGAGGTAGGATCCTAGTATGGATCTGAGGTAGGGTTGTCCTCCCAGCCTGAGTGTAGGGCCTAGTGCCTGAGGTAGGTGACGTTGGGTCACTGAGCTATAGGTGATAAGTGTGTCATTAAGTTGTAGGCCTTGGAGGAGGCCGAGCTGTAGGTGCCTGGAAGGGAACTGAGGTAGGTACCTAGAAGGGTACTGAGCTGTAGGAGTGATGCAACACTTTGAGAGTAGGGCCTTATGCCTGAAGTTGTAGGGTTAAAAAGCCTGAGCTGTATGACTTAAAGATAAAGCTGAGGTAGGTGGTTTGAGAACCACTGAGTTGTAGGAGCACTACAGGGCTCTGAGGTAGGAACCTTTGTGGTTCTGAGGTAGGGTTCTGAAGAAAACCTGAGTGTAAGGCTGAGGGCTTGAGGAATAAGCTCTGAAGAGCATTTTGGTGGAGTTTGTGCCTTGTCTAACATAAGTTAGAAAGATGGGAGGGAAAGTGGATGTACCCAATTGGGGAACCACTATAAATAATTGTGTCTTGTGCTGTGTTGCTTGCTCTTGTTTTTATATTGCTGGTAATTAGGACATGCTCTAGATCACTGAATTTATAAATAGCAAAAAGACTTAAGTAATTTCAAAGACCTATTCACCACCCCTCTAGGTGACTAGCTAATCTTGAAGTAATAACTTTCAAGTGGTATCAGAGGGAGGTTGCTCAAAAAGGATTTAACAATCTGAGTACTCCTCCAAGGTTAGCTATAAGATATAAGAATGAGTTTTGGTGTAAACTATAAGGAACTGGGGGCCATGAAATTACCAATCTACAAAAAGGAGAGCTTTGGCATCTATAAGGAAAGGGTCAGACTATTCATGGAAGCTGCTGACCCTGAGATATACATCATAGTTAAAGCGGGACCCTTCATCCCTATGGAGATCTCAGTTCTGGATGCCAACATCCAGACACCTAAATCTTATGAAGAAATGAACAAAGATAAGCTCCTTCTTGCCTCCATGGACAAGAGAGCTCAAAACATTATTGCTAGTGCAGTAGATGATTCAACCTTCCAGAATCTGGTGCACTACAAGACCTCCAAGGAGATGTAGGACACCCTAGTTATGTTCATGGAGGGTTCAGAAGAGGCGAGGGATGATAAAAAATCCATGCTAAACTAGGAGTATGAGGCCTTCAGACAAGGAAAGTCTGAGGGCATTATTGAGAGCTTTGAAAGATTTTTCAGAATTGTAAATGAATTGAGAACATATGGAAGGGTCTTCAACACCTATGAGCTGAATGACAATTTTCTCAAGTCTCTCACAGAGGATTGGGGCACATATATTTGTGTCATATGAGATGCTGCTTGCTGCAAGAAAGGAAGAAGAGAAGAGCAGTAAGTCACAGGCCAAGGAGATGTTTGTGGCCTTCAAAGATGATGCCCCAACCAGGAGCAGAAAGAAGAACTCTCCACTCAGGAGAAATACTAAGTAAGATTTTGAGAGCTCAAAGATCAGTACCTTAGACATCAATATATCTGATGAGGACTTTGCTACCTTCTCCAGGCAGTTTCAGAAATTCATGAAGAAGGAGCATAGGAGGAACAACAGGCTTTTCTCTTCCTCACAGTACAGAAGGAAATCCTCTAAGGAGGACATGTACGCTCCTAACTATAGCAAACAACATTTTTCTAAAGTCATTTGTTTCTACTGTAGCAAACCTGGGCACATAGTTGCTAACTGCCCATTGAAGAGGAAAGAGTAAGGAGAGAAGAAGCACCACATGGGGAAGAAAAAAGAGAAGTCCCATGTGGCCAAGAAGGAAAAGACCTGGTTTGACTCTTCCTCTGGGTTAGATAGTGAAGAAGAAGAAGCCTACATTAGGCTAATGACTGTTGCTGAAGAAGAACTTGAAGAATACCCTGCTGCTAAGATAAGAATCAGGGCCCCTATGTCACATTAAGAAAGTGACTCAGAGGTGGATGAAGATGAAGAGGAAGATGTTCAATGCCATGGATTAATGACAATTACAGATGAGGAGAGCAGCTAGGATCAGCCTTGACAGGCTCAGGTAAATTCTAAATCTCTGCCTTTTATTTCAGGTCATGAGGCTAGCTCAGGTTCTGAAGCTCAATCATTAAGAGATGAAGGGGACTCAGAGTCTGAGGATGATGTCAATTCTATAATTGACAAGTATGGAGAACTTCTTGAAGCATTCAAGAAGTGCAAGCTCCTTGCCAAGAGACATACAAAAGAGATTCTCAGTCATAAGTGCAAGTGTGAGGGCCAAGAAAAGGATCTTAATGATATGGCTGCACAATAAGCCAAGCTTAAGGGGATCATTGATATGGAAAATGTGGTAAGAGTATCAAATGAATCCAGAAACTTAAAGATGATCTCCTAAATGAGAAATTGCTGGTGGCCAAGTTTTCTAAGCCAAGCATTGTGATTCCCTTAATTGACACCCTCCTTACCCAAAAGGGTAAGAAAGGGTTAGGATTTAAGGGAACTGCAAGACCTCCCAATCCAAAAGGAAAGGGGAAGGCAGGAGTTGTGACTCTAGCCTCATTACCTCTAATCACTTTTCAGAAAGTCCTGTTGCCTTCTAACAGGTATGACCATGAAAGCTGTTATGGTCACTAGGAGAATGGTAGATCCACTAGTATGGACAAATGTGCCCATAGCCAAGGTGGAAGATACATCCAAGTGAAGGCCTTTAAGGATGCCCAAGAGGAAATTCAAATGGCCCATCCTGGACCATTTGTTTTTGGTGCCCCAGCCCCAAAACTCAAGGATATTGATGCTGTAGAAAATCTGAGTCATCCATCAAAAGTAATGAATCAAGGTGAGTCTTCAAGCAAGGCTGAAATGGAAGTTTATGATGCCATCAGATGCATGTTAGCTGAAAAGAGACATGCAGCTGGTGGCTCTCAGAAAACACCAAAACAGTTAGCCTAAAGACTTACCTTCAGTCAAATGGCTGCTGGAAGAAATCAGAGACATATAGCAACACATCTTCCCACTGTTCAAGGAGCAGTCTAGGTAAATGCTGAACCTAAACAAAAAAGGAGATATAATGTACATGAGTGCTGGTGCTGTTGCAAAGTGGGCCACTATGCTATAGATTGTTGGCACAATTCTTTAGTGTCCAGGGGTAGCCAACCTGTCAGGAATACTGCAGGAATACAAGCTTATTTTCAAACTAATGTGAACCTAGGACCCATTAGAAATTTGGGTCCTTAGGTGAGATAAATTGTGCTTTTCAGGTGAGTTCAGCAACCAATTCACCTAAATGGTACTTGGACAGTGGATGTTCCAGGCACATGACTGGAATAAAGGAATTGTTGAAAGAGTTCACTATAGTAAAGAATGGACCTAAGGTCATCTTTGGAGGCTCTGACAAGGGAATAACCAGAGTTTATGGTAAGATCTCAAATGGATTAATCACCATCACAAAGGTAGCTTATATAGAGGGGTTGCAGCACAACCTCATAAGCATAAGCCAACTACGTGACCTTGGTTATGACATTTCCTTCCATTGGGATAAGTGCCACATAAGGAGGTTATGTGACCAAAGTGTCATCTTAACAGGCACTAGGAGTGGGAATGTTTATTGCTTAAACTTTTCTTGCTTAGATAGTAGTTCCCCTTTATGCCTAGTTACAAATAACAAAGTCTCATATTGTGTCGAATGACACAAGAGACTGGTTCATTTGAATTATAAGACCATTGGTCAACTCTTTAGTGATGAGCTATTTAGGAATGGTCCCATAATAAAATGCTCCAAGGAGGGTATCGGTGCTGCTTGACAAAAGGGTAAGCAGACTAAGACCTCCTTCAAGAACATTGGGACCAAGGACTCAGTGAGATGCTTGTATCTCCTGCATATGGACTTGTTTGGTCCTATGCCTGTTCAGAGTCTAGGTAAGAAGATCTACACCCTTATGGTGGTTGATGACTATTCCAGGTTTGTTTGGGTGTTCTTTCTTAGAATAAAGGATGAAACCCTTGAAGTCTTCATGAATTTTATCAGGCAGACTCAGAATGAACTTGCAAGCTCTGTGGTCAAAATAAGAAGTGACCATGGAACTTTATTTCAGTCTACTGCTATGAATACTTTCTGTAAAGAGCATGGGATTCATCAAGAATTCTCTTCTCCAAGAACACCCCAGCAAAATGGGTTAGTTGAGAAGAAAAACAGGACTCTCATAGAAGCTGAGAGAACATTATTGAGTGACACTTCTCTCCCCTAATATTTCTGGGCTGAGGCAGTTAACACTGCATGTCATATTCTCAATAGGGCTTCTATCACCAAAGGCCAAAAGAAGACTCCCTATGAGATCTTGAAGGGCAGAAAACCAAACATATCCTATTTCAGTATCTTTGGTTGCAAGTGTTTCATCTTAAACAATGACAACTCAAAAGTGACTAAGTTTGCTGCCAAATCCCATGGGGGGATCTTTGGTTGGTATATCAATAGTAGTAAGGGATATAGAGTCTATAACTTGACTAATCAAGTTGTAAAAGAATCTGTCTATATAGTGTTTGATGAGTCAAGCATGATTGACAATGAGCTGTCAAGCTCTTTGCCTAGTTCTGCAGGTACAAAAATTATGATGGAAAAGCTCTCCATCAAAAATAAAGACCCTACTGTGCAAGAAGAATATGGAGAGGGATGCTGTCCAGAGGAAGCATAGGACAGTCAAGCTAGAGATGAAGACCAACCAGCTGAAGAAAATTGTGCTCAGCAAGAAGCAGTCAGACTGCCCCCAACAGTAAGATATCTGAGAGATCATCCTCCAGATTAGATAATATGTGAGGCTATCAAAGGTGTACATACAAGAAGAAAGAGTTTCAACACAGCTCTTTAATCCAGCTTCCTGCCATAAGAAGAGCCCAAGAAATTTGAAGAGGCAAATCAAGACCAATTCTAGATTGGTGCAATGCAAGAAGAACTGAACCAGTTCAAAAGATGCAAGGTCCTAGACCAGATGGTCATAATGTCATTGGAGTCAAGTAGATTTTCAGAAATAAACTTGATTAAAATGGCATCATAATAAAGAATAAGGTTAGACTGATGGCCTAGGGGTACAAACATGAAGAGGGGATTGATTATGTTCAGACTTTTGCCCCAGTTGCAAGGTTGGAAGCCATCAGACTGTTCCTTACATTTGTAGCCTTCCAGGGATTCAAAGTCTTCCAGATGGATGTGAGGTCAGCCTTCCTGAATGGAGACTTGAAAGAAGAGGTCTATGTAGAGAAGTCTCCAGGTTTTGTAGATTCTAACTCTCCTACTGCTGTGTATAGACTTAGGAAAGCTCTATATGGGCTAAAGCAAGCCCCTAGAGCATGGTATAAGACATTGTCTTCCTTCCTCATTGAGAAAAAAATTTCTCAAGGGGGAAGATAGACAAGACCCAACTCTTAAGGGAATCTAAGGGCAAGATAATCCTAGTCCAGATTTATGTTGATGACATAATATTTGGCTCTACTGATGACAACTTCTGCAGGAAGTTTGCAAAACTTATGCAAGGGAAGTTTGAGATGAGTAGTATGGGTGAACTGAAGTTCTTCTTGGAACTCCAAGTAAGAAAGACTCATGATGGTCTATCCATATCCTAGTCAAAGTTCACCAGGGAGCTAATCAAGAGTATGGTATGGACAATTCTTCCACCATAAGAACTCCTATGAGCTCAACTATGCCTATAGGCAAAGATGATCTAGGGAAACCTATTGATCCAACTTTATATAGAGGTATAGTTGGATCCCTTCTCTACCTCACTTCAAATAGGCCTGACATTATATATGCAACATATGTTTGTGATAGGTATCAGGCCTGCCCTAAAGAGTCTCACTACACTGCTGTGAAATGAATCTTAAGATATCTTAAGGGCACCCTAGATCTTGGCCTATGGTACCCTAGGAATGGGGAGTTTTAACTAACAGGTTATTCAGATGCAGATTTTGTAGACTGCAAGGAGGACAGGAAGAGCACATCTGGCTCCTATCAATTTATAGGTGGAAGGCTTGTCTCGTAGAGCGGCAAGAAGCAAATAAGTGTTGCAATCTCCACTGCTGAGTTAGAGTATATTTCAGCAGGGAGTTGTTGTGGTAAGTTTTTATGGATCCAGCATCAACTTCAGGACTACAATATTCAGATAAGTAGAACTCCACCCTTTTGTGATTCTACTAGTGAAATTTCTATAACTAGGAATCCTGTCTCCCATAGCAGGACTAAGCATATAAAAATTAGGTATCATTACACTAGAGAACATGTGGAAAGGCAAGATATCAGCCTTGAGTTTGTCTCCACAGAAAAGCAAGTGGCTGATATCTTCACTAAGACACTAGATGAAGCCACGTTCAACACCTTTAAATTTGAATTGGGAATGTTGAATCTTGTGGAGCTTCAATTCTCTCCTCTACCATATGCTGTATTGTCTATTTTTTAGGTAGCACAAGTCCCTCCCCAAGATAATAAAGCTAGTGTGCAACAGTTGAGGGGGGAGCAAGCCCAACAGCTGAAATGGAATTAAGTCAAAGAAGGGGATCAACCCCAGACAGATAGGGGGAGAAAAACTCCACAAAAAATCTCCCTATTGAAGAAGTCAAAAAGGGGGAGAGGAGTTAGGGGGAAGGAAGCATAGACTTGATCAAGACCTGACCAAGCCAAGATGAAGGAGGGTCAAAGCCAGGTGGTGCTGAAGTTGTTTCAACACTTGATAGTATGTTTTGTAGTTTAAACTATTAGGGTATTTTCTAGTTTTGAACGCGCTAATCGTGTCTTATTAGCTTAATTTTTATCTTTATTATGTAAATATTTGTTGGGTATTGTATCCACAATGTACCTAATTTGAAGAAGCCCCTGAACAGGCTAAGGTAAATAGACATTGTATTTGATGAAATCTACTAGTTGTGCTTGCAGTTACTCCACACTAAGTACACACCAATGTCAGGGTGCAGTGGGTCAATATACACGGGTCTGCGCGACGTAATCCCTCGTTGAGCAGATTAGTGTGTTGGCCTACGCGTACTCTCTCTATTGGAGTGTACTTAATTTCAAGTACAGGGCTATGATAGAGCAAGAGCAGACAAGGAGCAAGGATGGGCCAAAGACCAGCTCTCGGAAAGAAAGGGGAAAAATTGTCTAAGTAAGAATCGACGAGAATCACTAAGTGATTCTCGCCGATTCGGCGAGAATCACTGGTTGATTCTCGCCGGTTGGAGCCGGCTGTCTCGACGCGCCAGAAATTCTTTAAGGCAGAATCGTCGAGAATCAAGTATGATTCCCGCCGATTCTCCCCCGCTTCTATATCAGTGCAGCCAGAATTCTACTAAGTAGTATTCGGCGAGAATCGTAGGTAATTCTCGCCGATTCATCGAGAATCACCTACGATTCTCGCTGAAATTGACTTGGCCAATTTTCCGATTCTATCTGAACCGGTCCATGTTACCTGTGGTATTTCGAACCGGTCTTAGGTCTTGTTGCTGGTGGGGCCCACAACGGTCATGTGCTTGACCTAAGGTATATATACCTCCGTATGTATGAGCGGAAGAAGACCTATATACGCGAATTCAAAAAGAACAGCCGCCGACGTGACCTAGTTCGCGATCTTGCTCCGCCGACCGTCTCCGCCTTCGAGCAGTTAGTCGCCGCTGTTGATCTCAAGTTCTTCCAGATCTCCGGCGATAGAAGCTTAGGCTAGCATAGCGTCTCACACGTCTAACCAGAGATCCCTTGTCTCTTGATTCGTTGATCGGGAAAAACCTCCCCTTCCGAATCGATCGAGACGACCGATCCTAGTGTGACCGTTGGAAGACCTTGCTTCCTTTGCTACGAAGTTTGAATCCCCTAGCATAGCAGCAGCTCTCCGTAGCCGCCGCCAATTCCGAGAACCTTGCCGCCGCTCCAAGCCGCCGCCGGTTACGGGAAGATTCACTCCAAGAGAGATCTAGGGTTGTGGACTCTTCGTTGACTTCAAGAACACGTCGTCGAACGAAGAGGGACACCTTAGTCTCCATAAGTTGTTTGTATTTCTTATACAATCTATTTTCAATTTCTTTGTAAAGGACCGATTGGTCTCTAGTTGTAAGGGTTGGGTGCAACCCGTGTTGTGGGAGTGATGACTCTTACGTGTGGAAGGGTTCCTTCCGTTAGTGCAAGGATTGGATTTCAATCCTGTTGGTGAAGTGACCGAGTCGTCCCTGGTTGGGAGATAGGTCGAAGGGGGAAAGTGGACGTACCCAAATCAGGGAACCACTATAAATTGTTTGAGTCTTTCCTATGCTGTGTTGTTTGATTTTCTTGTGCAGGTATAGTTTTTAATTCCGCAAAACCCCCACAAGATACCTATCCCCCCCATAGGTGAAGCTAGTTGGCACTAAGTGGACTTTCAAGTGGTATCAGAGGCAGGTTGCTCATCAAAAAGGTTCACACCTTGAGTAGAATCCTGCCACCAGTGTCAAGAAGAAGACTGATATCTTCCATGGACGGACTCAAGCACTCCGGCAAAATCCCAGTGTGCACCAGACTGAACTTTCCTATCTGGAAGGAAAGAATCAGATTCTACATGGAAGCAGTCGACCCCCGACTCTTCATGATAGTGGAGGAGGGACCTTACATTCCCACTAAGGCCTCCACCATTGATCCTATCAAGAAAGTGCCCAAGAAACTTTCGGAAATGGACAAGGATGAAATGGTGCTGTTCGGACTCGACAAGAAAGCTCAGAACATCCTGGTAAGCGCAGTTGACGACTCTATGATGCAGAACTTCTGCAACTGCAGGACAGCCAAGGATCTCTGGAGCTGCCTGATTGTATTAATGGAGGGCACAGATGAAGTGAGGGACTATCGGAGATCCCTCCTCAACCAGAAATATGAGGCCTTCAGGCAAGGGCCCAAGGAGGAGATCGGAGTTACCTTCAAAAACTTCCTGAAGATCATCAATGCACTCAAGGGATATGGAAGAGTGTTCACTGACGGTGAGCTCAATGATAAGTTCCTTAGGTCCCTTACTAAGGAATGGGACACGAAGATCTGCGCCATCCGGGAGTTTGGCAGACTTGCGGAAACCGACCCTCAGATTCTGTTCGGGAAGCTCATGTCCTATGAGCTTCAATTGAACACAAGGAAGGCTGAAGAGGAAGCAGAGAAAGCCACAGCCAAAGAAAAGACCGTGGCCCTAAAAGCCATTCATTCCAGAAAGGGTAAGGGTGCTGCTTCTTCCCGTGCGTGGAAGAAGGATGAAGAGGAAGACTCTGAGCCAAGCTCCTCCGGCTCAGAATTATCTGAGGAAGACTTCTCTCTTATCACACGGCAATTCAAGAAGTTCCTCAAGCTAAGGAATCAGAGAAAGAGAGACGGCTCCTCCTCAAGGGATCAGAAGAAGAACTATTCTTCTGACAGGTATGTTTCTAAACCGAACAAACACCGCTCATCTGACATTATTTGCTTTGGTTGCAACAAGTCAGGACACGTCGTGGCCGACTGCCATCAAGGCAAGAGGGAGAAGGGAAAGGGAGAGGAGCACAGGTCCTCAAAAGACAAGAAGAGGAGAGGAGTTACATCGCGAAGAAGCCAAAGACGCTGAGTGAATCTGACACGTCAGACACCAGCGATGACGAGGAAGCCTACTTTGGGCTAATGGGTCGCTGTGACTCGGAAGGAGATTGCCCCCCATTTACTGGGAAGGTAAAAGCTCACACCCCTCTCTACGACTCTGAATCTGATCCTGAGTCTCAGGATGATGACCCTGAGGATAGCCCTTCGGCCCGTGAAGCTGAGCTCCTCGATAAGTATGAGCTGCTGCTCAATACTTTCGTGGAATGTCGAAAGAGACTGAAGGCTGAGAAAAAGGAAGTTAAATTCCTTAAAGGTGAGAGTGTATCCATGAGGGAAGAGATCACCAGTTTGATCTCCCTCCGACAGGAGAACTTGGACCTGACTTCAAAGCATTCAGAGTCCCTTAAGCTCCTCGATCTTAAGCAAGAGGAAATCGACAAGTTGGAAGAATAACTTGTGGCAGAAAAAAAGATCGTTAAGAGCTTCTCTATGCCTAAGATAGTTCTTCCACTAGTTGATACCTTCACTGCTCAGACCAAAGGAGCTGGTTTGGGGCACGTAGGGGCACCTCGTTCCTCTTCCAAGAGAAACAGGAACCAGAGGAAGAATAAGGCTGCTAAGAAGGCCTCTGCTGCTGAAAAGGGAAAGGCCCCACTCAGCCCTGTTGAGTTCAGAAAGCCCAGCTTTCCCTGTAACCAACATGACTTTGAGTCAACGTATGGCCATCACTTCAGGCCCTCGGTTGCAAAGCCAAAGAGCCGGTATGATGGTTGGACCTTTCCCCGCAACTTCAGTGAGAGTGTCTTCAAGGCACCTTTTGAGGAAATCCACGTGGAAAATTATGGTCACTTCTCTAGCGGCCATAATCAGAAGCAGGCACCTAAGGCCAAGCCGGTAACACTAAAAAGCCAAGAGGTGAAGAAATCATGTGACTGTGGTCATCATGATGCCTCCACCTCCAGGTCTACGGCCCCGGTTGAACCCTACGTTCTAAGGGTGAAGCATGCGCCTAAGATAAAGTATAACAGGTTTGACTGCTGGTGTTGTGGCAAAGTTGGTCACTTTGCCATGGATTGCTGGTTTAATCCAATGAATAACGAGACTCCTCATGTTGGCAATGCGAGGCCGACCACTCGTAGGGTTAACCAATCGAGGGGGAGTATGCTAACGAGGAATCTAGGACCCAAGTTCGATTGGGTTCCTAAGGCAAATTAATTCTGTTTTGCAGGAATGTCCAAAGGCCAACAAAACTCCCATTTGGTATTTGGACAGTGGATGCTCCCGTCATATGACTGGGACAAGAAGCCTGCTACGGGACTACTCTCCAGTCGAGAATGGACCCAAAGTTATATTTGGGGGATCTGATCGGGGAATCACCAGAGGTTACGATACGATTTCCAACGGTATACTCTCTATCTCTAACGTAGCTTATGTTGAGGGGTTAAATCATAACCTGATCAGTGTAAGCCAGTTATGTGATAAAGGGTATGACGTTAAGTTCTGCAAGGATAAATGCCTGATAATATCATGTGCCTCTTCGGAGACAGTATTAACTGGCATTAGGAGCAGAAATATTTCTGCTTAGATTTTCTCAGTCTAGATTCTTCTACCCCAATATGCCTCGTTGCAAAAGGCAGTGCATCTCTTTGTGAACAATGGCACAAGAGATTGGCACATATTAATTATAAGACAATTAATATGCTGTTTTCCAAAGACTTAGTAAGGGATGCTCCCATTATGAAGTGCATTAAAGATAGTCCCTGTCCTGCATGCCAGATGGGCAAGCAGACTCGGGCTACCTTTAAGGGCATCCCAGACAAAGACTCCTCCAGATGTCTTTATCTTTTGCACATGGACTTGTTTGGTCCAATGCAAGTTCATAGCTTAGGAGGGAAGTCTTATACGCTAGTGATTGTAGATGATCACTCTCGGTTTACTTGGGTGTTCTTTTTAAAACGCAAGTCTGATACGTTTGACATCTTCACCAGCTTTGTTAAGCAGATTCAGAACGAACTTAACTGCTCAGTGGTCAAAATCAGAAGTGACCATGGAACAGAGTTCGAGTCTGGTGCTATGACAGAGTTTTGTGAAGAACTTGGTATCTTTCATGAGTTTTCCTCCCCGCGCACTCCTCAACAAAACGGAGTTGCGGAGAGGAGAAATAGAACACTCATTGAAGCCTGCACGACAATGTTGAATGACGCTTCACTCCCAGAATACTTCTGGGCCGAGGCTGTTAATACGGCTTGTCATGTTCAAAACCGGGCATTGATCAACAAAAGTCATCGTAAGACGCCCTACGAGCTACTGAAAGGCAGGAAACCAACCATGTCCTATCTAAGGATCTTTGGCTGCAGATGTTATGTACTGAATAATGGGAAGTACCCGCGTACTAAGTTTGGTGAAAAATGCTTCGAAGGCATATTCATGGGCTATAGTAGCCATAGCCGGGCTTATAGAGTTTTCAACAAGAAATCCCTAGTGGTAGAGGAATCAATAAATATTGTATTTGATGAAGGAAGTTTGCTTAATTGCAAGTCTTCTAGTGGTCTTCTTGAAGATGTAGGTGCCAGACTCGAAAAGCTACACCTGATGAGCCCGAGAAAGATGCAACTCCAAAATACGTCAAGGTCTCCACCTCAACGCCAATCGGAGAGGATGACAATCAGGATGGAGCAGTCCTCCCTGAAGAGGAAGGAGCCCCAGAAATCGCTAGAGCTCCTGATGCAAGACTTCTAGAGCTCCGACACGTGAGGGATCATCCTAGAGATCAGATCATCGGAGATCCTCATGACGGTTTCAGAACTTGAAGAGGTACTATTAATGAGATTTTGCATCTTAGTTTCCTATTACAGGTTGAGCCAAAGAAGTTCGACGAGGCGAACAAAGATGCAGCATGGATATTGGCCATGCAAGATGAACTACATCAATTTGAAAGATGCAACGTCTGGACGCTGGTTCCCAGACCAAAGGGGCAGAATGTGATCGGCACCAAGTGGATCTTCAGAAACAAACTGGATGAACATGGTGTCATCATAAAGAATAAGGCCAGGCTGGGGGCTCAAGGATACCGACAGGAGGAGGGGATTGACTTCGACCAGACGTTTGTGCCAGTTGCACGGCTCGAGGTAATCCGTCTGTTCCTAGCCTATGCCTCTCATAAAGGATTCACTGTCTATATGATGGACGTGAAATCGGCATTCTTGAATGGAGACTTGAAAGAGGAAGTATACGTCGCTCAACCTCCAGGTTTTGTCAATCCTACTTATCCTAATCATGTCTACTTTCTCAATAAAGCTCTATATGGGTTAAAACAAGCTCCTCGAGCTTGGTATGAGACCTTGTCTAGTTTTCTTCTTGAGAACAAGTTCTCTAGAGGAAAAATAGACAAGACATTATTTCTCAGGGAAGTCAAAGGCAAGATCTTGCTGGTGTAAATCTATGTCATTGACATTATATTCGGGTCAACGGACAATAATCTTTGCAAAAAGTTTTCTAAACTTATGCAAGGAAAGTTTGAAATGAGCAGTATGGGAGAGCTAAAGTATTTCTTGGGACTTCAAGTGAAACAGTCTGAGGAAGGAATTTTCATTTCTCAGACAAAGTTCACCAATGAACTCCTCAAGAAATTTGGAATGGAGAATGCAACCTCTATGAGGACTCCAATGGGATCCACCATGTCTCTGGATAAGGATGAGAGAGGGAAACCTTTTGATGAAACCAAATACAGAAGCATCATTGGATCCCTGCTCTATCTTACTACAAGTAGACCGGATATCATGTTCTCCACATGTGTTTGTGCCAGATATCAGGTGAACACTAAGGAATCTCATTATGTCGCTGCAAAGCGAATTCTTAGATACTTTAAAGGTACCCCTAATCTTGGCTTGTGGTACCCGAGAAACAATGATGTCGAGCTAATAGGTTTTTCATATGCTGATTTTGCAGGGAGTAGGGATGACAGGAAAAGCACTTCCGGGACGTGTCAATTCCTCAGAAGAAGGCTCATCTCATGGAATAGCAAGAAGCAGAACTGTGTAGCAACCTCCACAGTAGAGTCTGAGTACATCTCGGTTGGCAGCTGTTGCGTACAACTCCTATGGATCAGAAATCAGTTAGTAGACTATGACCTCCAGTTCAAGGAAGTACCACTGTATTGCGACTCCTCCAGTGCAATTGCTATTGCCAACAATCCGGTATCGCACATCAGAACGAAGCATATTGAAGTGCGCTACCACTTCATTCGGGAGCACGTGGAGAACAAGGACATCTCTCTGTTATGTCCCCACGGATAAGCAGATTGAAGATATTTTCACAAAGCCCTTAGACAAGGCCAAGTTCAGTCTCTTCAAAAGTGAATTGGGGATGCTAAACTATGAGGAATGAAGACTACAGAAGCTCCAGGCTCGTGCATCTAGGGGGAGCATCTGCCAGGAACTCAAGTGTAAGCACAGGTGCATGAACTGAGGGGGAGCATGGTGTCAAATGCACCAGACCCAGATTTGCAGAAGCCGAAAAGGGGGAGATTACCCTCTCGGCTAAGGCTAAGGTGGCTCCAAGTTTGCTCTCAAGAAATTGGTAATGAATATCTCTCTCAACTCAATTTTAAGTTTATGATTTTCATTCCCATACGCTCTATTCTCCTTAGCTTGTAGGGTTTAGGCTTCTTCAAATAGGGGGAGATTGTTGGGTATTGTATCCACAATGTACCTGATTTGAAGAAGCCCCTGAACAAGCTAAGGTAAATAGACATTGTATTTGATGAAATCTTCTAGTTGTGCTTGCAGTTACTCCACGCTAAGTACACACCAATGTCAGGGTGCAGTGGGTCAATATACACGGGTCTGCGCGACATAATCCCTCGTTCAGCAGATCAGTGTGTTGGCCTACGTGTACTCTCTCTATTGGAGTGTACTTAATTTCAAGTACAGGGCTATGATAGAGCAAGAGCAGACAAGGAGCAAGGATGGGCCAAAGACCAGCTCTCGGAAAGAAAGGGGAAAAATTGTCTAAGTAAGAATCGAGTGATTCTCGCCGATTCGGCGAGAATCACTAGTGATTCTCGCCGAGTCGTCGAGAATCACTGGTTGATTCTCGCCGGTTGGAGCCGGCTGTCTCGACGCGCCAGAAATTCTCTAAGGCAGAATCGTCGAGCATCAAGTATGATTCCCGCTGATTCTCCCCCGCTTCTATATCAGTGCAGCTAGAATTCTACTAAGTAGTATTCGGCGAGAATCGTAGGTAATTCTCGCCGATTCGTCAAGAATCACCTACGATTCTCGCCGAATTTGACTTGGGCAATTTTCAGATTCAATCTAAACCGATCCATGTTACCTGCGGTATTTCGAACCGGTCTTAGGTCTTGTTGCTGGTGGGGCCCACACGGTCATGTGCTTGACCTAAGGTATATATACCTCCGTATGTATGAGCGGAAGAAGACCTATATACACAAATTCAAAAAGAACAGCCGCCGACGTGACCTAGTTCGCGATCTTGCTCCGCCGACCGTCTCCGCCTTCGAGCAGTTAGTCGCTGCTGTTGATCTCAAGTTCTTCCAGATCTCCGGCGACAGAAGCTTAGGCTAGCATAGCGTCTCACGCGTCTAACCAGAGATCCCTTGTCTCTTGATTCGTTGATCGGGAAAAACCTCCCCTTCCGAATCGATCGAGACGACCGATCCTAGTGTGACCGTTGGAAGACCTTGCTTTCTTTGCTACGAAGTTTGAATCCCCTAGCACAGCAGCAGCTCTCCGTAGCCGCCGCCTATTCCGAGAACCTTGCCGCCTCTCCAAGCCGCTGCCGGTTACGAGAAGATTCACTCCAAGAGAGATCTAGGGTTGTGGACTCTTCGTTGACTTCAAGAACACGTCGTCGAACGAAGAGGGACACCTTAGTCTCCATAAGTTGTTTGTATTTCTTATACAATCTATTTTCAATTTCTTTGTAAATGACCGATTGGTCTCTAGTTGTAAGGGTTGGGTGAAACCCGTGTTGTGGGAGTGGTGACTCCTACATGTGGAAGGGTTCTTTCCGTTAGTGCAAGGATTGGATTTCAATCCTATTGGTGAAGTGACCGAGTCGTCCCTGGTTGGGAGATAGGTCGAAGGGGGAAAGTGGACGTACCCAAATCGGGAAACCACTATAAATTGTTTGAGTCTTTCCTGTGCTGTGTTGTTTGATTTTCTTGTGTAGGTACAATTTTTTAATTCCACAAAAACCCCACAAGACACCTATCCCCCCATAGGTGAAGCTAGTTGGCACTAGGTGGACTTTCAATAATATTGCCACTAACATTTTCTTGTCTTTTTGCAGGTTTCTAGAATTTTGGCCAAAGATGATGTGACACGCAACCTGTCATGCCCTCCCTTGGTATGTCACAGGGCGTGTCACCCGATCCCAAGGAAGTCAGCCACCAGTGGAAAGTCCATAGTTAATCCAGAGTAGGACACGACCTTAAACACGGCCGTATCGCTGGCCGTGTCAAGCCAGAGTGTCACCAGAGACAAAGTAACAGGAAAAATGGCTGTCACGACCCCCTGACACGCCCTCCCCGGGTGTGTACCAGGGATTGACACTGGGCGTGTCGCCCTCTTCCCGAAGCCTGCCACCACATTAAATGCTATTTCGCCTCAGCACGCCAACAATACTGTCACGCCCCCTAGACGGGCGTGTTCGCCCCATTTTCCAAGACCGACGGATTTCCGACCAATGATTTCGACGCGACGTGCGTGTCACGCCCCCCTATACGGGCGTGACCCAGGGCGTGTACACCATTATACAGAAGCAATCATCCTTCCCGCCAGAATCTAGAACCAAAGGTAACCCTCGTACGTATCATGCCCCCTGACATGCACTCCCCGGGCGTGAACTAGGGCATGACCAACCCGTGGAAAATTCTATAAATTCAGATGTCCCCCCTAGCGTCCAAAAAAAGTTTGGGTTGAGAGGGGAGGTGCTGCTCTTTTGTTTACTAGTCCTTTTTATGCTTTTTCTCCCTCTCTCTCTCTTTCTCATTTTAGTTTTTCTTAACCCTAGTTTAGTTTAAGCTTTTGTAATAGCTTTTGTTCATCATTTAGTAGTTTAATGTAATGCAAGCTTAGTCTTTTCATTTCCATGCAAGTGTAGCTCCTTCATTTCAAGTTGTAACTTTCTCTTAATATTAATATAAAAGTGCTCTTTTCTTATATTTGTGTTCTTAATGCTTATCTACTACTCCATCCTCCTCCACTTCACTATGATTAACTAATCCTCCTTCTACTCGATCTTGATGATCTGAGGTTTGAGTTGATTAAGTTATGATGCTTTGAATTTACTTTTTCTTTTTAGGGTGTAGGCCTTCGAATTACTCTTGATTTTTCTCGTTTGGAATTATATTATCGATATATAATTTCCAATTCTGTTTTCACTCTTAGCTAGCCGAGAGGCTCGTAGTTTGAAGTGAACACTCAAGTGTAAAGAGAGTTATACGCATCCCTCGAGAGAGGCAGACGTCCAAATCTCCCGAATTGGAATAAAATCCAATAGTGGGGTTCACAGCGTAAAGCGAGCTTTAGGCCTCCGATTTAGACGAGAGTTGGTCGGACCTTCCTAAACTCAGTTGGGCACGACTTTGAGAGAAGCGTGTTCAAGCTTTAGGAACCTTCACGGTCACGGAACTTTCCCCTATTAAGTTTAGGTTATTTATCGTGTTTTTAATCGACTTTATCCGAGGTGATTCTCGATCGAGTGCATTTCCATTCCTTTGTTCAACCCTTTATTGTAATCGTTTCTTTAATGCTCTCTACTTAGCAGCATTTAGTTCTCCTTTAGTGTTATTTTCCTTTCATTAAGTGCATTTAATTTTCTCTTTATTCTTAAAGATTTTCCGTCGATTAAATATTAGTCTTCGTGTGAGTAAGTTTACTCAACGGTTCCCGGATTTCAATACGACACTTGTGTCCCCTAGCTACAGTTCGATATGTATACTTGCCTAATTGGATTGCTAGTTCGGCTCTCTTTTCTTAAGCGAAAAGCGATCACTAAGTTTTTGGCGCCGTTGTCGGGGAACAACTTTTGTTGATATATCGAAAACACGAACCTATTACCTTTATCATTTCTCCTTCTCATCTTCCTTCTAAAAATTAAAAATTAAAAATTTTTTATTACCGCTCTTAATAGAAACCCACTTCACAATTTTTCTACGCCACCAAATTCTCTTGAAAAGGGAAATGTGGCTTTAAATGCCACTATCTTCTCTAGTACCTTGCGAACCCTTCATTGGGTAGCCCTTGGGATGTTCGGGAGTTAAATTATCTTAAAAAAATCTTTTTCAAAAAAAAAATTATTAGTTCTGTTTTTCTAGTTTATTTATTTCTCTTTCTTCTCCTCCTCTTCTTTTAGTGCATGGCCCGCGGGAGTCCGCTGGTTATTTTGGACTTGGACCACGAAATTGAGCGTACTCTTTGGAGAAGATCGCGATTCAAGGCCCTACTCTCTAAGTACCGGTTGAGGACTCCGAGTCATTCTCTACTTTAAGAATGGAAGAACCCCACATGGAGGAAGTCATGCATAGGCCTATGTACTATTATGCACAACCGAATTTAGAGGGAATAGAATCAAGTATAGTGTGCCCTGCTTTAACTAATAATAATTTTGAACTAAAGCCTAGCATAATTCAAATGGTGCAGCAGTATGTGCAATATGACGGACTTCAAGATGAAGATCCGAATGCACATATAACATACTTTCTTGAGATTTGTGACACCTTCAAGATAAATGGTGTCACAAATGATGCTAGTAGGCTAAGACTCTTCCCCTTCTCTCTAAGAACTAAGGCTAAGCAGTGGATGAACACTCTACCTAAAAACAGCATCACAACCATGGGATCAATTAATTGAAAATTTTTTGGCGAAATATTTTCCGCCAGCTAAAACTGCAAAACTTAGGAACGACATTTGTGAAGAGCCCGAGGCAAGCTCTGCCCCCGTTTTACGGTATGGAAAATTGTCAAAGTATGAGACCGGGCGGTCTGGCGGTTTGAGCCTGGCGGGTTGTAGACCGGGCGGTCTGGCGGTTTTAGTCTTGCAGGTTGGTATCCAGGTTGTTGCTGTGTGGTGTTCGGCGGTCTGACGGTTTATCTCCGGCGGCTTGGAAACCGAGCAGTCTAGCGGTCTCCTACTACATCTCTCTCTTGCTTCTAGTATCGCCAAACAGTTAGAACGTTGTCTAATCGCGCGACCTGTTCCAGTCTGTTGTTCTAGCCGCTCAAACCTGTTGTATAGCTTGTCACAACCCGTATTTTACCCAACAATTTATTATATCAGAGCAAGGGGAAAATACGCGTCGTGATGCCACGCCGTGCAGGGGATAACTGCAGACGTTCAGGCAAGACTCCAAACTCTACAATTTGAGAAGAAAACATAAATGGTTATGAATAAAATCCAGTTTAAGTTATGATGGTAGCCGTATCCCTCGGCTTAGTGAATCATCTAGTTCACGATTTAAAATATAAATTATACGCTTGCGGAAAATACTTATTTAAATTGACACTAATATCCTACATGAGTATAAATGTCCCCGAGGAACAACTCATACTATGCAAACCCTAGATTTATAATAAGTATAGAAAGTCTTTACACTAAATAGAAAGTAGTGGCTTAGTTTTGAAAGAGATGACAGTTATGCTTTACTAATAGTAGGGTTTTATAGGTTAAAAAATATCTAACATGCAATCCTAGCAATAAATAATCCCAGAGAGCAAGTAATGTAAACCAAACATAAGGAAACCACAACAACTAGCAAGTGTCCAAAAAGGTCAACAAACTTGTGGGCGTCAACAACCTGACACGAACCCACAGTATGAATATGTCTGAAACTGGGCAAAGAAAACTAAAATAACAAACTACCTCGCTACGGCGAGGGGAAAAACTACAGCCAAACTGCTGCTGCTAAGTCTCCAAAACCGGCTCCGCTACCTGCTAATGCTCCGAACCTGAGGCATTCCAAAGACAGAACACCTCAACAAGAGGGTACAAATGGTGGTAGAAAAGTAAGCCAAAATAAATAAAGTTCAAAAGGGGTACCAACCCAAGACCAAAACCATTAAAGTAAAGTACAAAAAGAAACAAGGCATCATCAGGAAAAAAAATACTCTTACGTGATTCGTCACCAGAGTACACCAGACGCACGAGGCTATAAGGTGACAACATGAATAAATCATAAGGAAGAAAATACAAAACCTTTATTAGGCACCTGTGGTCGACTCTACCCAAAAACACGGGCGAGGTGGCCACTCAACTGGACACACCCTCACGAATAGAATATTTATCTAACTGCGAGGGAGTCTGATACTCTCCACCATACACCGCAGATGCCCAAAAACTGGTAGACTTCCACAAAGTGCTAATAAAGGCATCAAACATTGTCGAGGTGATTTCGCCCACTAACTACCGAAATCAAGAAAACCTACAAGAAACCATCACATATATCTCGAGATTTGGTTCATCAGATTCTACTTGACACTTCTAGTTTCAAGACGTGGTTGATCAACCCCTATGAACGATTTACAATCCTAGACAAACTCTAATGCGATCAATAACGATAGGTAATGCATTTAAAGGCATTAATAAGACACATCAAGAATGATTAAATATACCATGACAAGATCAAGTTCACCAAGACAAAATCTTACAATCTCGAGTGATCATCCAAAAAGGTTAATCGTAGTAATAACTTGGAAAACAAAGTGAAATTTTTTTTAAAGAACATAAAAACCGAACCGTTACCATCAAATTGGACAAGGAGAAATGAGGGGAAACCACCACTTACCTTGGTTTTACCGAAAAAGTTCTCCAAATCAGTCCACGTCACAGATCGGGGCAAAAGAGGATGGAGGAAGTTGAAATCTAGACAAAAATGGTCGAAACGGGGGTTAGGGCCAAAAAAACCTAACGAGAAAACTCAAAAAAAGGGGGAAAATTTACCACGATAGCGTAGCTCTCGGTGAGAGCTTTCCAAATCTACGCTCGGTTGAAGATTTCGAGCACCGGAGCTCCGTCGGCGGCCACCGGAAGATTCACGAAATATTCTCTCTCTCGCTCACGCCGCTCTGGTTCGGGAGAAAGAATCGGAGAAGATGAAGTGTTTACTCTTTTCTAATAACCTAAGTATATAAGTATATATATATAAGTACTTATAAAATATTTTGTCTAAATAAAAAAAAAACGGTTTAAGTACGAGCAGTTCGCGGAAAACAAAATTAGAGGTCTAGAATGGCTTCAAATCGAAAAGTTCCTAACATGAAAGTTATAGATCTCGTCGCGACGAACAAATTTCATGTTATCCATTTTTCCATACGGCACTGTTTTGACCCTCAAAAAGGCTCCCGAACACAAACTATGACGGACTACACGAGAAAGGCAGCAGACTACTCGAGTATACAGAAGGCTACTCGAGTATGCAGAAACAGACTACTCGAGTATATAGAAACAGACTACTCGAGTATACAGAAGCAGACTACCTGAGTATACAGAAGGCTACTCGAGTATACAGAAACAGACTACTCGAGTATACAGAAACAGATTACTCGAGTATACAGAAACAGACTACTCGAGTATATAGAAGGCTACTCGAGTATACAGAAACAGACTACTCGAGTATACAGAATACTACTCGAGTATACAGAAGCAGACTACTCGAGTATACAGAAGGCTACTCGAGTATACAAAAACAGACTACTCGAGTATACAGAAATAGAATACTCGAGTATACAGAAACAGACAACTCGAGTATACAGAAGGCTACTCGAGTATACAGAAACAGACTACTCGAGTATACAGAAACAGATTACTCGAGTATACAGAAACAGACTACTCGAGTATACAGAAGGCTACTCGAGTATACAGAAACAGATTACTCGAGTATACAGAAACAGACTACTCGAGTATACAGAAGGTTACTCGAGTATACAGAAACAGACTACTCGAGTATACAGAATTTGGAGGAACAGAAGATTTACATAATAAGCAGAAACTTCACACGAGTCAAGGTTGCAGGAAAAACAATTTCTTGGCAAATCTAACCTTTTGATCAAACTATAAGAATGAATAGTACTTTTCATTTTTGAATAGTAATTTAATATTAAAATAATCGTATTTATATATATTTGAATAAGGAAACGCGAGATCAACACGGAGGCCCAAACGAGCGCCGAATTGAATGAAACTCACGCCGTAGGCGAACACAGACGCTACGAACACAACGACGAAGTCAAAACCAAAATCAGACGAGCCATTCTCGAGATATAAGTTTTCAAAGTTTACGACAAACATAAATTCCACAAAACTTCGGAAAAACGCCGAGACCCAAATATCGCTCGGATCGCGACGAAACTTGACGAGTAAGTCAAAAATTACTCAACTTAAATTCCAAATGCAAAATTTTACCATTACAATAAGAATTCGGCCGACATGACCGCATGGACGCGAAAATGCCTTTATGGCATTACGCCATCATCTTGACGTTAAAGGTAACGCCATGACGTCATAAATATGATGCTTCCCATTTAAATAAAATCGTCGAACAAAATCGGGGGCGTTACAGTCACTCCCCCTAAAAAGAAGTTTCGTACCGAAACTTAACACAACTCCAAAACCAATCAAAATGATAAAATCAAACGTAACTGAAAACATATCGACGTACCCGAAACTAGGAGAAGAGGTGCGGATGAGATTCTCTCATTGCTGACTCCAATTCCCACGTCGCGCTCTCGACGTCTTGATTTCTCCAAAGAATCTTAACCATGGGGATGGTCTTCCTTCGCAAGACACGCTCTTGAGATTCAAAAACGCGGATAGGCTCTTCCACATACGACAGATTGGGCTTAATTTGGGGCACCGAGTCAAGAATTTGACGATCACTACGAACACACTTCCGCAACTGGCTCATATGGAACACCTCGTGGACACCAGGGAAGCTAGCAGGTAATTCCAGTCGATAAGCTGACACTCCGATGCGCTCCAGAATCTGAAAAGGTCCCACATACCGGGGGTCTAACTTGTGGTTCCTTCCAAATCTTTTTACCCCTGGCATCAGAGAAACTTTAAGGAAAACCAAGTCCCCAACGACAAACTCCAAATCGACCCTTCATCGATTAGCATATTTCTCATAACGCTCTTGTGCTACACGTAGCTTCTCTCGAATATGAGTCACCGCACAATTCATGTCCTCAAGGGCTTCCGGACCTAGCAATGGTCTCTCACCAACCTCAGCCCAAAATAAGGGAGTCCTACAACGCCTCCCATACAAGGCCTCAAACGGGGCCATCTGCAAGCTCTCTTGATAACAATTATTGTAAGCAAACTCCATGAGTCTGAGACGCTCATCCCAAGCACCACCATGATCAAAAATATAACATATAATCATGTCCTCCACGATTTGATTTACTCTTTCTATTTGCCCATTCGTCTGCGGATGATAGGCGGTGGAATACCTCAAGTCGGTACCCAACCCCTCTTGCAGGCTCTTCCAAAAGCGAGACGTAAATCTGGAGTCCCGATCTGATACAATGCTAACAGGCACTCCATATAACCTGATGACCTCTTCAATATATAGCTCAGCTATCTTCTTCATCGAATACCCAATCTTAAATGGAACAAAGTGGGCACACTTTGTCAGTCTGTCGACTATCACCCAA
Organism: Platanthera zijinensis; assembly: GCA_039513925.1. NCBI lineage: Eukaryota > Viridiplantae > Streptophyta > Magnoliopsida > Asparagales > Orchidaceae > Platanthera > Platanthera zijinensis. Next base: position 63,385,833 of record CM077097.1, on the reverse strand, counting down.
ACTGAGTCATGCCCACGGGGAGATTTTGGTAGACCGGTGATAAAATCCATTGAAATACTTTCCCATTTCCAACTTGGAATATCAAGAGGTGTCAATTTACCACCAAGCCTTCTATAATCAGCCTTGACACGCTGACACGTATAACATTCTGATACAAACTTTGCGATATCGCTCTTCATCCCTGCCCACAAAACAATTTTCTTTAGATCTTTATACATTTTGGTGGAACCAGGATGATAGGAAACACTGGAACCATGAGCTTCTTCACAAATTTTAGCTCGGAAGTCACCCATGTCAAGAATACAGAATCTACCCCGATATTTCAGAGCACCTAGCTTGTCCAAAGAAAAATCAGGTAACTCCCCTTTCTCAGTCCTATTCTAGAGGTTCAACAATTCCGGATCATCCTTTTGGTGCACCCTAGTAAGGGAAATCCAAGAGGGCGCTTCTGCTTCCAAACTAACAGGCGTAGAACTACTCCCAATCTCGATGTTCATCAACAAGAATTCTTCTAATAAGGACTGTACCGATAGATTAAAAATTTTAGCGGTCTTCCTACTCAAAGCATCAGCTACTACATTAGCCTTTCCCAGATTATAAAGAATTTCTACTTCATAATTTGCCACATATTCTAACCACCGACGCTGGCGCAGGTTTAGTTCCTTCTGAGTGAAAACGTACTTCAAACTCTTATGGTCCGTATAGATCTTTCACAGTGCGCCATACAAGAAGTGTCGCCACAGCTTCAGCGCATAAATTACGGCAGCAAACTCCAAATCGTGCGTAGGATAGTTTCTCTCGTGAATCTTTAATTGACTCGATCCATACGCGACCACCTTACCATTTTGAATTAAAACACAACCAAGTCCGATGTGTGACGCATCGACGTACACAGCATACTCGACTCCTTCAGTAGATAAGGTTAAAATTGGGGCAGTACATAGTCTCTTCTTCAACCTTTGGAAAGCCTCTTCATACTTATCACTCCAAATGAATGTAGTGTTCTTCTGAGTAAGTCTAGTTAAAGGAGCAGACAACACCGAAAATCTTTCCACGAATCTTCTATAATAGCCAGCGAGGCCTAAGAAGCTCCTAATCTCCTTAGGTGTAGAAGGTCTTTCCCATTCCATCACGACAGAAATCTTGGTCGGGTCTGCAGAAATACCGTCCTTGCCTACAACAAGACCCAGAAAGGAAACCTGAGGTAGCCAGAACTCACATTTGCTCAACTTCGCATATAGCTTATGCTCCCTCAGGGTCGACAAAACCAAACGCAAATGCTGAGTATGCTCCTCAACATTGCGGGAATACACTAGGACATCATCTATGAACATAATAACGAATCGGTCCAAGAAATCCTGAAACACCCTATTCATCAAATCCATGAAAGCAGAGGGTGCATTGGTTAAACCGAAAGACATCACCAAAAACTCATAATGTCCATGCCTTGAACAGAATGCGGTTCGGGGAATATCTTCGTCGCGAATCCTCAACTAGTGGTAGCCTGAGCGAAGATCGATTTTTGAAAATACCGAGCTACCACGCAACTAATCGAACAAATCATCGATCCTTGGCAGGGGATATCTATTCTTAACGGTCACCTTATTTAATTCCCTATAATCGATGCAAAGCCTCATCGATCCGTCCTTCTTCCTTACGAACAAAACCGGAGCACCCCACAGAGAAGAACTTGGTCTAATAAAACCACACCTCAGCAACTCATCGAGCTGAGTACGTAACTCATCCAACTCACGTGGAGCCATACAGTACGGTGCCTTGGCGATGGGACGAGTGCCTGGCTCGAGGTCAATCACGAACTCAATCTCCCTCTCAGGAGGAAGTCCTGGAAGACTATCAGGAAATACATCTGGAAACTCTCGCACCACCGAGACATCCTCGAGACGTGGTATAACAGAAGCTGTTTCTAGAGCAGAAATAGAAACTAAAAACGCCTCGCAACCAGACTTTATAGCACGTACCGCAGAAATGACAGGGGAAACTCTGTCCTGAAATCCATAGACGCTCATAGGTTGGCCATTGTCCATCCTGAAGTCCAGTCTTTTTGCCTTGCACTGGATGACTGCATCATACTTGGACAGCCAGTCCATGCCCAAAATCACATCAAAATCAGTCAAGTCTAAAATTAACAGATCCGCAAGGGCCAGAAAATTGCCAATATGAATAGGGCATCTCAGAACTCCTTGATTGGATATATCCGAATCACCGGAGGGAAGCTTGAAGGAGTCTCTCAATTGATCAACATCCAGGCGATGTTTATCAACAAACCTCCTGGCCACAAAGGAATGGGTGGCACCCGAATCGAACAGAACGCACGCCCACCTATTCCGCACCTTAAACTCCCCTAAAACCGTAACATACATAACTAAATGAACGATAACCATGGCAACAACGATAAATAATAGGGATAAAATAGACTGGGGCTAACCTGAAATAACTTGCGTAGAGTTTTGAGCTTCCTCGCTAATCATCACGTTCAGCTTTCCTTTTCCTTTATCTAGGGTTGGTGGTGGCGGCAGAGCTCGAAGTGGGGCAGGCTGCAGTGGGGTTTGAGCCTAGGGGCACGAAGATTTCTGGTGTCCCTTCTGCCCGCACTGGAAGCAGGTCCTTTCTTTCATCCAGCACTGACTTACATCATGACCCTTCCTTGCACAGAACGAGCACACGAGCTCTCCCTTTGGAGCACCTTGGATGGCGTGCACTTACTGCTGCTTCAGGGTGGCTGTTCTCTTGAAACATTTTTCGTAAGGGTGGCCAGGACGACCACAGAAACTACACACTTCCTTACCTTTCTTCTTCGAAGAAGGGCCAGATGCCCTGGAGCTACCATCCTCAACACCCTTCCTTTTCTCTTTCCTCGCCGCAGCACCGCGGTTCTTGGCATTTTAAATCGCTTCAACTTTTAGTGCGGCTTCGACTGCCACAACATAACTGTCAGCTCCATAAGCGCATGCCCACTGCTGGACATCACTTCTTAGTCCTCCCAGGAAATGTTTCACTCTTCCCTCCTCCGAAGCTACCAAATCGGGAGCAAATCTACTCAACTTGCTAAACTCAATCTCATATTCGCTCACCATGAGCAGTCTCTACTTCAAATGCAGGAAGTTATTCATGAGACGGTCCTGCTCGACCGAGGGCAGAAACTTCTTCAGCAACATCTTCTTGAAAGAGTCCCAGGTACAGCCTTCCTTCAGACTCTCCTTTTCACAAATCCACCAACTCTTTGCTAGGCCTTTTAACTGATAGGCTGCAATCATAACCTTCTGGGATTCTAGAATCCCGGAATACGAAAACATCTCCTCGATTGAGATGATCCAATCATCCAAAATCATAAAGTCGGCACTCCTGTCGTAGGTGGGAGGTCCCAATCGCTGGAAATGCGATATGAAATTCATTTCTGGTGGTATTGCCACCAGGGCCACCAGAGGAGCAGGGGTATCGGGCACGACTTGACCCAAGGCAGGCTCTTACACTGAAGGTTGCCGCGCTGGAGCGGTAGACAACAATGACTGAATTTGCGTTTGCATCGCAACTACTTGCCTTGATAGAGCCTCGTTGCTCTAGCGCAAACTCTCAATAAACGCATCACTCTACGCACCTGACGACTCACCCTCCGACTGGGGAGTCGATCTCATCGTAATACACTTTGGAGGCATTTCTAAAAAGGCAAATGAACCACCCAATTAAAATCCTAGATTACGACTAGGGCAAACAAAACTAGTTCAGACCATACTTGAAAGACACTTGCTAAAGCTGTCACTTGCTCTGGGATTATTTGATGATGATATGTCCTACTCAGGATGATATCCTATCATCCTATTGACTCATGTGCCTATGATATGAATGCATAAATTCTTTACTCTTATTTAAAATCATGTGTGTACATATGTCATCAAGTACATCTTTAGCTTGGCATGTTGTGCTCATGTTATGTTATGCTATGCATGTGGTGCTATGAATTCTATAAAAGGCCTTAATGCATGTTATGAGCGGCGTACACATGCAATGTTATGCATCCCATACTACATAATATTGCATGCAACGAAAAGAAAACATGCCAATGGGCATTCATGTGGTGAGGTTATGCATCCCATACTACATAACCCTCACATGTTGCCACCTATGGTGGATCCATATACAAACACATATTATGCATCCCATACTACATAATATGCCCCGTATACTTCTAATCATGCTTATGAGTGTAGTGTTCATGCTTCAGCCAAGACATATTGATGACACATCGGTGTGTGTATGATATGACACTAAGCAACTAACACGAACAAGGGAAGGTTGCCCGACCAATTGTCAAGCAACCTCCCTCTTATACCAACTGTCACAACCCGCATTTTTCCCAACAATTTAATTATATCAGAGCAAGGGGAAAATACGCGTCGTGATGCCACGCCGTGTAGGGGATAACTGCAGACGTTCAGGCAAGACTCCAAACTCTACAATTTTAGAAGAAAACATAAATGGTTATGAATAAAATCCAGTTTAAGTTATGATGGTAGCCATATCCCTCGACTTAGTGAATCATCTAGTTCACGATTTAAAATATAAATTATACGCTTGCGGAAAATACTTATTTAAATTGACTCTAATATCCTACATGAGTATAAATGTCCCCGAGGAACAACTCATACTATGCAAACCCTAGATTTATAATAAGTATAGAAAGTCTTTATGCTAAATAGAAAGTAGTGGCTAAGTTTTGAAAGAGATGACAGGTATGCTTTACTAATAGTAGGGTTTTATAGGTTAAAAATATCTAACATGCAATTCTAGCAATAAATCATCCCAGAGAGCAAGTAATGTAAATCAAACATAAGGAAACCACAATAACTAGCAAGTGTCCAAAAAGGTCAACAAACCTGTGGGCGTCAACAACCTGACACGAACCCACAGTATGAATATGTCTGAAACTAGGCAAAGAAAACTAAAACAACAAACTACCTCGCTACGGCGAGGGGGAAAACTACAGCCAAACTGCTGCTGCTAAGGCTCTAAAACCGGCTCCGCTACCTGCTAATGCTCTGAACCTGAGGCATTCCAAAGACAGAACACCTCAGCAAGAGGGTACAAATGGTGGCAGAAAAGTAATCCAAAATAAATAAAGGTCAAAAGGGGTACCAACCCAAGACCAAAACCATTAAAGTAAAGTACAAAAAGAAACAAGGCATCATCAGGAAAAAAAAATACTCTTACGTGATTCGTCACCAGAGTACACCAGACGCACGAGGCTATAAAGTGACAACATGAATAAATCATAAGGAAGAAAATACAAAACCTTTATTAGGCACCTGTGGTCGACTCAACTCAAAAACATGGGCGAGGTTGCCACTCAACTGGACACACCCTCACGAATAAAATATTCATCTAATTGCGAGGGAGTCTCATACTCTCCACCATACACCGCAGACGCCCAAAAACTGGTAGACTTCCACAAAGTACTAATAAAGGCATCAAACATTGTCGAGGTGATTTCGTCCACTAACTCCCGAAATCAAGAAAACCTACAAGAAACCATCACATATATCTCGAGATTTGGCTCATATGATTCTACTTGACACTTCTAGTTTCAAGACGTGGTTGATCAACCCCTATGAACGATTTACAATCCTAGACAAACTCTAATGCGATCAATAACGATAGGTAATGCATTTAAAGGCATTAATAAGACACATCAAGAACGATTAAATATACCATGATAAGATGAAGTTCACCAAGACAAAATCTTACAATCTCGAGTGATCATCTAAAAAGGTTAATCGTAGCAATAACTTGGAAAACAAAGTGAAGAAAATTTTAAAGAACATAAAAACCGAACCATTACCATCAAATCGGACAAGGAGAAATAAGGGGAAACCACCACTTGCCTTGGTTTTAACGGAAAAGTTCTCCAAATCAGTCCACGTCACAGATCGGGGCAAAAGAGGATGGAGGAAGTTGAAATCTAGACAAAAATGGTCGAAACGGGGGTTAGGGCCGAAAAACCCTAACGAGAAAACTCAAAGAAAGGGGAAAAATTTACCACGATAGCGTAGCTCTCAGTGAGAGCTTTCCAAATCTACGCTCGGTTGAAGATTTCGAGCACCGGAGCTCCGTCGGCGGCCACTGGAAGATTCACGAAATATTCTCTCTCTCGCTAACGCCGCTCTCGTTCGGGAGAAAGAATCGGAGAAGATGAAGTGTTTATTCTTTTCTAATAACCTAAGTATATAAGTATATATATATAAGTACTTATAAAATATTTTGTCTAAATATAAAAAAAACAGTTTAAGTACGAGCAGTTTGCGGAAAACAAAATTAGAAGTCTAGAATGCCTTCAAATCGAAAAGTGCCCAACATGAAAGTTGTAGATCTCGTCGAGACGAACAAATTTCATGTTAGCCATTTTTACATACGACACTATTTTGACCCTCAAAAAGGCTCCCGAACACAAACTATGACGGACTACACGAGAAAGGCAGCAGACTACTCGAGTATACAGAAGGCTACTCGAGTATGCAGAAACAGACTACTCGAGTATATAGAAACAGAATACTCGAGTATATAGAAGCAGACTACTCGAGTATACAGAAGGCTACTCGAGTATACAGAAACAGACTACTCGAGTATACAGAAACAAATTAATCGAGTATACAGAAACAGACTACTCGAGTATACAGAAGGCTACTCGAGTATACAGAAACAGACTACTCGAGTATACAGAATACTACTCGAGTATACAGAAGCAGACTACTCGAGTATACAGAAGGCTACTCGAGTATATAGAAACAAACTACTCGAATATACAGAAACAGATTACTCGAGTATACAGAAACAGACTACTCGAGTATACAGAAGGCTACTCGAGTATACAGAAACAGACTACTCGAGTATACAGAAACAGATTACTCGAGTATACAGAAACAGACTACTCGAGTATACAGAAGGCTACTCGAGTATACAGAAACAGATTACTCGAGTATACAGAAACAGACTACTCGAGTATACAGAAGGCTACTCGAGTATACAGAAATAGACTACTCGAGTACAGAATTTGGAGGAATAGAAGATTTACATAATAAGCAGAAACTTCACTCGAGTCAAGGTTGCAGGAAAAATAATTTCTGGGCAAATCTAACCTTTTGATCAAACTATAAGAATGAATAGTACTTTTCATTTTTGAATAGTAATTTAATATCAAAATAATCGTATTTATATATATTTGAATAAGGAAACGCGAGATCAACACGAGGGTCAAAACGAGCGTCGAATTGAATGAAACTCACGCCGTAGGCGAACAAAGACACTACGAACACAACGGCGAAGTCAAAACCAAAATCAGACGAGCCATTCTCAAGATATAAGTTTTCAAAGTTTACGACAAACATAAATTCAACAAAACTTCGGAAAAACGCCGAGACCCAAATATCGCTCAGATCGCGACGAAACTTGACGAGTAAGTCAAAAATTACTCTACTTAAATTCCAAATGCAAAATTTTCCCATTACAACAAGAATTCGGCCAACTTGACCGCATGGACGCGAAAATGCCTTTATGGCATTACGCCGTCATCTTGACGTTAAAGGTAACGCCATGACGTCATAAATATGATGCTTCCCATTTAAATAAAATCGTTGAACAAAATCGGGGGCATTACATAGCTTTACTCCCAAATTGTTAGTTTGTACTCTATCCTCTCTCCTCCATTCTATAAAAGAGAGGCCATACTTTTGTAAATGATATCTTTTTGGATAATAAAATTTCAATTATTCAAAGTTCCGGCTTGTTTTCTAGTCATTTGTTCGCTACTTTAGTCGTTTGTTCACTACTTCTCACATGTTATCAGAGGATTTGATCTTCTCCTCCTGATTCTGTGCGCCCTGTCCGCGCGGCTTGCCTCTTCTTCTCGTGACCTGTTCTCGCGGTTTGTCTCTTCCGCCTGCTTGCCCCCTGTCCGCACGGCTTGCCCCTTCCTCTCGCGACCTGTTCTTGCGGCTTGTCTCTTCCGCCTGCTTGCACCCTGTCCGCGCGACCTCCTTTTTCCTGTCTTTTAGTTACAACGACCTTTTACTTTATTAGCCGCGACCTGCTGCCTTATTCGCCTTGTTTGTTCCTCCCTTCTGTTCGCGCGGTCTATCTTCTAGCCGTTCGACTTCTTTCCCTGCTTGGATCTGCTGCTTGGTCGTGGCTTCTCTGGCCGCTGGTGTCTGACATCGTGACCGCCGCAACTCTTCTTTTTCCTATCCGCGTGGCTTGTATTCTAACAGCGCGGCTTCTCGCTGATTTCTCCTATGGCCCTTTCTGAAACCTCCACTACCACCACTCCTATCGCCACTCCGGCTCCGCCTCCTACTCCATTTGGCAACCTTGGCACGGTTTCTAAACTTGTTGGCTCCAACTATCCGGATTGGAGCGTTTCTTTCACCTTTCTTCTTTGCTCTCAGCGCAAACGTCATCACCTCACCGATGACCCTCTTCCTCCAGACTCTACTGAATTTGATGACTGGGATGCCAGTGATGCGCTTGTCTGTACTTGGTTGGCTAACACCTCTCCGATGAATGTCTTCTTGTCATACGCCATGATACAACATTTAAGACCGCGTGGCTTCACCTTGCTGCTCTCTACTCGAAGGGGGCCCAGACATCCCGCATTTATACTCTCTATGCGGATCTCTTCGCTCGCCCTTCCATGTCTCCTACTGCGGCTTATCAGCAAGTTCAGGCTCTTGGCGCCGAAATCCTCCAGAATCGCCCTTTCTCCGAGGACTTGGCCGAGCAGCACAAACACTTCCAGAAACTCCTGGTTTTTTGTTATCTTCTACGACTCCCTTAGTCTTTTGATATGATCCGCAAGCAGATCTTGGGCGAAGCAGAGTCTCTCACCTTGGATTCCACCGTGGCTCGCATCACCGCTGTTACTTCACTGCTCCAACGTCCTCAGTTGTCCTTGCCTCCTCCACAGGACTCCTATGCTCACCAAGTTCAGCGGGGTGGCAATAGTGGCCGCATCCAGTCTAGCACGTGCGGTCCATCAAGGTTCCTCTGCTCTCACTATGGTCATACCGGCCACTCTATTGATCGCTGCTGGCAGAAACATCCTCATCTTCGTTCCTCCGATGATACTTCTTCCTCAACCTCCGTCTCCTCTCGACCATCTGCTTCTGTGGCCACGACCTCAGGTAGTGTACACGTCGTTACCCAAGGTAAATGGCTGATTGACTCTGGTGCTACAAATCACATGACCGGAAACCCTCACTGCTTCTCTCTCCTAGATACGCATGATCGGTTACCCCCTATTCTTGTTGCGGATAGTTCGCCTTCCCCGGTTCATGGGACGAGCATGGTTCAAGTCACCCCGTCGCTTCACTTAGCGGACACTCTCTATGTCCCGAAGTTCCCTTGCAATTTGCTCTCAGTTACTACTTTATGCAAACAACTTCAGTGCTCTGTATTATTTACTCCTACTTCTTGTTGTTTTCAGGACCCGAGGACCCAATAGACGATTGCTAATGGGAATGAGAGTGGCGGCCTCTACTTCCTCGACAATGTTTCCGCTCTGTCCACCTTCTCTTCCCCGTCTACTGATCAGCTTCAATGGCATCTTCGCCTTGGACATCCTCATCCTCGGATTCTTCGTCAGCTTCTTCCCCACTTACCTCATACCAGTCCTCCGCTAAATTGAAATGCGTGTCAGCTTGGCAAACATCACCGCTCCTCCTTCCCCTGAAGCAAGGCCGTGGTTCCTCACGCCCTTTTGATCTCATTCATTCTGATGTCTGGGGTCCTGCTCCTACTCTCACCGTTGGTCGGGGTAGTTCTTACTTTGTAACTTTTATTGATGATTTCTTTAGATGTACCTGGGTGTATCTATTAAAAGATCGCTCTGAACTATTATCTGTATGGCAATCCTTTTACAATATGATTAAAACTCAGTTTGCTATTCCTATAAAAGTGCTACGCTCTGATAATGCTAAAGAATATCTCAGTCATGAGTTTTCGTCTTTTTGTATGCAACATGGTCTTATTCATCAGACCAGCTGTGTTTACACCTCCCAGCAAAATGGGGTGGCGGAGCCTAAAAACCGTCATCTCCTCGATATCACTCGCACTCTAATGACGCAGATGCAAGTGCCTCGCTCCTATTGGGGCTATGCTATTCTTTTTGCCTGCTATCTCATCAATCGCATTCCCTCTTCGGTTCTCCACGGCAAGACCACCTTCTCCATTCTCTACCCGGGCAAGGAACCCTTTCCTCTTCCTCTCCGTATCTTTGGGTGTACGGCTTTTGTGCATGCTCCGTCTGCTACCCGTGATAAGCTTTCCCCCCGTTCCACAAAATGTGTCTTTTTGGGATACTCGACCACTCAAAAAGGCTATTGTTTCTTTGACCCCGTTCTGCGCAAACAGTTTATTTCCGCGGACGTCACCTTCTTCGAAAATGCATCCTACTTTTCTTCTCCATCCCCGCTTCCTACTGCTGTCTCTGACTCTCCACCATCTTTCTGTGATCCTTCAATGCATATCGACGTCTCCCCTCCTATATCATCTCCTCCTCAGTCTCCTCCTCTCTCTATTATACCCCCTCCTTCTCCGCAGCCGTCTCTCTAGTCCCGGGCCAGCTTTCTCCGCCACGGACGCTCCGGTCTCTGAGGAAAAAGATGACCTGGATCTTCCCATTGCTTTTCGCAAAGGGGTGCGGACGTGTACCCAACACCCACTTGCGGCTGTTGTTTCCTATGATCGGCTTACTCCCTCTCGCAGGTGCTTTGCTTTTGCTATCTCGGCTACTACCACTCCCCGCACTTACCAAGAGGCTCTTGTTATTCCTCATTGGAAATCTGCCATGGATGAGGAAATCGCCACTCTTACTGAAAGGGGTACCTGGACCCTTGTTCCTCCATCGGTAGGTATTGATATGGTTGGCTTCCGCTGGGTGTTCGTTGTGAAGTTTCGCCCAGACGGCACCGTGGATCGTTACAAAGCCCGACTGGTGGCCAAAGGCTTTACTCAGACTTATGGAGTTGACTATTTTGATACTTTCTCCCAGGTTGCTCGCCTCAGCACCATCCGGGTTCTTCTTTCTGTGGCCATCAACAGGGAGTTGGCTATTTCCCAGCTTGATGTCAAGAATGCTTTTCTGTATGGGGATCTTCAGGAGGACTTCTATATGGAGCAACCTCCTGGGTATGTTGCTCAGGGGGAGACACGAGTATGCTAGTTGATGAATGCCATCTACGGCCTAAAACAGAGCCCTCAGGCATGCTTCGACAAGTTTAGTGGCATTATGGCTACCATTGGCTTTACAAGAAGTTCAGCCGATCACTCATTGTTTATTCACAAAACCGCATCGGGCCTTGTGGTTTTGGCGGTGTATGTGGATGATATTCTTCTGAACGGCGATGACCAGGCTGGGGTGGACTTGACAAAGAAACACCTCCGTCAATACCTAGTCACGAAGGATATGGGCTCCCCGAAATATTTTTTAAGGATAGAAATCTCTCGGAAGCCCGACTCATTGGTTCTCTCCCAACGGAAGTATGCTCTTGATCTTCTACAAGAGGCAGGATTGACCGGTGCCAAACCGGCCCGGTATCCCATGGCCACTAGAGAGGACAAAACATGGACAGATGACTCACCTCTTATATCCGATGCCACGAGGTATAGAAGTTTGGTGGGCAAACTCATTTATCTCACGGTGACCAGACCCGACATCGTCTATACTGTAGGCAAGGTCAGTTAGTTCATGCAAGCTCCCAGGGAATGTCATCTTCAGTCTGCCTTGAAGATACTAAAATATGTCAAAGCAGCACCAGGAAAGGGGCTACTCTTTCAGAAGCATGGTCATCTGAGAGTTGAAGCCTACTCAGACTCAAGCTATGCGGATGATAAAGGTGACCGTAAATCTACATCGGGTTTTTTCACATTTGTTAGAGGTAATCTTGTGAGCTGGAAGAGCAAGAAGCAGTCTGTTGTCTCAAGGTCCAATGCAGAAGCCGAATACCGGAGCATGGCGTCAACCACGTGTGAGTTAAAATGGTTGCGGGCTCACATGCTTGACCTAGGAGAGGTCTACGACTATCCTCTGCCTATGTTCTGTGACAACAAGGCCGCTATATACATATCCAAAAATCCGGTCTTCCATGAGAGAACGAAACATATAGAGGTCAACTGCCATTTCATCCGAGAAGAGGTCTTGAAGAGACAGATTTGCACTCCGTTCGTCACCTCCGACAAAGAGTTGGCAGATATCTTCACCAAGCCGGTTTCTACTTCCTTCTTCCACATTTGTGACAACCTGGGCATGATTGATATCTATGCTCCAGCTTGAGGGGGAGTGTCAAAGTATGAGACCGGGCGTTCTGGCGGTTTGAGCCTGGAGGGTTGTAGACCGGGCGGTCTGGCGGTTTGAGTCTGGCAAGTCTATATCCAGGCTGTTGCTGTGTGGTGTCCGGCGGTTTGACGGTTTATCTCCGGCAGCTTGGAAATCGGGCGGTCTAGCGATCTCCTACCGCATCTCTCTCTTTCTTCTGGTATTGCCGAGCGGTTAGAACATTGTCTAACCGCGCGGCCTATTCCGGTCTATTGTTCTAGCCGCTCAGACCTGTTGTATAGCTTTAGTCCCACATTGTTAGTTTGTACTATATCCTATCTCCTCCATTCTATAAAAGGGAGGCCATACCTTTTTAAATGATATCTTTTTGGATAATAAAATTTCAATTATTCAAAGTTCCGGCTTGTTTTCTAGTCGTTTGTTCGCTACTTTAGTTGTTTGTTTGCTACTTCTCACAAAAATACTTCGGAGTGGGAAGCAAGCGAAAGCTATAACTCTTCGGAGTGGGAAGCAAGTTTCCGATATGGTTAGTGAAGAGCCCGAGGCAAGCTCTGCCCCCGTTTTAAAAAATCAAAGCTTCGCTCCCATTTTAAAAATTCCACCCAATTTTGAAGAAGTTATCACCTCCATTTTAGAAAAAAACCTCACTCCACAACCCATCTTTAAAAATAATCCAACCCTGTCATACCCTTCTCAACTTACTAAGCAACGTCAGGATGATCAGTACTCCCGTTTCTTAGAAATGTTTAAGCAAATCCACATAAATCTGCCCTTACACAAAGCGATCTCCCAGATGCTGAAGTACGATAAGTACCTTAAGGACCTCCTGACTAACAAAAAGAAGTTAAAGAACTTGTCGCACGTCACACTAAACGCCGAGTGCTCTGCGGTCTTGAAAAATGGTTTACCAAAATAATCAGTGACCCGGGTAGTTTTTCTATTCCGTGTGTCTTTGGTGATCTTTTTGTCAAGAACGCATTGGCCGACTGAGGTGTGAGTATTAACCTTATGACCCTCTCATTGTTTTAGAAGTTGGGAATTGGTAGCCTCAACCCCACACGCATGAGTATCCAACTCGCCGACAGATCAGTCAAATACCCGTTAGGAATCGTGGAGGATGTCTTAGTTAAAGTAGACAAGTACATCTTCCCGGTGGACTTCGTCATTTTGGACATCGAATAAGACGTCGAGGTTCCCCTGATCCTTGACCGACCCTTCCTTGACACATCTCGAGCTATCATTGATGTAAGCAATGGTAAGATCTTCCTCCGAGTAGGCGACGATGAAGTGACTTTCTCTATCACCCCCTCGATGAAGAATACCCTAGCAAATGACGACTCCTGTTTTTCGTAGATGCCCTAAGTGAAGAATCCTCCTATTGCCTCTCTAAATTTGAAAAAGAAATTTCTGATTTTTTTCCTCCTCCACTCTTCCAACTGAATCGATGCACCTAAGTGAAGACTCCTCCTATCGCCTCTCTTAATTTGAAAAAGAAATTTTCTGATTTTTGTTCCTCCTCTACTCTTCCAACTGAACTGCTGTAAGAAGCCGCCATGGCCACCAGCTCCACCCCTTTTAATTTTCCATATACAAAAGTCTACAAAGACATAGTTTTTGAAAAAGAAAGAATTTCTAAACCTCGTATGAAGAACCCCCTACCCTAGAATTAAAGGAACTACCCGAACATCTTAGATATGCTTTCTTAGAAAAGGACTCCAAGCTACCAGTTATAGTTTCGGCCTACCTCATGGATGCGCAAAATGATAAACTTCTTTTAGTTTTACGTAAACATCGCCGAACTATTGCCTAACAAATTTCTGATATCAAGGGCATAAGCCCATCTTTCTGCACTCACAAAATCCTAATGGAAGATAATTCGCGTAATTCAATCCAACCTCAGCGCTGCATAAATCACAACATGAAAGAAGTAGTTAAGGACGAGGTTATGAAATTTTTAGACGTGGGAATCATATATCCTATATCTGATAGTAAGTGGGTCTGCCCAGTCCAGGTAGTGCCTAAGAAGGGAGGGAGAACGGTAGTTAGTAATGAGAATAATGAATTAATCCCAACACGGACGGTGACCAGGTGACGAATGTGTATAGATTATTGTAAGTTAAATGACGCCACCCGGAAGGATCACTTTACCTTGCCGTTCATCGATCAAATTTTAGAACGATTATCCGGCCATAGCTTTTATTGTTTTCTCGATGGCCTCTCGGGGTATTTTCAAATCCCCATCTCCCCCGAGGACCAGGAGAAAACTACATTTACTTGTCCCTTCAGCAACTTCGCCTACCAAAGAATGCCGTTTGGATTGTGCAATGCGCCAACTACATTCTAGCGATGTATGCTCGCTATCTTCGACAAGTACATAGAAAGCATTATGGAGGTATTCATGGATGATTTCTCCATGTTCGGTGATGCTTTTGATAGTTGTTTAGAAAACCTCAAAAAAGTCTTAGAACGATGTGAAGAGACTAACCTTGTCCTAAATTGGAAAAAAAATGTCATTTTATGGTGAGGGAAGGGTTAGTTTTGGGTCATAAAATTTATGCGAGAGGAATTAAGGTAGATGTTGCCAAGATAGAAGTTATCGAGAAGCTGTCGCTGCCTACGAACATAAAAGCTATAAGAAGTTTCCTAGGTCACGCTGGTTTCTACCGCCACTTCATAAAGGACTTCTCCAAGATCACCAAGCCCCTTACCTATCTCTTAGAAAAAGATGCCCCATTTATTTTTTATGACCTTTGCCTAGCTGCTTTTAATTTAATAAAAGAAAAATTAATTAATGCCCCCATTATGATAGCTCTAGTGTGGGACCTTCCCTTTGAGATAATGTGCGATGCGAGTTGTTTTGCGGTGGGAACCGTATTAGGTCAACGCATATCTAAAAAATTCCACCCCATCTATTATGCGAGTAAAACACTTACATCTGCATAGAAAAATTACACCATGACTGAGAAGGAGCTCCTAGCTGTAGTATTCGCTTTTGATAAATTCCATCCTTATATTACACTTTAAAAAATTATCATTTTTACGGACCACTCGACCCTCAAATACCTTCTTTCTAAATCGGATACAAGCTGACCTCGATTCGCTGGGTCTTACTCCTCCAGGAGTTTGACTTAGATATCCGTGAAAAGCGAGGAGCCGAGAACTTGGCCGCCGACCATCTCTCCCGATTTGACAATCCCTTTATAGAAAAATTAGATGAAAAATCTTTTAACGATGATTTTCCCGATGAGAAGCTACTTTCAATTAACACATCTACTTCTCCTTGGTTCACACACATCGCCAACTACTTAGTGGCTCGTGTGCTCCAAAAAGAGTTCTCCTCTCAACAAAAGAAGAAATTCATTTCTGAGTTGAAGAACTACTTTTGCGAGGACCCGCATCTTTTCAGAGTCTGTGCAGACTAAGTGATAAGGAGATGTGTTTCTTATGAAGAAGGTTTATATATTTTAAAGCATTTGCATGAAGGACTGACAGGTGGGCACTATCAAGCTACTCGCACCGCCCATAAAGTGCTTTGCGCGGGTTTTTACTGGCCTAGCTTGTTTAAAGACGCGCAAGCCTTTGTGAGCAGGAGTGATAGTTACCAACGATCCGACAATATTTCCAATAAAAATGAAATGCCATAAAATTATTTCCTTGAGTGCGAAGTTTTTGACCTCTGGGGAATTGATTTTATTGGCCCCCTTCCTTCTAGCTTCGGGAATAAGTATATTTTAGTTGCCGTCGATTATGTTTCACGTTGGACTGAAGCCCAAGCTCTTCCTAATAACGATGCCCGAGTCGTAGTTACGTTTTTAACAAAATTATTTTCTCGATTCGGTACGCCGCGAGCCATCATTAGTGACAAGGGTTCCCATTTCTGTAACTCTCAGATTTCTAAAATCCTTACTAAATACGGAGTTAAGCATAAGCTTTCAACTTCCTAGCACCCCCAAACTAACGGACAAGTCAAAGTAGTGAACAAAGAAATTAAAAGAATTTTAGAAAATCCTATTTCAACATCTAGAAAAGACTGGTTAGCCAAATTAGACGATGCTCTATGGACCTACCAAACTGCGCACAAAACTTCCCTCGGATGTACGCCGTACCAGTTGGTTTATGGAAAATCGTGTCATTTACCCGTATAACTAGAACACTGCGCTTTTTGGGTCTTAAGGTTTTTAAATTTCGATCCCCACTCTGTCGGCGACCTTCGAAAATTTCAACTTTACAAACTCGATGAGTGGCGCTCTTACGCTTATGAGAACAACAAATTTTATAAAGAGCAAACGAAACGTTTTCACGACAAACACTTAAGGCACCCAAAAACCTTTGAGTCGGGCGACCAAGTTCTTCTTTATAATTCTTGTTTACGTTTATTTCCTGGAATGTTAAAGTTTAGAAGTTTTTCCTTATGGTACTGTTTTAATTTCCCACCCTGATAAGGGTAATTTCAAAGTGAATGGGCAGCATCTTAAACTATATTTTTCCGTGTGATGATGATGTCAGTCCAAGCATTGTTAAATTTCTACTGCACAAACTTTAACTAACCTCGAACTTTTATTTTTTGTTAAAAACTTTTATTATTATTATTTTTGACAAAATATTTTGGACATTATTATTTTGTTGCATCGAGCTCAAACAACGTTTTAAACAAAGGCGCTCTTGGGAGGCAACCCAAGTTATCTTTTTCTGTTTTCTTTATTTTACAATTTTTGCCCTGGATGGCTCCGACAAGCTGAAGCTTCTGCGATCGCCTGCTCCAACGTTGCTGAATCCATCACGAAGTCCAAAGAAGAAATTTCATGAAGATCCAAAGCGCAAGCACAGGGGAGGGGCATCACTCAGCTTTCGCAGCAAAAAATTTGGGGAAGTACCTGTTTTTCAATTCTGTAATTTCATTTTCTCTCCTTCTCTAACCTCCTTTCTCCATTGAGGACAATGTCCATTTTAAGCATGGGGGAGGACTTCCTCCTTCTTTTTGCTATATGTGAATATTTTGCTTTTTATGAATATTTCTCAAAAATCCCAAAAAAATGAATATCTTAAAAATCCAAAACAAAATAAAAAATATTTCAAAATTTAAAAAAATATATGTTTTTTGTCATTACTTTAATAGTTTAGACATTTTGGTATTTCAATAGTACCCATTGTTCTTGTTTTGTTGTTCTCAAAATCTCATACAAACAACTTAATTAATTATAATATTTGTAATCGCCCTTTTTAATTATGTTTCACAAGTAAATTTTTGGCCATGTTGTATTTCTAATTTGCAGTAACATGTTAACGTAAAACATTTTTTCTAAAACTCGCATTTCCATTATGGTTTTCGTTCTTTATTTTCTTTACTTTCTCAAAAATTCATCATCCACTATTTTCCTTTTCGTTTTTAGATAATTTTTGCAAGGTGAACTTTTGAATAGCGTAGTAGATGTGAACGATCCAAGTCACATATTATTTCTATTATCAAAATAATTTCATTAATCTTCTTTTATTATCTCGGACTTGTTTTTTTGGAAATTTTCAAATCTATGTTTTAAATAAATTTAAAAGCGTGAAAATGATTTAGGCCGTTTTTGTTTTCGTTTGAGCTTTCCTGTAAACCTAAAAACTTTCACCACTAGTTAGCCGCTTTTGAGCCTTTTTCCAATTTCTTTTGATAGCTCATCTTTTCATATCATTTTCACCAAAGCCAAAATTTTCAACTTATCTAATCACACTAGACTTTTTGAGTTTCATAAAATTTTTTTCCATGATTATGATTTATTATTTTGTGATATTTTTGGGAAAAGTTTTTGAAAAAAGTATGCTCAAAAAAAATGTTTTCTTTTGTTTGGCCAATTCAAAATGAAAATAAAAATATTTATGGCCTTTGTTTTGAAAAAGAAAAAGAAAAATGGAAAAGAAAAAAAGAAGGAAAAATATTGTGTTTATATTTTTGAAACTCTTTGTTTTGGTTTAGTGTGATTTTAAGCCTCCCTGTTTATCTTTGAATTCCACTCTTAATCATAATCCTAAACCAAACATTTCAGTCCTATTAAGTCCTTTTGATTCATGCTTTTGAATTTTATTTAATAACTAAGAAAAGAAGAAAAGTAAATCAGTATCAGTTTTGGATTTAAACTTAGATTTTTGTTATTTAATTGATATAATTATAATGCGTTCTTGGATCTAATAACAACTCAATGCATTTTCATTTTCATTGCTTTGCTTAAATCTATTTAAAGAATTTCGTCAAAATTTTGGATGATTTATTTTCGTTGAGTAAAGTTTATAAAAGTTAAACCATACCTAAATAATTATTTTAGAATTATGTTTAACCTTCTCCCTACTTAGAATTACGTATAGTACTTGTGTAGGCATAAGTAGAACTTTTTGATTAGTCCTATTTTATGGTTATCTAGTTTTTATATTTTTGCTTGGGGACAAGCAAAAATTTAGCTTGGGGGAATTTGATAGTATGTTTTGTAGTTTAAACTATTAGGATATTTTCTAGTTTTGAACTCGCTAATCGTGTCTTATTAACTTAATATTTATCTTTCTTATGTAAATATTATTGCCACTAACATTTTCTTGTCTTTTTGCAGGTTTCCAAAATTTTAGCAAAAGATGACCTAACACGCCCCCCCGTCATGCCCTCCCTGGGCGTGTCACAGGGCGTGTCACCTAATCCCAAGGAAGTCAGCCACTAGTGGAAAGTCCAGAGTTCATCCCAAGTAGGACACGACCTTAAACACAGCCGTGTCGCTGGCCATGTCAAGCCGGCATGTCAACAGAGACCAAGTAATAGGAAAAACGGCTATCACGTCACTCTGACACGCCCTCCCCGGGAGTGTCCCAGGGCGTGACACTAGACATGTCACCCTCTGCCCGAAGCTTGCCGCCGCATTAAATGCTGTTTTGCCTCAGTACGCCAACAGTACAGTCAAGCCCCACTACACGGGCGTGACCCATGGCGTGTTCGCCCACTTTTCCTAAACTAACGGATTTTCGACCAATGATTCCGACACGATGTACGTGTCACGCCCCCTATACGGGCATGACCCAGGGCGTGTCCACCATCGTACAAAAGCAATCATCCTTCCCCCCCAGAATCCAGAACTTGAGGTCAACCCCGTACGTGTCACGCCACCTGACACACCCTCCCCGGGCATGACCTAGGGAGTGACCAACCCGTGGAAAATTCTATAAATTCAGATGTCCCCCCTGGTGTCCAAAAAAAGTTTGGGTTGAGAGGGGAGGTGTTGCCCTTTTATTTACTAGTCCTTTTATGCCTTTTCTCCCTCTCTCTCT
This sequence comes from Platanthera zijinensis, assembly GCA_039513925.1. Taxonomy (NCBI): domain Eukaryota; kingdom Viridiplantae; phylum Streptophyta; class Magnoliopsida; order Asparagales; family Orchidaceae; genus Platanthera; species Platanthera zijinensis. The sequence continues at coordinate 63,366,203 of CM077097.1, read as the reverse complement.
CTTTCTCATTTTAGTTTTCCCTAGTTTAGTTTAAGCTTTTATAATAGGTTTTGTTCTTCATTTAGTATTTTAATGTAATGCAAGCTTAGTCTTTTCATTTCCATACAAGTGTAGCTCCTTCATTTCAAGTTGTAACTTTCACTTAATATTAATATAAAAGTGCTATTTTCTTATATTTGTGTTCTTAATGCTTATCTGCTCATCCCTCCTCCTCCACTTCTCTATGATTAACTAATCCTCCTTGTACTCGATCTTGATGATCCGAGGTTCGAGTTGATTAAGTTATGATGCTTTGAATTTACTTTTTCTTTTTAGTGTGTAGGCCTTTGAATTACTCTTGATTTTTCTCATTTGGAATTATATTATCGATATATAATTTACAATTCTATTTTCACTCTTAGCTAGCCGAGAGGCTCGTAGTTTGAAGTGAACACTCAAGAGTAAAGGGAGGTTTACGCACCCCTCGAGAGAGGCAGACGTCCAAATCTCCCGGATTGGAGTAAAATCCAATTGTGGGGTTCACCGCGTAAAGCGAGTTTTAGGCCTTCGATTTAGACGAGAGTCGGTCGGACCTTCCTAAACTCAATTGGGCACGACTTCGAGAGAAGCGTGTTCAAGCTTTAGGAACCTCCATGGTCAAGGACCTTTCCCATATTAAGTTTAGGTTTATTTATCATATTTTTAATCGACTTTAGCCAAGGTGATTCTCGATCGAGTGCATTTCCATTCCTTTGTTCCAACCCTTTATTGTAATCGTTTCTTTTATGCTCTCTACTTAGCTGCATTTAGTTCTCCTTTAGTTCTATTTTCCTTTCATTATGTGCGTTTAATTTTCTCTTTATCCCTAATGATTTTCCGTTGATAAAATAATAGTCTTCGTTTGAGTAAGTTTACTCAACGGTTCCCGGATTTCAATACGACACTTGTGTCCCCTAGCTACAGTTCGATAGGTATACTTGCCTAATTAGAATGCTAGTTCGACTCTCTTTTCTTAAGCAAAAAGCGATCACAAACACTAGAGTAGTAAGGATGTCTCACTTAGGAGAGCAGCATGCCAGGGGAGTAAGTAATTCTCCACAGGCTGGAGAAATGTGGTAACATTTCCACAGTCTAATAATGATAATTTTTTAATGATGAATATGCTGAGGTGTAAATGACCTGTATTATTGATCAAGCAAAATTTTGACTTCTTCAAATATTGGGAGATTGTTGGGTCTATTGATCCCAATATCCCAGATTTGTAAGAAGTCAAACGGGTCAATGACATACACACATATAGTATTTGATGTGTGCTCTAGTTTATGCATGCAGGTAGTCCATGATTGGACAGGTCAACAAAAAGAATATATATGCTGGAGAATTCAAATTTTGTCATGCTCAGTTCAAAGTATGGGTCTTAGATTTCTTCAAGCTCAGCTCACAGTTCGTCGAGCTCAGCTCACAGAACGTTGAGCTCAGCTCACCATTCCTTGAGCTAAATTCAGAAGCTTGAGGTTTAGAATTTGTCGAGCTCGGCTCAGAGTTCTTCAAGCTCAGCACACAGTTCGTCAAGCTCAACACACAGATCGTCAAGCTCATCTCTCCACTCATTGAGATAAATTCAAAAGCTTGAGGTTCAGAATTCATCGAGCTCAGCCCACCGATCATCGAACGCAGTTCAACATTCGTCGACCTAAAGTCAGACAAATTGACCAAGGAAAAACCACTGATACAGCTGAGACTTTTGAGAAGAAACCACTGAGACAGAAGACTGTCAAAGCTGAGAAAAAGAAAGCGTTGAGACCACTGAGAATAAAGCAATGAGACAGAAGCTTGTCAAAGCTGTTAAGAAGAAACTGCTGAGACTGTTGAGAAAGAATCGCTTGGACAAAACCAACAGAAATTTTCAAAGTCTAGAAAGTGGAGTTCGTCGAACTGAGTTCACCTTTCGTCGAGCTCAAGTTAAAGGTTGAAGATTCAGAGTTAATCGAGCTCAGTACAGAGTTCGTCGATCTCAGCTCGATGATCGTCGAGCTCAGTCCAAGTACTTCATGCCGTGCTAAGACATCACATTTCGTCGAGCTAAATGTAAAGATGGATATTCTGAAGTTCGTCTAGCTTAGAACAGAGTTCGTCAATCTCACATCGACGATCGTCGAGCTCAGTCCAAGTACTTTATGCTGTTATGGGAAAGCTATAGTAGCGCCGGAAGCTACTGTTTGTCTTTTTCTGAGGGAGGTGGCGCTCACCATACTTGACTGGGCCCACATTCAAATTGTGCCATTGATTAAAATCAAAAGATATAAAAGGAACAGAAGAAAAGAAGATTAGGGTTAACAAAAAACGAAAACGAGAATGAAAGAAGAAAATGAAAGAGAGGCGGATGGATTTCATCTTCTTCGACAAGCTTGAAAGCAAAGTCCAGCAGTTGTCACAACCCACATTTTCTCCGAATTAAGAATTATCAGAGTAAGAGAAAACACGCGTCGTGATGCCACGTCAAGCAGGGGATAACTGCTGACGCTCAGGCAAAACCAACTACCAACTTAATGAAAGAAAATCATGTGATTAATGATTAGAAAATCAGTTATATTTTAGAGACCGTATCCCTCGGCTCAGTGGATCACTTAGTCCACAAAAGAAAAACTATATTTATACGCTGTGGAAAAATACTTTATTTAGGTTTCACATCCTAAGGAGCACATAAGGGTTCCAAGAGAACCACTCATGCTATGCAAGACCCTACATTTAATTTATATAATATATAAGAAAATGGTCTTTATACGTGATTTGGAAAATAGTGATTACGCTTTATAAAACATGCTGATCATGAGCTTTATTTATAATAATAATTATAGTTTAAAAATAACTAGCAACCTAGCATAAAACCTTCTCAGAGCAAGTAGACTATCTCCAGAAAATGGTAGCAGCAATAGTATATATCTAGTACAAGGTAAAAACTACCAGTGGGCGCCAACAACCTGACACGAACCCACTAGCACAAATATATGTCTGTAAGAAAGTACTGAAAACAACCTCACTAACAAGGTAAACAGAACCCCAAAGTCCGGGAGTCCACCAACAACACCACCTCCAACTAGCCACCAGACTGGCTACAGCTCAGAACCTGGGGTATTCCAAAAGAAAACAGAATACCTCAGCAAGCTAAACAAAGTAAAACTGCATGAAAGAGTCAACCAAAAGGGGAAAAGTACCAGAAAAACATGTAGTAGAAAGAGTCACAACTGTCCAAAACAGGACCACAATAAATGCACAACGTGCAAAGAAACAGCAACGACCCAGCCCAGGAACCACATCCTGCAGGGACTACTAGGCTACCAAGAGCCAAAAGTGCTGCAAACTACCAAGGAAGAAACTTCTAACACCCTAAACTGTGGGAAGTGATAGTAGCAAAAACAACAATGAGGAACCAGATCGAAGGCAAACGCAATCCCCCAATCAACCATGTCCAAGTCAAAAGCTCGAGGGTCAACACGTGAAAACACAAGGGACCTTCCACCCGACATGCCCAGCCTGTACCTGGAGCAAGAAAAACATGGGTGGCCTTGGCTATATCACACAACTCCACCCCCATAAAGAGCTACAACCACCACTACTAACCACGACCCACGATTCGGCCTCTAGGAAAATAAAGAAAACGGCCGACAAGGAAAACCCAGAAATACAACTGGAAATCCACTCGGAAACGAAAGACAAGGTAAAGGAAGAGTGTTGAAATAAACCAACACGACTAGGCGTTGAGTGAAACCCACTCAGTGCCTACCTAAACTTTGGCGTTGAGCGAGCTAGCCTCACTCGCCGCCAAAATAATGCCACTACCCACAAACCCGCTAAAGAATACGGAGCTCGACGATAGTCGAACGACCAAGGCAGAAGATCCAGAACTCGAGTAGTTGCCTGTCACTTGAGTATCTAAACTCCCGCACTCGAAACCAGCTAAATTCGCCTAGCAAAAGAAAATATACAGAGCGCACGATCAGTGACGCACGATCAGTGGTCGTGTGCACTCATCGGCTGATGATCGTGCGAAACGAACATGGAAAACCTGAGAAAAACTTAGCGTCAGCGCACGATCAGTGACGCACAATCAGTGGTCGTGCGCACTGCTTGCCAGCGCTCGTGCGATCTACGAGACAGAACTTTGGAAACTGAAAGTTATACGCGCACGACCAGAGGCACACGACCAGTGGTCGTGCGCCCTAACGGTTAACGACCGTGCGCGGCTAACCTGTACCGTTTGGAATTTCCCGAACGACACTGGAACGCGCACACGACTCACGCAACTGCAATAGCAGCAGGAACTACCAACGTCGCGCACCACTACTATACAAACTATGCCTAATTATTCGAGTAATACCTTAACGAAAGTCGGCAACCACACCCCCCCTCCTAACTCTCCCTCTCGGCTACACCCGAACCAGAGCAACAATCAGAGTAAAGGAAAACAACGGCTCCACGCCGACAATTTGGATACCAATCATCACAAAATAGGGGGGGTTTCAGTAGGAAGAACTAAGCCCTATAGTTAGCAAGAAAATGAGAACAACAAGGCCTCTAACCTGGGCTAACCGGGATTTCAATTTCAGCAAGTAAAATCGAAAAAAAAACTTGGCAAGGGCAAGTATACCACTTGCCTCAAATCACAGCGAAGCTTTGGACTGCTTTCCTCCTCTTCGCACGAATCAAAATGGCCGCAACACCTAGAACAAAAACTCGGCCATTAATGGCGGAAAGCTCCAAAATCGAAAATTCCAATCCTCGCAAAACTCCACGAAAATCGAATTTCTTACCGTAGGAATGAAGGTCTTGACGAGAGCAATCCAAATCCACTCTCAGAATCGAATTCCGTCCACAAACGCTCCGGGAATCGGCGTCCGAAGGGAAGGGTAGGCGGTTTCTCCGTTTCTCTCGTACAGGACCGGCGGTTTCAAGCGGGGAAGAAGATGAATCGACTCTTTTCATAAACTATATATATATATAATTATATAATAATATAATTAATTACAAAATTACATAAAGCACCAAATCGACGCGAAAGCCGATCTACCTCGGAATTCGACGAAATTCGCACCGTAGCTAAATACCCACGCTACGAACACAACGGCGAAGTCGAAATTAATTTTCGACGAACAGAACTCGAGTTATACCCAAATAAAGCCAAACACCAACATCCCCCCGAGAGGCCACACCGGGTCACCCAAAATGACTCGGCTTGCTAGGGAGATCTTGCCAACAGGCTACAGAATAGGGCACTCAGTTCTAAGGAGCTAAACCACACTCCACAAATGGCACAAGCCACGGAAACGCGTCATCGTAACACCAAACGAGAATAAAAATAATCGCTGAAAAAAACGGGGCGTTACAGTCACTCCCCCTAAAAGAAAGTTTCGTCCCGAAACTTTACGCACAACCCTCCTACTAAAGAAGGAAAAGTAACAAACAGAAGTTACAAAGGGAAACATACCGATCAAATCAGTGAAACAGGTGAGGGTACGCCCTCCTCATGGCCGACTCTAGCTCCCAAGTCGCGCTCTCCAAGTCCTGATTTTTCCATAGAACTTTCACCATCGGTATGGACTTCTTTCGCAGCACACGCTCCTGAGTATCCAAAATACGAACTGGCACCTCAACAAAAGAGAGGTTGGGCTCCAACTGGGGCACAACATCCAAGAGTTGCCCACTGCTGCGCACACACTTCCGCAAATGGCTAACATGAAAAACATTATGAACACCAGGGAAGTTCGCTGGCAAATCCAATCTATATGCAGACACACCAATCCGCTCCAAAATCTCGAACGGGCCCACATACCTTGGGTCCAATTTCCGATTTTTACCAAATCTCTTCACACCAACCATTGGAGAAACCTTGAGGTATACATGATCCCCTACTAAAAACTCCAAAGCAGACCTACGCCGATTGGCGTTCTTTTCATACCTCTCCTGAGCTATACGAAGCTTCTCCCGAATAAGCTTCACGGCGACTTCCATATCCTCCAGCGCATCAGGATCCAACAACGGCCTCTCACCAGCCTCGGCCCAAAACAACAGAGTCCTACAGCGCCTCCCATACAAAGCTTCAAACGGAGCCATCTGCAAGCTTTCCTGATAACTGTTATTATACGCAAATTCCATGAGTCGCAGACGCTCATCCCACGCTCCACCGTGGTCTAAAATATAGCACCGGATCATATCCTCAACAATCTGATTGACCCGCTCCATCTGCCCATTGGTCTGAGGGTGGTACGCAGTAGAATACCTCAGATCCGTACCCAAACCCTCCTGCAGACTCTGCCAAAAACAAGAAGTAAACTGGGAGTCTCGATCAGAAATGATGCTAACCGGCACACCGTGGAGTCGGATGACTTCATTCAAGTACAACTCCGCTATCTTCTTCATCGGGTAATCAATCTTATAAGGCATGAAGTGAGTACACTTCGTCAATCTATCCACTATAACCCAAACAGAATCAAATCCTCTCGGGGATTTTGGCAAACCCGTAATGAAGTCCATAGATATACTCTCCCACTTCCAAGTCGGGATCTCTAACGGAGTCAACTTACCACCAGGCCTTCCATGATCGGCCTTCATACGCTTGCAAGTGTGACACTCAGCAATAAATCGGGCTATATCTCCTTTCATACCATACCACCAGGCAATTTGCCTTAAGTCACGGTACATCTTCATAGATCCTGGATGGTAGGCAATGCTGGAACCATGAGCCTCACTGCAAATCATACTCCTAATATCCCCAACAGCGGGAACGCAAAACCTGCCGCGGTACTTCAAAGTACCCGCATCATCAATAGCAAAATCTGGCAACTCTCCCTTCTCTGTCCTGGTAAAAAGGTGCAACAGATCCGGATCGTCCTTCTGATGCAGTCTAGTCAAAGAAATCCAGGACGGCTCTGCCATTGACAAACTACTCTGCAAACCACAGCATCCCACTGAAATATCCATAAGGAGGAACTCCTCAACTAACCGATCGGCGGAGAGGTTAAAGATCTTTCCCGTCTTTCGGCTCAGGGCATCGGCCACCACATTGGCCTTGCCCGGATGATACTGGATTTCTACATCATAATCCGCTACATACTCAAGCCACCGCCGCTGACGCAGATTCAACTCTTTCTGCGTGAACACGCACTTCAGGCTCTTATGGTCAGTAAAAATCTTGCACTGAGCCCCATAAAGTAAGTGCCACCACAACTTCAACGCATAGATAACCGCTGCAAACTCAAGGTCATGCGTAGGATAATTCTTCTCATGAGTCTTCAACTTCCTTGACCCATAAGCAATTACTTTTCCATCCTGCATTAATACGCATCCCAGACCTATATGCGAAGCATCCACATACACATCATAATCCACGCCTTCAGTAGGAAGGGTCAGAACGGGAGCAGTACACAATCTCCTCTTTAACTCTTGAAAAGCTTCTTCGCACTTCTCGCTCCAAACAAAAGCCACATTCTTCTGAGTCAGCTTGGTCAAAGGTGCGGCTAGAGAAGAGAAACCCTCCACGAATCTCCTGTAATAGCCAGCCAACCCTAAGAAACTTCTGATCTCCTTAGGAATATTCGGCCTACTCCAATCCATCACTGCTGCAATCTTTTCTGGGTCGACCGAGATCCCATCCTTGTTCACCACGTGGCCTAGAAAAGAAACCTGAGGCAACCAAAATTCGCACTTGCTCAACTTGGCAAATAACTTGTGGTTCCTCAACTCTGATAGGACCAAACACAAATGCTGCTCATGCTCCTCAGCACTGCGAGAATAAACCAATACGTCATCAATGAAGACCACCACGAACTTATCTAGGAAATCCTTGAATACCCGATTCATCATGTCCATGAAAGCTGATGGTGCGTTGGTCAAACCGAACGACATCACCAAAAACTCAAAGTGTCCATGCCTCAACCTAAACGCAGTCCGTGGAATATCTGCCTCACGGATCCTGAGCTGATGATAGCCCGAACGAAGATCGATCTTGGAGAACACCGAGCTACCACGCAACTGGTAAAATAAATCATCGATCCTCGGCAGAGGGTACCTGTTCTTGATAGTGACCTTGTTCAACTCTCTATAGTCGATGCAAAGCCGCATCGACCTATCTTTCTTCTTTACGAACAAAACAGGAGCACCCCAAGGCGACGAACTCTGCCTGATAAAACCTTTAGCCAACAACTCATCTAACTGAATTCGCAACTCCTCTAACTCACGAGGGGCCATCCGGTACGGCGCCTTAGCAATAGGACGCGTACCCGGCTCCAAATCAATAACAAACTCCACATCCCGCTCAGGAGGGATACCAGGAAGATCATCAGGAAAAACATCGGCGAAACCACGAACAATAGGAATCTCCTCCAAGCGTGGCACGCTAACAACGGTTCTAACCGCCGAGACTAAACAAACACAACAATCAGAAAGAAACAATCTCTGAACACATACCGCAGAGAGAATAGTAGAATCCTGACACGGATCAGCATACACGCTGCAGGGCTGACCGTCGTCCCTGATGAAGTCCAAGCGCTTTCCTTTGCACTGAATGACCGCATCATACCGAGAGAGCCAGTCCATGCCCAAAATGACATCGAAGTCCTCTAGATCAATCATCTTCAGGTCCGCCTTCGCAAGAAAATCCCCCAACAAAATCGGGCAATCCAAAATACCCAAATCTGACAACACAGATTCACCAGAGGGAAACTTGACACGGAAGGAATCCCGAACACGATCTAGAGACAACCGATGACGCTCCACAAAGGCTCTAGCCACGAACGAGTGGGTAGCGCCGGAGTCAAACAGAACACGCGCCCAACGGTTCTTCACCTTAAATTTCCCTATAGGAACACACAAAGCTAAGGAACTAGCACAACAGTACCGCAAAAAAAAAAACTAGCAACTAAACCACCAGGCTAGAAAGAAAAAAAACAACAAACAACTAACCTGAGATCACCTGGGTCGAAGTCTGAGCCTCCTCGGAAGAAATCACGTTCAGCTTCCCTTTTCCCTTGTCCACTCACTGAGGTGGAGGTAAAGCCTGTAACGGAACTGCAGGAAGAGCTGACTGGACCTAAGGACACCTCGACTTGATGTGTCCCTTCTGCCCACACTGAAAGCAGACTTTATCCTTGGTCCAACACTGGGCCGCATCATGGCCGGATCGCTTGCAAACTGAACAGGAGACATCTCTCCTAGGAGCACCCTGAATCGCATGAACCTGCTCCTTCTTTTGAGCTGCCGCCTTCTTGAAACACCTCTCGACAGGATGGCCTGACCGGCCACAAAAACTGCACACCACCCTGCTCCTCTTTCTCGGAACAGCATCGGGTACCAGGGGTTTCTTCTCCTCTACCAACTTCCTCGTATCCTTCTTCAGCTGCTGGCCTCTACTCTTCGCCGTCTCAATGGCCTCAACCTTAAGAGCAGCCTCTACAACTCCAGCATAAGTCACTATCCCATAAGCACTGGCCAACTGCTACACCTCGCTCCTCAAACCACCGAGAAATCGCTTAACTCGATCAGCCTCAGCGCTGACCAATCCAGGGGCAAAATGGCTCAACTTACTAAACTCTATCTCATACTCACCCACCGTGAGCTGCCTTTGCTTCAGATAGAGGAAATCATTCATGAGGCGGTCACGCTCGACCGAAGGTAAGAACTTCCTCAACAGCATCTCCTTGAACACTTCCCAAGAGCATCCGGCTACCAAGCTCTGCTTCTCTCTCAGCCACCAACTCTTAGCCAACCCTTTGAGCTGATAGGTGGCTAACATCACCCTCTGATCATCTGCAATCCCTGAGTACGAGAACATCTCCTCCATGGAGATCAGCCAGTCGTCTATCACCATGAAATCTGCCTTCCCATCATAAGTGGGAGGGCTCAGCCTCTGAAACTACGAGATGAAGGCCATCTCTGCTGGCACCACCACTAGAGGTCTCAAGGGTGCAGGAGGAGGAGGAACAGCTAACCCCCAGCAGGAACTTGCACACCCTGAGTCTGACCTGCCACAACAGCCACCAAAGACTGAATCTGGGCTTGCACCTCCTCCAACTGCCTGCCCATAGCTTCGCTACTCTGACGCAGACTCTCGATCACCGCATCGTTCTGAGCTCCAGAAGATTCACCCTCAGACAGGGGAGTCGATCGAGTTGCAGGACGCCTAGCCATCCTAAAAAATTATTACAACGCAAATCAAATCCAAATCCAACGACTAGAACCGATTACCAGTACAGACAATACATATGTAGATATAGACTTAAAGCTGCTAAACTTGCTCTGAGAGTTTATCTTCTTCACAAAAAAATTAGATGATATGCCCTAACCTAGGATGGTTAACCACCACCTTACTAACTCTTGTGCCTAGATCGGATGCATGAACTTATGTTAATTTGAAAACTCATGTGTGTACATATGTCATCCTGCAAATCTTTAGCTCAGCGCGTTGTACTTATGCAATGTTATGATATGCATGTTTGTGTTATGCATTCTAAAAAAGGCCCTAATGCATGTTATGAGCGGCGTACACATGAAAATGTTATGCATCCCATACTACATAACATTTCCATGCAACGAAAAAGAAACGTGCTAGTCGCAGTCATGTGGTGAGGTTATGCATCCCATACTACATAACCCTCACATGTAGCCCCTATGGTGGATCCATATACGAACACATATTATGCATCCCATACTACATAATATGCCCCGTATACTTCATGTTATGCTATGAGTGTAGTGTTCGTGCTTTTGCCAAGACGTGCTGATGACATATCGGTGTGTGAATGACATGATGCTGAACCACTAAAAGCATCCAAGGAAGGTTGCTCAACTAACTTGTCAAGCAACCTCCCTCTGATACCAACTGTCACAACCCGCAATTTCTCCGAATTAAGAATTATTAGAGTAAGAGAAAACACGCGTCGTGATGCCACGTCAAGCAGGGGATAACTGCTGACGCTCAGGCAAAACCAACTACCAACTTAATGAAAGAAAATCATGTGATTAATGATTAGAAAATCAGTTATATTTTAGAGACCGTATCCCTCGGCTCAGTGGATCACCTAGTCCACAAAAGAAAAACTATATTTATACGCTGCGGAAAAATACTTTATTTAGGTTTCACATCCTAAGGAGCACATAAGGGTTCCAAGAGAACCACTCATGCTATGCAAGACCCTACATTTAATTTATATAATATATAAGAAAACGGTCTTTATACGTGATTTGGAAAATAGTGATTACGCTTTATAAAACATGCTGATCATGAGCTTTATTTATAATAATAATTATAGTTTAAAAATAACTAGCAACCTAGCATAAACCTTCTCAGAGCAAGTAGACTATCTCCAGAAAATGGTACCAGCAATATTATATATCTAGTACAAGGTAAAAACTACCAGTGGGCGCCAACAACCTGACACAAACCCACTAGCACAAATATATGTCTGTAAGAAAGTACTGAAAACAACCTCACTAACAAGGTAAACAGAACCCCAAAGTCCGGGAGTCCACCAACAACACCACCTCCAACTAGCCACCAGACTGGCTACAGCTCAGAACCTGGGGTATTCCAAAAGAAAACAGAATACCTCAGCAAGCTAAACAAAGTAAAACTGCATGAAAGAGTCAACCAAAAGGGGAAAAGTACCAGAAAAACATGTAGTAGAAAGAGTCACAACTGTCCAAAACAGGACCACAATAAATGCACAACGTGCAAAGAAATAGCAACGACCCAGCCCAGGAACCACATCCTGCAGGGACTACTAGGCTACCAAGAGCCAAAAGTGCTGCAAACTACCAAGGAAGAAACTTCTAGCACCCTAAACTGTGGGAAGTGATAGTAGCAAAAACAACAACGAGGAACCGGATCGAAGGCAAATGCAGTCCCCCAATCCACCATGTCCAAGTCAAAAGCTCGAGGGTCAACACGTGAAAACACAAGGGACCTTCCACCCGACATGCCCAGCCCGTACCTGGAGCAAGAAAAACATGGGTGGCCTTGGCTATATCACACAACTCCACCCCCATAAAGAGCTACAACCACCACTACTAACCACGACCCACGATTCGGCCTCTAGGAAAATAAAGAAAATGGCCGACAAGGAAAACCCAGAAATAAACCTGGAAATCCACTCGAAAACGAAAGACAAGTTAAAGGAAGAGTGTTAAAATAAACCAACACGACTAGGCGTTGAGTGAAACCCACTCAGTGCCTACCTAAACTTTGGCGTTGAGCGAGCTAGCCTCACTCGCCACCAAAATAATGCCACTACCCACAAACCCGCTAAAGAATACGGAGCTCGACGATAGTCGAACGACCAAGGCAGAAGATCCAGAACTCGAGTAGTTGCCTGTCACTTGAGTATCTAAACTCCCGCACTCGAAACCAGCTAAATTCGCCTAGCAAAAGAAAATATACAGAGCGCACGATCAGTGACGCACGATCAGTGGTCGTGCACACTCATCGGCTGATGATCGTGCGAAACGAACCTGGAAAACCTGAGAAAAACTTAGCGTCAGCGCACGATCAGTGACGCACGATCAGTTGTCGTGCGCACTGCTTGCCAGCGCTCGTGCGATCTACGAGACAGAACTTTGGAAACTGAAAGTTATACGCGCACGACCAGAGGCACACGACCAGTGGTCGTGCGCCCTAACGGTTAACGACCGTGCGCGGCTAACCTGTACCGTTTGGAATTTCCCGAACGACACTGGAACGCGCACACGACTCACGCAACTGCAATTGCAGCAGGAACTACCAACGTCGCGCACCACTACTATACAAACTATGCCTAATTATTCGAGTAATACCTTAACGAAAGTCGGCAACCACACCCCCCTCCTAACTCTCCCTCTCGGCTACACCCGAACCAGAGCAACAATCAGAGTAAAGGAAAACAACGGCTCCACGCCGACAATTTGGATACCAATCATCACAAAATAGGGGGGGTTTCAGTAGGAAGAACTAAGCCCTATAGTTAGCAAGAAAATGAGAACAACAAGGCCTCTAACCTGGGCTAACCGGGATTTCAATTTCAGCAAGTAAAATCGAAAAAAAAACTTGGCAAGGGCAAGAATACCACTTGCCTCAAATCACAGCGAAGCTTTGGACTGCTTTCCTCCTCTTCGCACGAATCAAAACGGCCGCAACACCTAGAACAAAAACTCGGCCATTAATGGCGGAAAGCTCCAAAATCGAAAATTCCAATCCTCGCAAAACTCCACGAAAATCGAATTTCTTACCGTAGGAATGAAGGTCTTGACGAGAGCAATCCAAATCCACTCTCGGAATCGAATTCCGTCCACAAACGCTCCGGGAATCGGCGTCCGAAGGGAAGGGTAGGCAGTTTCTCCGTTTCTCTCGTACAGGACCGGCGGTTTCAAGCGGGGAAGAAGATGAATCGGCTCTTTTCATAAACTATATATATATATATATAATTATATAATAATATAATTAATTACAAAATTACATAAAGCACCAAATCGACGCGAAAGCCGATCTACCTCGGAATTCGACGAAATTCGCACCGTAGCTAAATACCCACGCTACGAACACAACAGCGAAGTCGAAATTAATTTTCGACGAACAGAACTCGAGTTATACCCAAATAAAGCCAAACACCAACATCCCCCCGAGAGGCCACACCAGGTCACCCAAAACGACTCGGCTTGCTAGGGAGATCTTGCCAACAGGCTACAGAATAGGGCACTCAGTTCTAAGGAGCTAAACCACACTCCACAAATGGCACAAGCCACGGAAACGCGTCATCGTAACGCCAAACGAGAATAAAAATAATCGCTGAAAAAAACGGGGCGTTACAGCAGTGAAATCCAGAAGGAAAAGATAGCTGAAGCTTCTTCTAGTTCAGCAAGATTGTTCATTGAAGAACAAGTTGGCTGATTTAATCTATCAGCAAGAGAAGATAGATGTGTGAAGGGCTGTAAGCCTTCAACAACAGTTGCTACCTTCAGTACATCAGAGAAATTGGTTGCTGTAGAAGAAGACTAATTCCTTTTACAACAAGTGGGATGGACTGATATTTGCTCAGTCCAGCAAGTTATACTCAGAGATTTTTCTCTGAGCCAGTATTTCAATTTTATTGATTGCTTTTCTATAGGATTCAGTTTATCTGAATCTGAGTGTAGGGCACTTTATGCCTGAGTGGAAGGTAACTAATTAGTCACTAATGTAGGTGCCCTACTGGCATACTGAGGTAGGATCCAAGTGTGGATCTGAGAAATATGGCTTAATTGCTTGAGGTAGGAGAGTGCTGCTCTCTGAGGTAGGATCCAAGTGTAGATCTGAGATAGGGCTGTCCTCCCAGCCTAAGTGTAGGGCCTAGTTCCTTAGGTAGGTGACTGTTGGGTCACTGAGCTGTAGGTGATAAGTGTGTCACTGAGTTGTAGGCCTTAGAGGAAGCTGAGATGTAGGTGCCTGGAAGGGCACTGAGGTAGGTACCTGGAAGGGTACTGAGCTGTAGGAGTGCTGCAATACTCTAAGAGTAGGGCCTTGTGCTTGAAGTTGTAGGGATGAAAAGCCTGAGCTATAGGCCTTAGAGATAAGGCTGAGGTAGGTGGTTTGAGGACCACTTAGTTGTAGGAGCACTACAGGTCTACGAGGTAAGAACTAAGATCAACGATCATCGATCTCAAATCGACGAACTCAGAGTTCCTTCTATGAGTTGATCTCGACAAAAGTCTAGCTGAGATCGACGAACTGTGAGCTTATATAATAATCTCAGCTCGACGATGTGCCTTCTCAGTTCGGCAAACTTGGAGTCAGATTGGCAAGTATATTTTCAGATCGATGATCTTGGAGCTCAGCTCGACAAAGGAGATTTCATAGCTCGACGAACTTAGAGCTCAGGTCGACGAAATCTTTGCTGAGTTCGACTAACTCTTTCCAGGTTCTGCTCGACTATTCTTCTCTGCATTTTCTCAGATCGACTAAAGCAGTTTGATTTCAAATATTAAGTTAGTATTGCTCTGATAATTAATGCTAAATATTCTCAAGAATATAGCCGTTCTGGGCATCATTAATTATGGTTTTCATAGAGTTATTACTCTATCATATTTACTGGGATAGTTAGGGAAATACATTCAAGACAAAAATCAACCATTCAGGATCCCAGAAATTATGCAAAAGATTTCAAGGAATTTGAAATTCAAATGTGCTTGAGTCAGTAATTAATATATAAAAAAAAAATTTTCAGAAGATTACAGAATACAAGATATACAATATTCTTTCTGGTAATCAAGCACAAGGAGAAGAAAGAGAACATTTGAAAACAGAGAACAAGAGATAGAGACAAAAAAAATCTTGTTCATCATTCTTCTTCTTCAAACTTTTCTTCCAGCAACACATATTCAATCTGAGACAAAAAAGTTCAATTCTCAGAATCATTTCCTTGAAGAAGAAGTTTTCATCATTTGAAGGCATACACCATGGAGCAAAGCTTCCACTCCTGATCAAATTTATATAACTTAGGGGGATCTTTGACAACATAAAGATCCACTGGTCTTCTCAGAGCTTTGAGAAAGATAAGACAATATCGCTTTTACTTTTCCAACTGTGTACAGGGTTTTAACTCCCTTCAAAAGTTAACCCTTTTTGAGTGTTAAGTCTCCTGATCAAAAGACTTAGTTTGGTTTCTGGGCACCTGATCAAAAGCTCAAAGGGTTGCTAGAACTCTCTTAGAAAAATAGATCTTGTGGTGACAGGACACTTGAGAAAAAACTTATGGTGGCAGGGCACTTGATTACAAACCTGTAGTGGATTCCTACCAGGGTGGTAGAAGAGTGGATGTACCCAGATTTATTGGGGAACCATTATAAATTCTTTGTGTCGTCTGGTTTGCCTTTACTTTTTTCTTGTGTGCTGTGATATTTCTCTTTATACTTATATATATCACTAACTTTTAATCCTCTATAAAAACAAGTTAATAACTTTTTAATACTCTATTCACCCCCCTTTAGATTAAACATAAGATCTATCCCTCACTTTCAATTGGTATTAGATGGTAAGGTTGTTTGGTTTCACAGGCTAGCACCTAAACCAAAAGATCTTTGATAGCTCCTAGTTACTCTAGTTTTTCTTTCATATCATGGCACAAAATAAGGAGTATTCAAGCACCAGACCTCCAGTGTGCAATCTAAATAATTTTGCACTTTGGAAGGCATGGATTAGGCTTTATATGAATTCTATTGATGAAGACATATATAATTATATTTTGACAGGTCCTCCTACACCAACTACAATAATAAGTACAAGTACAGTTCCACCACCTGAGTGTACTGAAGCACAAAAGAAGACCAAGATTGTTGATGTTATGACAATGAATATTCTCGCCATAACCATGTCTGATGACATATTTCAGAAGGTTGCTGAATGTACTTCAGCAAAGGACATTTGGGACTCATTAAATGCAATGGTAGCAAGATCTGCTGATGAAAGGAAAGATAGGAGATCTCACTTGATCTCTCAGTATGAGAAATTTAAGAAGGAAGAGACAGAGTCAGTTGCTGACATGTACAATAAACTCAACCTCATAATTAATGAGCTGAAAAATCTAGACAAGGACATCTCATTAAAAGAGATAAATGACAAGATTCTTATGTTCTTCCCTAGTACATGGGACTATAGGATTTGGCCAATCAAGAAATATAGAAGCCTAAATGAGATCTCCACTGAAACCTTGTTAGGCAAGCTCAAGTCTTATGAGCAGCTCATCAAGACCAGAGAAGCTGAGCAAAGGATCACTTCATCTTTAGTAAGGAAAGAGCAAAGTATTGCTTTCATATCAAGTGAAGAAGCAGAAGCCACTCTAGATAATGAAGATCTACTGAGTCTCTTGGCTAAAAGATTCTACAAGATGGCAAGGAAGGACTTCAGAAGAAGATATTCCATAAAATATGATAAGCCAAGGTATGATAAAACACCTACTAAAGAGATAGTTTTCCAAGGATGTAGGAAACCTGGACACATACTACCAGAATGTCTTGAGAACCAGAAGAAAGATAAAAGAAAGGAGAGAGACTCCAACAAACACTCCAGCAAGCCATCCTCCAGCCAATAGAAAAAAAAAGGAGAGAGGATTTGTAGCTGAAAACTGGAGTGATTCAGAAGAAGACTCTTCGTCCAGCTCCAGTAAGGATGAAGAAGAGGCCAAGGTCAGATAAATATGCTTGATGGCAATCAATGCATCCTGAAACAACTCTCAAGCTGTAATTTCTAAGCTAAAAATTCTGAAGAATCAGAATCAAAATTAGAAGAAGATTAGATAATCTCTTCTTTTGATTTTACCTCAGATCAAATCAAAACTGAATTTAAATTATTATGCATTGATCTAATTAAATCTTAGAAGGAAATCAAACTTCTCAGAGAGAAACTAATTGAATTTGAAAATATTTCTTCTAAAAACATAAAACTTATAGAAGATTTATAAACTGCTAATAATCGAATAATTTCCTTAGAAACTAAATTAAATGAGGCTAAGCAATTTGAAGAATCCCTTAATGGGAGAAGTATCAAATTGATGGACATCACAAGCACAGTTAATGCCAAACTTAATGGCAAACTGGGCTTGGGAGCATCATCAAGTCAGCCTCCTATTCTTCAAAAAAAATATTTTATCAACCCCCATAAAATCCATCTCTACTAAAGAAAAAGGAAAAGAAGTTTTACAACTTACAGATAAAAATACTAAAATCTTACCAAAGAATAAATCAAAAAAAAATCTCATAAAAACAAGGTTCAACAAAATTCGTCGAACTCAGATCGACCAAATTAGTATTACGCGTCGAACGACGATCGACGAACTCTGAACCAAGAATTTTGGTATGATTACTCAACAATGGGTGCTCGACAAAATTAATATGTTTCGTTGAACAGAGATCGACGATCGTGGAACACAAAAATGAGTTCAATCATTCTGTGAACCGAGATCGACGAAATCAATACTTTTCGTTGAACTCAGATCGACGAACTCAACTAAATTCTTCGAAATCAAACTTTCAAAATTGAAATTTTAATCTTTATTAAACTTATAATCAGAAACCAAAACTTGTTAATCCTTTAACTCAATGGATAATCCCTCCTAGGAGATATCACCCATTAGGTTATAAGGATCAGCCTGAATTCTCTTACATTTCAAGTTATAAATTTGAAAGAAATCAAGGACCAAAGGTTACCTGGGTCAAGAATAACTAATCTTATATTCTACATGTAAAGAACTATCCTACCACAGAGCAATAATGGTATCTTGATAGTGGCTGTTCAAAACACATGACAGGAAGCAAAGACAACCTGACTGATTTCAAAGCAAAGCTTGGACCAAAGGTGATATTTGGAGACTCCAATTGTGGACAAACAGAAGGATATAGAAATGTCAAGATTGGAGCATTCACATTCAAGAAGGTAGCTTATGTGAATGTACTGAAGCATAAACTCATCTCCATAAGTTAACTATGTGCTGAAGGTTATCAGTTAACTTTTAACAAGTCTCTATGCTCTATTATTTCTGATAAAAAAATTGTTTTAACTGGTATTATACAAGGAAACATATACTTAGTTAATTTTAATTCTACAAAATTAGAAATTTATTTATTTAATCAGATTAGTAAAACTAATGATTTATGGCATAAGATATTAGGACATGTAAACCTTAGGGCAATAACTAAATTATTTCAGGACAACTTTGTTAGAGGACTACCTTCTGGCCCCTACAAGAAGGAAGGACTTTACAGGGCTTGTTAATTAGGCAAGCAAACTAAAAATAGTTTTAAATCCATTAATAAAAGTGATTCACCCAGAATCTTACTTGTTATATATGGACCTCTTTAGACCTATTGCAGTATAGAGCTTGGGAGGGAAGTCATATACCTTAGTGATTATTGATGATTTCTCTAGATTCACTTGGGTTTTCTTTCTGAAAAATAAGTCAGATATCTTTAAAGTTCTTACAGACTTTCTTAAGAGCATACAAATTGAGTACTCTACTAAAGTTGTATTGATCAGAAGTGATCATGGCACTGAGTTTGAATCTCTTCTCATACAAGAATTGTGTGAGAAGGAAGGTATCATTCATTATTTTTTTGCTCCTAGAACTCCTCAACAAAATAGGGTAGTTGAAAGGAAAAATAGAACCCTGATTGAATCTGCAGGGACATTACTTGCAGATGCTCACTTGCCTCTATCCTTTTGGGAAGAGGCAGTAAGCACACCAAATTATGTTCTGAATAAAAGTCTAATTCATAAGTTAAAGGGTAAGACCCCCATGAATTACTTAAAGGGAAGTAACCTAAAATAAAATATTTTAAAGTATTTGGTTGGATATGCTATATTCATAATAATGATAAGAAATATTTTAGAAAGTTTGAAGCCAAAGCTGCAGAGGGAATTTTTCTTGGATATTCACAAGTCAGCAAGGCCTATAGGGTGTATAATAAATCAACATTAAAAATGGAAGAATCAGTACATGTAACTTTTGATGAGACTAACATGTTTTACAAGGAGAAGGATTCTTCTACCATAGACTCTTTGCAGGTACCTTATCTATGTGAGAAGTTAGATGATTCACTACTAGAAAAATGACTTTTAGCCACGGGTTTTTTTCCCACGGGGGAAAACCGTGGATAATAATGAAGTGGTATTTTTAGTCAGTTTTTGCCACGGTTTGCTTGTTTCGTGGCTAATAAACTAATATTAGCCACGACAAGTCTAATCCGTGCGAAAAATTGGTATTTTTAGTCCCACACCGCCAATTAAAAGATCAATTTAGGGTTTATATTATCATTCTCAATTAATGTTTGAAATAAGATGGGCTCACAGGCGGCGGCGGTGGGTGGCCGAATCTTTTTTATGTTAGGCATTATCGTTTATTACCGGCCCTTTAGCCACTGCAATTGTACCATGGCAAATAAGGAGATTTTAGCCACAACAATTAAACCGTTGCTAATAATATTATTAGACATGGATTCAGCGTGACTTATATTATTAGCCACGCTCACATTGCCCATGCCCATTTGCCGTGGGTAGGCCGTGGCTAAAAGTTTTTAGCCACGGTTTTGGACTTTTAGCCCCGACAATCTGCCGTGGCTAAAAGTCTGTTTTCTAGTAGTGATTTAAACCTCACCCAAGAGGTTACATTGCCTCCTTCTTCATAGATTGATGAAGACAGTGAAGAAGAAATTGTTGAAGCAATTGAACCCATAACAACAGATGTAATTCCACAAGAGAAATTAATTCCACTAGCTATCTATATACCAACTCTGCCCACTGATTTTGTCACATTTACAGATCATCCCATATCTCAAGTGATTGGAGACATATCAGGTTGTGTGCAAATAAGGCATCAATTAAATCATGATCATATACTTTTTTTTCTTTCTTTCTCAGATTGAACCTCAATCCATAGAAGATGCAGAGTAAGATCCCCACTAGATCATTGCTATACAAGAAGAACTCAATCAATTGAGAGGTGTAGAGTTTTGGATCTAGTTCCAAGACCCAAAGACCATCCAGTAATTGGAACTAAATGGGTACTCAGGAACAAGTTTGATGCTCAAGGAGTAATGGTGAGGAACAAAGCAAGATTGATGGCTCAAGGCTATTCACAGGAGGAAGGAATTGACTATGACCAGGCTTTTGCCCCTGTTGCAAGGCTAGAGGCAATCCGAATCTTTTTTGCTTATGCAGTATATTAGAAATTCAAAGTTTATCAAATGGCTGTGAAGAGTGCATTTCTCAATGGAGAACTTAAAGAAGAAGTGTTTGTAGCACAACCACCAGGTTTTATCTCTTCAACTCATCCCTCTTATGTTTTTAAGTTGCAAAAAGCTCTCTATGGTCTAAAGCAAGCTCATAAGAGCTTGGTATGAAACCTTAGCCAGCTTTCTTTTAGAGCATAAGCTCATTAAAGGCATTGTAGATAGGACTTTATTTATCAAGTATCATAAGGATAAAATTTTGCTAGTTCAAATTTATATAGATGATATAATATTTGGATCTACTGATTCCAAACTTTGCAAAAGGTTTTTTGACTTGATGCATTCAAAGTTTGAAATGAGTAGCTTGGGTAAACAATCTTACTTCCTTTGTCTCTAAGTGAAACAATCCCCTGAAGGCATCTTTATATCCCAATCTAAATATGCTAAACAGCTTAATAAAAGATTTGGGATGTCTGATGAATCAGTAATGAAAACACCCATGCCTCTCCATTGCTGTAGTTGATTCTAATGAATTAGGGCAAGCTAGTTGATCAGAAAACATATAGGGCTATTGTTGGGTCCTTATTATATCTTATAGCCAGTAAGCCTGATATTATGTTTGCTATATGCATTTGTGCTAGGTTTCAAGTAAACTGCAAAGAATCTCAGCTAATTTTATTAAAAAAGGATTTTGAGATATATAAAGGGTTGTCCAAATCTAGGACTTTGGTATCCAACACAGTCAGAATTTGACTTAACTAGATTCTAAGATTCTGACTATGCTGGATGTAGAGTTGATAGGAAAAGCACAATCAAGAACTTGTCAGTTTCTTGGTGATAGGCTTCTGTCCTGGTTTTGTAAGAAACAAACATCTGTGTCAACATCAATTGCTGAAGTTGAGTACATGACAGCTGGTAGTTGCTGCTCACAGATATTGTGGATTCAAAATCAGCTCCTGGATTATAGTCTCAACTTTAATAATTCCATTTTCTTTTGTAATAATACCAGTGCTATTTCCATTGCACAGAATCTAGTGCTTTATAGTAGAACTAAGCATATAAAGATTAGACATCATTTCATTAGAGATTGTGTAGGTAAAAATAAAGTTAAACTTGTCTTTATCTCTACTAATTTACAAAGAGCAGACATTGAAAGACTTGATTTCAAGAGCCTAAACACCTAGAGGGAGGGGGGGGGGGGTGAATAGGTTCTAAACTTTTAAACAATTTTTATTGGCAAACAACTAGATTAAATTCTACACAGATAATTCAAAGCACAGACCACAATTCACAGCACAACATACACCAGATTTATAGTGGCTCCCCAATGTATGGGTACATCCACTTTCCCCCTTCACCTATCCAGTAAATAACTGGATTCAGCCTAACTTCCTTCCACTGGCTCGGATCCGTAGATCTTATAACTCAGAACCAGAATGGTTCTTACATCTCAGACTTAAATAAGTCCTACCTCAGATACTTCCCGAGAATCCTACCTCAGGCCTCAGCCTTAGCTCATCCTTTATCACTAGGCTTATAACTTAGATTTTTCACAAGTCCTACACCTCAGGCTCTCAACCCTACCTCAACTTTTATAATTTCAGGCTTACAACTCAGATCTAATAATAGATCCTACAAGAAATTGAATGATATAAAGATACTGAAAATTCACCAGCTAGATTTCTCTATTGGTGTAGCCTTCTTGATCTGTTCTTGAATGAACTTGACCCTTTTGATCTAACCTGACTTAGCTTTTCAAAGCTTCTTGATAGAATAAAATAAGGTGGATCTTCACTTGATGTAAGAAGATGATCTTCAGTCAGCTTCTTCCTTAAATTCAGAATGAATTCTGAATCTTTCTTGAAGATAACTCTGGATCTACCTTCGTAAGGGTTTTCCCTGTTCTTATTGAAGAATTCTCTAGTGTCATTATTCTTCTTCTTATGTTGTGTTGTCTCTGTTCTTTTTGTCACAGATCTGACTCTTATATAGAGTTTCCCAATGGTTACTGGCTGATCCATTTTGTAACAACCTTCTGACAGTTCTGACAGAGGTTTCAGACTGGTTGGTTATGACAGCTGTCGAGTCATCAGTCAAGTTAGTTGATTTGTCAAAGACTTTCCAACTCATCACATTCCACTCTGCAAACTGCTTCACATGTATCAAGAAATATAAGCTAAGTGTCGATACAAGTCTTCATGATTTCGACACATCATTCAATGTGTCGACCCAGTCAATCTTCTGCTACTTGACACTTCTTCTGTTGTATGTATCGACACAAGTCCAGTGTGTCGACACAAGTCTTCATGTTCTCGACATAACTGCTGCAGATAGATGGCGTTGAGTGTATGTCAGACGGCCTTTAGTGTGTATCGACACAAGTCCTTCTAGTCTCGACATAGCTATTGCCGACAAATGATGTTGAGTGTGTGTTGACAGCATTGAGTAAATCTAGATGGCGTTGAGTGTGTGTCGACACAAGTCCTGTGTGTTGACACAATTGCTTCTGATCTCGACATAGCACTTTGAGAGTTGATGTGTCGATACAAGTCCAGTGTATCGACACAACTGCTTCTAGTGTCAACATAGCTCCTTGGTGTCGACACAACTCCTGTATTAGGTGTTGACAAAAATTCTGCCTCAGGTGTCGACACAATTTTGGGTGTCGACACATCTTCTTTTTTAGGTGTCGACTCAGTTTGAGTGTCGACACAACTTCTTCATAAGTGTTGACTTAGCTTGGGTGTCTACACAACTCCTTCATAAGTGTCGACTTAGCTTGGGTGTCGACACAACTTCTTCATAAGTGTCGACTTAGCTTGGGTGTCGACACAACCTCTTCACATGTGTCGACACTTGTACTTAGAAAATTTTCTTCAAATTCTTGAACCTGCACAATGTAACTCAAACATCTATCAAATACAAATTGATGCATATCATTGACTAAGATGAGGCTTCTCCAAATCTAGTACATATTTTTCAATGTACCCAACAATCGCCCCCTATTTGGAGAAGTCATAATCCTTAGTCAAAGATATACATCTCTCATAATAAAACATAATAGAAATAGATGTACATCAATTTCACAGCAGGTTAACATATAATCATTGTAAAAAACAAAAATTAATACTAAAACTGATTTCATTTAATTCAGAGAAATGATGTGTTTACAAGATTTTCTTTTTAGAACAAAAAACTAAATATTACATTGTTCTATTACATAAGCCTAGCTATCCTATTACTGACTAGGCTCCTTAATGATAATGCCTTTTCTAGACTTGATCTTAGCCTGGAAAGGAGGTTCAGTATCATCAACAGGCTTCTTTCCTTTCAGAGCTTTTTTCTTTTCTTCTTCATCCTTTATTCTCTGCCATTCAAAATAGTGAAATGGCTTTGGGAAGTACTTGCTTGGCTCCTGAGCATTAGCAGGTAGCTTCTCAGCCTTAGCACTTCTTCTTTGTTGAAGAATGGCTTCCTGCCTAGCCTGATACTTATTCCATTCCTGCTCTGAATACCATTTACCCCTATCATGGGTTATATCCTTCACAGCTTTTTAGGCAGTTAGTATAATGTTTCTGGAAGTAGGACTCCATTGCTCAAAGTCTGGCTTCAACTCAGCCTGTTCTCTAAACCTCTTCTTGGATAGCTGAGCTTCCTTTTGAGCTTCTATGATAGCTGCTGGCATTTCTACTTTTTCCAGAATAACATTGTGTGCCTCTAGTAGAGGACTATACATTTTCTGAACTTCCTCTTTAATCATTTCAAAATCTGCTGGGGGTAAAATCACCTGAGCAACATCAGGCTGATCTACTTTCAGTATGAGCAGGTTATATTCCAGACTCAGCTACATTGTCATCATCACATAGGGGAGGATATCCAAGAGTTGCTCTGATGCTATTTGATATCCATTTAGCATGATCAGAGCAGGCTTTGACTACTACTCTCTCCCCTTTTATGACTTCTCTATCAATATGATCCCATAGATCATCTTTTTGAAATCTGACTTGATTAATAACATAGTCAGTTCCTTCTTTATAATAATCTCTAAATTTTGTCAAGAAATCAGACATATTCTTCTGTGATGCTTGAAATATGGCCTGAACAACAAGCTATATCTTCCTTGATCTGCTTGGAAACTTCATCTTTGATAGCAGTTGTTAGATCATCAATTTTTTTAAGATAGCATGGTGTGAATCTTTAAGATTCTCATTCATTCTTAGTTGATTCTCTAGTACATAACCCTGCTTTACTGCCATATCTTCCACTTGTACTTTCAGATCCTGCTATTTTTTGGCCAGGAATACCACATCATTACCTCCCTTATGGAAGCAATCAGTCATTTCCTTTTTATTTTGATTAACTTCAAATCTAATAGACTTAATATCCTGAGCCATTTGGAATTGCAACTCCTTGTGAGTTTCATCCACATATTTCTCCATAGATTGTCTTTGCTTATCCAACTTAATTTGCATTTGGACCAGTAGAGAACTGAAGTCCATGCTTGGAGCAGGTGGTGTTGTGCCTATTTGCAAGGCCTTTTTTATATACAGAACTCTCTTTCCTTTAGGCAACTATTTTTCTTTTCTTAGCCATTGAGGCTTCTTCATCATCAGAAGTTTCAGTTGTACTTTGTATATCATCTGTGTCCTTATCAGTTGGGGCATGCTGATACAGCTCCCCCTCAGTCCTTGGTAAATCTTTTTCTTTGATTTGTTCCTCCACCCTAGTCCTTAATGCAGGTGGATCATGGAATAGCTCCTCCATAATGAACTCCTGCTGTATCTGTACAGGAGGAACAAGAATAGCTTTTAAAATAAGAGTTTCTCCCGGAACATTGTTGAGGAGAATACAACTAGATACCACCAAATTATTGAGGAGATACTTACTGGCTCACCTTGAGCTTCTATCTCAACATTTTCTTGTGCTGCATTATTGATTTCAGATACTATGTTCATGACAGTATCTGCAACTAATTCACTCTCAAGGGAAGCTTCAACAATGCCTCTCCCTTGGGCAAACAGCTCAGTTTGTTCAGTATTTTCTCCCCCTGGAGTGGAGCCTATTTGTTGTTCTGGGGGCTCACTTCCCACCACTTGATCTTGGGCTTCTTTTGGTTGCTGGTCTTCATCAGAGCTAAAGACTACTTCCTCTTCAGAATCACTAGAGGATTCTACTTGTTGAACAACATTCTTCTGTTTTTTATCTTTCTTAGTTTGTTTCTGAAGAGTAGTGACTTCCTTGGTCAGAACCCTATCCCACCTTGATAGAATTCTCACATCCATTCTCCTCATGTGATTGATTTTGGATCCAGCCACTTGTTTCAAAACATCTGGTATTACTGAAGATAAACATAAACTTAGGATCCCTTCCCAGGTTTGGTTTCTTCACTCCTTCTTGGATCTTATCAAACACTACTACTGCCCAGTCAGTTTTCACTTTGAATATGATCCATGTCATAGGATTAAACATGTGGACTGAAATTCGATCATGTCCACCAGTCTTACATAGTATCACCTTCCCAACTATTTTAGACAAGAACTTCCCTTGGGAATTCATCCCTTTCTGAGTTATGGATGATGCAACCTTGATATTAGGGCTCAACCCGCACCAACTTAATGCTTCTGTAGTCAGGGATGGAGTTATTTCATCTGTATCCTTAACCAAAGGAAGCTGAAGAGATTTCCTAATTGTCTTCAGTGTAAGTTTCATTTGGGAATCCTGAACTGTTGCTTTAATCTTCTTCCCTTCTGTATCCACGCTTGCTATTGAATAGAATTCCAAAACTTCCTTCTTCCAAATCTTGGTTGGTTCAGAGAACCAAGTACTCCAAACCATTCTCAGAAATTAGGGCAATTACACCCTAAATTTCTTCTGAAGCTATTGTGAACCCTTCATGAACAAGCTCATATCCTTCATTGACTTTGTCTTCTTGATGAGGCGCCATCGACGAGAGAGATAAGAGAGAAAAGAAGAGAAGGACTTTGTCGACAGAAGGTGCAGAGCCAAGAATTCTAAAAGCGTAGTCGACCAGATTTATGCTTCACCTATTTATAGTATTAGTGTTAGGGGTAGGTCAAACGACGGGCCTTAGTCGACAAATCAGCATACGTATCGTCAGAAATGACCTAGGTCTCGAAAATACTTAGTTTAAGTCGACACGACTACGTGTCGACATACTAATGTCTGAGTCGACAATACATATATTAAGTCGACACATCTATGTTTGGACATGCTTGTGTTAGTGTTCGACATACTTATGTCTGTGTCGACATATGCCATTTAATTCTCGACAGAGTTGTGTCGACACAAGTCCTTCTATCTACACAGATACTGTTTCTGTGTTGACACATCCTTTTTCTGTGTCGACACAACATACTGAGTGTGTCGACACAACTTGCTTGTGTCAACCCAAACTTTGTACTTAGACAAATTTCCAGAGAAATTTTGGTGCTTACATACGCTACTTAAGGAAGCTTGTGCTAACCTATTCTAGGTTCAACATACCTAATTCAATTTTAAAATAATTGAATTTAGTTTCATCCAGAGGTTTTGTAAAAATATCAGCTATTTGATTATCTGTTTTCACAAACTCTAGGCAAATATTTTCCTCTCTACATGTTCTCTGATGAAATGAAACTTAATTTCTATATGCTTGGTCCTACTGTGTGATACAAGATTCTTAGCAATAGAAATAACACTCGTAGGAATCACAAAACAGTTGAATTCTTCTTACCTGGATGTCATAGTCTTCAAGTTGATGTTTTATCCACATCAATTGTGCACAGCAGCTACCAGCAGCTATATATTCTGATTCAGCTGTTGATATAGCTACACTGGTTTGCTTCTTGCTACTCCATGACACCAGCCTCCCACCAAGGAATTGACAAGTTCTTGTAGTACTCTTCCTGTCTTCTTTGCATCCAGCAAAGTTTGCATCTGAGAAACTAGTAAGAATGAAATCCCTATTCTTAGGGTATCAAAGGCCTAGATTAGGTGTGCCCTTAAGATATCTCAATATTCTCTTAACTGCAGTATAATGAGATTCCTTTGGGCAAGCTTGGTACCTAACACAAACACATGTTGCATACATGATGTCAGGTCTACTATCAGTCAAAAGTAAAGTAGGGAGCCAATTATCCCTCTATACAAAGACTCATCAACAGGTTTCCCTGCCTCATCTTTGCCTATAAGGCATACCTGTTCCCATTGGAGTTTTCATGGTAGAAGCTGAGTCAATACCATACTTATTAATCAACTCCTTGATGAACTTAGACTGAGATATGGACAAACCACTATCAATCTATCTAACTTGAAGTCCCAAGAAGAACTTCAGCTCACCCATACTGCTCATCTCAAACTTCCTTTGCATAAGTTTGGCAAACTTTATACAAAGGTTGTTTTTCAATAGAACCAAAGATAATGTCATCCACATATATCTGGAGTAGTATTATCTTGCCCTTAGATTCCCTATAGAATAGAGTTTTGTCTATTTTTCCTCTAGAGAATTTATTCTCAATAAGGAAAGCAGACAAGGTCTCATACCAAGCCCTTGGAGCTTGTTTCAAACCATATAGAGCTTTTCTAAGCCTATATACATAATCAGGAAAATGAGAATCTACAAAACCTGAGGGTTGTTCAACATAGACTTCCTCTTTTAAATTCCCATTCAGAAATGCTGATTTCACATCCATATGGTATACCTTGAACACTTGATAGGCAGCATAGGCTAAAAACAGCCTTATAGCCTCCATCCTTGCCACTGGACCAAAGGTTTGATCAAATTCAATACCTTCCTCTTGTCTATAGCCTTTAGCTACCAGTATGGCCTTGTTCTTGACTATGGTGCCATTCTTATCAAGCTTGTGCTTGTAGATCCACTTAGTTCCTATTATGTTGTGATCCTTAGGTTTAGGAACCAGTTCCCATACTTTACATCTTCTGAACTGACTGAGCTCTTCTTGCATATCATCAATAAAATTGGAGTCTTGCATTGCTTCTTCAATCTTCCTGGGTTCTATTTGAGACAGGAAGCTAGAACATAGAACTGTGTTCATGCTCTTGCTCCTAGTTAGAACCCCTTCACTTACATCACCAATGATTTGGTGAGCTGGATGATCCTTTAAGTTTCTTCTTGCTGGAGGAAATCTGTCAGCATTATGGCTTTCTTCAATTTCCTCAACTTGATGCCCCCACATTGTCTTCTTCATCCAGTGGGACTTGTTCTCCCCCTAGATAACTGACATCTTTTTCTTCATCCATCCTGGCAGGAAATTCTTCCTTAATGGTCAGCTAGTACAGCCTGTCTGTTAGATCTGTAAAACTAACTGAAGAACTAGACAATTCATTGTTAATAAACTTTGACTCATCAAATACAACATGAACTGACTCTTCTACAACTTGAGTAGTCAAGTTGTAGACCCAGTATGCCCTACTGTTATTGCTGTACCTAACAAGTATCCCTTCTAGGGATTTGGAAGTAAAAATTGTTTGGTAGTGCTTACCATTAACTAGGACATAACACTTGCTACCAAAGATTCTTAAATAAGAAATGTTTGGTTTTCTGCCGTTCAAAATCTGATAGGGAGTCAACTTAAGTTTCTTATTTATGGATGATCTATTGAGAACATGACAAGAAGTGTTTATTGCCTCAGCCAAGAAATATTCTGGGAGAGTAGTATCACTGAGTAGAGTTCTACCAGCCTCAATAAGAGTTCTATTCTTTCTTTTCAGCAATTCCATTTTGCTGAGGTGTTCTAGGTGAGGAGAACTCCTGATGTATCCCAAGTTCTTCACAGAATTTTGTCATAACATTCAGACTGAAATTCAGTTCCATGGTCACTTCTTATTTTGACCACTGAATTGTTAAATTCTTTCAAAACTTGTCTAACAAAAGTCTGGAAAACACTAGGGGTTTAAGATTTCTTCCCCAAGAAGAACACCCAAGTGTATCTAGAATAGTCATCCACGACAACTAGTGTATATACTTTCCTACCAAGACTGTGAACTGGAATAGGACCAAACAAATCCATATGCAAGAGATATAAACATCTCAATGAATCTTTGGTATCTAGTGCAGGAAAAGAGGACTTAGTCTGTTTGCCCTTTTGGCAAGCTGAACACACTCCCTCTTTAATGAACTTGACTTGAGGACCATTCCTCACCAGACCCATGCTAAACAACAGTCCTATGGACTTATAGTTTAGATGAGCTAGCCTTTTATGCCATTTGACACATAGTGAAGCTTTCTCATCTACACTAGGCAAATAGGTGAGTTGTTCAACTCACAATCTAGGTTAATATAATAGACATTTCCTTTCCTAGTGCCAGTCAAAATGATCTCTTAATCACTTAACCTCATAATTTGGCACTCCCCTTTGTGAAAGGAGATATCATAACCTAGATCACTAACCTGACTTATGCTAATCAGGTTATGTTTCAGACCCTTCATATAAGCCACTTTAGTGATAGTAATTGAGTCACAAGAAATGTTACCAAATCTTTTGATGACTCCTTTTTCTGATCCACCAAAGATGACTTTGGGACCATTCTATATGGGTACATAGTCCCTCAACATTCTTCTTGTTCCAGTCATGTGTCTGGAACAACTACTATCAAAGTACCATAGAGGGGTATGGTCACTTGGATTCACCTGCATCAAATAAAGAATCACTTACCCTTAGAACCCAATTTGCTATTGGGTCCTAGGTCCTTGTATGTTTGTAATCCTGCAGCTGTTCTAACAGGAAAACTACTCTTGATTTTAACACTTGTGTTAAACAAGCAATCCATGGCAAAGTGGACCACCTTTCCACAACACCAACACTCAAATCTATTATACCTTCTCTTAGGTATAGACTTTGCTACTTTGTTGCAAGTAGTCTTGTTAAGTGTTGGTGCTGGAGCAGCAAACTTCAAGAATTTCTCTTGTACATGATGGGCATGCCTATAGAGTGGCCTATTGGCATTTGCACCCTTGCTCATGATATTTCCATACTCACAGTGACTATGAGTAGTGTCATGATCATACCTGTTTGTAGGATTCATCACCTTCCTAAAGAAGATAGGAGGTTTTGCAGCTAGAGGCTGAACTGTGGCCTTACCTTTTCTATGTGAATTGGTGGCCCTAGTTCTTCCCTTAAAACCTAGACCAGTCTTCCCTTTTTTTGAAATGAAATTGTCTCTTAAGGGTAAGACAGATTTTGGCTTGGAGAATTTAGCCACTAGCTTTCTTTCTTGCTGAAGTTTTTCCTCTAGTTTCTTGATATGATTATACTTGAAAGAGATTGTGCCCATCTGAATAACAATAATATTTTTCAGTTTGGCAACCTCATTCAATTTTAGATCCAACAGCTTTGTTGAATCTGCTGTAGCCAACTTAAGTGACTCAATCTCCTTGGTCTGCTCTTTGACAAGAAACTTGCTCTTCTTCAGAGCATGCAACAACCCACCATACTCATTAATGAGTTGATGTACATCCCCTTCAGAATCAGAACCATCCCCTTCTCTTGAAGTTGATGCTAATGATTCTGATACAGTAAAATAATCAGAATCTAAGGGAGAAATGTATATCTTACTAGGACCAGCCAGATCCTGGCATTGATCATTTTCTGATAGGGCCATCAGCCCTCTATAACAATATTCTTCCACTCCATTTATGGAGTCTAGCATTTGTAGGAATTCTAACTCCTTAGAATCCTCTTCAGTTGAGAATAGCCCAACATATGCTTCAACATCTTCTTCTTCTCCTGATTCAGATGATGAAGAATCTGTCCAGCTCTTCTGCTTTTGGGCAACAAGAGATTTTTCCTTCTTGCCTTTTACTTGCTGTTTTTTCTTGTCTTTTGACTCCTTCCTTTTGTTAGAACAGTCAGCTATGACATGTTCTTGCATGTTGCAACAATAGCACACAATCTTAGAATTAGATTGTTTACTAGGTTTAGAAGCATACCTATCCTCCTTGGGAGTCTTTTTTTTCTTGTAGTACTCATCCTTGGAAAAGGATGTAGAAGGTCTGGTTCTCCACTTCTTCTTCATGAATCTTTGGAACTGCCTTGTGAAGGCTGCAAAATCCTCATCAGAGATGTGGCTATCTTATGAGGTGTTGTCAGGAATTCCTTCTTCTGCCTCAGCACTCCTTCTGGGAGGAGAAGGAGATTTTGTCCTGCCCTTTCTTTTGCCTTCAGCCTTGAAGGCAACTGACTTTTCCTTATGTTCAGATCTGCTGCTCTTCTCTTCCTCCTTCCTAGCTGTAAGCTGCACTTCATATGAAAGAAACTTTCTAAATAGTGTGGGAGGAGGTGTATCTGCCAGCCTTGCCACCTCTTTGACTGCACAAATGTTGGTGTCCCAATCCTTTGTCAAAGATCTCAAAAACTTGTCATTCAGTTCATAAGTGATGAAGACTCTTCCATAAGTCATCAGCTCATTTACAATCCTGAAGAATTTCTTGTAGCATTCAGTTATGCTGTCATTCTTGGCTTGTCTAAAGCTCTCATACTCCTGATTCAGCATGGATTTTTTGTCATCTCTAACTTCTTCTGTTCCCTCAATGTAGACAATAAGGGTATCCCACATTTCCTTCGAGGTTTTACAGTGCACCAGATTCTGAAAGGTGGCATCATCTATGACACTTACAATGATATTCTGTGCCCTTTTGTCTAGAGTTGCCAGGATGATTTCATCCTTTGTCATCTCAGAATAGTTCTTTGGGGTTTTCGCATTTTCATCCAGTGCTGATACCTTCATTGGAATGAAGGGCCCTTCCTGTACTGTGATATAAATTCTTGGATCAGATGCTTCCATTAACAAACTGACCCTTTCCTTCCATATGCCAAAGGATTATTTCCTGCAAATTGACAGTTTCATAGATCCAAACTCCTTTTGATTCTTATTTGACCCCATTTTTGATACCTGTTATTTGCCTTGGAGATTCACTCAGACTGTTAGGTCAATCTTTGAGAAACCTCCCTCTGATACCACTAGAAAGATTTGATTTTATGAGCCTAAACACCTAGAGGGGGGGGGGGTGAATAGTTTCTAAACTTTTTAAACAATTTTTATTGGCAAACAACTAGATTAAATTCTGCACAGATAATTCAAAGCACATACCACAATTCACAGCACAGCATACACTAAATTTATAGTGGTTCCCCAAGGTATGAGTACATCCACTTTCCCCCTTCGCCTATCCAGTAGATAACTTGATTCAGCCTTACTTGCTTCCACTGGCTCGGATCTGCAGATCTTACAACTCAAAACAAGAATGCTTCTTACATCTCAGACTTAAAAAAGTCCTACCTTAGATTCTTCCCAAGAATCCTACCTCAGGCCTCAGCCCTACCTCAGCCTTTATCACTAGGCTTATAACTCAGACTTTTCACAAGTCCTACACCTTAGGCTCTCAGCCCTACCTCAGCCTTTATAATTTCAGGCTTACAACTCAGATCTAACAATAGATCCTACAAGAAATTGAATGATATAAAGATACTAAAAATTCACCAGCTAGATTTCTCTATTGGTGTAGCCTTCTTGATCAGTTCTTGAATGAACTGACCCTTCTGATCCAACCTGACTTAGCTTTTCAAAGCTTCTTGATAGAACAAAATAAGGTCGATCTTCACTTGATGTAGAAGATGATATTCAGTCAGCTTCTTCCTTAAATTCAGAATGAATTCTGAATCTTTCTTACAGATAGCTCTGGATCTGCCTTCGTAAGGGTTTTCCCTATTCTTGTTGAAGAATTCTCTAGTGTCATTCTTCTTCTTCTTATGTTGTGTTATCTTTGTTCTTTTTGTCACAGATCTGACTCTTATATAGAGTTTCCCAATGGTTACCGGCTGATCCGGTTTGTAACAACCTTCTGACAGTTCTGACAGAGGTGTTAGACCGGTTTGTTATGATAGCTGTCGAGTCATCAGTCAAGTCAGGTTATTTATCAAAGACTTTCCAACTCAGCACATTCCACTCTACAAACTGCTTCATATGTGTCTACATATATTGGATAAGTGTTGACATAAGTCTTCATGATGTCGACACAGCATTCAATGTGTCGACCCAGTCAATCTTCTGCTACTCGACACTTCTGCTGTTGTATGTGTCAACACAAGTCCAGTGTGTCGACACAAGTCTTCAAGTTCTCGATATAATGTCTGCAGAAAGATGGCATTGAGTGTATGTCGGATGGAGTTGAGTGTGTGTCGACACAAGTCCTGTGTGTCGACACAAGTCCTTCTGGTCTCGACATAGTTGTTGCCGATAGACGACGTTGAGTGTGTGTCGACAGCGTTGAGTGTGTCTAGATGGCGTTGAGTGTGTGTCAACACAAGTCCTGTGTGTCGACACAATTGCTTCTGATCTCGACACAGCACTTTGAGAGTTGATGTGTCGACACAAGTCCAGTGTGTCGACACAACTGCTTCCAGTGTCGACATAGCTCCTTGATGTCGACACAACTCCTGTATTAGGTGTCGACACAAATTCTGCCTCAGGTGTTGACACAATTCTGGGTGTTGACACAGCTGTTTCTTTAGGTGTAGACTCAGTTTGAGTGTCGACACAACTTTTTCATAAGTGTCGACTTAGCTTGGGTGTCGACATAACTCCTTCATAAGTGTCGACTTAGCTTGGGTGTCGACACAACTTCTTCACAAGTGTCAACTTAGCTTGGGAGTCGACACAACTTCTTCACAAGCGTCGACACTTGTACTTAGAAAATTTTCTTCAAATTTTTGAACCTGTACAATGTAACTCAAACATCTATCAAATACAAATTGATGCATATCATTGACTAAGATGAGGCTTCTCCAAATCTGGTACATATTTTTCAATGTACCCAACAGACATCTTCACCAAACCATTGGATCAAAAGAAACATCTGTTCTTCTTAAATCAGGTAGGTATGATTATTGGAGAAGGCTTAAGTTGATTTCTGTCTGAGGTCGAAGAAATGGTCTCCTTTCGTTGAATGGAGATCGACGATCTGTGAACTCTTCTTGAGATTTTTCATCGAACCGAGATCGACAAAATCTCTTTGTAGATCATTTTCGTCGAATGGAGATCGATGATTTTTCTTCAGAAAACTTTTCGTCGACCGGAGAATTACGAACTGTTTTCCCTCTCTTCAAACTAAGATCGACGCATTTATTTCTTTATGAAATTTTTTCGTTGACCAGAGTTTGAATCTTTTCCTTTGCGTCGGTCGGAGTTCACCGCTTCACCTTCAAAAAACCTATAATTATGCTTTTCATCGAACTCCATCCCGCACTTTCCTGTTCTCTTGCACTTTATCTCTTGTTGTTTTTGCAGAGAAATGACGGTCTCTCCAGCAATCCTTGCAGCGATGAAGTTTGATGCGGGCTTTGATATTGATTTGGAATCATTTTCTCACTCAGATCAAGTATTCCAAGATATTCTGAAACTATTTGAAGGTTCGAATCTGTAGTTTTTCATGACGATAAGGATAAAACTCCCAGTGACGGAAATCAAAGAATGGGTTTTCGCAGCAAAGATTCAAGATACTCCAATTCTAATAGGATCGATATCAGGTCACCAGGTTCCTCTTTCTCCAAAACTTTTGACTGAAGTTTTCGGTTTTATGAATGGAGAAGATGAAATAGATTTATCTAACAGTGAATTTAAAAAAATGCTAGAAAGGTTAGGTCATACTAAAGGAAACCCTAATCACCTCCTTAAAAAAATCTATTAATAAAATATAGATTCTTGGCAGATATTGTTGGCAAAGTGTTGTTAGGAAAACACTCTGCTCATGACCATATTACCCGACACCAGTTTCAATTGATGTGTGCCTTGGTTAACAAGAAATCAGTGAACTGGGGCAGTATTATATTTGATTTGATTAAAAAGAAAATAAGTAAAAAGGATGTGTGTTTTGTAAGAGTTCTGGGCATCTTCCTCCAGGCAAAGGTGTTAGAACTGTTGGTCTCCCATACCACCTTTATAAATGCCTCTAAGAGGCTTTCTTCTGCCCTTTTTGGCAGATGGGAGAGGGTAATCCCAAATACTTCCAGGGCTTCCTCGTCCAGGATAACTTCAGAGGACACCAGGGCTGAAACATCCACTTTCTCAACCCCTGAAGAAGCTCCAGCTCCTCCCTCTTCTTTTTATATACCATCTCCTCCACTTCAACAACCATCCACCATTATTATAGACACACTTTCTACCTCCATCCCTCCTGTCTCACAATCTCAACCATCATCTCTACCACAATCACCAATCTATATTCCCGAGGATACTCCATTACCTCCTCAATCACCTCAACCATCATATATTGTGGATATTCCATCAAATTCTACTCTTCTAGATCAACTTCTATCATTCCCTACCTTCAATCTATTCTTATCTCCATCTCCTCAACCCTCACCACAACATTCACCTCATCAATATGAACTACCTGATGCCATCCCTTCATTAAATCTTCCACTAACATTCCCAACATTCTTCCAATCTGACCTACCTCAATCATCCTCTATCTGTTCCAACTGTGGATACAGATCTACCTATACCCCATCTAATCCTGATCCATTATATCTTCATTCCTCTGACATTTCAAATGATCTTCTCAAATTCATCACTCCCTCTCTGAAGAAGCTAATTGCAGAGGCCATTGCCCCTCTCACTGCCTCTATTTCCCTATTTTCTATTCAGTTAGCTACCTCCTCTTCTATCCCTTTTTCTGGGGGCCTGGGTTTAGGTCCCTCTGAAACCATGCAGGGGGATATGTCCAATGAATAAGCTCCTTCAGCAGCAGCAGCAACTCCAGCAGCAGTTCAAACAACAGCAATAGAAATAGTAGCAGTAATAGAAATTTTTGATACTGAAAATTATCACTGTTGGTGATTTCTTCATTAATCCCACAGTAGACCTTCCATCATTACTTCATTCTTTTGATTCAGTTTATAGCAAAAATATACCAGTTGATATAGCTTCAGATTATTCTGAAGCAATTGTTTGCTATTCTGCTCCAGTAGAACCTTCAGTGTTAGAAGAAATAAGAAATAGTTTTGGTATTACTACTTCCAGTATTTCTATTTCAAAGCCAAAGGCTTTCTCACCTCTAACTTTTGGCTGGGCTGAGTCCCCTATGCTAGACATGGATGAGATTATGTTTGAAGATATAGACATAATATATACAGATTTACAGCCAGCAACTTTAGCTATAAATCAAACTGATTTGTTAAAGCAAATTGATGAGTTATATGATAATCCTGCTAGTGATTCTGACAATGATGATGAATATTCTGATGATTCTGAAAATTTTGGTTTTAAGAAGAGAAAAGCCAAAAAGATGGCTCCAGCAAAGGTTGCACCAATACCAAATCCAACATCAGACATTCATTACTATATTCTGCACAACATTACTCTCACTCCAGATGCTCCCTATTGGATGAGACTGTCTAAGAATGAGCAAAAGAGAAGAAAGAAGATGAAGAGATATAATTCTCCTCCTAAGAAGTCTTGGAGAGGACCTCCTCCTCCTCCTCCTGCAGTAGGATCAGCAGGAAACATTTCTCAAGCTCAAAGGTCTGCTTCTAATTCTTATAAATAAAGACCAACTCATAGCAGCAAGTAAAGATCTTCAAGGTCAGAGTCTCATTCTAGCAGCCAACAGAAAAAACAACAGTAGTAGTTTGATAGTCAAAGCAGCCAACAGAAAGTTCAAGATGTTCAGAAGGAAGAATCAAGTACAGAAAGGCCACTGTCTCCAGTATTTGATCCAAAAATTGATCCTAATTTTAGAATGGCCAGATTTAAGGAGATTATAACACTTTCACAAATCAGGAAAGCCAAGGAAGAAGGAAAGACACTTATCAGTATTCAACCATGTCTTCCTACAGGAAGAAAGAGATAGAAAGGTATGAAAAGAAAAATCTCTTTAATGTTGATACTTATATGAGTCTTCATCCAGAGGCTGTGGTGCCTATAGCTGCATCAATCAAGATTCTTGGTGCTGAAGACATGAAGATGACTCAAAGAAAAGCAGAGGATCCTAAGAGAATAATGGTCTTCTCAAAACCTGCTCCTTCTTTAGATGCTTCAAAGAAAAATTCTTAATCTTTTGATTTTGCATTCTGAACTTTATTACTGTTGTATATATTCATAAGGAATATTTGTTCACATCTGCTGAATGATTTAAAATTCTGTCAAATATTTTTATTGCTTTGTGATTTTCTTTATTTTTATTTTTGTATAGTGACCTCACCCAAATAGGGGGAGATTGTTGAAACCCTACTTAAGATTTGGGCTAGGTTCACTATTAGGATTGTTGACCCAATATGTATAGCCTAGGGTCATTTTTTAGTTCCAGGGTTAAGGTTAGTCAAATTAGGTTGGTTTATTGAAACCTACCTTCAGAAGACTTCAGAGACTCAAGAATTTAGAGATAAGAGATTTTAAAGATTGCAAAAAAGGTCGTTCGACGATAGCTGAACTCAACTCGATGATCGTCGATCACAGATCGATGAACTCAGAGTTCCTTCTCTGAGTTGAGCTCGATGAAAGTCCAGATGAGATCGACGAACTGTGAACTTATATCAGAATCTCAACTCGATGAAGTGCCTTCTCAGTTCGACGAACTTGGAGCTCAGATTGGCAAGTATATTTTTAGATCGACGATCTTTGAGCTTAACTCGACGAAGGAGATTTCTTAGCTCGACAAACTTGGAGCTCAAGTCGACGAAATCTTTGCTGAGTTCGACTAACACTTTCCAGGTTCTGCTCGACTATTCTTCTCTGTAGTTTCTCAGATCGACTAAAGCAGTTTGATTTCAGATATTAAGTCAGTAATGCTCTGATAATTAATGCTAAATATTCTAAAGAATATAGCCGTTCCGGGCATCATTAATTATGGTTTTAATAGAGTTATTACTCTACCATATTTATTGGGACAGTTAGGGAAATACATTCAAGACAAAAATCAACTGTTCAGGAATCCAGAAATTATGCAGAAGATTTCAAGGAATTTGAAATTCAAATGTGCTTGAGTCAGCAATCAATAT
Source organism: Platanthera zijinensis (assembly GCA_039513925.1). Lineage (NCBI taxonomy): Eukaryota > Viridiplantae > Streptophyta > Magnoliopsida > Asparagales > Orchidaceae > Platanthera > Platanthera zijinensis. The sequence goes on along the minus strand of CM077097.1, from coordinate 63,327,492 downwards.
ATAAAAAGAAAATTTTCAGAAGATTACAAAATACAAGATATACAATATTCTTTCTGGTAATCAAGCACAAGGAGAAGAAGAAAAAGAACATCTGCAATAAGAGAATAAGAGACAGAGACATAAAACATCTTGTTCATCATTCTTCTTCTTCAAACTTTTCTTCCAGCAACACATATTCAATCTGAGACAAAAAGTTTAATCTCTTAGAATCATTTACTGGAATAAGAAGTTTTCATCATTTGAAGGCCTACCCCCTGAAGAAAAGCTTCAACTCCTGATCTAATTTATATAACTTAGGGGGAGCTTTGACAACATCAAGATCCACTAGTCTTCTCAGAGCTTTGAGACAAAGAAGACAATATCACTTTTACTTTTCCAACTATGTACAGGGTTTTAACTCCCTTCAAAAGTTAGCCCCTTTTGGTTGTAATTCTCCTGATCAAAAGACTTAGTTTGGTTTTTGGGCATCTGATCAAAAGCTCAAAGGGTTGCTAGATCTCCCTTAGAAAAATAGATCTTGTGGAGATAGGGAACCTGGGCAAAAACCTGTGGTGGCAGGGAACCTGATCAAAAACCTGTAGTGGATTCTTATTAGGGTGGTAGAAGAGTGGATGTACCCAGGTTTATTGGGGAACCACTATAAATTCCTTATGTCATCTGGTTTGCCTTTACTTTTTGCTTGTGTGCTGTGATATTTCTCTTTATACTCATATAAATATCACTAACTTTTAATCCGCTACAAAAATAAGTTAATAACTTTTTAATACTCTATTCACCCCCCTCTAGAGTAAACATAAGATCTATCCCAAACTTTCAAAATAATTTATTTGGTCAATATAACGATATAATCCAAACAACACAACTAGCAAGGGATACGACACACATAAAACATGATGGAGAGCGATAAGGTTTTCACGAGCTTACCCATGACAAGAAAATCTACTCACGAGGCGGCACACACAAATCTCTAGACGAAGACGACTAGCGAAACTCATTATCATATTTCCCAAACAATAATTACGCTTAACTCTTCAATTAGAGGTGAGATCAACAAAGGAAATGCAAGTGACAACCACTTGCCTCAAACTTGGTCGAAAAAGTCTCCGAAAATGCCCCATGTCGCGGATCAACCCAAACGGAAGCACGGGGAAGAAAAATCTACAAAAGGACGGTCAAAATGGAGGTTAGGGCCGAAAATCCTAATGCTAAAGTTTCACAAAACGAGAAATACTCATCACGTACGTGTATATCTCGTCGATAGCTTTCTGGATCTATACTCGGTTCGAGGTTTTGAGCACCGGAGCTCCGTCAGCGGCGATCCAAAGTTTCACAAACGAAAAAAATCTCTCACACTCACGCTCTCTGTTTCGGGTCTCGGCTAAATGAGGAAGAAGGAGATGTTCATCCTTATATAGTTATATTAATAACAATATTATTATTAATTATTATATAATAATACAACTTATAAAAAGAACACAAAGGGGAGAGGACCACTAGAATCAAGTTCCCGTGAACTTGATTTCACGAGAAAAGGGAGAGGCTTTGCGGGAAATAGGTTGGCAGGCTGGTTGGATTTCCCGAGAACAAGACAGGGGTTTCTCGAGAAAGTGGGTCGGCTGCACAGGATTTCCCGAGAACACGGAAGATGAACAGTGGATTTCACGAGAAGAAGAATGGATTTCACAAGAACCAGAATGGATTTCAAGAATGGATGAACAATGGAATTTTGTCCTCATGAATAGTGGAATTTGCAAATCTATCCTTTATCAAACTTTAGGGATGAATAGTTCTTTTCTTTTCTGTATAGTGCTTTAATATTATAATAATTGTATTTGCTTTTATGAACAAGGCGAATACGAGTTCAAAACGTAGGCCCAAACACGCATCGAATTAAACGAAATTCGCACCGTAGGCGAACACTGACGCTACAAAACCAACGACGAAGTCGGAGTCAAAATCCGATAAGCCAAACTCAAGATATAAATTTCCCAAGTTTACGATGATGAGAAAAACTACGAATCTTCGAAAATGCGTCGAGGCTCCAAAAATTCTTGGATCGTGACGAAACTAGACGGGCAAGTTAGAAATTAAATACTCTAATTTCATAACGTAAAATTTTCCAATTTTGATGCATATTCAAAAATCTTGTGGGCTCGACCTAACGGATGAGAAAACGCATCAACGACATTGTGCCGTCAACTCACGGGATCGTAACGCCCTTACATTATTATGACGTCACTATGAGAATTAAATAATTACTAGAAAATTAGGGGGGTTACAGTCACCCCTCCAAAAAGGAAGTTTCATCCCGAAACTTGGAACGCAAATCAAAATGAGAGGATGAGAAAGAGTAGACGAGCTAAAATCTTTTTGATTGGATCACTAACTAGAGAGAAGACTAAGAGAATAGTTGAGGATGAGATTCTCTCATTACAGATTCCAATTCCCAAGTTGCACTCCTGACGTCATGATTGCGCTAGAGGACTTTAACCATTGAGATTGTCTTATTCCTCTGCACTCGATCTTGTCTCTCCAGAATATGAACGGGCTCTTAGACGTATGAGAGATTTGGCTGCAGCTTGGGAAACAAGTCATGGATATGTCGAACACTACGAATAAACTTTTGCAACTTGCTCATGTGAAACACATCTTGAACACTAGGGAAAGATTCAGGGAAGTCCAATCTATAAGTTGACACTCTGATGCTCTCAACAATCTGGAAAGGTCCCACATATCTGGGATCTAACTTGTGGTTCCTTACAAATCTCTTAACACCTGACATCAGTGAGAATTTCAAAAACACCATGTCCCCAAAAGCAAATTCCAGATCAACTCTATGCTGATTTGCATACTTTTCATATTGCTCTTGAGCTAGCCGTAGCTTTTCACGAATATGCATCACTAAAGTGCTCATATCTTCTAAAGCTTCCGGACCGAGCAAAGTCTTTTCACCAACTTCAGGCCAAAAATAGGGGAGTTCGACAACGCCTTTCAAACAAGGCTTCGAAGGGAGACATCTGCAAACTCTCTTGATAACTATTATTATACGCGAACTCCATTAGCCTGTGGCGTTTATCCCAAGCTCCACCATGGTCCAAAATATAACATATAATCATATCTTATAGAATCTGATTCACTCTATCTGTCTAACCATTAGTTTGAGGGTGATATGCAGTAGAATACCTAAGATCAGTGCCTAGAGCTCTTTGTAAGCTTTGCTAGAAACGAGACATGAATTGGGAGTCTCAGTCTGACAAAATACTCGTAGGCACGCCATGTAATCTGATGACTTCATCCAAATAAAGCTCATCTATCTTATCCATAGAGTAGTCAATCTTGAAAGGCACAAAGTGGGCACACTTGGTTAGTCTGTCGATGATAACCCACACTGCATCATGCCCTCGGGGATTCTCGGCAACCCGGTTTTGAAATCCATAGATATGCTCTCTCACTTCCAAGTCAGAATATCCAAAGGTGTTAACTTACCTCCAGGTCTTTTATGATGATCTTTAATATGCTGGCAGGTAAAACACTCTGATATGAATCTTGTTATATCGTTCTTTATTCCTGACCAGAAGACAATTTGCTTCATATCTCGATACATCTTGGTGGAACCAGAGTGGTAAGTAACACTAGAGCCGTGCGCTTCACTACAAATCTTTACTCGAATACCCTCAATAGCGGGAATACAAAATCTGTCGCGATACTTCAGAGTACCAAGATCATCAATCGAAAAGTCTGACAATTCCCCTCTTTTAGTTCTAATTCGGAGGTTCTGTAAATTGGGGTCATCACTTTGATGCAGCCTAGTAAGCGTAATCCATGAAGGTTCTTCCATCTCCAAGCTACTCGATGAAGCACTATGCCCAACGGTTATGTCCATCAAATAGAACTCCTCTATTAAGGACTGTACGGTAAGGTTTAAGATCTGCACGGTCTTTCTGAGCAAGGCATCAACTACTACATTTTCCTTGCCCGGAAAGTAAAGGATTTCAACCTCATAATCCGAAATATACTCTAACCATCTATGCTAATGCAAATTCAACTCCTTCTGAGTGAAGACATATTTTAAGCTTTTATTATCCGTATAGATTTTGCACGAAACACCATACAGAAGATGTCTCAACAATTTCAAGGAGTAGATGACGGTAGCAAACTCCAAGTCATGCATAGGATAGTTCTTTTCATGGACCTTCAGTTGTCTCGATCCATACCCAATCACCTTGCCGTCCTGCATCAACATGCACCCGAGTCTCACTCAAGAAGCATCCATATAGACAACATACTCTAACCCTTTTGCAGGCAGAGCCAAAATTAAGGCTGAACATAATCTCCTCTTAAGATCCTAAAAAGCTTATTCACAGGCATCGCTCCAAACAAAATCTGCGCTCTTCTGAGTAAGCCTGGTCAACGACACAAACAACACTAAAAATCTCTGCTCAAATCTCCTATAATACCCTGCCAACCCTATGAAGCTCCTAATGTCCTTAGGCATTGAAGGTCTATTCCAATCCAAAACAGCGGCTATCTTTGCTGGGTCTATAAGGATACCATCATTACCCACAACATGACCAAGGAAAGATACCTGAGATAAACATAATTCATACTTGCTAAATTTTTTAATACAGCTGGTGCTTTCTAAGGGTAGCTAAAACCAACTACAAGTGCTGAGCATGCTCCTCAACACTTCGAAAAAACACCAAAACGTCATCGATAAACACGACAATGAAATGATCCAGAAAATTCCTTAACACCCTGTTCATCAAATCAATAAAAGCTGAAGGTGCATTCATTAGTCCGAATGAAATCACTAGAAACTCAAAGTACCCATACCGAGACCGAAAAGCTATCCGTAGAACATCAAACTCACAAACCCTTAACTGTTGGTAGCCTGAATAGAGATCAATTTTTGAAAACACTATGCTATCATGCAATTGGTCAAACAAGTCATCTATCCTCGACAATAAATACTTATTATTGATGGTGACCTTATTCAGCTCATGATAATCTATACACAATCTTAATGATCCGTCCTTCTTCTTTACAAAAATAATGGGAGTGGCCCAAGGGGAAGAACTAGGTCGAATGAAACCATGCTCCAACATCCCATCGAGCTGAACACACAACTCCTTTAACTCTCGAGGCGCCATGTGGTATAGTGCCTTGGTAATCGGACGAGTGTCGGGTTCAAGATCAATAACAAATTCCACCTCTCTCTCAGGGGGAGGTCCAGGAAGAATATCCAGAAACACGTCTGGAAACTCGCACATAATAGAAATATCCTCAACTAGGGGAGCAACAGGTGCTGGTCCCAGAATAGAAACAGAAATAAGGAAGGCATCACACTCTGATCTTAAGAGTTGACGAACACGTATCGTAGAAATGATCAGAGAGTTCTGATGAGGGAAACCAAAGACACTCAGGGGATCACCATTGTACCACTTGAAATCCAAGCGCTTCTGCTTGTACAGAACAACTGCGTTGTATCTAAACATCCAATCCATGCACAAGATCACATCGAAGTCTACCAAACCCAAAACCTTCAAATACGCAAATACTAGAAGACCACTAAGAGAAATAGGACACTTCTGAATGCCCTGACTTGATGTCACAACGTCTCTTGAGGGAAACTTAATGCTAAGGGAGTCGTCTAACTGATCAACTTTCCAGCGATGATGGTCTATGAAACTCCTTTCCAGGAAGGAGTGGGTTGCACCCAAATCAAACAATACTCTCTCCCACTTGTTCTTTACCTTAAACTCACCTAAGAACAAAGCGCGCAAACTAAAATAAAAAAATTCGTACCACCACAAAATATTTCTAGTTAAGTCATAAACTAACCTGATATAACTTTAGCATATGACTGGGCTTCCTCTTTGGTCAGCACATTGAGTTTCCCTTTTCCCTTTTCCATGTGTTGCGGGGGCGGCGGCAGAGTCTGCAAGGGAACTCCTTGCAGCGCAGGCTGGTTCTGCAGGAAATAAGCCTTCTGGTGCCTTTCTAGCTATACTGGAAGCAAGCACTAGTCCTCTTATAACAATGGGTAACATCATGCCCCTTCTTCTGACAGTGGGTGCAGATAAGGTCTCCCTTTGGTGCGTCCAAGATTGCATGCACTTGAGACTGCTTCTGCACATCCAGTCTCTTGAAGCACTTCTCGAAAGGATTGCCTGCTCAGCTGCAGAAACTGCACACTTCTTTACGTCCTATCTTCGGAGCAGAGCCAGATGCCCTAGAACTCCAACCGTCGTCATACTTCTTCATGTCCTTCCTGTCTTGTAGTCTGTGATTCTTCGCATTATCTATTGCCTCAAGCTTCAAGGAGGCTTTGACTATCTCTGTATAGGTATCCGATTGGTAAGTGCTAGTATGCTGCTTGATGTCATTCCTCAAACCACCGAGAAAACGCTTTACTCTACCCGCCTCAGAAGCTACCAATTCTGGAGCAAATCTACATAGCTTGCTAAACTCAACTTCATATTTACTAACCATTAATTTCCTCTACTTCGGGCGCATAAAATTATTCATAAGACGGTCTTGCTCGACCGATGGCAAAAATTTCTTTAACAACATACTCTTGAAAGAATCCCAAGAATATCCCTCAGAAAGACACACCTTTTCTCTTATCCACCAGCTTTTCTCAAGTCACTTTAGCTGGTACGCAATGACCATAATCGTTTGGTCAGTAGAAATCCCAGAGTACAAAAACATCTCCTCAATAGAGATAATCCAATCGTCCAGGGCCATGAAGTTAGCTCTACCATCTTAGGTAGGGGGTCCCAATCGTTGAAAATGCATAATGAAGTTCATCTCTGGTGGCAGTAGCACTGGTGGCGCCAGAAGGGCAGGAGGGAAAGGAATTGCTTGACCTATAGTAGGGTCCTACACTCTAGGCTGTTGCCCCAAAGCGACAGTCAACAGCGCCTGAATCTGTGATTGCATCTCAACCACTTGAGGTGTCAGAGCCTCATTTCTTTGTCGCATTCCTTCTATCACAGCTTCTCTCTGAGCACAAGATGACTCGCCCTCAGACTATGGAGTACACCTAGTCCTAATGCACTTAGGCGACATCTCAACAAAACAAACGAACCACTATCATGACCTAGCTTAAGACACCTAAGCTAACAAACTCAAACTTCCTAGTTCAAACTTGGTCAAATACATATACTTACCTTTGTTGTCACCTTGCTCTGACAATTCATACATGATGTTATGCTTCTAACTTAGGAAAATGAATCGTCATCTCCTTGACACTAGTGCTCCTGATATGAATGCATGAATGTTCAAAGTTCTATTTCAAATCATGTGTGTACACATTTCATCATGTAGATCTTTAACTTGGCACGTGTGCTCATACTATGTTATGATGTTTATGATGTGCTATGTATTCTAAAAAGTCCTTAGTGTATGTTATGAGTGGAGTACGCATGCAATATTATGCATCCCATACTACATAATATCGCATGTAACAAAAAAGTAAAACATGCTAATGGGAATCCATGTAATGATGGTTATGCATCCCATACTACATAACAATCACATGTTTCCTCCTATGGTGGATCCATATACAAACACATATTATGCATCCCATGCTACATAATATGCCCCGTATATTTCTTATCATGCTATGAGTGTAGTGTTTATGCTTCCATCAAGATCTACTGATGACATATCAATGTGTGTATGCAATGGATTGACACAATTAATGTTTTGCTTAAGGGAAGTGGTCATCCGACTTACTTGCCAAACCAACCAACCCTCTCGCAAAACCTCCCTCTAATACCAACAGTCACAACTCGCTTTTTCTTAGGATTAAAGTAATATCAGAGTGAGAGAAAATGCGCTATTGTGATGTCACGCCGTATAGGGGACAACTGCAGACATTCAGGCAACCCCGTCCTTTCATTTTTTTATAAAAAGAATTATGAATTATGTTTTAAAACATAGTTGTATTATTAGGTTTACTGACCGTGTCCCTCGGTCTGGTGGATTAACTAGTTCACGAGTGAGAAAGTATAGGTTTACACAGTGTAAAATTATTAAGTTTGATTCATTTGTTATCCTAAGTGAGAATGAATGCGATTCAAGGTGTGCAATAACGTTGAGTCTTCTAAATTTAGTATAAGTAGGAGAGCAATTTCATAGCGCTTAAAGTAATGAGTTTATCAGTAAAAAAAGAAATGCTATGTATCCATGTCAGAATGTAACTTTTTTTATACTTAAAAGTAACTAACATGCACTCTAACATAAAACCTTCTCAGAGCAAGGCTAATAAATCAAAGAGAGTAATAGAAATATCTAGCAAGCAGGCTACAAAATAGAAACAAAACTATGAGTGTCAACTAACTAACGAAACCCCATAGAATTATCTAGTCCAAAACCGTACGAACAACTACCTCACTAAACCATGATGAAAACATACTACAACAACTACTCGCATCCACGAAGCCACTAACTCTGTCAGTCAAGACTTCTACTGCTCTACACCTAAGGCATTCAAAGAAAGAACACCTCAGAAACAAGATATAAGTGGTGCAAAAAGGAACTAGTAAGCACAACAAACCTTCAAGTAGAAGGGAACCAGTCGAACAAACTATCAAATACAAGTCATGTACAAAATAACAGTATCAGACAAAAATACTACCTAAGCAGTAAACCAAAAGCTCTCAATGTCTAAATTATACGAATTGTATGTTTATCCATTATATTATATATTAATAGTCAAATTTAAATGAGACTTATCAGCTCAAAGGGGCATCAAAACACCGGGAAACACAGCGCTAATGCGGAGGCTCAAAGTCCAACCAAACCATCAATCCCAAAACAAGCCTCGGGTGCAAGATCCACCACAAAAAAGGCACTGTGCCAGGGGTATAAGCCACGACACGCACAACCCCACCAATATTAATAATTAACACATATCATATTTCGAATTTATTTCATTTCAAGACAAACTTAACCCAGATCCTAACACGTGACCGACGCGGCGACAAAAATATCCAGGTAAAACACTGAGGTCTTCACAACCACGATTTTCAAGTCAAGCGGTATACATGTAACATTGGACAATAATTGTGGCACTTACGACGAACAAACAATTTATTTGGTCAATATGATGACACAATCTAAACAACACAACTAGAAAGGGATACAATGCACATACAACACAACAGAGAGCGACAAGGTTTTTGACAAGTTTACCCACGACAAGAAAATCTACTCACGAGGCGACACACGCAAATCTCTAGACTAAGACGACTAGCAAAACTCATGAGCATATTTCCCAAACAATAGTTATAATTAACTCTTCAATAAGAGGTGAGAATAATAAAGGAAATGCAAATGAGCACCACTTGACTCAAACTTGGTCGAAAAAGCCTCCGAAAATGCCCCACATCGCGGATCAAGCCAAACAGAAGTACGGGGAAGAAAAATCTTTAAAAGAGCAGTCAAAATGTAGGTTTGGGCCGAAAACCCTAACGCAAAAGTTCACCGAATGATAAATACTCACCACAAACAGGTAGATCTCGTCGAGAGCTTTCCAGATCTAAACTCGGTTTGAGGTTTCGAAAATCCGGAGCTCCGTCGGCGGTGATCCGAAGTTTCACGAACGTCAGAAATCTCCCGCACTCATGCTCTCTGTTTTGGCTCTCGGCTAAATGAGGAAGATAGAGATGTTCATCCTTATATAGTTATATTAATAACAATAATTTTATTTGTTATTACATAATAATATAACTTATAAAAAGAACACAGAGGGGAGAGGACCACGCAAAATCAAGCTCCCGTGAATTTGATTTCAAGAGAAATGGGAGAGGCTTTGCGGGAAATAGGCTGGCGGGCTGGCTGGGTTTCCCGAGAATAAGACATGGGTTTCTCGAGAAAGGGGGTCGGCCTGTAAAGGATTTCTCGAGAACCCGGAAGATGAACAGTAGATTTCACGAGAAGAAAATAAACTCTGGAATTTTGTCCCCTTGAATAGTGGAATTTGCAAATCTATCCTTGATCAAACTTTAGGGATGAATAGTTCTTTTCATTTCTGAATAGTGCTTTAATATTATAATAATTGTATTTGCATTTATGAACAAGGAGAATATGAGTTAAAAATGGAGGCCCAAACGCACATCGAATTAAACGAAATTTGCACCGTAGACGAACACTAACGCTACGAAAGCAACGACGAAGTCAGAGTCAAAATCTGATGAGCCGAACTCAAGATATAAATTTCCCAAGTTTACGATGACGAGAAAAACAATGAATCTTCGAAAATGTGTCAAGGCTCCAAAAATGCTCGGATCGTGATGAATCTTGACGGGAAAGTAAGAAATTAAATTCTCTAATTTCCTAACGTAAAATTTTACAATTTCAATGCATATTCCAAAATCTGGTCGGCTCGACCTAACGGATGATAAAATGCATCAACGGTAATGCACCATCAACTCACGGGATCGTAACGCCCTCACGTCATTATGACGTCACTACGAGATTTAAATAATTAACAAAAAATTAGGGGCGCTACATTTTGGGCTAGGTCTGGATACATAAAGTGAGTTCTGTTAGTAACACCTGGCGACAGTGAGTATCGCCGGCGATAGCTCCCACATAGCCTTGTGACTGCAAAGCCAGTCTCTCGGAGATATTGTGGCTATTGTGATATGTGTGCTCTTTAGGCCAGTGTGCCAAACGGGCAAGGGGAAGCTGATCCAAATCAGTCTTTGCTTCTGAACTGATGAATTGAGCAACGGGAAAAGGCTGAACCATACCCGTATTATGTCTGACTGACTCGAAGGCCTAGGTTATTGGTCTCGTTGGAGCGCATAATGAGAGTCTTAGGCCAGCATGCTGTAAAGACTAGCAATACTCAAAGTTGACCGTCATGTCTTGAACCTTTGAATGGTGGTGTAATCATGGAAACTAGCACATCGAAAATGTGCCATGAGTGCTGTAACATCCCATTTCCAACTAGACCCCTAGAAGTGGTTTTGTCATAACAGAACTCGTGGAAACCCAAGAATTGAAGTTTATCGACCAAGAGTTCGAGTCACGGGTTGTTCACGCGTGTGACCGACCTGTCACGCCCGTGACCTAGGGCATGACCTCTTCGACGATCGTCGACCTCAGAAAGCCGATCGGCGAGCTCAGAAATTTCAACATGGGCCTGGCACGCCCGTGACCGATCCGTCATGCCCGTGACTTTGGAATGGAGTTGCGTGAGCTGAGCCCACTCAATGCCGTAGTCTGGATGGCATTGAATGAGCTTAGCTCACTCAACGCCATAAGCTAGATGGCATTGAGTGCACAGACTGCACTCAATGTAATCTGGTGTTGTCTGGATAGTGTTGAGTGAGCTGAGCTCACTCAATGCCTTAGACTGGATGGCGTTGAGTGAGCTTAGCTCACTCAATGCCATAAACTAGACAGCGTTGAGTGCACGGACTGCACTCAACGCCGTCTGCTGAGGCCTGGAATGGCGTTGAGTGAGCTGAGCTCACTCAATGCTGTAGTTTTGATGGCGTTGAGTGAGCTTATCTCACTCAACGCCATAAGCTAGATGACGTTGAGTGCATAGACTGCACTCAATGCCACCTTGAGTAGACTGGATGGCGTTGAGTGAGCAGAGCTCACTCAACGCCATAATCTGGATGGCGTTGAGTGAGCTGAGCTCACTCAACGCCATAGTCTGGGAGGGGTATTATGGATAGCGTTGAGTGAGCAGAGCTCACTCAACGCCATTTTACTTAAAATTTTCTGGCAGGAATTTTGGCTGTGTACTGGTTCAGTTGAACCGGTCCGGTCTAGATGGTGGGCCCGAATGCATCATTAGGCCGTTTCTTGTAATAAGACCCAATTAAGTCTTATTTTAAAAAAAAGTTAACCGGTCATGCCACGTGGCTGCCAGTTTTGAAAGCAAGGAGGAGCCACGACCATGGCCGGAAACAGACAATCACATCCATCAATGGCACTTGATGTCGTGGCCTTTCCCCCTCCTCTTTAATGGCTGGATTCAACTCCTCTAGAGAAGAGGAGGAGTTTCCAGCCATTACTTGGCTGGATTGAGCCGTTTCAGCCCCCACCACCATGGCCAAAAAAGTTATAATGGGCCATTAATGGCCACCAGCAGTTAGACCTTTCCCCTCCCTCCTTTTACTGGTTTAAAAAGGCTCCCTAGACTCAGAGATGAAGTTTCCACCCTTACCCAACGGATTTGGAGCTTGTTCTGTGCTGTAGAAGAATTTCGGCGACGCCACCACCGCGCAAATGGCATTCCGTCAATCTGCATGCCTCCAGCCCGCAAACAAGGTCCTCCCCTCCTCTCTTTATACGGGTAGATCTTAGAACTCTTTAGGTATGATAATCGAGCTCAACGGAGCTCGATAGGAAGAGCTCCTCTTCCCATTTTTCCCGCAAAAAAGGGCTAGTCACGGGTTCGCCGGATTCCGCCTCTCCGGCGGCCGCGCCGCCGCTCGTCATTGGCCACCACCTCGACGGAGGTGGTGGTGGCGGTGGCCGGCCAGGGAGGAGGCTGGATGGCCGGCGGCAGCATCTAGAATACACTGGAGGTCGGGATAATCTCAGCCCTTGGCTGGAGGAAGAAGAAAACCCAGCACTGTTGGATCTGCTTCAAGATTAGTACTGTTATTTAATTCTTTTCTTTTATATGAATTTTCTGTACAAAATAATTGCCACTTTAGAAAATTTATGAAAAATACTTAGAGGCTTTATAGGAAGAAATGGTCAACATATAATTTGTATCCCCATGGGTCTACTTTATTCTAAAATTAATTTGGGTCAATTAGGTCAACTGGTTTGACCAGGGCACCTCTTTTGGTGGGATCTATACCTAGAGTTAGGTAGAGACTAAAAGGTGTGCCCACCCTTCATCCCTTGACCAAATGATCTGAAATTTGTGCAAAGAGTCTACCCTAGCTATACCTAAGGCCTGTCCAAAAATTGGAATTTTTGGAGAATGTTTTTTTATAGTTTTTATAAAAATTTAATAATCATAGGGTAAATTATTTAGATGGCTTAATGACTTCCAAACCCTCCCAAATTTTGGTGAGTGGTCCCTTGGTTCATCATGAGGCTCTGTATAATTTTTCATCTCAGTTGGAGATTTTTTAGATTGGAAATGGACAAACCTAATCTTTGCCCTATTAAGGGGTTTTTAGGTCAAAAGTGCACTTTGAGATTTGAGTGGTCAAATCACCTCAATAGAGGCTGATATTTTTACCACTGACTAGGCATGATGCCTAGCACCCTCTCATGGATTTTGAGGTGGATTGGGGTAAATTTGCCCTAGGACCCAAGGTCAAACCCTAAGGATGGTTCTTGGTGATTTGTGAAGGACAAGTGATCAAATGACCTGGTTATGATCTGAAACTTGGTAGATAGAATTCTAGAGTAGTTAGAATCCTTTTGTAGAAATCTAAATGGATTTTAAAGTAAATAAGTCCCTCAAAACCCTAACCCTAGTTTAGGGCACAAAACTTATAGAGATAGAAAATGTCACTACAACTCACTGAATAGTGATGGGATTTGGGTAGAGTAGTTTTTAAGGTTAGTACAAGCTCTGGAGATTTTATTATGAATTTAGGATCATTATTTTGGATACTTAATTAACAATTTAGTACTTTGTATTATTTGCTTAGAAATTTATTATGGAGAAAAAACTTTCTGAATATTTATGAACTTTTGGTAGAGGACTTTTTACAATATTTTTAAGCTCTATAAATTTTTATTGGATTTTTAGAAGTTTAATTCTATGGCTTGCTTCATTAAGTGTTATTTTCCATGAAAACTTAATTAAATCTATTTTGGTGTCTAGCAAGCCTATAAAATTATGATCTTTGCAAAATGACTTTTTCTGTACCTTATTAGTATTCAGTAATTTTTATATAATTTTGTGATGAGTAATTTCAATACTTCCTTCTTTACATAGGATTAAAGGGATTATAATGGATAAATTAATTAGAGGCTAAATACTTTCTGTAAAATCATGAAAAATTAGTATTTTATGATACCTTGCTGTTATTTATTGATCATAATTTTTTGGGTGGCCATTACTTGAGAAAATCATGTAGTTCATGTTTAAAATTACCCACGGCCAATCTTTTGGGAAATTTAAATAAATATCAGATCAATTAGAAAAATTATAATTTTCTATATTTAGGCTAATTATGTCATGATAGACCTCCAGTAAATATTATAGGAGATTTGGAAGACAATTTGGAGTACCTCCCATTGTATACCTCATATAGCTTAGGATGGTCTGCGTTTAGTAAAACAGCCGAAATCATATTCGGCTACAGGATGAACTTAGAGGATGTGGGTATCGGGTTAGTGGTTTGAAAATGTGTATGAATGCATCCTCAGTAACCAAGATGAGGTTAGGTCGTTAGGTTGTCGAGTCATAAGAGGTGCTCGGGACCGACGAACGATCGTCCTTCCCAGTGGAAGAGGAAGAGTCTTAACACACTAGGGTTAGATCCAAAGTAATTTGAATGGGATCGGGTAATGGGTAATAACTAATAAAAGTAAGTGCCTTGCGAAAGGGAACGATGGGCTTCAGCTACCATCATAGTTCCTAATGCCCTTTGAGAGCCCTTCACAGGGAATACCGGGGGCAGTCTTGGGCTAACGTAAACTGTAGGAAAAACAAACTAAAAGAGCAACTAGAATATCTAGGGTTGCACAATCACACACCCCGGTAGCTAGGGAGGTAGAATAAGTTGGTTTGGTTGCCATTCAGACGGTAGCTCTGAAGGTAGATGCACGGATGGGACAGTCCGGGGAGCCGAGGGCTCGAGGGTTTGAGTACAGAATAAGGTGGTGGGTCTTCGGTATTTGATTGTCGTTCACACGGACATCAGTACATTGACTTGGCTGTGTGAGACACTTAGCCAAAGAAAGTCTGGTGGATATAGCCAGCACTAGTACGCAGATACTCTAGGTTGTGTTCTTCTAGGGGCGTACAGAAGGGCTAGGCCCGGTAGTGTGGATACCCCCCGAGGAGTGGGGGGCCCACCCACTATCTCCGTTTACCACTACGGAGGTTTCTGGGAGTGAAGTTAGCTACCCGAACAGGGGAACTAAAGTTCTGTGCGCATAGAGTCGTGTGCGTGAGTTGCACTTGTATGAATCATGACATAGAATATCACTACACTCATATTTGCATACCACCGACTCCCCAACGTATAAATCGGTATGGGACTTTTTATACGATGGGAGCCTTGCAAAAGACCCCTTAACTTATAAGTTTGTATGAGCATTCATATAAGTTAAGGTTACTTGCTTATTTACTTACTTGCTTTCTATTTGTCTCCTTATAAATTTCCTACCTACTACATGTCTACTTTGTTACTCACTACCGTAGAACTGCTAGATGTACTCTATTATAATTACTTGTTTATACACCATAAATAATTGTTAGACTAGTTACACTGTCATCCGTTTGATTATTCTCCACCATTGTAGCTTTCCTTTCCTCCTCTCCGCTC
The DNA here is from genome assembly GCA_039513925.1 of Platanthera zijinensis. NCBI lineage: Eukaryota > Viridiplantae > Streptophyta > Magnoliopsida > Asparagales > Orchidaceae > Platanthera > Platanthera zijinensis. The sequence continues at coordinate 63,311,995 of CM077097.1, read as the reverse complement.
GGTGCTTAGGGGTCGTGGGGGGAGGGGTAGGGGATGATAGAGCTTAGTCTTTATGACTAATGGTTTTCGAACCACAACATTACAGGAGCTCTGGATGGGAGACAGGGACCAGCAGCCCAAGGACCAGCACCAATGGAGTACGGTGTGCATGGAGGTGGGCCAGTATAGCACCGGAGCACCTGTGACCAGCTCCGTGAGTGTTTAATATTTTTATTGCTTCCGCGATGAGTGATTTGTAGTGAGGACTCTGATGTACCGGGCTCCAGCCCGTTTCTTTATTTTATCTGAACAGTTCCTTGCAGTACTTCTATATATTGATGGACTTGTTGTGATTTTATTCATATGTGTTTCTGTGGACATGTTTATATTCAGTGTAATACTTACTTATCTCTCTTTGTGATCGAAAAGGGCCGGCAGAATTGGCGTCTTGTAGTGGCGGCCTTCCCGTGAGTCGGTGCCACCGCAAAGCGGCAATTCTGGGCTAAGACACCGGTGGTTGAAAAAGAAAAAAAAAAGGGGTCTTACAAGTGGTATCAGAGGAGAACTCGATCAGAAGAGAAGTAGTCCACAAAACCTTGGGCCACCCATATGCGAGCTTAGTTTGCGGACAAACTAGCAGCGGAAGCAGTGGTGTGCCCATAAGGGAAATCACATGTGAAAGTCCATCCTACCCCTTTCTTATATTCCATTCAAACGTTCTCTAACAAATAGAATTTTTTCCTTGTAGCCTGCGATGAACCCTACACCACAGCAGGGGACACCTCAAGCTCCGAATGTGGTCCCGCCTCCGCCGGCTCCAGCTCCGTTCTAGCAGATGGAGATGGGGTAAACGCTGACGACCATTCTGGAGGACTTCATAGCTCAGCAAGCCCCGGCTTAATAGCCAAACCCCGGGGCCAACTTGATGAGCGTCTTCCGGGGACTTTCCCCTCCATCCTACCTGGGGATGGAATTGGCAGTACGCACGAAGGAGTGGTTAGATACCATTTATCAGATGCTTGCGGGGATCCGATGCCCCACTAAGGAGGCAGTTGCTTTGGCGGTCTCCTGCATGGAGTCACATGGAAAGAGGTGGTGGAAGTCACAGCTGGACACCACCTTTGCGGGTATGGATTGTGCAGATATTACTTGGGAGGAGTTCAGAGCAGCGCTCTTAGGACATTTAGTACCTCAGTCGGCGAGGGACGAGCTGGAGGATAGGTTCTTGCGGTTGAGGCAGGGGAACAGGACTGTGGTGGAGTATTATTAGGAGTTTACTCACCTGGCCCGCTATGCGGATGCTTATCAGTTGGACGACGCTGGCTATGCCCGGAGGTTTTACAAGGGGATGCAAGACGACATGAGAAAGGCCCTCCTCTTCGTCTCAGAGGGGAGTTTTGCCAGGATTCTAGAGATGGCTAAGAAGAGAAAAGCAGATCAGCTTACAGATAGGAGCCGGAATAGACCGACTGATGATACAGTGATTGGAGGTCGTAGAGACCGTCCTAGAGGCCAGGTTATTGGGGAGAGAAGGAATGGAGATCAACCTAATCAGGAGATTAGGAAAGAGCAGAGGAGTCAGGTGGTATTGGCTCCCCAACCTTTATAGATGTTGGAGATGCTAAGGACAGCAGAGCAGGTACCGGTATGCTTTTAGTGCAATCAACCGGGGCATATCAAGAGGAACTGCTCTATAAGGCGAGCACCCCCACCAGCACATCAGGGGGCTCCACCTCCCCGACAGTTTGGCAGCCGAGGACATGATTGAGGATGAGGATTTCAGGATCGAGGCCACATGCCAGAGAGGGAGCAAGTGTATGCTCTAGACCTGACACAGCCCCGTCACCAGGAATTGGTTATCGCATGTATGGCAATACTTTTAAGTTTCTTACTATGAACTAGTTTTCTAGACATAACCTAGTTAGCAATTAAGAGAAGAAAATTATAACAAGAATACTAAGACATTTAATTACCTCAGACATAGTCTTCATTAGCGGCAAGCCCGCTCACAAGCTCTTCGACACCGGTGCTTCACACTCGTTTATGTCAGAAGATTTCGTGAAAGGATTGGTAGGCGTGGATCCGTTCACCGGAAAGATGATGAGGGTGCGCCTACCCGATGGATCAGAGCTAATGAACTCTGCTCATTATAATATGGAAGAGGAGATCGGCGGGAAGGCGTTTGAGGCACGAGCGACGATTCTGAAGATGCCGGATTACGATCTGATCCTGGGCATGACTTGGCTGTGCTGGAACCATGCCCAGATTGACTGCGTGGTGAAGAGGAGCACCGTGAGGCACATGGACTCCTTTATTGTTATCGAAGGTATTATACCAGCACCCCGCACCTTATTATCATCTGTGCAGGCCGTTAAGGACCATCTGCAGGGGGAAGAGGTTTATCAGGTCCTTTTTGAGGCGGTCATGGCCAAGGACTCCATTTCAGATATTCCAGTAGTGCGATACTTCGCCAACGTATTTCCGGAGAAGCTACCAGGGCTACCCGCGCCCCGAGAGAAGGATTTCCAGATTCAGCTCGTACCAGGGGCTAAACCGATATCCAGAGCTCCCTATCGAATGACACCAAAGGAGTTGGTGGAATTTCGAAGCCAGCTTCAGGAGTTAGTTGAGGCCGGGTTCGTTCGGCCTAGATCTTCACCATGGGGAGCTCCGGTGTTATTCGTCAAGAAGAAGGACGGAACCCTTCGGCTGTGTATAGATTACCGGGCCCTGAACAGGTTGACGGTCCGGAATACTTATCCCTTGCCAAGGATAGACGAGCTATTTGACCAGCTGGAGGGAGCCTATTGGTTCTTAAAGATGGATCTAAGGTCGGGGTACTACCAGCTTCGCATTCAGGAGGATGACATCTCGAAGATGGCCTTCAGCAGCAGATATGGTTTGTACGAGTTTATCGTGATGCCTTTCGGGCTCATAAATGCACCCTCCACATTCATGACCTTGATGAACCGGGTGTTCGAAGAGTATCTGGATGTCTTTGTTATCGTATTCATCGACAACATCCTTATCTATACAAGGACGGAGGAGGAGCACGCGAGACATCTGGCCTTGACCTTGGAGATGCTGCGGGAGCATAAGATGTATGCCAAATACAGCAAGTGCCAGTTCTGGCTAAAGGAGGTGGCCTTTTTGGGCCATGTCATCAGTGGAGCAGGTCTAGCAGTGGATCCAGTGAAGGTCCAGGCAGTACAGGATTGGCCACCACTAAAGTCGGCCTCGGATGTTCGAAGTTTCTTAGGACTTGCCGGTTATTACCGGAAGTTCGTAAAGGGGTTCTCTCAGATTGCCCTCCCTCTTATGTCTCTGACGAAGAAGGAGTGCCCTTTTATTTGGACACCATGATGCGAATCTGCTTTTCAGGAGCTGAAGGATCATCTTACCTCGGCTCCCATCCTTGCTCTTCCATCAGGGAAGGAAGGATTCCAGGTGTACACAGATGCTTCCAATCAGGGGATGGGTGTCATTCTGATGCAGAACAGGCACGTAATAGCTTACGCCTCCCGTCAGCTGAAATAACATGAGTAGAACTACCCCGTGCATGATTTGGAGATTGGGGTAGTCGTTTTTGCCCTTAAGATCTGGCGACACTATCTCTATGGAGTACATTGGATATCTTCTCAGACCACAAGAACTTGAAATACGTAGATACATAGAAGGAGTTAAACATCAGGCAGAGACACTGGGTGGAGTTTCTGTCGGACTACCAGCATACCATGCACTACCATCCAGGGAAGGCAAATGTAGTCGCAGATGCTTTGAGTCAGAGAGCAAGTACGTCAGGAGTAGGCCAGCAGCTGATGGCCTTGGAGTTGGTTAAATCATTCGAGGAGATGCAGATATCACTAGTGTCCGAGGATGACCCAGAGTTATACATGGAGTACCTGAGGTCGATGGTTACTACTGATGATATTCGAGACCGCATTAGAGATGGGCAGAAGCTGGATGTGAGAGCTAAGCTGATATTCAGGGCATTGGAGGAAGGCACTGCAGGAGATTACTCTTTGAGGGACAGGCTCCTGTGTTTCATAGGCAGGGTCTACATACCGTCAGGAGGCCAGATCCGGGAGGACATTATGACGAAAGCTCACTACAGCCGATACTCGGTACACTCGGGGATCACCAAGATGGTAAAAGATTTGAAGAGGACGATGTACTGGCCAGGTATGAAGAAGGACATTACGTACTTTGTGATGCATTGTGAGGCCTGCCAACTCGTAAAGGCAGAGTGTAGGAACCCGGCAGGCTTGCTGCAGCCACTTCCGGTGCCGGAGTGGAAATTTGAGGATATAGCCATGGACTTCATATATGGGCTACCTCGATCCCGTGCGAGGAATGACTCGATCTGGGTGATAGTGGACAGGTTAACAAAGGTGGCCCGATTCATTCCAGTGGCGAAGGACGCTCCGGTTAGTGTATTAGTACGGAGGTTCATTGAGTAGTTTGTGCGTTATCACGGGGTGCCCAAGACTATCATTTCGGATCAGGATGGGTGGTTTACATCCAGGGAGTGGAGGTCAGTCCAGGCCCATTTGGGTTCTCAGTTGACATTCAACACAGCTTTTCACCCTCAGACCGACGGGCAGACGGAGCGCACCAACCGTACACTGGAAGATCTTTTGCGCCTGTGTATTTTGGACCGCAACAAGCCTTGGGAGAGATTGCTGCCACTGGTCGAGTTTTCGTACAATAACGCCCATCAGTCAAACATAGGCATGGCTCCATACGAGGCATTGTATGGAAGGAGGTGCAGGACCCCACTATCATGGGTTCATGATGATGATTCGCAGGCACTGGGCTCGGAGTTTGTGGGGGATACAAATTCTCAGATTAGATTGATCCGGGACAGGATGCTGGAAGCCAAGAGCAGGCAGGCCAAATATTACGATGCGAGGCATCGTCAGGTGGTGTTCTAGGTGGGAGACCAAGTTTTCTTGAAGATACGGCCGATGCACGGAGTCTCGCGGGTTTGCGGGCGGAAGAAGCTCAGTCTGAGATATATGGGGCCTTACAGGATCCTGGAGCGGATCGGCCCCTTGGCTTATAGACTGGAGCTACCGACGGAGTTAGCAGGATTGCATGACGTCTTCCACGTCTCCTCACTTCGGAGGGCTCTGCTACGGCCAGAGCAGCTTATTTCCACAGTAGACGGCCCGGTGGCCTCAGATCGGTCAGTCAACTTGGAGCCTATCAGGATTGATGACACGATAGTACGGGTCTTACGACGTAAGAAGGTTCCGTTAGTCCAGGTCCTGTGGAACAATCCTTGGCAGGAGGAGCATATATGGGAGCCACAGGACTTGATGCGACAAAAGTATCCAGAGCTTTTCAGTCTGGTATACCTCACAACCCCTCTGGACAATCAATTTGCTTTCCTGTTTTAAACCAATAAGACTGAAATTTCAAGAATATGGGCTAATCTTTTGTTTATTGGGGTATATACCTTGTCAATTGGACGAATTGGCCTTAGATTTGACTATCACCTTCAAACCACACATAGCAAACATGGCGTAGAGACGTAAATCTTTCAACTCTCATGGGATGTTACAAGCTTTTTTTTTATCCCGATAGGAGCCCCCGTAGGCTTAACCTTAATTTCGGGGACAAAATCATTGTTTTGTTTATTGGGATTTGTAACATCCCATTTCCAACTAGACCCCTGGAAGTGGTTTTGTCATAACAGAACTCTAGGAAACCCAAGAATTGAAGTTTATCGAACAAGAGTTCGAGTCACGGGTTAGTCATGCCCGTGACCGACCCGTCATGCCCGTGACCTAGGGAGTGACCCCTTCGACGATCGTCGACCTCAGAAAGCCTATCGGCGAGCTCAGAAATTTCAACATGGGCCTGGCATGCCCGTGACCGATCCGTCATTCCCGTGACCTTGGAATGGCGTTGAGTGAGCTGAGCGCACTCAACGCCGTAGTCTGGATGGCGTTGAGTGAGCTTAGCTCATTCAACGCCATAAGCTAGATGGCGTTGAGTGCACAGACTGCACTCAACGCCATCTGGTGTTGTCTGGATGGCGTTGAGTGACCTGAGCTCACTCAACACCGTAGACTGGATGGAGTTGAGTGAGCTTAGCTCACTCAATGCCATAAACTAGACAGCGTTGAGTGCATGGACTGCACTCAACGCCGCTTGCTGAGGCCTGGAATGGCGTTGAGTGAGCTGAGCTCACTCAATGCTATAGTTTTGATGGCGTTGAGTGAGCTTATCTCACTCAATGCCATAAGCTAGACGACGTTGAGTGCATAGACTGCACTCAACGCTACCTTGAGTAGACTGGATGGCTCACTCAACGCCATAATCTGGATGGCATTGAGTGAGCTGAGCTCACTCAACGCCATAGTCTGGGAGGGGCATTCTGGATAGCATTTAGTGAGCAGAGCTCACTCAACGCCGTATCCAGGATGGATTTGAGTGAGCAGAGCTCACTGAACACCGCAGCATGGATGGCGTTGAGTGGGCATAGCTCACTTAACGCCGTAGCTTGGATGGCATTGAGTGAGCTGAGCTCACTCAACGCCATTTTACTTAGAATTTTCTGGCAGGATTTTTGGCTGTGTGCTGGTTCAGCTGAACCGGGCCCGTTTAGATGGTGGGCCCGAAAGCATCATTAGGCAATTTATTGTAATAAGACCCAATTAAGACTTATTTTAAAAAAGGGTTGACCGGTCATGCCACGTGGCTGTCGGTTTTGAAAGCAAGGAGGAGCCACGGCCATGGCCGGAAACCGACGATCACAGCCATCAATGGCACTGGATGCCGTGGCCTTTCCCCCTCCTCTTTAATGGCTTGATTCAACTCCTCTAGAGAAGAGGAGGAGTTTCCAGCCGTTACTTGGCTGGATTGAGCCGTTTCAGCCCCCCACAACCATGGCCGAAAAAGCTATAATGGGCCATTAATGGCCATCAGCAGTTAGACCTTTCCCCTCCCTCCTTTTACTGGTTTAAAAAGGCTCCCTAGACTCAGAGATGAAGTTTCCACCCTTACCTGACAGATTTGGAGCTTGTTCTGTGCTGTAGAAGAATTCCGGCTACACCACCACCGCGCCAATGACATTCCGTCGATCTACACGCCTACAGCCTGCGAACAAGATCCTCTCCTCCTCTCTTTCTACGGGTAGATCTTAGAACTCTTTAGGTTTGATAATCGAGCTCAACGGAGCTCGATCGGAAGAGCTCCTCTTCCCATTTTCCCCGCAAAAAAAGGGCTAGTCATGGGTTCGCCGGATTCCGCTTTTCTGGCGGCCGCGCCGCCGCTCGGCGTTGGCCACCACCTCGACGGAGGTGGTGGTGGCGGTGGCCGGCCAGGGAGGAGGTTGGATGGCTGGCGGCAACATCTGGAATGCACTCAAGGTAGGGCTAATCTCAGCCCTTGGCTGGAGGAATAAGAATACCCAGCACTGTTGGATCTGCTTCAAGATTAGTGCTGTTATTTAATTCTTTTCTTTTATATGAATTTTCTGTACAAAATAACAACCACTTTAGACAATTTATTAAAAATACTTAGAGTCTTTATATGAAGAAATGATCAACATATAATTTGTAGCCCTATGGGTATACTTTATTTTAAAATTAATTTGGATCAATTTGGTCAACTGGTTTGACCAAGGCACCTCTTTTGGTGGGATCTATACCTAGAGCTTGGTAGAGACTAAAAGGTGTGCCCACCCTTCATCCCTTGGGAAAGTGAGAGAATGATCTACCTTGACTCTAAAGGGGGGTGAATAGAGTATTTTAAAATAATGTTTACAATTAAAAATTGTAAGGCAGTGGAAGATTTAATTTAATTATATGTGTAAGGTGCTTGTAGAAAAACAAAGTTAAAGCATGAAATAAGAATCACACAGCACACAGCAATAACAAACACATAGCAACCAGAAGACACAAGGATCTATAGTGGTTCCCCAAAAACTTGGGTACATCCACTCTTCTACCACCCTTGGTAGGAATCCACTACAGGATGAGTTGATCAGGTGTCCTGGGCACCAATGAGCTTTTGATAAGGTGCTCAAAAACTAGATCTAGATTTTTTGATAAGGTGTCTTGCCACCACTGAGTTTTGACAAGTCTCTCAGAATCAGATTAAGAACTTTTGAAGGGAGTTTTGATAACCCTTTTACAGCAAGAAAAGAAAAAGAAAGAGATGATGATGTCTTCTCTGTCTCAAATCACTGAGAGAAGACTAGTGGATTGTTGATGTTGTCAAAGCTCCCCCTGAGATGTAGAATGGTTCAGGAGTGAAAGCTTTGCTAGCGTGATAGGCCTTCAGAAGCTTCAGATCTCCAGCAGAAGATGATTCCAGCAGATGCTGAAATATTTGGTGTCTGGAGTCCTTGATGTTGAAGCCTTTGAACACTTGAAGATTCAGTAGATTTGTAAATCAAAGAAGTTGAAATCTTGATCAGAGAAATTGTGTTGTTCAATCTTCTGTAATGTAATCTAATTCTACTGTATCTCTTTGTATTGTCTATGTTGATCACTGTACCTTGTGTATCTATGTTATGAGAATGAATACTGAAGGAGTATAACAGATATTCTCTTAGACGACCGTTTAATCAGTCATAAATGACTTACATAATAGACAACTGTATCTGGGGAAAGTTCTAAGCAATATTCCATTTAGTCTTTCCTTGAAACTTGCATCAGATTGATTGAAACGGCTAGGAAATCCTTTGCAATCAATGCAGGAATTAATTCTTATTATAATCCATATCTGTCCTTGAATTTGAATTGTGAAGGCGTCGATCTCTCACAAAAATCATCGATCTGAGCTCTACGATCGTTGAACTGAGCTTAGAGATTGGATAAACACAGCAGTCAGAAAACGTCGAACTGAGCTCTACGATCGTCGAATTGAGCTCAGCGACTGGTAAAATAACTGAAGACAGATCGTCGATCTGAGCTCGAAGATCGTCGACCGGAGTTCTATGACTCAGTAGAGTTGAGCTCAGAGAGCATCGAACAGAGTTCGACGTTTCGTCGAACTGAGTTCGACGAAAATTGTCTTTGTCTCAGCTCTAAGTCTTGATCTTTGAATGGTCCTGGGGGAAGCTTCAAACCTAAGTTCTAAGCCCTAGACTCATTCTAAATTGACCTTTTAAACCATACATCTAGGTAAAACCAATTTTCCTAAAAACATAGTTATCCTTGCCCAAATTAGTAATAGGGTGTTCCAACAATCTCCCCCTATTTGGGTTAGGATTACTATTTGCAGGACTCAATAAGAAATATAAAAGCATATACAAAAAAGCAAAAAATTAAAACAACAGAGCAGAATATATTACATAACAGCATTCAGATAGAATATCAGCAAATGTTTAAAGATGAATGTACTGTCTACTTACAGAATTCATTTCCTTTCACTGCCTTTCTTAAATACAATCTCTCTGTTGGGATTGAGAGCCTCTTTCTTTGACCTTCTGTCATCTTTTGCACCTAAGGAGGTTTGGGATCTGGGCCTTGGAACTACAGCCTCAGGATGCAGTTTCATGTAATCCTCTGGGTCAAAGAACTTCCTTGAAGCATATTTCTCCAGCTCTGCCTTTCTTTGCTCTGAAAGAGTAGAGATGTTGGAAGTATCTTTACCTTATTCTCTGGCCTTTTTTAATTGATCTAGAGCAGCAAGTTCTTTCATCCTGGCAGTCCAAGATAGAGGATTGTTTTCTGGATCCTCAAAAGGAATTGAAGGTTCATATTTGTTTATGGTTTCTGAAGCAGTAGATGTCCTTGTAACAACAGTATCTCTGAGGTTTTAAGGGAAAGGACCTTGAGTTGAGTCCATATGCCCTTGTCCTTCCCTTTGCTGTTTGTGTTGGTACCCTAGTTTGATTTGAGTTTAGTCCTCTCCTTTGTGCTCCTTGACCCAAGAATTATCTATGGTCAATGGTTAGTAGTCTAGCTGTAGAGTCCTCACTTTTCCAGATTGAGAATTTGGTTAAGTAGTTTGTTCATTCGACTATCGTCGAACGCCGCTCGACTATCGTCGACTAACTGTTCGACGATCGTCTATCAGTTGTTTGACTTTCAGTCTGCGAGGAAAGTTCGACTATCGGTTGATAGTTCGACTATCTGTCTGCTTTGATAGTTCGACTATCTGCTTGGATAGGTCGACTATCTGATAGTTCGACTATCTGTTGATAGGTCGACTATCTGTTTGGTTTTGATAGTTCGACTATCTGTTGATAGTTCGACTATCTGTTCTGCGTTGATAGTTCGACTATCTGTTGATAGGTCGACTATCTGTTCTCGCTTGATAGTTCGACTATCTGCTTTGATAGTTCGACTATCTGTTGATAGGTCGACTATCTGTTCTCGCTTGATAGTTCGACTATCTGCTTTGATAGTTCGACTATCTGATAGTTCGACTATCTGTTGATAGGTCGACTATCTGTTTGTTCTAGATAGTTCGACTATCTGATTGATAGGTCGACTATCTGATAGCTCGACTATCTGTGGATAGCTCGACTATCTGTTTTGCCCTGATAGTTCGACTATCTGTTGATAGGTCGACTATCTGATAGTTCGACTATCTTCTGGTAGTTCGACTATCTGCTGTGATAGTTCGACTATCTCCTTTGATAGTTCGACTATCTGGATCGTTCGACTATCTGTCCGATAGTTCGACGATCTCCGTGCATCGGTCGATGATCTCCGAAGGTTGTTCGACATTTTCTGTCTGCCTTTATATTTTGTATTTATTTATTATATTTAATTAATTAATACTTTATCTGGCATATCTTTTTAGTTGTATTATGATAATATTTCCAGGCATATCTGCTCTATTCTTTTTGCCTGAATCAAATCTTTTTACATAAAGTTGTTTGTCTTATTAGCTGACATTATAATTTACTTTATCTGCTGTCAGCCCTTTATAGCCGTTAGACTGAAAAGTCTTCTTTTTTGCTATAAAGAGTTTGTTTCTGATATGACTTTATTTAGTACTTTATTATCAAATTGCTTCCTGCAGCTTCCTAGAAAAAGGGTTATTCCTTTTATAGAATGTTGCTGCTGCAGAGATTGTTTTGTCTTCTTGATATTTACAGCCCAGGTCTCAAGGCTCAGAAGAAGACAAGTAATTCAAATTAAAGAGAGCCGTTGCTTGCTGCTGGTATATAAAGGACCCTTTGAAGAAGGATTCAAGCTAGCATATAGCTAACTAATTACCCAGATATTTTCAAGCATTCAAGCCTTCATCAAGATCAAGTCTTCTGCTCTCAGTAATTTCCATCTAACTGAGAAGTGTTAAGATCTTCCACTCTTCTTCAACCTGAGTTCTCCTGCTTTCAGGAAGTTCAAACTCAGAGTTCTTTTGAAGAAGAAGAAGAAGAAGATAGCTGCTTGAAGATCTTTATTTTATTATTATCTTCTTGTAGTTTTTCCTTCAGAACTTTCTGAAGAGTTTTCTGCACTGAAGCAAGACTTCACCCGGACATCTTTGAGCCAGGGGGAGCCTTGATTCTTTAGAGCTTTCTAGCTCAGTGCAAGTTTTTGTGCTTCACTAATCTTTGTAAAATAGAGAAGACATCTTAACCTTCTTCCCCCTCCTATACAGGGTTATTACTCCCTTCAAAAGTATCCCTTGGTGGCAGGGCACCTGATCAAAAACCTGTGCTTGGTTTTTAGAGACCTGATCAAAAGTCTAAAGGGTTTCTGGATCTACCTGAAGAAGATCCTGTTGGTGGCAGGGCACCTGATCAAAAACCTGAGTGGATTTCTACCGTGTGGGTAGAAGAGTGGACGTACCCAAGTTGTTTGGGGAACCACTATAAATTTCCTTGTGTCGTCTGGATTCACTTGTTTAATTCCTGCATTGTGGCTGTGAATAGATATAACTAGGATTGCTAGTTGCTGATTAGGTTTTCCAAACCTTAACTGTAATTACAGTTAGCTTGAGTTTGTGCACATCACTTGTGTTAGGCTTTAAGGTTAAATCAATATCTATAATCTTTTCATTCCGCACTTCACTCCAAGGGAGTTGGGTAGACCATTAAGTTTTGTCTAGTGCAAAATTTGATAACTCTATTCACCCCCCCTCTAGAGTAGTATCTATCCCTTCACTTTCAATTAGTATCAGAGGGAGGTTGACTGACTGAATAGGCTAACACCTAAGTCACAAGATCCTGATAGATACCAAAGCTTATAGATATTCACTATCATGGCCTAGTCCAAGGATTATTCCAATACCAGACCTCCAGCATGCAACTTTGCTAAGTTTGGCATCTGAAAGGCAAGGATAAAATTATATATGAATTCTATTGATGAAAGTATCTTTGCTTCTATTTTGTCAGGTCCCCCAAGAGCACCTGCTGCTGCTACTGCCTCATCATCTGATATGAGTGCAGTGCCTCCTCCAGATTACAATGATGAGTACAAGAAGGCCAAAATAGCAGATGCCAAGGCAATGAACATACTGGCTCAGACAATGTCTGATGAGGTATTCCAGAAGGTTGTTGACTGCTCCTCAGCAAAGGCCATGTGGGATACACTGAACCAGATTATAGCTGGTTCAGCTGATGAAAGGAAGGACAGAAGGTCCAACCTGATCTCACAGTATGAGAACTTCAAGAAAACTGATGCTGAATCAGTTGAAGCCATGTACACCAGGCTCAGCTCAATCATCAATGAGCTGAGGACCCTGGACAAGGACATATCATTGACAGAGGTCAATGATAAGATTCTTATGTGCTTCCCTAGCACATGGGATCTAAGGATCTGGCCCATCAAGGAAGCCAGAAGTACAAATGAGATCTCCACTGAAGCCCTCCTCGGCAAGCTCAAGTCTTTTGAGCAAGTGCTGAAGACAAGGGAAGCTGAAGCAAAGACCCCCACTCCAACAAGAAAAGAGAAATCTCTAGCTCTTAAGGCTGCTGATGCTTCTGAAGGCAGCCAATCAAATGAGGAACTAATGGCATTGTTTGCCAAGAGGTTTCTCAAGATGGGGAGAAAGGAGTTCAGAAAGAAGTCTTCACGCTATAAAGACAAACCAAGGTATGATCGCTCTCCTGCTAAAGAAATTATTTGTTATGGTTGTAGGAAGCCTGGACACATCTTGCCAGAGTGTCCAGAGGAGAAGAACAAAGAAAAGAGAAAAGATAAGGAACAGCACAGGAAGCACTCCAAGCCTTCCTCCTACAAAAACAAGAAGAAGGAGAGAGGTTTCATTGCTGAAACCTGGAGTGATTCTGATGAAGAATCCTCCTCATCAAGCTCCAGAGAGGATGAGGAAGAAAAGAAGGCAAAAGAAGTTTGCCTGATGGCAATAGATGCCTGCAACAACCACTCAGCTGCAGAGAGTTCAAATTCTGATGAAGAGATGCCTACAGAAGATGAGGTACTCTCTTCCTATGATTTTACTTCAGAAGAATTTAAATTAGAATTTAAATCCTTATGCTTAGATTTGATTAGCTCTGAAAAGGAAATAAAAGAACTTAGAAATAGGTTAGCTGACTCAGAATCAATAGCTACTGAAAATATTAAGTTAAAGGAAGATCTCACTACTTGTAGTGAAGAAATTAAATTTCTTAAAATAGAGTTAGCTAAGTCTAAGAGGTTAGAAGAATCACTTAATGGTAGAAGCCTTAAGCTGTTAGAAATAACCAGCATGACTAACACTAGGTCAGGTAATGACAAACTAGGCTTAGGAGCTTCTCCCAGTGAACTCCCAGTTCTACTTAAAAATAATCTTTCAACTCCAGTAAACTTCATTTCAGCTAGTGGAATGAAGAACACTGAGCAAGTAAATCTAGTTAATAAAACCTTAAATAAAGCTAAGAGAGAAAAGAGAAAGAAATTCTTTAAAGAAATGCAAAGAGCGTCGAACGCCGCTCGACGATTGGAAGCTCAATGGTCAAACGAAGCTCGACGATCTGAGCGCCCATCGTCGAACGTCGATCGACGATTTCAACATGATTTTCAAAATCATAATCAGTATCATAGAAACCTAAATGAAAATAGAAACCCTAGGTTTGTTGACCCATCATCTGCATGGAGAATCCCACCTAGGAGATCTCACCCACTAGGTTATCACCCTCAGCCTGCATTTTCATATATTTCCAGTTTTTCTTATGTGAAAAACAAGGGACCCAAGGTTACCTGGGTCCACACTGTCTAAATAATTGTCTTGCAGGTGAAGGCCTATCCAATCACTCAAAATAAGTGGTATTTGGATAGTGGATGCTCTAAGCATATGACAGGAAATAAAGATCTTCTGTCAAAGTTCAAAGCTAAGCTCGACCCAAAGGTTATCTTTGGAGACTCCAGCTGTGGTCAGACAGAAGGCTATGGCAAGATCACAATTGGAGCAGTTACTTTCAAGAGAGTTGCATATGTCAATGGACTGAAGCATAATCTGATTTCAGTCAGCCAGCTATGTGATGCTGGCTACCAGGTTTCATTTTCTAACTCCTCTTGCAATATTACTTTAAATAATAATGTTGTTTTAGTAGGTATTAGAATAGATAATATTTATTTAGTAGATTTCAATTCATCTCATTCTGAAATCTGCCTGTTTAATGAAGTAACCCTTAATAATAATTCTTTGTGGCATAAGAGGCTTAGTCATGTAAACCTTAAAAATATATCTAGGTTATCTAAACACAACCTTGTTAGAGGTTTACCTTCTTGCCCCTACAAGAAGGAGAGCCTATGCAAGGCTTGTCAGCTAGGCAAGCAAACCAAAAACTCTTTTAAATCTGTTAATAAAAGTGACTCTCCTAGAATCCTGTATCTATTACACTTGGACCTTTTTGGCCCAATAAATGTACAGAGTTTAGGAGGGAAGTATTACACATTAGTAATTGTAGATGACTTCTCTAGGTTCAGTTGGGTTTTCTTTTTGAGAACTAAGTCTGATAACTTCAAAGCCCTTACAGACTTTCTACTATGTGTGCAGACTGAGTACTCTACTCATGTGGCCTTGATCAGAAGTGATCATGGTACTGAGTTTGACTCTCTTCTCATGCAAGAATTTTGTGAGAGAGAAGGTATCAAACATAGCTTCTCAGCTCCTAGAACTCCTCAACAAAATGGGGTAGTTGAAAGGAAGAATAGAACACTCATTGAAGCTGCTAGCACATTGTTGGCAGATGCTAACATGCCTCTCTCCTATTGGGCAGAAGCTGTTAGTACAGCCAATTATGTCTTGAATAGAAGTTTGATACACAAACTTAAGTGTAAAACTCCTTATGAGTTGCTTAAAGGAAAGAAACCTAAAATTAATTATTTTAGAGTTTTTGGCTGTATTGTTTATATTCATAATAATAATAAAGAATATATTAGAAAGTTTGAAGCAAAAGCTTCAATGGGAATTATGCTTGGATATTCCCAAGTAAGCAAAGCTTATAGGGTTTATAACAAATCTACCTGTAAGATTGAAGAATCTGTGCATGTATCATTTGATGAGCATCAGATGTTTTACATGGAGAAAGAAAATTCTCCTTCCTCCAGTTCATTGCAGGTACCTGATGCCCCTCAAGAAATTCTTCAACTATCAACTCTTCAGATCACTGAATCAGACAGTGATGAAGACATTGCTGAAGCAGTTGTTGTTCCACCAATAGTAGATCAAATTCCTCCTGAGGAATTAATCCCAACTGTTGCTGAAGATCACATCCCACCTGCTGATATTGTCACACTTAGAGATCACCCCACATCTCAAGTGATTGGAGACATATCAGCTGGTGTGCAAACAAGACACCAATTAAGACAGGATGTGATGCATGCTTGTTTCCTCTCACAGGTTGAGCCCCTCACCTTTAAAGATGCAGAGCTAGTTCCCCACTGGATCATTGCAATGCAAGAGGAGCTCAATCAGTTTGAGAGATGTAAAGTTTGGACTTTGGTTCCAAGACCTAAAGGGCAACTGATCATAGGCACCAAGTGGGTGTATAGAAACAAGTTGGATGCAAATGGAATTATAATAAGGAATAAAGCAAGGCTTGTAGCTCAGGGCTACAGACAGGAGGAAGGTATAGACTATGACCAAACCTTTGCTCCTGTTGCAAGGCTAGAAGCAATAAGGATCTTCTTGTCCTATGCAGCCTACATGAAGTTTAAGGTATTCCAAATGGATGTCAAAAGTGCATTCCTAAATGGTGAGCTTAAGGAAGAGGTGTTTGTTGAACAACCACCAGGGTTTGTTTCTTCAACTCAGCCCTCACATGTTTTTAAGTTACAGAGAGCTCTTTATGGACTAAAGCAAGCCCCCAGAGCCTGGTATGAGACTCTAGCTAGTTTCCTTTTAGAGCACAACTTTACTAGGGGAGTAGTTGATAGAACCCTTTTCGTCAAGCATCACAAGGACACAATCCTGTTAGTTCAGGTGTATGTAGATGATATTATATTTGGCTCCACTGATCCCAAACTTTGCAAAAGGTTCTCTGACCTGATGCACTCTAAGTTTGAGATGAGTAGTATGGGTGTGCTGTCTTACTTTCTTGGTCTCCAAGTTAAGCAAGATACTGATGGTATCTTCATCTCCCAATCCAAATATGCCAAGGAATTGGTAAAGAAATTTGGGATGGCTGATGCTTCAGCAATGCCTACACCTATGGCTACTAATGTAGTTATTGACTCTGATGATCACGACAAGCCAGTTGATCAAAAGAATTATAGGGCCATTGTTGGTTCCCTATTATATCTAACTGCAAGTAGGCCTGATATAATGTTTGCTACATGCCTTTGTGCTAGATTCCAGGTCAACCCCAAGGAATCTCATCTGATTCTTCTAAAGAGAATCCTGAGATACCTGAAGGGATGTCCAGATCTAGGACTTTGGTACCCAGCTGAGTCAGAATTTGAATTAATTGGATATTCTGATTCTGATTATGCTGGTTGCAGAGTTGACAGGAAGAGCACCTCAGGAACTTGCCAATTCCTGGGAGAGAGATTGGTCTCTTGGTTCTGTAAGAAGCAGGCTTCTGTCTCAACTTCAACTGCAGAGGCTGAATATATAGCAGCTGCTAGTTGTTGTTCACAGATCCTGTGGATACAAAACCAGCTTGTGGATTATGGTTACTCACACAAGAACACCAAAATCATGTGTGATAGTACCAGTGTTATTTCTATTGCACAAAATCCAGTGCACCACTCTAGAACGAAGCACATTGAGATTCGGCACCATTTCCTGAGAGATTGTGTGGAAAAGAACAAGATTTGTCTTGAGTTCATATCCACTGAGTTTCAGAGAGGTGATATATTCACCAAGCCTTTAGATGAACAGAATCATCTGTTCTTTTTAGTTCAACTAGGCATGATCAATGAACGAGACTAAGTGTGACTATATCTGCCTATGTTGAAACCTGCTTGAAGATCGTCGAACGGCGTTTGAAGATCGTCGAACAGGTCGAGCTTATCGTCGATCTCTGAACGACGACAGCTTGCTGGTTGAGAAGCCAGAAATAGTCAAAAAATGGCTCGACTACTCTGCTTCTGAGCCGATCGTCGAACGGTCGTTCGACTATCGGGTCTAGTATCTTTTTAATAGATCGACTATTTCCGGTCTAATATAAAGCTGATAGTCGACCTAGGTTAAAAGATCTTGTGTTTTATCGTCGACGGAGCGTGACTTTTCGCATTCTGCCTTCCCGCTTGCGATTTTCTGCCGCTTCGCCTCTTCCATCTTCTCCGTCCTCCTCGAGCTTTCTCCAGCGAATCAATGGCGGTCTCTCCAGCAGTTCTAGCAGTTGTGAAGTTTGATGCTGGCTTTAGCGTTGATTTCGACGCGTTCAGTAGCTGCGAAGCTGGGATCGTAGAAGTTCTTCAGCTTTGCCGGGATCAAGGACTCGAGAGGTTAATGTCTTCAAGGATAAAGATAAACATCCCAGAGATCAAGGAATGGGCCTTCACGTCGTCCTCCACCGATGACTCGATGACTGGCACCATCGACGGAGAAGAGGTAATCCTAACTCCGGCCGTTTTGACTGATATTTTTGGTTTAATAAATGGTGAAGAGGATTATGAGCAAGATGCTCAAGAATTCGGAAGAATGTTAGTTGAGCTGGGACATGCAGAGGGCATTCCCACGAAGCTGCTCAAAGTAAATTTCCCTTTCAAGATCAAGTTTCTTGCTGAGTTGGTAGGAAAAGTGCTCCTCGGTAAGCACTCTGCTCATGATAATATCACAAGGCAACAATTCGCACTGATGTGTGCGATTGTTAATCGGAAAAGGATAGATTAGGCGGGAGTGATGTTTGATTTAATAAGGAAAAAAAATGGTAAGAAGGAAGTTACCCTCGGAAGGGTTATTGGAATCTTCCTGAAGGAAAAATACCCCCAGCTGCTGAGTTCAACCGCAACAACAATTAACGCAAGCAAGAAGATGGATCCTAACCTGTTCTCTAAATGGAAGAGAACTTTTGTGAAACCCGCTCTCACAGGGGTTTCTCCAGCAACATCTGAGGACACCAGGACTGAATCAGTCACTCCTCACCCTGTCGAAGCTGGCTCAGCTCTTCCCTCCTCCTCTTCTGCTTTGCTGTCTGCTTCAGTTGAAGTTCCATCAACTTCAGCTGAAGTACGACCTTCTCCCTCTTCTGCTCCAAAAACAACTACGGCTGTTCTTTCTTCCCCTCCATCATCTCCAATTCCTTCTCATCAGACTAGGATATCTGCTCCTAGCTTTGATTTGTTAGGATCTGAGAGGATTCCTACTCCTCCTCTGTCTCCCATTCATTCCCCAGTTAATTCTCCAATTAACTCTCCAGCTACATCTCCTGTACAATCCCCTGTCCACACCATTCTTCATCCCAGCACTACAACCATATCTGCTGCAGCTCTATCCACTTCACATCCATCATCTTTTGAGATTACTCCTGAACTTATCTCCCGCATTGTGGAGTTGATTACCCCCTCAATCAAAACCATGATAGAAGAGGCAATCGCTCCCCTTGCATCCTCCATTGATATCTTAACTGCCTCCATCAAATCCCTTTCCAAATCTGCTGAGCCATCTTCCTCAAGGGGCCTGGTTTCAGTCTCCACTGAAATCAGGCAGGGGGAGATGTTCTATGAAGATGCCTCAGAACCTCCTGCCTCCCTTCCAGCTATAACAGATACTGTGATGACAGCCCTGGAAGAGTCTGCTCCAGCTGAGAAAGAAGTAGTTCCTGTGTTATCTGATAAGGAAATAGCTGATGGAATCATGCTATCTGAAATTGTAGTAAAAGTCTGCCTAGAAGATCTCACCACTCCCGTGGTTGCTAGATTCCTAGAAGGAATTATAACTTCATATCTAGATGAATCATGGGAGATGGTCAAGTATGAAGGTAATTCACTTATTCGATTTATTGACGAGTCAATTAATTTGCTTGCTAGTGAATACCTTGAAGGAATGATTATTGCTTATTTAGCAGATCTGTATTCATAATTTTACAGATTTTATTAGATAAGATTTAGCTGCTCAGATCATAGCAGTTGTTTCTGAAGCTGATCCAGTTGTTCCTGATATCCAAGTAGATCCAGAATTGGATTCTTTTCTAGATGATAGAGAAGATGAGTCTGAGAATCAAGATGAAGTCAAAGATGACACTCCTGTTCTGAGTATGGAAGAAGTACAAGCAAGAGCTGCCTGGGATCTAAGAGTACAGTCTTTGTTGAAAGAGAAAGAAAAAGAGCTGCAAATTGAAAAGTCAACTATCTGGGATGATTTTCCAGGGTTGGACTTAGATTCCCTTCTGGCTCTGGATGCCATTGAAGAGGAAAGAGAGAAATCAGATCTGAAGCTTAAAGAAAAGGGTGTTTCTGAAGCCTATGATTCGTATGATAATCCCCCATCATCTCACTCTGATGATGAAGATGATTCTGACGTATCTGAAAATTCAAAGAGAAAGAAAGTTGTTCAAAAGAAGAGAAAAGCTGCTCCTCCTCCTCCCAGTAAAGACAATGATACTCCTTATTATATTCTGAAGGGCATTGACCCTAAGTCAAAGGAATTTCAGCACTGGATGTGGTTCTCAAAGAACCAGCAGAAAGAAAGGAAAAGATCTAAGAGATATGATAGTCCTGGTTCAAGATGGACTCCCAGAGGTCCTCCTCCTCCTCCTCCAGGTGCAGGAGCTTCTGGTAATCTTTCTGCCAACCCTTCTGCCTCTTCAGGAAAATCTGCTCCATCAGCAAGATCTGCTTTGTCTCAGCATCAATCAAGGAAAAGCTCTCATAGCTCTCATGGAAAGTCTCATTCTGGCAGTCAAATGCATGAAGCAGAAGTGAAAGAACAAGTTAAGGAGGTTGTGTATCTAAAGCCAACTTTTTCACCTACTCCTTCTCCTAAGCGAAAGGTTTCAACTACTGCACCAGTTCAGTCTGAGAAAGTTGTTTTAAAAGATAAAGAATCCGATGCTGCTCCTCCTGAGCCTGTTTATGAAAGTCCAGAGCTTGATCCTAACTTTATGATGGCTCGTTTTCACGAACTAGTTGGAGCAGCTCAAATAAGAAAAGCAAAAGCAGAAGGAAAAGATACTACTGGTTTAACCACCATGTCTGCTTACAGAAAGAAAGAGTTTGAAAAGTTCCAGGTCAATCCTGATGTATTTGATCCCTCAAAATATATGGAAAAGCATCCTGAAGCAGTAGTCCCAAGAGCTGCAGAATTGAAGATCATTGGTGTGCAGGACTTGAAGCTGTCAAAGAAAGAATCTGATGATCCTCTAAGGAAAATTTCTTTTGTTCCTAGTTCCTCTGATCCTTTGCCGGATTCTGTAGACTCTTAATAGTTTGATTGACTGCTGTGTTATATTGGTTTATTATCTATCTGTTTGATATCTGTTAGTTACTTGCTATCTATTTCCTGTATTGTTTATAGTGTTCTATAGCTAGCTGTATGTTTTAGATTTTGAAGGACTTAACTCAAATAGGGGGAGATTGTTGGTACCCTAGTTTGATTTGAGTTTAGTCCTCTCCTTTGTGCTCCTTGACCCAAGAATTATCTATGGTCAATGGTTAGTAGTCTAGCTGTAGAGTCCTCACTTTTCCAGATTGAGAATTTGGTTAAGTAGTTTGTTCGTTCGACTATCGTCGAACGCCGCTCGACTATCGTCGACTAACTGTTCGACGATCGTCTATCAGTTGTTCGACTTTCAGTCTGCGAGGATAGTTCGACTATCGGTTGATAGTTCGACTATCTGTCTGCTTTGATAGTTCGACTATCTGCTTGGATAGGTCGACTATCTAATAGTTCGACTATCTGTTGATAGGTCGACTATCTGTTTGGTTTTGATAGTTCGACTATCTGTTGATAGTTCGACTATCTGTTCTGCGTTGATAGTTCGACTATCTTTTGATAGGTCGACTATCAGTTCTCGCTTGATAGTTCGACTATCTGCTTTGATAGTTCGACTATCTGATAGTTCGACTATCTGTTGATAGGTCGACTATCTGTTCTCGCTTGATAGTTCGACTATCTGCTTTGATAGTTTGACTATCTGATAGTTCGACTATCTGTTGATAGGTCGACTATCTGTTTGTTCTTGATAGTTCGACTATCTGATTAATAGGTCGACTATCTGATAGCTCGACTATCTGTGGATAGCTCGACTATCTGTTTTGCCCTGATAGTTCGACTATCTGTTGATAGGTCGACTATCTGATAGTTCGACTATCTTCTGGTAGTTCGACTATCTGCTGTGATAGTTCGACTATCTCCTTTGATAGTTCGACTATCTGGATCGTTCGACTATCTGTTCGATAGTTCGACGATCTCCGTGCGTCGGTCGACGATCTCCGAAGGTCGTTCGACGTTTTCTGTCTGCCTTTATATTTTGTATTTATTTATTATATTTAATTAATTAATACTTTATCTGGCATATCTTTTTAGTTGTATTATGATAATATTTCCAGGCATATCTGCTCTATTCTTTTTGCCTGAATCAAATCTTTTTAGATAAAGTTGTTTGTCTTATTAGCTGACATTATAATTTACTTTATCTGCTGTCAGCCCTTTATAGCCGTTAGACTGAAAAGTCTTCTTTTTTGCTATAAAGAGTTTGTTTCTGATATGACTTTATTTAGTACTTTATTATCAAATTGCTTCCTGCAGCTTCCTAGAAAAAGGGTTATTCCTTTTATAGAATGTTTCTGCTGCAGAGATTGTTTTGTCTTCTTGATATTTACAGCCCAGGTCTCAAGGCTCAGAAGAAGTCAAGTAATTCAAATTAAAGAGAGCCGTTGCTTACTGCTGGTGTATAAAGGACCCTTTGAAGAAGGATTCAAGCTAGCATATAGCTAACTAGTTACCCAGATATTTTCAAGCATTCAAGCCTTCATCAAGATCAAGTCTTCTGCTCTCAGCAATTTCCATCTAACTGAGAAGTGTTAAGATCTTCCACTCTTCTTCAACCTGAGTTCTCCTGCTTTCAGGAAGTTTAAACTCAGAGTTCTTTTGAAGAAGAAGAAGAAGAAGATAGCTGCTTGAAGATCTTTATTTTATTATTATCTTCTTGTAGTTTTTCCTTCAGAACTTTCTGAAGAGTTTTCTGCACTGAAGCAAGACTTCACCTGGACATCTTTGAGCCAGGGGGAGCCTTGATTCTTTAGAGCTTTCTAGCTCAGTGCAAGTTTTTGTGCTTCTCTAATCTTTGTAAAATAGAGAAGACATCTTAACCTTCTTCCCCCTCCTGTACAGGGTTATTACTCCCTTCAAAAGTATCCCTTGGTGGCAGGGCACCTGATCAAAAACCTGTGCTTGGTTTTTAGACACCTGATCAAAAGTCTAAAGGGTTTCTGGATCTAACTGAAGAAGATCCTGTTGGTGGCAGGGCACCTGATCAAAAACCTGAGTGGATTCCTACCGTGTGGGTAGAAGAGTGGACGTACCCAAGTTGTTTGGGGAACCACTATAAATTTCCTTGTGTCGTCTGGATTCACTTGTTTAATTCCTGCATTGTGGCTGTGAATAGATATAACTAGGATTGCTAGTTGCTGATTAGGTTTTCCAAGCCTTAACTGTAATTACAGTTAGCTTGAGTTTGTGCACATCACTTGTGTTAGGCTTTAAGGTTAAATCAATATCTATAATCTTTTCATTCCGCACTTCACTCCAAGGGAGTTGGGTAGACCATTAAGTTTTGTCTAGTGCAAAATTTGATAACTCTATTCACCCCCCCTCTAGAGTAGTATCTATCCCTTCACTTTCAATTAGTATCAGAGGGAGGTTGACTGACTGAATAGGCTAACACCTAAGTCACAAGATCCTGATAGATACCAAAGCTTATAGATATTCACTATCATGGCCTAGTCCAAGGATTATTCCAATACCAGACCTCCAGCATGCAACTTTGCTAAGTTTGGCATCTGAAAGGCAAGGATAAAATTATATATGAATTCTATTGATGAAAGTATCTTTGCTTCTATTTTGTCAGGTCCCCCAAGAGCACCTGCTGCTGCTACTGCCTCATCATCTGATATGAGTGCAGTGCCTCCTCCAGATTACAATGATGAGTACAAGAAGGCCAAAATAGCAGATGCCAAGGCAATGAACATACTGCTCAGACAATGTCTGATGAGGTATTCCAGAAGGTTGTTGACTGCTCCTCAGCAAAGGCCATGTGGGATACACTGAACCAGATTATAGCTGGTTCAGCTGATGAAAGGAAGGACAGAAGGTCCAACCTGATCTCACAGTATGAGAACTTCAAGAAAACTGATGCTGAATCAGTTGAAGCCATGTACACCAGGCTCAGCTCAATCATCAATGAGCTGAGGACCCTGGACAAGGACATATCATTGACAGAGGTCAATGATAAGATTCTTATGTGCTTCCCTAGCACATGGGATCTAAGGATCTGGCCCATCAAGGAAGCCAGAAGTACAAATGAGATCTCCACTGAAGCCCTCCTCGGCAAGCTCAAGTCTTTTGAGCAAGTGCTGAAGACAAGGGAAGCTGAAGCAAAGACCCCACTCCAACAAGAAAAGAGAAATCTCTAGCTCTTAAGGCTGCTGATGCTTCTGAAGGCAGCCAATCAAATGAGGAACTAATGGCATTGTTTGCCAAGAGGTTTCTCAAGATGGGGAGAAAGGAGTTCAGAAAGAAGTCTTCACGCTATGAAGACAAACCAAGGTATGATCGCTCTCCTGCTAAAGAAATTATTTGTTATGGTTGTAGGAAGCCTGGACACATCTTGCCAGAGTGTCCAGAGGAGAAGAACAAAGAAAAGAGAAAAGATAAGGAACAGCACAGGAAGCACTCCAAGCCTTCCTCCTACAAAACAAGAAGAAGGAGAGAGGTTTCATTGCTGAAACCTGGAGTGATTCTGATGAAGAATCTCTCCTCATCAAGCTCCAGAGAGGATGAGGAAGAAAAGAAGGCAAAAGAAGTTTGCCTGATGGCAATAGATGCCTGCAACAACCACTCAGCTGCAGAAAGTTCAAATTCTGATGAAGAGATGCCTACAGAAGATGAGGTACTCTCTTCCTATGATTTTACTTCAGAAGAATTTAAATTAGAATTTAAATCCTTATGCTTAGATTTGATTAGCTCTGAAAAGGAAATAAAAAACTTAGAAATAGGTTAGCTGACTCAGAATCAATAGCTAATGAAAATATTAAGTTAAAGGAAGATCTCACTACTTGTAGTGAAGAAATTAAATTTCTTAAAATAGAGTTAGCTAAGTCTAAGAGGTTAGAAGAATCACTTAATGGTAGAAGCCTTAAGCTGTTAGAAATAACCAGCATGACTAACACTAGGTCAGGTAATGACAAACTAGGCTTAGGAGCTTCTCCCAGTGAACTCCCAGTTCTACTTAAAAATAATCTTTCAACTCCAGTAAACTTCATTTCAGCTAGTGGAATGAAGAACACTGAGCAAGTAAATCTAGTTAATAAAACCTTAAATAAAGCTAAGAGAGAAAAGAGAAAGAAATTCTTTAAAGAAATGCAAAGAGCGTCGAACGCCGCTCGACGATTGGAAGCTCAATGGTCAAACGAAGCTCGACGATCTGAGCGCCCATCGTCGAACGTCGATCGACGATTTCAACATGATTTTCAAAATCATAATCAGTATCATAGAAACCTAAATGAAATAGAAAACCCTAGGTTTGTTGACCCATCATCTACATGGAGAATCCCACCTAGGAGATCTCACCCACTAGGTTATCACCCTCAGCCTGCATTTTCATATATTTCCAGTTTTTCTTATGTGAAAAACAAGGGACCCAAGGTTACCTAGGTCCACACTGTCTAAATAATTGTCTTGCAGGTGAAGGCCTATCCAATCACTCAAAATAAGTGGTATTTGGATAGTGGATGCTCTAAGCATATGACAGGAAATAAAGATCTTCTGTCAAAGTTCAAAGCTAAGCTCGGCCCAAAGGTTATCTTGGAGACTCCAGCTGTGGTCAGACAGAAGGCTATGGCAAGATCACAATTGGAGCAGTTACTTTCAAGAGAGTTGCATATGTCAATGGACTCAAGCATAATCTGATTTCAGTCAGCCAGCTATGTGATGCTGGCTACCAGGTTTCATTTTCTAACTCCTCTTGCAATATTACTTTAAATAATAATGTTGTTTTAGTAGGTATTAGAATATGTAATATTTATTTAGTAGATTTCAATTCATCTCATTCTGAAATCTGCCTGTTTAATGAAGTAACCCTTAATAATAATTCTTTGTGGCATAAGAGGCTTAGTCATGTAAACCTTAAAAATATATCTAGGTTATCTAAACACAACCTTGTTAGAGGTTTACCTTCTTGCCCCTACAAGAAGGAGAGCCTATGCAAGGCTTGTCAGCTAGGCAAGCAAACCAAAAACTCTTTTAAATCTGTTAATAAAAGTGACTCTCCTAGAATACTGTATCTATTACACTTGGACCTTTTTGGCCCAATAAATGTACAGAGTTTAGGAGGGAAGTATTACACATTAGTAATTGTAGATGACTTCTCTAGGTTCAGTTGGGTTTTCTTTTTGAGAACTAAGTCTGATAACTTCAAAGCCCTTACAGACTTTCTACTATGTGTGCAGACTGAGTTTGACTTTCAGTCTGCGAGGATAGTTCGACTATCGGTTGATAGTTCGACTATCTGTCTGCTTTGATAGTTCGACTATCTGCTTGGATAGGTCGACTATCTGATAGTTCGACTATCTGTTGATAGGTCGACTATCTGTTTGGTTTTGATAGTTCGACTATCTGTTGATAGTTCGACTATCTGTTCTGCGTTGATAGTTCGACTATCTTTTGATAGGTCGACTATCTGTTCTCGCTTGATAGTTCGATTATCTGCTTTGATAGTTCGACTATCTGATAGTTCGACTATCTGTTGATAGGTCGACTATCTGTTCTCGCTTGATAGTTCGACTATCTGCTTTGATAGTTCGACTATCTGATAGTTCGACTATCTGTTGATAGGTCGACTATCTGTTTGTTCTTGATAGTTCGACTATCTGATTAATAGGTCGACTATCTGATAGCTCGACTATCTGTGGATAGCTCGACTATCTGTTTTGCCCTGATAGTTCGACTATCTGTTGATAGGTCGACTATCTTATAGTTCGACTATCTTCTGGTAGTTCGACTATCTGCTGTGATAGTTCGACTATCTCCTTTGATAGTTCGACTATCTGGATCGTTCGACTATCTGTCCGATAGTTCGACGATCTCCGTGCGTCGGTCGACGATCTCCGAAGGTCGTTCGACGTTTTCTGTCTGCCTTTATATTTTGTATTTATTTATTATATTTAATTAATTAATACTTTATCTGGCATATCTTTTTAGTTGTATTATGATAATATTTCCAGGCATATCTGCTCTATTCTTTTTGCCTGAATCAAATCTTTTTAGATAAAGTTGTTTGTCTTATTAGCTGACATTATAATTTACTTTATCTGCTGTCAGCCCTTTATAGCCGTTAGACTGAAAAGTCTTCTTTTTTGCTATAAAGAGTTTGTTTCTGATATGACTTTATTTAGTATTTTATTATCAAATTGCTTCCTGCAGCTTCCTAGAAAAAGGGTTATTCCTTTTATAGAATGTTTCTGCTGCAGAGATTGTTTTGTCTTCTTGATATTTACAGCCCAGGTCTCAAGGCTCAGAAGAAGACAAGTAATTCAAATTAAAGAGAGTCGTTGCTTACTGCTGGTATATAAAGGACCCTTTGAAGAAGGATTCAAACTAGCATATAGCTAACTAGTTACCCAGATATTTTCAAGCATTCAAGCCTTCATCAAGATCAAGTCTTCTGCTCTCAGCAATTTCCATCTAACTGAGAAGTATTAAGATCTTCCACTCTTCTTCAACCTGAGTTCTCCTGCTTTCAGGAAGTTCAAACTCAGAGTTCTTTTGAAGAAGAAGAAGAAGAAGATAGCTGCTTGAAGATCTTTATTTTATTATTATCTTCTGTAGTTTTCCTTCAGAACTTTCTGAAGAGTTTTCTGCACTGAAGCAAGACTTCACCTGGACATCTTTGAGCCAGGGGAGCCTTGATTCTTTAGAGCTTTCTAGCTCAGTGCAAGTTTTTGTGCTTCTCTAATCTTTGTAAAATAGAGAAGACATCTTAACCTTCTTCCCCCTCCTGTACAGGGTTATTACTCCCTTCAAAAGTATCCCTTGGTGGCAGGGCACCTGATCAAAAACCTGTGCTTGGTTTTTAGACACCTGATCAAAAGTCTAAAGGGTTTCTGGATCTACCTGAAGAAGATCCTGTTGGTGGCAGGGCACCTGATCAAAAACCTGAGTGGATTCCTACCGTGTGGGTAGAAGAGTGGACGTACCCAAGTTGTTTGGGGAACCACTATAAATTTCCTTGTGTCGTCTGGATTCACTTGTTTAATTCCTGCATTGTGGCTATGAATAGATATAACTAGGATTGCTAGTTGCTGATTAGGTTTTCCAAGCCTTAACTGTAATTACAGTTAGCTTGAGTTTGTGCACATCACTTGTGTTAGGCTTTAAGGTTAAATCAATATCTATAATCTTTTCATTCCGCACTTCACTCCAAGGGAGTTGGGTAGACCATTAAGTTTTGTCTAGTGCAAAATTTGATAACTCTATTCACCCCCCCTCTAGAGTAGTATCTATCCCTTCACTTTTAGTTTGGAATAAGTTCTATAATCTCTCTGACTTCCTCTGTGTTGTCCTCTCTTAGACTGATAACTTTTCTGATATTTTCCTCTGGGATGATAACTTTGGGAAGATTGGGAGGAGCTTTGATTTGAAGCAGAGGTTTGAAAGGCAGTGCCTCCACCTGATCCTGAGTCTGTAGGAGGAGGAGGAGGAGGCTGATACTGGGAAGATCCTTTCTCATACTTATCCAGTTTCCTTTTCTTTCTCATAGCCTTTAACTGATTTTTGGAATATTGCATCCACGGTTCTGTTATTTGGCAGTCATGCAGAATATAATAAGGTATGTCATTAACATCTTTGTCCTTTGCAGGAGGAACTTTCATCATAGCTTTGCTTCTAGCTTTCCTCTTTTTGGCAATGGTGCCAGCAGAGTCATCAGATTCAGTACTGAACTTGTCACTATCAGAACTCTGTGGTCTGTCATACAGATCATCTATCCTCTTGATATATTCCTCTTGGAGTTTTGATTTCTCAGGAGAAACAGGAGCAGGAAGAGTTGGGATAGCAGCAGGAACTTTAGCAGGAGAAGATGAAACAATAGGAGTCTCAGAGACTTTTTCTTCCAAAAAACTTGCCAATTCTTCAGCAGCAGCATTATCAGCATCAGCAGACAACATTTCAATGTCAGTAGATTCAATAGATATAACAGCAGCAGCAGCAGTACAAACAGAAGCAGCAACATCCTCAGTCGTAAGAGAATTGACATATGATATAATCAGACTGGGATCACATTCTGAAATAGGAACAATGGCCTTAGTGAGGTCTTCAACTCCCTGAGTTGGTAAATATCTTCTGTGAAGAATATCAAAAGCACACAACAGTGACCTGAGGTCCACTGTAAACACTAGTACTGGAGCAGCAGGAACTTCTTCAGCTTTATGAGGTATCTCCCCCTGCCTTGATTCAGTCAGGACTTGATCAAGGCACTCCATTGAAGGAATTGCCTGAGGAGAGGAGATAGCAGACAACCTGTCAGATAGCTCTTGTATAGATTTGAGGAGTGGAGCCAAGGAGGTCTCCAGCAGGGCTACTAGCTTGGGGGCCAGTATCCCATAAAGCCTATCTGCCAGAGCTGAAAGATCCACTTGCTCAAGGGATACTTGAGTAGAGATGGAGGAAGAGGTGGCTGGAGCTGATGGTGGATGGACTGCAGTTGATGCTGTGGTGGATGGAAGAATGGATGGTTGAGAGATAGGGATGGTGGAGATGGATGGTATAAGAGTGGAGATGGATGGAGTGAAGGAAGGTTGGGAGAGTATATCTTGAAGTAGTTGTTGGTAGGAGGAGATAGAAGCATGCTCAAGAGGAGAGGAAGGGGAATCATCCAGGAAGGAGTCTTCCAATATGTTAAATGATGGAATTGTAAGAGGTGGATAATAGTGGAGTGGATGGAATGTTTCTGAAGTGGCTGGGGGAGAAAGAGGTGATGAGATGGTAATGGGGGAAGAGATGGTTATGGTTTGGGAAATTGTTATGGTTGATGGATGGAGGTAGAAACAAGTGGAGGAAAAGGAGGAGAGGAGGCAGGTAGTTCTTCTAGAGCTGGAGAGGAAGTGACTGCAGGAGTTCTTGTGCCTGAAGCTATGGCAGTCCTGGCAGGATTTATAATCTGTCTGTCCCATTTCCCAAATAGGGCACAGGTTAATCTCTTAGATGCATTGATGTGCATACCATTGGAAACCAGTAATTCAGGGCACCTGGAATGCAGGAAAACCCCTAGAATCCTCCCAAAATTGAATAAACTTTTGTTAATTTTCTTTTTGATCAAATCAAAGAAGATAGTTCCCCAATTCAGATGTTTCTTGTCAACTATTGCTCCCATCAGACAAAATAGATACCTTGAGATGGTATCATGTGCTGAGTGCTTGGCCAGCAGCACTTTGCCCACAATATCAGCCAAAAATCTATATTCAACAGATAGATTCTTTTTCAATAGTTTTTTAGGGTTTACAGCAGAGTGACCCATTCTATCTAACATGGAATCAAATTCTTCAACAGACATATCAGGGGAATCATCTCCAGAACTTAAGTTGAATACCTCAGTCAGAAGAATAGGGGACAATGCTACCTGAGTCCCGTTGATCGTGCCGACTATGGTGTTCTCACACTCATTATTTGCAGTAAAAACCCATTCCTTTATTTCGTCAGCCGCAATCTTCATTCTTGTTGACATAATATTCTCTAGTTGTTGTTCCTTGAAGAGTTCCAGAATATCTTTGAATATTTGATCGCTCCCGGCGAAAGAATCCATATTAATATCAAACCCGGTATCAAACTTCATCTTTGCAAGAGCCGCACCAGTCACCATCATTGAAGACCTGCAAGAAAAGGTACCAAACACAACCAAGTGTAGTAGAGTTTGGAGGGAAAAAAGAAATTGCAGAGAGTATGAATGCGTAATCGAAGAACGACGATGAAAAATGATTTTAAAATTAGGGTTCGACGGCGGAAAGGAAGGATCGCTGAACTTCGTTCGACGAACTAGGCTTCTAGTGGAATCTGAAGAGTCTTCAATAACGTCGATCTCCGTTCGATGATACTGGAGAACGTCGAACTCCGTTTGACGATCGTTGACCAGAGGAAGATAGCCTAGCGCTACCTGGAAAATGTTGAACTCCGATCGACGCTTATTGGAAAGCGTCGATCTCCGTTCGATGATTTTTGGAAAAACATCGAGCGTAGTTCAGAGACAAAATAGAACCTATAGACAAGAGAAAATATAAGTTTTTAGCCTAGTCTTGGTCTGTTTTTAGATTTTCAAAATCTTGGAGTTTATTTTAGACAGCCTCCATCTAGCATTCCTAACTGATTGAGGAAGAAGGTATGTTTCTTCTCATCCAAAGGCTTGGTGAAAATATCTTTACTTTGCAAATCAGTTGGGATATATTGTAGTTCAATTTTATTCTTTTCAACATTATCTCTTAGAAAGTGATGCCTAATCTCTATATGTTTGTCCTACTACGGAGGAATGGATTTTGTGCTATGGAGATAGCACTAGTGTTATCACAAAATTTTTTTGACCCTTCTAAGTTGTAGCCATAGTCTAGAAGCTGGTTTTGAATCCACAGAATTTGTGAGCAACAACTGCCTGCTGCCATGTATTCAGCTTCAGCAGTTGAAGTAGACACAGATATCTGTTTCTTACAGAACAAGGAGACAAGTCTGTCACCAAGGAACTGACAGGTTCCACTGGTGCTTTTCCTGTCTACTCTGCATCCAGCATAATCAGCATCTGAAAATCCAGTTAATTCAAATCCCGAGTCTTTTGGATACCAGAGTCCTAGATTTGGACAACTTTTCAAATACCTGAGAATCCTCTTTACTAAAGTTAAGTGTGACTCTCTAGGGCTTACTTGGAACCTAGCACATATGCATGTAGCAAACATTATATCAGGTCTACTAGCTGTAAGGTACAATAGAGAGCCAATCATTGCTCTATATGTTGTCTGATCAACATGTTTTCCATGTTCATCAGCATCTAATACAAGATTAGTAGGCATAGGTGTTTTCATACAAGATGCTTCAGACATACCAAATTTCTTAACCAGTTCCTTTGCATACTTGGTTTGAGAAATGAATATGCCTTCAGCATGTTGTTTGACTTGCAATCCTAGAAAGAAGTTAAGCTCACCCATGCTACTCATTTCAAATTTAGAGTGCATCAGCTTGGAAAACTTTTTTCACAAATTTGAATCAGTAGAACCAAAGATAATATCATCTACATATATTTGTACTAGTAGGGTATGGGACTTATGGGTTATAATAAAAAGAGTTTGGTCTACTCTACCCCTAATAAAATCATTTTCCAGAAGAAAGCATGTTAGGGTCTCATACCATGCTCTAGGAGCTTGCTTGAGACCATATAATGCTTTATGCAATTTGAAAACATGATCAGGATAAGTTGAAGAGATAAAACCTGGAGGTTGTCTAACATAGACTTCCTCTTTGATGTCTCCATTGAGAAAAGCACTCTTCACATCCATTTGGTAGACCTTGAATCCCTTGTGAGCAGCATAAGCTAGGAATATTCTGATGGCCTCTTACCTTGCAACTGGTGCAAAGGTCTGGTCATAGTCTATTCCTTCTTCTTGAGAGTAGCCTTGAGCAACTAGCCTTGCCTTATTCCTTACAATGACTCCCTGATCATCCAACTTGTTCCTGAACACCCATTTTGTTCCAACAATGGAGTGATCCTTAGGCCTTGGCACTAGTTCCCAAACTTTATTCCTCTCAACTTGATGCAATTCCTCTTGCATAGTAATGATCCAGTGGGGATCTTGTTCTGCATCTTGAATGGATTGAGGCTCAACTTGAGATAGAAAGCAAGTGATCATCAGGTTCTGGTTGACCTGATTTCTGGTTTGCACACCAGCTGAGATGTCTCCAATTACTTGGGAAATTTGATGATCTCTTGTTGTTACTAGATCAACAGTGGGAGTTGATTGTTCAGCAACCATTGTTGTTGTTTCCTCTTGTGGAACAACAACTGGCTCTTTTAGATGTTGCACATCCTCTTCATCATCACTGCTCTCATCCTTTTGCTGGATAGGTGGAAAAGCTGTATCCTTTTCTTTAACCTGTAATCTGTCCATACTTTCTGAAAGAGAGTGTACCTGCAATGGTTCTATGGTAGAAGCAGACTTCTCCTTATAAAACATGTTAGTCTCATCAAAAGAAACATGAACAGATTCTTCTATTTTAAGAGTGGATTTATTATATACCCTATAAGCCTTGCTGATTATGGAGTATCCCAGAAACACCCCTTCATCAGCTTTAGCTTGAAATTTTGCTAAATATTTCTTGTCATTATTGTGTATATAACAAATGCAGCAAAAAAATTCTGAAATAGTCTACTTTAGGTTTCTTCCCTTTGAGCAATTCATAGGGAGTATTGCCCTTCAGTTTATGTATTAGGCTTCTATTAAACACATAGTTGGAGGTTTTCACTGCCTCAACTCAAAAGGATAGAGGTAGGTGAGCATCTGTAAACAATGTAGTAGCAGATTCCATTAGGGTTCTATTTTTTCCTTTCAGCTACCCCATTTTTTTTGAGGAGTTCTGGGAGCTGAGAAAGTATGCATGATCCCTTCACTCTGACAGAACTCTTGCATAAGAAGAGAATCAAACCTTGTCCCATGATCACTTCTGATCAGGGCATTGTTAGTATTGAACTCAATCTGTATACATTTGAGAAACTCTGTCAGACACTTAAAGTTATCAGACTTCTTCCTCAGAAAGAATACCCAAGGGAATCTAGAGAAGTCATCTACAATCACCAAAGTATAAGATTTCCCTCCTAAGCTTTGTACTGTAATGGGTTCAAAAAGATCCATGTGTAACAGATACAAAATCCTAGGTGATTAACTCTTATTAAGTGACTTAAAACTATTTTTAGTTTGCTTGCCTAATTGATAGGCCCTGTAGAGTCCTTCCTTCTTGTAGGGGCCAGAAGGTAGTCCTATAACAAGGTTGTCCTTGGACAGCCTAGCAATGGTTCTAAGGTTTAGGTGTCCTAGTCTCTTATGCCATAGATCATTTAGTTTGCATACTGAATTAAATAAGAAAATGTCTGTATGGGTTGAAAGAAAATCTACAAGGTAGATGTTACCTTTCCTTTTACCTGTTAACACAGTTGTGTTATCCTCTGACTTGATCTTGCACAGGGATTTGTTGAAAATCACCTTATATCCTTAACCACATAGGTAACTGATGCTGATCAGGTTGTGCTTCAGTCCTTCCACATATGCCACCTTCTTGAAAGTGACTGAACCTATCTGAACAGCACCATACCCTTTTATTTGACCAAAATTTGAATCACCAAAAATTACTTTGGGTCCAAGTTTGGTTATGAAGGATGATAGATTCTCCTTGTTCCCTATCATGTGCTTTGAGCACCCACAATCTAGATACCATTGTTGGGCCATCCTTGGATAGGTCTTCACCTGCACATAAACATCTTATATGTTTTTGACCCAGTTTACCTTGGGTCTAGGTTGATAGCCTTAAAATTCAGAAATGAAAGTCATCCCTTGCTGACTCTTATATCCTTTAGGATGGTATCTCCTAAGAGGTACTATCCATTCAGTATAAGGGTTGAAGCTTTGGGATGAGGGACTTCTAGGATTGACTTGAGATTTACCTCTGAAAGAAGGTTCAAAGCTCTGAGATCCGTTCGACGATTGTCGACCTGAGTTCGACGATCTTGGGTAAGATCGTCGAGCTCCGTTCAAAGATCGACTATACCAGAGTTCAGAGTTCAGAAGTCGTTGATCTGAGTTCGATGATCCAGCTTTGGATCGCCGAGTTTTGTTCGACGATCGTTGAGCTCTGTTCGACGTTTTCTGTTGAACTTGATTTTCCTTAGGTAATTCTGGATTCTTCCTAGCTACCTCTACAACACCCTTTCCTTTATCAGAAATAAATTTAATTGGGGTTGTTAATACTATAGGTTGGCTGGATGAAGCACCCAAGCCTAGTGTACTGTTGAATCTTGAGTTCACTGTGCTTGTAATGTCCATCAGTCTGATGCTTCTCCCATTAAGGGATTCTTCAAACTGCTTGGCCTTGGATAGTTCACATTTCAGTGTAGCTATCTCCTCCCTATAGCACTCTAACTCCTCAGAGAGTTTGAGGTTATTTGATTTTAGGACACTATTGTCAGATAATTTATTTCTGAGAGATATTATCTCTTTCTCAGACCTTAGCAAATCTAAACACAGTGTCTTAAATTCAATTTTAAAGTCCTTAGAAGTAAAATCAAAAGAGTTTATTACCTCATCCTCTTCAGATCCAGTTTCAGCTTCAGAATCAGACTCTTGTTCTGCATTAGAGTTTTGCTGGGAGGCATTGATTGCCATCATGCAAAATTCTTTTTCCTCAGCATCATCCTCATCATCACTTGAGCTGGATGAGGCTTCTGATTCTTCTTCAGTGTCACTCCAGCTTTCAGCTACAAATCCTTTCCTTGTATGTTTATTTTTGTTGAATGAGGATCTGTTGCTATTGTTCTTTCTGGAGTCCTTGTCTCTTCTTCTCTCATTTCTGTCCTTCTTGTCCTTGTTTTTATTCTCTGGATAGTCAGGCACAATGTGGCCTGGCTTCTTGCATCCAAAGCAGATGATTTCTTTGCTATTAGACTTGTCATATCTAGGCTTCTCATGCCCTTTGAATGACTTCTTTCTGAAGTCCTTCCTGGCCATCTTATAGAATCTTTTGTCCAGTAGACTTAGGAGCTCATCATTTCCTGTAGCTTTGTCTTTAGGCTTCTCTTCTGTAGCTTTGAAAGCTATGGTCTTCTCCTTTCTGATGACTGTAGAAGTAGCCTTTTGTTCTTCTTCCCTATTCTTGATGAGCAGCTCATAAGATTTGAGCTTGCCCAGAAGAGCCTCTGTGGTAATTTCACTTAGGCTTCTGGCATCTTTAATTGGCAAGATCCTTGAATCCCAAGTGCTGGGGAAGCACATTAGAATCTTGTCATTGAGTCCAGTGAGTGTGATTTCCTTGTCCAATGACTTTAACTCACTGACTATCAGACTGAGCCAGGTGTACATGTCTGCAACTAATTCAGCTTCACCTTTCTTGAAGTTCTCATATTGGGATATGAGATGGGATCTCCTGTCCTTTCTTTCATCAGCAGATCGTAATACAATTTCTGAAAGCTTATCCCATATGTCTTTAGCTGAGCAGCATTCAGATACCTTCTGAAATATCTCATCAGACATAGTCTGAGCAAGAATATTCATGGCCTTTGCATCTACAGATTTCTACTTCTTTATTTCAGCATCTGTTCCTGAGGGAGGTGGAACATCACTTGTGCTTGTGGTCTCTGGAGGTCTTGAACACACTGTCAAAACAGAATTGAAGATAACCTCATCAATAGAATTCATGTATAATCTAATCCTTGCATTCCAAAGTGCAAACTTGGAAAGATTGCACACTGGAGGTTTGGTGCTAGCATAGTCTTTGTTTTGTGCCATGGTTTTCCAAAAATAACTATAATACAGAAAATAATATCCCTCTATATAAGATTGATCTTTTCAGAGATCTTTTGATTCAGGTGTTAGCCTGTAAGAACTAACCTGCCTCTGATACCAATTGAAAGTGAGAGAAAGATCTACCTTGACTCTAGAGGGGGGGGGGGTGAATAGAGTATTTTAAAATAATGTTTACAATTAAAAATTGTAAGGAAGTGGAAGATTTAATTTAATTATATGTGTAAGGTGCTTGTAGAAAAACAAAGTTAAAGCAAGAAATAAGAATCACACAGCAATAACAAACACACAGCAACCAGAAGACACAAGGATCTATAGTTGTTCCCCAAAAACTTGGGTACATCCACTCTTCTACCACCCTTGGTAGGAATCCACTGCAGGATGAGTTGATCAGGTGTCCTGGGCACCAATGATCTTTTGATAAGGTGCTCAAAAACCAGATCTAGATTTTTTGATAAGGTGTCTTGCCACCACTGAGTTTTGATAAGGCTCTCAGAACCAGATTCAGAACTTTTGAAGGGAGTTTTGATAACCCTTTTACAACAGGAAAAGAAAAAGAAAGAGATGATGATGTCTTCTCTGTCTCAAATCACTGAGAGAAGACTAGTGGATTGTTGATGTTGTCAAAGCTCCCCCTAAGATGTAGAATGGTTCAGGAGTGAAAGCTTTGCTAGGGTGATAGGCCTTCAGAAGCTTCAGATCTCCAGCATAAGATGATTCCAGCAGATGCTGAAATATTTAGTGTCTAGAGTTCTTGATGTTGAAGCCTTTGAACACTTGAAGATTCAGTAGATTTGTAAATCACAGAAGTTGAAATCTTGATCAGAGAAATTGTGTTGTTCAATCTTCTGTAATGTAATCTAATTCTGCTGTATCTCTTTGTATTGTCTATGTTGATCACTGTATCTTGTGTATCTATGTTATGAGAATGAATACTGAAGGAGTATAACAGATATTCTCTTAGACGACCGTTTAATCAGTCATAAATGACTTCCATAATAGACAATTGTATCTGGCGAAAGTCTTAAGCAATATTCCATTTAGTCTTTCCTTGAAACTTGCATCAGATTGATTGAAACGGCTAGGAAATCCTTTGCAATCAATGCAGGAATTAATTCTTATTATAATCCATAACTGTCCTTGAATTTGAATTCTGAAGGCTTCGATCTCTCACAAAAATCGTCGATCTGAGCTCTACGATCGTTGAACTAAGCTCAGAGATTGGATAAACACAGCAGACAGAAAACGTCGAACTGAGCTCTACGATCGTCGAACTGAGCTCAGCGACTGGGAAAATATTTGAAGACAGATCGTCGATCTGAGCTCGAAGATCGTCGACCGGAGTTCGATGACTCAGCAGAGTTGATCTTAGAGAGCGTCGAACGGAGTTTGACATTTCGTCGAACTGAGTTCGACGAAAATTGTCTTTGTCTCAGCTCTAAGTCTTGATCTTTGAATGGTCCTGGGGGCAGCTTCAAACCTAAGTTCTAAGCCCTAGACTCATTCTAATTTGACCTTTTCAACTATACATCTAGGTCAAACCAATTTTCCTAAAAACATAGTGATCCTTGCCCAAATTAGTAATAGGGTGTTCCAACTCCTTGCCCAAATGATCTGAAATTTGGGCAGAAAGTCTATTTTAGCTATACCTAGGGCTTGTCCAAAAATGGGAATTTTTGGAGAATGTTTTTCTATAGTTTTTAGAAAAATTTAATAATCTTAGGGTAAATTAATTAGATGGCTAAATGACTTCCAAACCCTCCCAAATTTTTGTGAGTGGTCCCTGGGTTCATCATGAGGCTGTGCATAATTTTTCATCTCAGTTTGAGATGTTTTAGATTGGAAATAAACAAACCTAAGGTTTGCCATATTAAGGGGTTTTTAGGTCAAAAGTGCACTTTGAGATTTGAGTGGTCAAATCACCTCAACAGAGGCTGAGATTTTTACCACTGACTAGGCATGATGCCTAGCACCCTCTCATGGATTTTAAGGCGGATTGGGGTAAATTTGCCCTAGGACCCAAGGTAAAACCATAAGGATGGTTCTTGGTGATTTGTGAAGGACAAGAGATCAAATGACCTGATTATAATCTGAAACTTGGTAGATAGAATTCTAGGGTAGCTAGAATCCTCTTGTAGAAATCTAAATGGATTTTAAAGTAAATAAGTTCCTCAAAACCTTAACCCTAGTTTAGGGCACAAAACTTGTAGAGATAGAAAATGTCACTAAAACTCACTGAATAGTGATGAGATTTGGGTAGAGTAGTTTTCAAGATTAGTAAAAGCTCTGGAGATTTTATTATGAATTTAGGATCATTATTTTGGATACTTCAATAACAATTTAGTAGTTTGTATTATTTGCTTAGAAATTTATTATGGAGAAAATAATTTCTGAAAAATTGATGAACTTTTGGCAGAGGACTTTTACTATATTTTAAAGCTCTATGAATTTTTATGGGATTTTTAGAAGTTTAATTCCAAGGCTTGCTTCATTAAGTGTTGTTTCCCATGAAAACTTAATTAAATCTATTTTGGTGTCTACCAAGCCTGTAAAATTATTACCTTTGCACAATGACCTTTCCTATACCATATTAGTATTCAGTAATTTTTCTATAATTTTGTGATGAGTAATTTCAGTACTTCCTTCTTTACATAGGATTAAAGGGATTATAATGGATAAATTAATTAGAGGCTAAATACTTTCTGTAAAATCATTAAAATTAGTATTTGATGATATCTTGCTGTTATTTAGTGATCATAATTTTTGGGTGGCCATTACTTGAGAAAATCATGTAGTTCATGTTTAAAATTACCCACGGCCAATCTTTTGGGAAATTTATATAAATATCAGATCAATTAGGAAAATTATAATTTTATGGATTTAGCTAATTATGTCATGATAGACCTCCAGTAAATATTATAGGAGATTTGGAAGACAATTTGGAGTACCTCCCCCTTTATACCTCATCTAGCTTAGGATGGCCTGCGTTTAGTAAAACAACCGAAATCATATTAGGCTACAGGATGAACTTAGAGGATGTGGGTATCGGGTTAGTGGTTTGGAAATGTGTATGAATGCATCCTCAATAACCAAGATGAGGTTAGGTTGGTAGGTTTTCGAGTCATAAGAGGTGCTCGGGACCGACGAAAGATCGTCTTTCCCAGTGGGAGAGGAAGAGTCTTAACACACTAGGGTTAGATCCAAAGTAATTTGAATGGTATCGGGTAATGGGTAATAACTAATAAAAGTAAGTGCCTTGCGAAAGGGAATGATGGGCTTCAGCTACCATCATAGTTCCTAGTGCCCTTTGAGAGCTCTTCACAGGGAATACCGGGGGCAGTCCTGGGCTAACGTAAACCGTAGGAAAAATAAACTAAAAGAGCAACTAGAATATCTAGGGTTGCAAAATCACACACCACGGTAGCTAGGGAGGTAGAATAAGTTGGTTTGGTTGTCATTCAAACGGTAGCTCTTAAGGTAGATGCACGGACGAGACAGTCCGGGGAGCCGATGGCTCGATGGTTTGAGTACAAAATAAGGTGCCGGGTCTTCGATATTTGATTGTCATTCACACCTAAATCGGTACGTTGACTCGGCAGTATGGGACACTTAGCCAAAGAAATTCTGGTGGATATAGCTAGCACTAGTACGCAGATACTCTAGGTTGTATTCTTCTAGGGGCGTACGGAAGGGCTAGGCCCGATAGTGTGGATACTCGCCTAAGAGTGGGGGGCCCGACCCAATGTCTCTGTTTGCCACTACGGATGTTCCTGGGAGTGAAGCTTGCTGCCCGAATAGGGGGAACTAAAGGTCTGTGCGCATAGAGTCGTGTGCGTTAGTTGCACTTGCATGAATCATGGCATAGAATATCACTACACTCATATTTGCATACCACCGACACCCCAACGTATAAATCGGTATGGGACTTTTTATACGATGGGAGCCTTGCAAAAGACCCCTTAACTTATAAGTTTTAATGGACATTCATATAAGTTAAGGTTACTTTCTTATTTACTTACTTGCTTTCTACTTGTCTCCTTATAAATTTGCTACCTACTACATGTCTACATTATTACTCACTACCGTAGAACAGCTAGATGTACTCTATTTTAATAACTTGTTTATATACCATGAACAATTATTAGACTAGTTCCACTGTCATCCATTTGATTATTTCCCACCATTGTAGCTTCCCTTTCCTCCTCTCTGCTCGGTGCTTAGGGGCCGTGGGGGGAGGGGTAGGGGATGATAGGGCTTAGTCTTTATGACTAATGGTTTTCGAACCACTACATTACAGGAGCTTCGGATGGGAGACAGGGACCAGAAGCCCAGAGACCAGCACCAGCGGAGTACGGTGCGCATGGAGGTGGGCCAATCTAGCACCGAAGCACCTGTGACAAGCTCCGTGAGTGTTTAGTATTTTTATAGCTTCTGCGATGAGTGATTTGTAGTGAGGACTCTGATGTACCGGACTCGAGCCCGTTTCGTTATTTTATCTGAACTGTTCCTTGCAGTACTTTCTATATATTGATGGACTTGTTGTGATTTTATTCATATGTGTTTCTGTGGACATGTTTACATTCAGTGTAATACTTACTTCTCTCTCTTTGTGATCGAAAAGGGCCGGCAGAATTGGCGTCTTGTAGTGGCGGCCTTCCTGTGACTCGGTGCCACCGCAAAGCAGTAATTCTGGGCTAATACCCCGGTGGTTGAAAAAGACAAAAAAAGGGGGTCTTACTAGTGCATAGAGCATCGACAGTTAAGGCAGGCATTTGTGATATATTGAACTGTATGTGAGTGTGCGTTCTTGTGATATATCTGTTTGTGAAAATGCTATGCCTATAGGAAAGGAATACCTCTGCCCCAGGAAAGGGATAGGTTCATTATAAATTGGTCAGCTGAATGCTGGCCATTGCCTTGTTTGTCGCCCTTGTGGTGGATTGTCCCTATGCAGGTGCTGGAGAGCCGAGCGGGAAATAGAGGGCTGAAGTCCTGATGCTCTGCAGGCCCTTGAAGGCCAAGTGAAAAAATAGTTTATGTTTTCATGTGTGGCCGGCCTGTGCGCCGATGTTTGTAAACCACACTTGTGAAGAATTATGTAAGGCCTTAAGGCCGTGAACTTTTGGGTATTTTGTAAACATTCCTAAAACATATATATAGTGGACATTCATGTGTATTGAGTTCAAATTTTCACCCTTGAAGCTTCATCTAGAATGCTTTGAGTTAGAGCGCGTGCAGTCTTTTGATATTCACATGTAATCCCGCTGCTTGTTTGTGGAATATGGTGTGGGGCCCCGGCCGGATCCTCTATTATATTTCATCTGACGGACATAGGTGTTACAATTTGGGATTTGCTTGTCTTGGTCTTCCTCCTGCGAATTTGTGGTCGAATTATTTTGAGGGGTGTCAAACATATGTAAGTGTGGACCATTATAACATAAATGAACTCAAGAATGTCCACTTAGGAATGAAAATACACCTATTTGAGGAACTTGCGCATTCCTACTAGTCGTTGTTGCTTTTGCGAAGTCGCTAAAGTGTATCTTTTACACGTATAGTTGACTCGAAGTGGTGCAGGGCAGTCTGAGCCCCATCGTTGTGTTAAGAGTGCGACACAAGTTGAGGTGACTAACCCTCCTCCTTCTGTGGAGACAGTGTGTGCTGAGGCATTATTTACAATGATACATACATAGCTGATGAGTTGTAAATATACCTATATTTTCGTATTTTATTTAAGTCAGTTTCGTTTATTTTTTGTCTTTTTTATTAGTTTTATTCAATAAATTGCTTGTTTTTGTAAATATTATTTCTAACTTAGCTTTATTTTTATTCCAGAAAAATTCCAGAAAAAATTCCAGAAAAGTCAAAAAAATTGACTGACACGCCCGTGTCAATTGACCGACACGCCCGTGTCACGCCCCCCCCCCCCCGGACGATCGCCGGCCACAGGTGCCAGCTCGACGATCGGCGATCATCAAATAGTGTCGACACGGCCCATGTCACGCCCTTGTCAAGGTGTGACACGGGCGTGACCTTGCCACCTGGCCCGACGTGACGCGCACAACTTTGCGGCCGGACCGCGCCCAGATCGACCTCCCCGACACGCCCCAGTCACGCCCGTGACTGACACATGTCACGCCCGTGACCTAGGGCGTGACCGCCACATTTTCAGCCGAAGTCAACTTTCCAGTCAAGTCACCGATCAGCTCATGAATAGTGTTGACACGCCCCCCTGTCACGCCCTAGTCACGGGCGTGACCCACCCGAAATTTTGCCTATAAATAAGAGCTTCCAGGAAGCTTATTTTGTCCACTTTTTTGACCACTTTGCTTAGGGGAGGTGCTGCCCAATTGGATTCCATACTTATGTAAGGAGAATTTCTCCCCCCTCTCTCTCTCTTAGTTTGTATTAGGGTTTTTATTTTAATAAAATATGAATTTTTCTCTCTTAATTAGTATGAATAATCCATTTGAATGCGCCTACTTAAGCAATTTTTCGTTCATCTTTTTGTATCGTCCTTCCCCTGAAGCCGGAGGTAAAGAATCCATTTCTTTTATGTTTTCATCTTTTTAGCTCTCATAACTTAGTTAGATTTAGGATTTATCGGCATTTCTAGCCGTTGTGCCGTCCGTCTAGTTTTCATTTTCCGCACTTTTTAACTTTAGCTTTTTCTTCTTTATCATTTTCATTCATATAGGTTTTTATAAAAACTCCCCTAAAAGTGTTCGTTTTTATTTTCTTTAACTTAGGCTCTTAGGAATGTAAAACTTCTCGTTCCTTTTTTGTTTTATTCTCACTTTTTTGGAGGTTTTATAAAAACTTATGAATAAAAATGTACTCGTTATAATTTTTTGCTCACTTCATTTTAGCTTTTTAATTTCAAAACTTTTAGTCCGGTTAATTTT
The DNA here is from genome assembly GCA_039513925.1 of Platanthera zijinensis. Taxonomy (NCBI): domain Eukaryota; kingdom Viridiplantae; phylum Streptophyta; class Magnoliopsida; order Asparagales; family Orchidaceae; genus Platanthera; species Platanthera zijinensis. The sequence goes on along the minus strand of CM077097.1, from coordinate 63,269,046 downwards.
TATTTCATCTTTTTATGCATTTCTACCGCATTCTAGCGGTAGAAATGCAGTTGTATTAATTTTTCGAGTACTTCCATTTTGCGTTTATTTGCAAAACTTTTCGCTCCGGTTAATTTTTATTTTCACTTTTTATGCATTTCTACCACATTCTAGCGGTAGAAATGCAGTCGTTTTAATTTTCTGAGCACTTTGTTTTTCTTATTTTTGCAAGTGTGTGTGCGTGTATGAGTTAGGTTTTACTGCTTTATTTTATTTCTGTAGAGTGTGTGTGTGCGTATGCATTTATTTTCGCCTACTCGTTAAGAGTTAAATGGCGCTCTGCTTTCATTTCCCGCCCACTCGTTTGAGTGGGACTTGTCTTTTTACTGCTTTCATTTTCTTCCTACTCACTTGAGTAGGAAAACTTTGTGTGGGTGCGTGTGTTTTCAATTCTGTAGAGTGCGTGCGTGTGTTTTCATTTCTGTAGAGTGCGTGAGTGTGTTTTGCCTTCAAGTAGAGTGCGTGCGTGTATGAGATAAATTTACTCCCGCCCACTCATTTGAGCCGGGACTTGCAATTTTATCGCTTTCTCAATTATGTAGAGTGCGTGCGTGTAGGAGATAATTTTACCGCTTTATTTATCGCTTTCTTCAATTAAGAAGAGTGTGTGCGTGTGTGCATTTATTTCCGCCTACTCATTTGAGTAGGGTTTGCTTTATTTAATTTTCTTTATGGTTTTGAAGTGTGCGTGAGTGCCTGCATCAATTAGCTTTCAATTTATCTAATTGTCCTATTTTTCGTGTTTTCTCTTATAATTGTTCAGTGCTTAATTTAACACTCACGCTTCACCTAAAAACATAAAGCCGTCCCCATGCCGATGAGTGGCTAATCTCTTTTAGCCTTCGGCATCGAAGAGCGTTGGGACATAAAAAATGATTTGAAATAATTAAAAAACTTTATTTTTATTTTAATTTAAGGACTTAAGGTTTACCCCGGGTTAACGACGCATAGGACCACATAATCGATGTGTGGGCTCTATTTCCATTATCCATACGCGACGCCGAGAGGCTGTACGTATGGACCGATCCCCCTTGGGTAAAGAGAACTGCGTACGCCCCCTCGAAAGAGGAGAAACGTAGTTCTGCCGGATTGGGTTCCCCACCCAATAGCGGGGTTCTTAGCGTAAAGCGGACATTAAGAGGAATCCTTCGTCGGTCTAACGATCGGTCGAATAGTCTTAATGTTTAGGTGAGCAATATTCCTAGAGATAAGTGCGCTCATATTTCTGGAACCCCCACGGCCAAGTGCCTTTTATTAAATTAAAAACAAAGTTTAATAATTGTTAAGAATTATTTTAGTCTTAATCCGATTCGATGCCGAGCGTTAACCCGTCATCGAACTAGCTTAGCAAAATTCTGCTTTCTTTCTTTCCGTTTTAATTAAACTAAAAAAATCCCACCTTACTGTTAGTAAGATAATAGTGTTCCTGGAAGAGTAGATATAATCAACGCGTCCCCGAGAATAATACGACCTCGGTATTTTCCCGAATACCGAGTACTACTTGCGATAGGTGCGCTTGCCTCCTCTCGTTAGAAAACTCGATCTTCTAACCGGCCCGCGGAATCTGACCATTTCAAACCAACCACAGTAGGTCTCTGTTCCGCGGTCATCAAGTTTTTGGCGCCGTTGCCAGGGAATCTCGGTTGTTATATTGAATCCGGGACTCTATTAATTTTACTTTATTTTCAAATAAAAAATTTTATACAAAAAAAAAATCCTTCCCCCTTTCGTTTTTTTTATGGTGCATGACCCGTGGACAACCTTCGAGTTCTGAAAATCTTGAATTCGACCCCGAGATCGACCGCTCTCTTGCGCGTATCCGATCTCTCCGTCGAATTCCCTTTTTAGACCCCGCAGAATCTATCGGAGAACCCTCTTCTTCTTCTATGGCCGACCCGAATAATGCCCAACCGGCCGAGCGTACTATGTCTTATTACGCTCGGCCCAACTTGGATGATACGGGGTCGAGTATTGTTCGGCCCGCTGTGGCCAACAATAATTTTGAAATTAAGTCAAGTGTGATTCAAATGATCCAAAATGCCGTGCAGTTCGACGGACTGCCGGATGAGGACCCCAACAATCACTTGTCTAATTTTCTTGAAATTTGCGATACTTTTAAAATTAATGGCGTCACTGATGACGCCATTCGTTTGCGCCTTTTTCCCTTCTCTCTTAAGTCCAAGGCTAAGGCGTGGTTACTCTCCCTCCCGCGGGGATCCATCACGTCCTGGGCGGAATTGGCTGAGAAATTCCTTACGAAGTATTTTCCGCCCGCGAAAACTGCAAGACTGCGGGCGGACATATCTTCGTTCGTCCAAAATGACTCCGAGTCTCTTTACGAGACTTGGGAACGCTTTAAGGAGTTTCTCCGCCGGTGCCCGCACCACGCTCTGCCAACGTGGTTGCAGGTACAAATTTTTTATAATGGACTGAATAGTCAGACGCGTCAAATGATTGACGCGGCTGCCGGGGGCACTCTGAACAATAAGACCCCCGAGGCCGCCCAGGCCCTTTTCGAGGAAATGGCGGTGAACGCCTACCAGTGGAATGTCCCGCGGGCACTCCCTAAGCAGGCGGGCATTTTTGAAGTGGATGCCACTGCTCAGCTAGCCCTCTAAGTGGAAAGGCTAACTAAGCAGGTGGCGGAGATGTCTGTTGCCTCCTCCACTCCGCCTTGTTTTCTCCCCCCCCTCCAACGTCTGCGTAGTCGATGAATTCGTGGACTACATGGGAAATCCGGTGCGTCCCTCATTTCAAAACAACCCTTATAGTAGCCACTATAATCCGGGTTGGAGGAACCATCCGAATTTCTCCTAGAGCAACCCGAACAACGCGCAGCGTCCCCCTCCCCCTCCTTTTGCGCCAACGTTTCCTCCTCCCCCTCCTATGAAGCCATCCCCGGTGGAGGAAAATTTTAATCGTTATGTCGCGTCCAACGAGTCTAATATCCGGAACATCACCGGATCGCTAAAAAATTTAGAACTCCAGGTTGGACAGCTGGCGCGACTCATGTCAGAACGCGCCATGGTGGCACTGCCAGGAAACACGGAGCCCAATCCAAGGGAAACCGCCAACGCTATAACCCTCCGTAGCGGTAAGGAGGTGGTCGATCCAAAACTGATCGATCCTCAGGTACATATTTCACCTCCGACCCCTCTTCCCTCTTCTTCAATTACACAACCCTTACCGATTTTTAACGACAAAACTATTTTAAACAAGGCGTTGCCCTACCCGCATAAGTTAGATAATGAGCGAGTAAACGCGCAATATGAAAAATTTATTTTATTACTTAAACAAATTCATATTAATGTTCCTTTTTGCGAGGCTATCTCGCAAATGCCTAAATATGCAAAATTTTTAAAAGAGCTACTTTCTAATAAACGCAAACTCGAGGATATTTCGCATATATCTCTCAACGGTGTCTACTCGGTGGCTCTTACTAGTAAATTGCCCTTAAAACAAAACGACCTGGGAAGGTTCTCCATCCCGTGCCTTTTTGGCGATGTATTAGTAAAATACGCCTTGGCAGACTTAGGCGCGAGCATTAATTTGATGCCGTTCTCGCTCTTCCTGCGTTTAGGTTTGGGTACTCATGCTCCTACCAATATGCGCATCCAACTAGCGGATCGCTCGGTTAGGTTCCCCATCAGGGTTGTTGAGGATGTCCTTGTCCGAGTAGACAAGTTCACCTTCCCGGTGGACTTCGTCATCTTGGACATCGAGGAAGACGCCAACGTACCAATAATACTTGGTCGCCCTTTCCTCGCGACCTCACGTGCGTTAATTGATGTAAGTAATGGTCAGCTTCTCCTTCGGGTAGGAGACGACCAAGTTACTTTTTCTATTAACTCCTCTATGGAAGACTCGTCGCCGAGCGACGATTTCTGCTATTCTTTAGATTCTTTTTATGGAGATAGTTCTTCTCCGGTTTTCGAGTCCGAATTTTTAAACGAAAATATTTTTTCACTCGAAAATTTTTATTGCGATGAGGACGAGTCTACGAATTTGCCTTTTGAACCAATTGGTTCAAAAGACATTAGCACTAAAACCTCACTAGAAGAACCGCCCATCCTGGAACTCAAACCATTACCCGAATCCCTAAAATACGCCTTTTTGGGGAAAAATGATACACTCCCGGTAATCATTTCTTCGTATTTAAGCGATTCGGAGACCTCCGATTTATTGGAGGTTTTGCTTAAACATCGCCACGCAATTGCGTGGCAAATTTCTGACCTAAAGGGAATTAACCCTTCTTTCTGCACTCACAAAATTTTTCTTAAACGATAATTGCCGCAAAACCATTCAGCCGCAGCGGTGTCTTAACCCAAACATGAAAGACGTCGTGAAAGCTGAGATAATTAAATTATTAGATGCGGGGATTATTTATCCCATTTCTGATAGTGCATGGGTTAGTCCCATTCATGTCGTGCCCAAAAAGGGCGGTCTAACCGTAGTGGCGAATGAGCACAACGAGCTCGTCCCAACTCGTACTGTTACGGGTTGACGTGTGGTCATCGATTATCGCAAACATAATGATGCCACCCGCAAAGACCATTTTCCACTACCGTTCCTTGACCAAATTCTTGAGCGTCTTTCTGGTCATCCTTTTTATTGTTTTCTCGACGGTTTATCGGGGTTTTTCCAAATCCCCTTTTCCCCCGAAGACCAAGAGAAAACAACTTTTACTTGCCCCTTTGGCACCTTCGCCTATCGAAAAATGCCATTTGGCCTCTGCAATGCGCCGGCTACATTCCAAAGATGTATGCTAGCAATTTTTGGTGAGCTAGTAGAAGATATTATGGAAATATTTATGGATGACTTTTCTGTATTCGGATGCTCATTCCCGGATTGTCTTCGTAATCTTGATCGTGTCCTCCAGCGATGCGAGGACACGAATCTTGTCTAAAATTGGGAAAAGTGTAACTTTATGGTTCGAGGAGGTTTGGTCCTCGGCCATAAGATTTCGATTAAGGGGATAGAGGTCGATAAGGCCAAAGTTGAAATCATAGAAAAACTTCCTCAACCGACAAACATAAAATCCATTAGGAGTTTCTTAGGCCACGCGGGCTTTTATAGGCGCTTCATTCAAGATTTTTCAAAAATAATAAAGCCGCTTACTCACCTCTTGGAAAAGGAATCACCTTTTGTCTTTAGTAGCGATTGCAAGTCTGCTTTTAATTTTATAAAACAAAAACTTATCAATTCTCCGATTCTAGTGGCCCCTAATTGGTCCCTTCCGTTCGAAATCATGTGCGACGCTAGTAATATTGCCTTAGGCGCCGTTCTTGGCCAACGCGTAGAAAAACATTTTCATCCTATTTATTACGCTAGCAAGACGCTCACTTCCGCACAAGTGAATTACACGACGACGGAAAAGGAACTCTTAGCCGTCGTTTTCGCTTTCGATAAGTTTCGCTCGTACCTTACGCTATCTAAAGTTATCGTTTTCACCGATCACTCCGCCCTTAAATATTTATTAGCTAAAGCCGACGCGAAGCCCCGCCTTCTTTGATGGATTCTCCTCCTACAAGAGTTTGACTTGGAGATCCGAGATAAGAAGGGCGTGGAGAATCTAGCGGCAGACCACCTCTCCCGTTTAGAAAATCCGGGTGCAGAAGCGCTCGTCGAATCTGAAATAAATGACAGATTCCCCGAGGAACGCCTTCTCGCCATTCGTTCGTCTTCGTCATCTTCGCCTTGGTTCGCAGATTTTGCGAACTACTTAGTCGCGCGGGTACTTCCAAAAGATTTTTCAAGTCATCAAAAGAAGAAATTCTTTTCCGACTTGAAAAATTTCTTTTGGGATGACCCCTTTCTTTTCCGTATCTGCGCGGACCAAGCGGTTCGAAGATGCGTCGCGGGAGTGGAGTGCACACAGATATTGAGGCACTGCCACGAGGGTCCAGCTGGGGGGCACTATCAAGCCAACCGGGCCGCTAGGAAGGCGCTAGAGGCGGGCTACTTTTGGCCCACTCTCTTCAAAGACGCGCACAATTTTGTGCGCGCATGCGAAAGCTGTCAGCGGTCGGGTAACATCTCACGTCGCGACGAGATGCCCCAAAATATGTTTTTAGAATGCGAAGTTTTCGATTTATGGGGCATAGATTTTGTTGGCCCCCTACCTCCTTCTTATAAAAATATGTATATTTTAGTAGCGGTTGACTACGTATCACGGTGGGCGGAAGCGCATGCTCTCCCCACCAACGATGCGCGAGTCGTCGTTACATTTCTAAAAAAATTATTTTCTCGCTTCGGCACTCCTCGCGCTATTGTTAGTGATAGGGGAACGCATTTCTGTAACGCTCTAATGGCTAAGACGTTAGCTAAATACGGAGTCACGCACAAGCTTGCCACCCCCTACCACCCGCAAACAAGTGGCCAAGTCGAGGTAGTAAATCGAGAGATAAAATGCATATTAGAAAAAACCGTTTCACTTAATAGGAAAGATTGGTCCGCTAAGCTCGACGACGCGTTATGGGCGTATCGTACGGCGTACAAAACCGCTACCGGTTGTACCCCGTTTCGATTAGTCTATGGCAAAGCGTGCCATTTACCCGTAGAACTGGAGCACCGCGCACTTTGGGCATTAAAACTCTTAAACCTCGACTCTAAATTAGCCGCTCAGAATAGAAAACTGCAACTAAACGAGCTCGATGAATAGCGTGCGAACGCTTACGAGAGCAATAAGTTCTATAAAGAGCGTTCTAAGTTTTATCACGATCGAAAAATTAAAACCCCCAAAATTTTTTCTCCGGGCGATCTAGTCCTTCTTTATAATTCTCGTCTTAAACTTTTTCCTGGCAAACTCAAATCCCGTTGGTCCGGTCCCTTCTTAGTTGAAGAAGTTTTTCCATATGGGACCGTACTCGTCTCCCACCCGGAAAAAGGCTCGTTTAAAGTAAATGGTCATCGATTAAAGGCTTACATAGCGGGCGACCCTGTGATCGAGTATAGCGAAACCTTATCCCTCCTCGACTTATAAACCCGCCACTATAGTCAAGCTACGCGACTATAAACAAAGCGCTCCTGGGAGGCACCCCACGTCTATCTTTTTTATGTCTTTATTTATATGTTTTCTATTTTTCTAATAAATGCAGGGTTTCTAATGGGCTTCTCCGAGCGCGGATCAGGGACGTTTTCTGCCCCCCTCTTTTTCCTTTTTTGTACATATACCTGCTGTCTTGTTCCTCATGCTTAGCATACAACATTGGGGACAATGTTGGATCTAAGTATGGGGGTGTTTTCGTTTCGTATTTTCGTACTTTCTTTTTCGCTTACAAAAAAAAAACAAAAAACAAAAAAAAACAAAAAAAAAACAAAAAAAAAAAAAAACAAAAACAAAAACAAAAAAAAAACAAAAAAACAAAACTTCAAAAAATATATATAACACAAAAAAATCAAAAAAAATGAATTTAATTAAAATTTTTTGAAGTTTCATTTTTGAAACTTTGACTTATTTTAACTCGGTCCGCGAGATCCGGCTCATCGAGCCATCCGCATAACGAGTCATCTCGCGGCTACCTAGTTTATATTTTTGTAAATATTTTTGTAAATATTTTTGTAAATAATTTTTGTAAATACTTTTTGTAAATATTCTTTCTCTTTCCTCTCTCCCTTTTTCCCTCTCATCCTTGTAAATATTTTTTCTTTTTCCCAAATTTTTGTAAATAGAATGAAAATTTCATTAAAAATACAAAAAAATTCAAAAAACTTAAAAATCCAAAAAAAAAAATTCATTTTCGTTTTTTTTCTTTCTTTTTAGTATGTATATATTAAAGAAATAAATACAAAAATACAAAAAAAAGGCATAACTTCAAAAAAACAACAAAAAAATTTTATGTAAGTTTTGAAACAAATAAATCAAACATTTCATTCTTAAGTTTCTTGTTATCCAAAACTTTCATTTTGAGTTTATTTATATGCGAATTTGATCAATTCTTTGTTCACTATTCGTTTGTTAATTATAGATTGAAAAATCTAAATAGTCGGGGTTAAGTTTTAAAAAATTTATTATACTTTGTTAAAAATAGGGGACTCGCTTTAGGCACTACTTCTAATTTTTCATAGATAGGAGCATGTGTACCATGTTAGAAAATAACGACTATAGAATTCAATTATGCTTGCTTTTAGCTTTCTGAAAAATTGGAACGTACAATTTATAAAGGTTGCTCTCAATTATTTTTCAATTAAAAATCTAGTTTTCTTTTCTCCACTTACTTATCATAACCTACTTGGTATGATAAAATTATTTCCCCAAAAAGAAAAAGATCTTATGTCAATGGGAATAAGATTTCATTCCGTAAACATATGCACCCAATAAATTAAAAGATTATACGTTACGGAGTAAGAGGATAAAATTCATTACTCCAACACATATACATTGGGTTATTTATGAAGAAGAAAAAAAAATTTTATGTTAAGGAAAATAAGATTTTGTTTTCCTTTAACATCCAAATCAAAAAAATTGGAGGTTCGAGAAAAAATAACCTCACCTCAAAATCCAAGCATCTTCGTAAACCAACATCAACCCCCCCCCCCCTTAGCCAATTTCATGACTCTAGAATTAATTCAAAAATCTTTTTGAGAGCATAATTCGTAAATTGCATTATTTCCGATAACACTCCTATAAGCTAAAGTTCGTATAACTCCAAACAATTTTCTGTTAATCTAACCAATACAATTATTGCTTTCTATTTGATTATATCAAGAAGTCTTTTGGCCAAAACTTTTGCCCTGTTTAAATCATCTAAATAATTTTAGGACTTAACTCTTATACCCCGTATATTTTAATTTGATCTCTCTTATAATTAATTTAGCGGTGGCAGAACTTAGGGTTTTTTATTATTCCTTATAAGTTCACCTCAAACTTTTGCTCTGGAATAGCAAAAGCTTAAGTATGGGGGTGTTTGATGAGTTGTAAATATACCTATATTTTCGTATTTTATTTAAGTCAGTTTCGTTTATTTTTTGCCTTTTTTATTAGTTTTATTCAATAAATTGCTTATTTTTGTAAATATTATTTCTAACTTAGCTTTATTTTTATTCCAGAAAAATTCCAGAAAAAATTCCAAAAAAGTCAAAAAAATTGACTGATACGCCCGTGTCAATTGACCGACACGCCCGTGTCACGCCCCCCCCCGACGATCGCCAGCCACAGGTGCCAGCTCGACGATCGGCGATCATCAAATAGTGTCGATACGCCCCATGTCACGCCCGTGTCAAGGTGTGACACGGGCGTGACCTTGCCACCTGGCCCGACGTGACGCGCGCGACTTTGCGGCCGGACCGCGCCCAGATCGACCTCCCCGACACGCCCCAGTCACGCCCGTGACTGACACATGTCATGCCCGTGACCTAGGGCGTGACCGCCACGTTTTCAGCCGAAGTCAACTTTCCAGTCAAGTCACCGATCAGCTCATGAATAGTGTCGACACGCCCCCCTGTCACGCCCTAGTCACGTGCGTGACCCACCCGAAATTTTGCCTATAAATAAGAGCTTCCAGGAAGCTTATTTTGTCCACTTTTTTGCCCACTTTGCTTAGGGGAGGTGCCGCCCAATTGGATTCCATACTTATGTAAGGAGAATTTCTCCCCCCTTTCTCTCTCTTAGTTTGTATTAGGGTTTTTATTTTAATAAAATATGAATTTTTCTCTCTTAATTAGTATGAATAATCCATTTGAATGCGCCTACTTAAGCAATTTTTCGTTCATCTTTTTGTATTTCTTTTATGTTTTCATCTTTTTAGCTCTCATAACTTAGTTAGATTTAGGATTTATCGGCATTTCTAGCCGTTGTGCCGTCCGTCTAGTTTTCATTTTTCGCACTTTTTAACTTTAGCTTTTTCTTCTTTATTATTTTCATTCATATAGGTTTTATAAAAACTCCCCTAAAATTGTTCGTTTTTATTTTCTTTAACTTAGGCTCTTAGGAATGTAAAACTTCTCGTTCCTTTTTAGTTTTATTCTCACTTTTTTGGAGGTTTTATAAAAACTTATGAATAAAAATGTACTCGTTATAATTTTTTGCTCACTTCATTTTAGCTTTTTAATTTCAAAACTTTTAGTCCGTTTAATTTTTATTTCATCTTTTTATGCATTTCTACCGCATTCTAGCGGTAGAAATGCAGTTGTATTAATTTTTCGAGTACTTCCATTTTGCGTTTATTTGCAAAACTTTTCGCTCCGGTTAATTTTTATTTTCACTTTTTATGCATTTCTACCGCATTCTAGCGGTAGAAATGCAGTCGTTTTAATTTTCTGAGCACTTTGTTTTTCTTATTTTTGCAAGTGTGTGTGCGTGTATGAGTTAGGTTTTACTGCTTTATTTTATTTCTGTAGAGTGCGTGTGTGCGTATGCATTTATTTTCGCCTACTCGTTAAGAGTTAAATGGCGCTCTGCTTTCATTTCCCGCCCACTCGTTTGAGTGGGACTTGTCTTTTTACTGCTTTCATTTTCTTCCTACTCACTTGAGTAGGAAAACTTTGTGTGGGTGCGTGTGTTTTCAATTCTGTAGAGTGCGTGCATGTGTTTTCATTTCTGTAGAGTGCGTGAGTGTGTTTTACCTTCAAGTAGAGTGCGTGCGTGTATGAGATAAATTTACTCCCGCCCACTCATTTGAGCCGGGACTTGCAATTTTAATGCTTTCTCAATTATGTAGAGTGCGTTTGTGTAGGATATAATTTTACCGCTTTATTTATCGCTTTCTTCAATTAAGAAGAGTGTGTGCGTGTGTGCATTTATTTCCGCCTACTCATTTGAGTAGGGTTTGCTTTATTTAATTTTCTTTATGGTTTTGAAGTGTGCGTGAGTGCCTGCATCAATTAGCTTTCAATTTATCTAATTGTCCTATTTTTCGTGTTTTCTCTTATAATTATTCAGTGCTTAATTTAACACTCACGCTTCACCTAAAAACATAAAGTCGTCCCCATACCGATGAGTGGCTAATCTCTTTTAGCCTTCAGCATCGAAGAGCATTGGGACATAAAAAATGATTTGAAATAATTAAAAAACTTTATTTTTATTTTAATTTAAGGACTTAAGGTTTACCACGGGTTAACGACGCATTGGACCACATAATCGATGTGTGGGCTCTATTTCCGTTATCCATACGCGACGCCGAGAGGCTGCACGTATGGACCGATCCCCCTTGGGTAAAGAGAACTGCGTACGCCCCCTCGAAAGAGGAGAAACGTAGTTCTGCCGGATTGGGTTCCCCACCCAATAGCGGGGTTCTTAGCGTAAAGCGGGCATTAAGAGGAATCCTTCGTCGGTCTAACGATCGGCCGAATAGTCTTAATGTTTAGGTGAGCAATATTCCTAGAGATAAGTGCGCTCATATTTCTGGAACCCCCACGGCCATGTGCCTTTTATTAAATTAAAAACAAGTTTAATAATTGTTAAGAATTATTTTAGTCTTAATTCGATTCGATGCCGAGCGTTAACCCGTCATCGAACTAGCTTAGCAAAATTCTGCTTTCTTTCTTTCCGTTTTAATTAAACTAAAAAAATCCCACCTTACTGTTAGTAAGATAATAGTGTTCCTGGAAGAGTAGATATAATCAACGCGTCCCCGAGAATAATACGACCTCGGTATTTTCCCGAATACCGAGTACTACTTGCGATAGGTGCGCTTGCCTCCTCTCGTTAGAAAACTCGATCTTCTAACCGGCCCGCGGAATCTGACCATTTCGAACCAACCACAGTAGGTCTCTGTTCCGTGGCCATCAATAGCCTACTAGGCAGACACGACCTTTAATTGTGATAGTATAGGTTGGTGTGAGGATATAACCTGTTGAGGCTGTGGTAGATATACGAGCAGCTGATGGTTAAAACTAGCGGCGCCCCGGGTTGTGTTATAGTGTTCGAAGGTGGGGTTATTTTTAGTGTTATATAAGATGGTGGTTTTATTGAGAAAGGCGGGATGCACGGATTTATTTTTTGATATAAAAAGGGGTTGAAACCGAGTTTTAACGAAAGGGAGGCAAGTGCACCAATCGTGTGTAGTACAGGATATTCCGGTGAGGAATATCGGGGTCGTATTGTTCTTGGGGTCGGTTTGCCTATTTCTACTCTTTCCCTTAAAGGACTATTATTTTACCGATAATATTTTGTTGTTGTTATATAAAAAAGGGCAGATAAATATATTTAAAGTGCATAAAATGAAAGCATAAAAATGAAGGAAGCCGATGAATAAATAACGCAACGATATCAAATAGAATTCGAACTAAAATAAACTTTTAATAAAAAGAGATCCTAAATTTCAAAATAATTAAGGCGGAGACTTGGCCGTGGAGGTTCCAAAAAAATGATCACACCTATCTCTAGGTAATATCGCTCACCTGAACGCTAAGAATATTCGACCGAACGTTAGTCCGACGAAGGATTCCTCTTAACGCCCGCATTACGCTAAGAAACCCACTATTGGGTGGGGAACCCAATCCGGTAGAGTTACGCGCCTCCTCTCTCAAGGGTAAGTGCGGAACTCTCTTTACTCAAGGGTGATCGGTCCATATGCATGGCCTCTCGGCCACCTGCGTATGGACAATGAAAATAGAACCCACACATCGATATATGGTCTTACGCGTCGTTAACCCGAGGCAAACCTTAAGTACTTTTAATTAACGAGAAAAAGAGGACCTTTAATTATTTACAGCGATTTTTTCTGTCCTAATGCTCTTCGATATTGAGGGCTAAGAGCGGTTAGCCACTCATCGGAATGGGGACGGCTTAAGTTAGAAAGCAATAAAAGGAAAGTGGAAATGAAAGCAGTAAATAAAGCAGTAAATGAAAGCAGTAAATAAAGCAGTAAATTACAAGTCCTACTCAAACAAGTAGACGGGAAATGAAAGCGATAAATGACAAGTTCCGGATCAAATGAGTGGGCAGGATATGAAAGCTGAAAAAGCTATCTCATACATGCACACACTCTGCAGAAATTGAAATACACTCACAAATTCCTACTCAAATGAGTAGGAGAAAAATTGAAAGTATGCCATTTAACTCTTAACGAGTAGGTGGAAATAAATGCTCGCACGAACGCACTCTACATAAATTGAAAGAAAGCTATGAAAATTAACTCATACACGCACGCACGCAAATGAAAAAAATAAGAAAAATAAAGAGACTAAAATATTAAAACGGCATCTCTACCGCTAGAATGCGGTAGAAATGCATAAAAAGAGAAAATAAATATTAAACGAGTAAAAAGTTTTGAAATGTAAAATGAAAAGCTAAGTTAGCAGAAAATTAAAATGATAATGTTTTCATTTTTATATTTTTATAAAAGTGCATAAAAAGTGGAAATAAAGCTAAAAAAGAACGAAAAGTTTCACGATCCTAAAGAGGCTAAGTTAAAGAAAATAAAAACAACACTTTTTAAAATGCTTTTATATAATTATAAGAATGAATACAAACATAAAAAAGAGAAAACCAAACGTAACAAAGTGCAATGTACTAAAATAAAATGCGTAGCATAACAGCTAGTAAATTTATAAATTCCTAAGTTAAACTAGTTACCAAAGTTGAAGAAAAATAATAAAAGCACAAAAAAAGGAATGAAAAATTACATAGACTAGGGCGCTTCCAAATGAATTCCAAGCAACATGAAGAGAGAAAAAACTAACATTTTATTAATGAAAAAGTGGTTACAAGGAAAGCTAAAACAAACATCCTAAAATAAACTAAGAGAGAGAGAGAGCGGGGGGGGGGGGAGAAATTCCCTTACATTGCATTAGAAGCCAAATGGGCAGCACCTACCCTAAGAAATGTGGTCCAAAAGGAGAACAAGTGAGATTTCAGAAAGCATTTATTTATAGGCAAAATTTCAGGTGCGACACGCCCTTGGTCACGGGAGTGTCGGGGGGGCGTGACTAGACAGCTGGGTGGAGGAAGTGAATTTGATTTTTTCTTGCAGGATGCATTGACTGCCGACATCGACACGGGCGTGTCGAGATGGACTCGGGCGTGACAGCTAGCGGGAGGTGTTGAGTGGTATTGAGTGTCGAGTTGATGGCGTTGAGTGGCTTCTATCTCGATGGCGTTGAGTGTTGACTGGCGGGAGGCGTTGAGTGTTGACTGTCTCGACGGCATTGAGTGCCGAGTAGATGAAGGCGTTGAGTGGCACTGAGAGGTGAACAGTGAAAGCATTTAGTGGCGTTGAGTGGCTTTTGTCTTGATGGCATTGAGTGGCGTGACACGGACGTGTCGAGTCTTCAGACATGGGCGTGTCTTGCTCGGGTTGATGAAGGCTGAACGTTGAGCTGGGTGTTGAGGTCAATGATCGTCGAAGGCATGATACGGGCGTGTCAAGTCTGGGATACGGGCGTGTCAGGTCATTTTTTTGACCATTTTCTGAAAAATTTCAGAAAAACAGAATAAAATCAAGTTAGAATAATATTTACAAAAAGAAGCAAATTATTAAATAAAACAAACTAAAAAGGCAAAAATAAACTAAAATGACTTAATAAAAATACTATAAAAATAGGTATATTTACAACTTATCAAATACCCCCATACTTAAGCTTTTCCTATTCCAGAGCAAAAGTTGGAGATGAACTTATAAAGAATAATAAAAATTCTAAATTTGCTACCGCTTGAATTAATTAAAAAAATGATCAAAATAAATATCTGGGGTTTTAGAGTAAAATCCTAAATTATGAAAATTTTATAAATAGAGGAAGAGATTTAGCCAAAAATACTTCTATACGAAACAAATAGAAAGCGAAATTTGTTTTTGTTACTATAACAAGGATAGATTGGAATTATATAAAAAAAATTAGCTTATAAGAAATTAAAGGAAATAATGCAATTTAAAAATTATGCTCTCAAAAAGTTTTAAATTTATTCTAGAATCATTGAAAAGACTAAGTGGTTTGGTGGTTTATGAAGATGACTTGGATTTTAGAGGTGAGGTAATTTTTCTCGAACCTCGATATATATATATATTTTTAATGTTAAGGAAAATGAAATCTTTTTTTCCTAACATATAATAATTTTTTTTCTTTTCTTTCTTCATAAATAATAAATAACCCAATGTATATGTATAGGAGTAATGAATTTTATCCTCTTACTCCGTAACATATAATCTTTTTTAAATATTGGGTGCCTATGTTTACGGAACAAAATCTTATTCCCATTGACATTGAATCTTTTAAGGGATAAAATAGGGGTAATCATGCCAAGTATGACATGAAAAAAATGGAGGTGGGTTTATATTTTTTTCAAAAAATAAAACTAGATTTCAATAAAAAGGTTTTGAGAGCAACCTTTTTTAAAATGAACGTTCCTATATTTCTAAAAGCATGAAGTAGAAATAATTGAAATCCATGGTTGTTATTTTCTAACATAAAAGACGAGCTTCTATTTACAAAAATTAGAAGTGGTGGTGGAAAACAGGTTTCCTATTATAAGGAAAAGACATAATTTTTTTTTAAATCTTAACCCCAAACACTTAAATATATAAAACTTTAATTAATAAACGAATAACAAATAAAGAATAAGTAAAATTCGCTTAAAAATTAACTCGCAAAAAATTTTTTGGAGAGAGAAAAGGGGTTAAGAATGAGATATTCAATTTATTTGTTACATAATAAACAATTTTTTTGATTTTAGGGTTTTTATCTATTTTTTGTGTTTTGATTATTATCTCTTTTTTTGGATTTTTTAGATTTTCAAATTTTTTGATTTTTGATTTTTTAAATTATTTACAAGAGAGGTGGAAGAAAGAGGTGTTATTTGCAAAGAAAAGAGAGGAAAAAAGAGGAAAAAGAATATTTACAAAAAAGATTTACAAAGTAAAAAAATTGATCGCCCGCGAATAGACTCTTATTTAAGTGGTTGGTTCGATGAGTCGAACGTCGCGGAGCGATATTTCGTTTTTTGAGTTTTTTAATTATAAAGACAATAAAATTTTTTTTGAAGTTTTAAATTTTTGCAATTTTTTTAGTATTTTTGATTGAGTGCAGAAAATAAAAGTGCTATAAAGGATACACCCCCATACTTAAATCCAACATTGTCCCCAATGTTGCACTAAGTATGAGAAACGATATATATAAAGATGCAGATATGTACAAATAATAAAAAAAAAGACAGGGGGAGGAAACTTCCCTGAAACGCATTCAGGGAGGCCCGTTTAAGAAACCCTGCATTATTTTAGAAGCAGTAGCAAAAATATAACAGAAAAAATGAAAAAGATAAATTCGGCAAAAAGTGTGCGGGTGATAGGGGGCAAGTGAGTGTCACTCGTAAGCTAACGTCTTTGCTATATGAGTGCGACAGATATTTCGTTCCCCTAGCGCTCACAATAGTGAAGCGCGCCGAAGCAACAAAATAAATATATAATTTTTAGTTTTTAGTGTTTTTTTAGTTTTTTATAAGTCTTATAGTTTTTTTATTTTTTAGTTTTTTTTTATTTTTTAGATTTTTAAGCTTTTTAGTATTTGATTTTTAAGGTTTTTAAGTTTATAAGTTTTTGATTTTTTTTAATTTTTAAGTATTTATAATTATTATCATTATTGATATTATTATTAATATTATTATTAATATAATTTTTTGGTTGACCATTTTTTATATATAAATAGAAATAAAAGTAAAATTAATAGTTTTCAGGAATTCAAAATAGTAAATCAAAAACTCCCCGGCAACGGCGCCAAAAACTTGATGGTTAAAACTCGCGGTGCCTCGGGTTGTGTTATAGTGTTTGAAGGTGGGGTTATTTTTAGTGTTATTTAAGATGGTGGATTTATTGAGAAAGGCGTGGCGCACAGATTTATTTTTATATAAAAAACAAGGGGTTGAAACCGAGTTTTAACGAAAGGGAGACAAGTGCACCTATCGTGTGTAGTACAGGATATTTCGGTGAGGAATATCAGGGTCGTTTTATTCTCAGGGTCGGTTTGCCTATTTCTACTCTTTCCCTGAAACTACTATTATTTTACTGATAATATTTTGTTGTTGTTATATAAAAAAGGGCAGATATATATTTAAATTGCAGAAAATGAAAGCATAAAAATGAAGGAAGCCGATGAATAAATAGCGCGACGATATAAAATAGAATTCAAACTAAAATAAACTTTTTTAAAAAAAGAGATCCTAAATTTCAAATTAATTAAGGCGGAGACTTGGCCGTGGAGGTTCCAAAAAAATGAGCACACCTATCTCTAGGTAATATTGCTCACCTGAATGCTAAGACTATTCGACCGAACGTTAGTCCGATGAAGGATTCCTCTTAACGCTCGCATTACACTAAGGACCCCGCTATTGGGTAGGGAACCCAATCCGTTAGAGTTACGCGCCTCCACTCTTGAGGGGAAGTGCGAAACTCTCTTTACCCAAGGGTGATCGGTCCATACACACGGCCTCTCTGCCACCTGCATATGGACAATGGAAATAGAACCCACACATCGATATGTGGTCCTACGCGTCGTTAACCCGGGGCAAACCTTAAGTACTTTTAATTAACGAGAAAAAGACGACCTTTAATTATTTAAAGTGGATTTTTCTGTCCCAATGCTTTTCGATATTGAGGGCTAAGAGCGGTTAGCCACTCATCGGAATGGGGACGGCTTAAGCTAGAAAGCGATAAAAGGAAAGCAGTAAATAAAGCAGTAAATGAAAGCAGTAAATAAAGCAGTAAATTGCAAGTCCTACTCAAACGAGTAGGCGGAAAATGAAAGTGATAAATGACAAATCCCGACTCAAACGAGTGGGCGGGAAATGGAAGCTGAAAAAGCTATCTCATAAACGCACACACTCTACAGAAATTGAAACACACTTACGCACTCTACATGAATTAAAACGCTCACACACAAATTCCTACTCAAATGAGTACGAGAAAAATTGAAAGCACGCCATTTAACTCTTAACGAGTAGGCGAAAATAAATGCTCGCATGCACGCACTCTACATAAATTGAAAGAAAGGTATGAAAATTAACTCATACACGCACGCACGCAAATATTAAAACAATGACATTTCTACCGATAGAATGCGGTAGAAATGCCTAAAAAGATAAAATAAAAATTAAACGAGTAAAAAGTTTTGAAAATTAAAATGAAAAGCTAAGTTAGCGGAAAATAATGTTTTTATTCTTATATTTTTATAAAAATGCAAAAAAAGTGGAAATAAAGCTAAAAAAAGAACAAAAAGTTTTACGATCCGAAAGAGGCTAAGTTAAAAAAAATAAAAACAACACTTTTTAAAATGCTTTTATATAATTATAAGAATGAATACAAACATAAAAAAGAGAAAACTAAACGTAACAAAGTGCGATGTACGAAAATAAAACGCGCAGTATAACGGCTAGTAAATTTATAAATTCCTAAGTTAAACTAGTTACCAAAGTTGAAGAAAAAACATAAAAGCATAAAAAAGGAACGAAAAATTACTTAGAATAGGGCGCTTCCAAATAAATTCCAAGCAACATGAAGAGAGAAAAAACAAACATTTTATTAATGAAAAAGCGTTTACAAGAAAAGCTAAAACAAACATCCTAAAATAAACTAAGAGAGGGGGGGGGGGAGAAATTTCCTTACACGGCATTAGAAGCCAAATGGGCAGCACCTACGCTAAGCAAAGTGGTCCAAAAGGAGAACAAGTGAGCTTTCATTTATAGGCAAAATTTCAGGTGCGACACGCCCTCGGTCACGGGCGTGCCGGGGGCATGACTAAATAACTGGGTGGAGGAAGTCAATTTGATTTTTGCTGGCTGGAGGAGTTGACTGCCGACATCGACACGAGCATGTCAGGATGGACACGGGCGTGACAGCTGGCGAGAGGCATTGAGTGGCGTTGAGTGTCGAGTTGATGGCGTTGAGTGGCTTCTGTCTCAATGGAGTTGAGTGTTGACTTGCGGGAGGCGTTGAGTGTTGACTGTCTCGACGACATTGAGTGCCGAGTAGATGAAGGCATTGATTGGATCTGAGAGGTGAACAGTGAAAGTGTTGAGTGGCGTTGAGTGGCTTCTGTCTCGATGGCATTGAGTGGCGTGACACGGGCGTGTCGAGTCTTCGGACATGGGCGTGTCCTGCTCAGGTTGATGAAGGCTGAACGTCGAGTTGGGAGTCGAGGTCAACGATTGTCGAGGGCATGACACAGGCATGTCGAGTCTGGGACACGGGCGTGTCAGATCATTTTTTTGACCATTTTCTGAAAAATTTCAGAAAAACAAAATTAACTCAAGTTAGAATAATATTTACAAAAAGAAACAAATTATTAAATAAAACAAACTAAAAAGGCAAAAATAAACTAAAATGACTTAATAAAAATACAATAAAAATAGGTATATTTATAACTTATCAGCAGCGAAGCGGCAACTGAAGCAGTTCATGAGTTTCAGTCCTCCTACGTTCATGAGGGCAGGGTCCCCAATGAAGACAGGGGACAGGCTTGTGCAAGTCAAGAGAATTTTGACGGCAATAGGAACTGAATAGGGACAAAAAGTCACCTTGGCCACTTTCCTGTTGGAAGGAGAGGCTCGACTTTGGTGGGACGAAATGGAGCTGCACCACTTAGCAGACAGATGAGTAATAGTGGTATCGAAAGAGGGGTTTTTGACACTATTCTTGGCAAAGCATCTTCTGTTATCGCAGCGCATAGCCAAGGAAAATGAGTTTCACCATCTGACGTGTAACAACCGAAAATCCCAAAATAGAGTTCAGGTTGGGCAACACGGGCGTGTCCCAGGCCGTGTCCTGCTCTGTTTACTCGAGTGTGATTTTTGGGCTCGAGTGTGTCTCGAGTGAGGCACACGGCCTGGGACATGGGCATGTCCCAAATTGTGTCCTTCTGTGTGTCTTCTCGAGTACTCGACAAAATGCATTGGATGTTTGTCGAGAGGGTACATGGCCTGAGACACGGGCGTGTCCTCTTCGGGTTTTTGCCAGGTTTGTGTGGCCTATTGAACACGCCTGGGCAGGGGCATGTCTGCAGCTTTGTCTAGGAACAGAGCCTGTTATACGGGCGTGTCACAAAGCTGTGTCCTTCTATAGTTTTGTCCAAGGCATTGAGGCTGATAGTTTTACTTTCAAGACTACCTAAACACCTAGAGGGGGGGGGTGAATAGGTTCTAATGCTTGTTTTCACTTTAGGCAGAATATAACTACTGAATAAAATAGAATGCAGAATATACTTCAGTAAACACAGCACAACAATCACAGATATTCACACATCACAGATTGCACATAGATTTATAGTGGTTCCCCAAGGTCTGGGTACATCCACTTTCCCCCTTCACCTATCTAGCAGTGTGCTAGATTCGGCCTAACTTCCTTCCTTAACTCAGATCCTCAGATCCTACAGCTCAGAACCTGGAAAGGTTCCTGCAACTCAGGCTAATCAGCCCTACCTCAGCCTTGACATAAGGCTTACAACTCAGAGAAATACCTTCTCCTACACTCAGGCATACACAGCCCTACCACTCAGAGATCAAATCTCCTACACTCAGCCTTTATTACATAGGCTTACAACTCAGATCTATATTAATAGATTCTACAGAATTTGAAAAGAGTTTTATTATATCTTGCCTTTGTTGAGAGAGAAGGGACAAGACAACACTTGATCAGCTGATGGATGAAATCAACTGAATCTTAGCTTTCTTCAAAGCTTCTTGAATCTAAACTTAGCTGAGTTGATTTCCTGACAGCTTCTTGAGAAACCTGTGACAGCTTCCTTCTTGATCTTTAAATGGCTAGATCTCTCTCTATCCAATACCTTTGATAATACTTCAGAATTCTTGGATGAAATCTACTTAGACAGATCCTGAGAGGCTGTACCCTTCAAAATGTCTTCTTAGATCTACTGATGAAGATCTTCTTCCGAGCCTTGCACTTTCTTGATTTGATTACTCAATCAGTTTCTATGTGTGTTGTTTCTTAATCAAAAATCAATCGTGTATTCTACTTCTGAATCTGTCTATTTATAGACCTTCTTCATGGTAACCGGCTGATCTGATTTCTAACTAACTTCTGACAAGTCTGACAGCTTCAGTTAACCTATTGTAACTCACAGCTGTCAAGTCTTCAAACAGATCTTGTGCCTTTGTCTTGGTCAGCAAAGTGTCGAGACTGTCTGTCAGAAAGTGTCGAGACCATCTGTCAATATGTGTCGACACAAGTAACTTTGGTGTCGACACAGCCTTTGATGATGTCGACATGTTTGCCTTTAAGTCGACTCAGCTTCTTCATACGGCATCTTGAGAATGAGTCGACAGTGAGTATTTGTGTCGACTCAAACACTTCATCATTCTTCAGCAAATGACTTGGTCTAGACTTTGCAGTGTGTCGACACAAGTCCTGTGCGTCGACACAGTTGATGTAGATTCAGAACATAGCATGTGTCGACACTGTAAGACCCCTCTTTTTTTTTCTTTTTAAACCACTGGGGTCCTAGCCCAGAATTGACGCTTTGCGGTGGCACCGACTCACGGGAAGGCGACCACTACAAAACGCCAATTCTGCCGACCCTTTTCGATCATAAGAGAGAGAAGTAATTAAACATAAAATATAAACAAGTCCACATAAACATGTAAATAAAAGTGAAATCACATCCAGTCCAACAATAGATAATAACAGGAAATAGATAAATGGGCTCGAGCCCAGTACATCAGAGTCCTCACTACAAGTCACTCAATGCGGAAGCTATAAAACTACTAATCACTCACGGAGCTGGTCGCAGGTGCACCGGTGCTAGACTGTCCCACCTCCAAGCGCACCGTACTCCGCTGGTGCTGGTCCCTGGACTGCTGGTCCCTGTCTCCCATCCGGAGCTCCTGTAATATTGTGGTTCGAAAACCATTAGTCATAAAGACTAAGCCCTATCATCCCCTACCCCTCCCACCACGGCTCCTAAGCACCGGGCGGGGAGGAGGAAAGGGAAGCTTCAAAAGTGGAGAATAATCAAGCAGGTGACAGGGAAGCTAATCTAGTAGTTATTTGGAATGAAGTAGGTCTAACAATCCTACGGCAGTAAGTAATAAGGAGAGCAGTTAATAAGTAGCAATTTGTATAAAAAGGCAGCTAGAGAAGAGTAAGTAAACAAGCAAGTAAATAAGTATGTAACCTTAACTTATATGAATGCCCATACAAACTTATAAGTTAAGGGATCTTCTGCAAGGCTCCCATCGTATAAAAAGTCCCACACCGATTTATACGTTGGGGTATCGGTTGTATGCAATTATGAGTGTAGTGATATGCTATGCCATGATTCATGCAAGTGCAACTCACGCACACGACTCTATGCGCAGAGACCTTTAGTTCCCCCTGTTCGGGCAACTAGCTTCACTCCCAGGAACCTCCGTAGTGGCAAACAGAGATAGTGGGTCGGGCCCCCCACTCCTAGGCGGATATCCACACTACCAGGCCTAGCCCTTCTGTACGCCCCTAGAAGAACACAACCTAGAGTATCCGCGTACTGCTGCTGGCTGTACCCACCAGACTTTCTTTGGCTAAGTGTCCCACACCGCCGAGTCAACTTACCGATGTCGATGTGAACGACTATCAGATACCGAAGACCCACCACCTTTATTCTGTACTCCAACCCTCGAGCCCTCGGCCCCCCGGACAGTCCCATCCGTGCATCTACCTTCAGAGCTACCGTTTGAATGGCAACCAACCAATTATTCTACCTTCCTAGCTACCGAGGTGTGTGTATGTGCAACCCTAGTTATACTAGCTGCTCTTTTAATTTTATTATTCCTATGGTTTACGTTAGCCCAGGACTGCCCCCGGCATACCCCGTGAAGGGCTCTCAAGGGGCACTAGGAACCAAGACGGCGGCATTACGGCCCGAAGTTCCCTTTCGCAAGGCACTTATTGTTATTGGTTGATCTCCCTTAACCCGATCTCCTTTTAGTTACTTTAGATCTAACCCTAGAGTATTAAGACTCTTCCTCTTCTTCCCGGGATGGACGATCTTCCGTCATTCCCGAACGCCACCTAACCTTAACCGGTCTCACACCCTACTTATCCTGACTTCCAATAATGAACTTAATCGTAGCTTGCACTAACCAACCAGCAACTACCAAAATTCCATTTCCCAAGTTCATTATTACTCTAGTTCAGTTTCCGTGGTTTTACTATATGTAGACCATCCTAAGCTATATGAGGTACACAAGGGGAGGTACTCCAAATTGTCTTCCGAATCTCCTATAATATTTACTGGAGGTCCACCATATCATAACTTATCTAAATCCAGAAACTTATAATTTTCCTAATTAATCTGATATTTATTTAATTTTCCCAAGGGATGGGCCACAGGTCATTTTAAACATGAACTACATGATCCTCCTAAGTAATGGCTACCCAAAAATCATGGTCATTGAGTAACAGCAAGATAACCTCAAATACAAATTTTTAGAATTTTACAGAAAGCATTTAGCCTCTAATTAATTTATCCTGTATAATAACGTTAATCCTATGTAAAGAAGGAAGTACTGAAATTACTCATCGGAAAATTATAGAAAAATTACTAATCAGTAGTATGATATAGAAAAGATCTTTGTGCAAGAATCATAATTTTTCCAGCTTGCTAAACACCACTTTAGATTTAATCGAAAATTCAAGGTAAAACATACTTAATGAAGCAAGCCTTAGAATTAAACTTCCAAAAATCCCAGAAGAATTCACAGGGATTTAAAATCCTAATAAACGTTCTCTACTTAAATTGCATCAATTTCCAGGAAGTATGTATTCCATAATAAATTTTCTAAGCAAATCATACAAGCTAATAAATCGTTAATGAAGTATCCAAAATAATGATCTTAAAATTCAGAGTAAAATATCCAGAGCTTGTACCATCCCTATAATTCACTCTACCCAAATCTCATCACTTTTCAATGTGATTTAGTGTCATTTCCTATCTCAACAAGTTTTGCACCCTAAACTAGGGTTGGGTTTTTAGGTATCCCAACAGTCTCCAAATCTACTAAGATTTCATCCAGAGAACTATAATGGCCCTATGGTCCTCTTCACCAAATTTCGAGTCACTCCAAGGTCATTTGACCCCATGACCTTCACAAGCCACCAAGATCCATCCTTAGGGTTTGGCCTTGGTTCTTAGGGCAAACTTACCCCGATCCACCTCAAACTCTTTGAGGGGGGTGCTAGAGAATGTTACTAGCCAGTGGTAAAAATCTCAGCCTCTGTTGAGGTGATTTGACCACTCAAATATCAAAAGTGCACCATTAACCTAAGACCCCTTATTAGGGAGAAACTTAGGTTTGATCATTTCTAATCCAAACCATCTCTAAATGAGATGAAAAATTATACAGAACCTTATGGTGAACCCAGGGACCACTCACCAAAATTTGGGAGGGTTTGGAAATTATTTAGCCATCTAATAAAATTAAGCTAGGATTATTGAATTTTCCTAAAAACTATAGAAAAATATTTCCCAAAAATCCTAATTTTTGGATGGTACCTAGATATAGGTAAGGTTAGGCCACACCTTAAATTTCAAGTCATTGTGATGAGTGGATTGGAGTGGGGAATTTTTCTAAGGTCAGGACATCCTATGGGTAGACCTCACCAAATTGAGTGCTGAGGTCTATCCTGTGGTCCAAAATGCTTGAAACAAATTTTAAAATTCCCTAGACTCCAAGAGGTACAATATTGGTGTTGACCATTTTTCCTGCAGGAGTCTCTAGGTATTTTTCCCAAATTATTTAAAGTGATAGATATTTTCATTCAGAAATTGTTTTAAAAATAAAATCTAATTTAATGGTACTGTTCATCTTCTTCTATAGCCCGAAACCAGAGCCCTGAAAACTTAATTTCCTGTAGCTTTTCCAAAGCTATTTCCCGGCCATCCAGCCATCTCCCTGTCCGGCCACCACCACCACCACCTCTGTTGAGGTGAGGGCTATCGTCGGGTGGCGGCACGGCCGCCGGAGAGGCGGTTTCCGGCGAACCCGCCACCATGAAAATTTTGGACAACCATGGAAACGCTCACCCGATCTGGCTCTTTTGAGCCCGATATCTCTCCTAACAATTTCTAAGATCTATCCACAGAAGAAGAGGGAGGGGAGGACCTTGTTCGCGGGCTGGAGGCGTGCAGAGCGTCGGGAAGCCATTGGCGCGGTGGTGGCGTCGCCGGAAATTCTTCAACAGTAAGGGGGAAATCTGAAATAGTTTGATGGAGAGTGTAACCTTTTCCTCTTGCTCTTAGGAGTCTTTTATAGATCAGCAAGTGGGGAGGGGAAAGGATGAAACGTTCATGGCCATTAATATTTCCCTTAATGACGTTTCGGTTATGACGAATGGCAGTTGAAACACTGGAGATGAAGAGGTGTTTGCCAGGTGACGATTTCCTATTGGACCAACATTTCCTTTATTTATTAAATAATCAGAGTAGGAAACGGCCCATAAATACTCCTGGCATAACTTCCCATAATCAGAATTGATTACAACGTCGGTTATCGAAATTTCCAGTCTGGCTGATGTTTCGGCCTTGGTCACGGGCGTGACACATATGTCACGTGCGTGACAGTCCCGGGTGGACAATTCTGGGATCGACGATCGTCGAACTGAGATCGACGATCGTCGAAGGATGGTCACGCCTTTGGTCACTGGCGTGACACGTGGGTCACGGGCGTGACAAGCCCGGGTGACCAATTCTGGGATCGACGATCGTCGAACTGAGATCGACGATCGTCGAAGGGTGGTCACGTCCTTGGTCACGGGCGTGACATGTGGGTCACGGGCGTGACATGGTCATGAGGCAAAATCCGTGCTCGGCGATCGTCGCGCTTAGATCGACGATCGCCGAAGGCGTCATGCCCTTGGTCACGGGCGTAACACATTGGTCACGGGCATGACATGGCCATGAGGCAACTTCTACGTTTTGACGATCATCCCGCTGGGATCGACGATCGTCGAAGGTGTCACGCCCTATGTCACGGGAGTGACACATAGGTCACGGGCGTGACATGCCCGGGTAGAAAATTCTGCGCCCGACTATCATCTCACTGAGATCGACGATCGTCGAAGGAGTCACGCCCTAGGTCACGGGCGTGACGGATTGGTCACGGGCGTGACCAACCCGTGACCCGAAATCTCGGTCGATTTATTTCTATTTTTGGGCTTCCTGGGGTTCTATCACGACTAACCGACTCCTAGGGGTCTAGCCGGAAATGGGATGTTACAGACACTGCCTTCAGGTGTTGACACAGCTGTTGTCGACTCTGCCTATATGTGTCAACTCAGTCTTCTGGTGTCGACTCTGCCTTAGTGTGTCGACACAGCCTTCTGGTGTTGACTCTGCCTCAGTGTGTCGACACAGCTGTTGTCGACTCTACTTCTGTGAGTCGACACTGCTTCCCGGTGTCGACACAGATGTTGTCGACTCTTTTTCTCTGTGTCGACACAGCCTTCTTCAAGTGTCGACACAATTATTCTGAAGTGTCAACACAGCTTCTTCTGGTGTCGACACATGGACTTAGAATAATTTTCCTGCTTTTTAGTACATTCTTAACCTTCACATGTCAACTCAAAATAACATCAAATACACCTTGATGTATATAATTGAGCTATGTTAGGCTTCTTCAAATCAGGTACACATTTTCCAATGTACCCAACAATCTCCCCCTATTTGGAGAAGTCATAACCCTTTTAGCTAATGATATACACCATTTATAAAAATTTAACATGATGATGTATATAAGCATGACATTACAGGAAACATTTAAAAACAAAACATTAAGCAATAGATTCGTCACAGAATAAAGATGAACATGAAGAGATAATTATAGAACAATGTCTTGTTTATAAACTTAGAAATGTTTGTTACAGCTTGTTTACATTGATTGGTAAAACAAACAAATCACTACAAAATATTTGAAAGAACTGATAAACTTAATCTAAGACTGATCAGGCTCCCTTATGACAATTCCTTTGCCTGGTTGAATTTGAGCCTTCACAGTAGGTTCAGCAACATCAACAGGCATCTTGCCTTTCAGTTCAGCTTTCTTCTGTGCTTCCTCCTTGAGCCTTTGCCTTTCAAAGTAATGAAAGGGCTTGGGAAAATATTTGCTGGGCTCCTGAGCATCTGGTGGTAGCCTCCCTATCTTAGCTTTCCTTCTGAACTGAACTATGGCCTCCTGCCTAGCCTCATACTTTTGCCATTCAATTTCATTATACCATTTTCCTCTTTCATGGACTTGATCCTTCACAGCCTTCCAGGCAGTTAGTATAATGTTTCTTGAAGTGGGGCTCCACTGCTCAAAATCAGGTCTAAGTTCAGCTTGCTCTCTAAATCTCTTCTTGGACAATTGAGCATCTTGTTGTTCTTTCAAACTTGCTTCAGGCTTATCAACTTTTTCAATAACAACATTTGTAACCTCCTTTGGAGGACTGTACATGGACTGCACTTGCTGTTGAATCATATCAAAATCAGCAGGGGGTATATGACTTGGGCAACCTCAGATTGATTGCCTTCAAGTAGACCTTGTTGTATTCCTGACTCAGCAATTGCATCATCATCACACAATGGTGGATAGCCCAATGTGGCTCGAATATAATTGGTTACCCACTTGGAATGTTCTGAGCCAGCATAGATAAGTACCCTCTCCCCCTTTTGGACTTCTCATGCCATATGATCCCTAAGATCATCCTTTTGAAACCTTATTTGTCCATCAAGAAATTTTACACCCTCTTTAAGAAATGATTTTAATTTGAGAAGCTTGTCAGATAGTTCTTTCTAGGAGGTGGTGATAGCAGTTTGAACTGAATCCATGGCGGCCTTGAGCTTTTGATCAAAGACTTCCATATCTTTAGTCCTTACAGCAATCAGGTTTGTTGCAGTATCTTTTAACTCAGTGAGAATTTCATTGTGAGATTCAGTCAGATTGTCATTCATTCTCAGCTGATTTTCTAGAATATATCCTTGTTTCACTGCAATGTCATCCACTTTAGTAATGATAGTTTGCGGTTATTGAGCTATAAAAAACACAACATTACCTCCCTTATAGAAGCAATCTGACATCTCCTTTTTATTCAGATTTACCTCAAATCTGATTGACTTGATGTCTTGGGCAAGATCAAATGGAAGTGACTTATTACTCTCATCAACATATCTCTCCAAAGCTAATCTCTGCTCATCCATCTTTACCTGCAAATCTACCATAAACTTATTGTAATCAAAAGCAGAAGAAGATTGATGAGTTGAAGTCTGTAGAGCCTGCTTATAGCTATGGCTTCTTCTCTTGAAGACCATGAGCTTCCTTTTCTTAGCCTCTCTGGCTTCTTCTGTCTTGGAGTCTGAGGAACTGTCAATCTGTACTCTTTTAGGAGGTGAAGTAGGAATTTCTGTCTCAGTGAAATGTTGTTCTTTCTCAACATTCACTTGCTCCCCCTCAACTACACGTTTTACCGCCTCAACCCTATCAGATGCAATGCCATCATCAGGAAACAACTCATCTAGAGTGAATTCCTTTTGTGCTGGTGCAGGAGATGATACATCAATATCTGCAGTGTTTAAATATTCTGATAAGTTTATTCCTTCTTCCACTTGTACTGTTTCCACAATGGTCTCTCCCGGCAATTGTTTAGGATTAGAAATGTGCTGGGCAGGAGAATGAACTGGCTCCCCCTGCACCTGTGCAGGTAATATTTCTTCCTGGGCATGAGTAGACCCTGTCTGGTCCTCAGCTGGTTCTCTAACTTGTTCTTCTTGATGTTGTTCAGTGCCTTGTTCATGGCCAGGTGACATCTCAGTTATGTCCTGCCTATCCACAGCAGGCATCTCTTTGGACAGAACTCTATCCCACCTTAAGAATAATCTCATATCCATTTTTCTCATGTGATTGATTTTGGACCCTAGTATCTGTTGCATGACTTCTGGAATGACTCCAGCCAGGTATAAACTCAAAATCCTAGCCAAATTTGGCTTCTTAATACCTTCCTTAATTTTATCAAACATAACTCCTGACCAGTCTGTGTTAATCCTGAAGATTATCCTTGTCATGAGATTAAACATTAAGACCGAAATCCTATCATGGCCACCTGGTTTACACAAAATTACTTTTCCTACTACTTCAGATAGAAATTTGCCCTGTTGATTCATTCCTTTTCGGTTGATGGCTGCTCCAATATTTATGATTGGATCCAATCCACACCATTGGAGAGCCTCTCTTGTCTTAGAGGCTTGGACCTCTTCTTTATCTTGTATGCTAGGTAGTTGAAGAATCTTTCTTAAACTTCTTGGAGTAAGTTTCACTATTGTCCCATGAATAGTGGATTTGATCTTGAGGCCTGAAGAGTCCAATGTTGCAGAAGTATAAAATTCGATTACCTCTTTTTTCCAGATTTTTGTTGGTTCAGAAACAAGAAACTCTAATCCAGATTCGGAAATTAGAGTGATAAACCTTTGTATATCTGTCGGTGCATCCTCAAAAGCATTGCGCACCAACTCGTATCCTTCGTTAACATTGCCTTCAACTTTGGGCGCCATTGGAAAGATGAGAAATCTTGAGAGAAGAGAAGAGAGATTGTCTACACAGGGTTTTAGTCTCAAAAACCTTGTGAGCGTGTTGACAGAATACGTTCTTGACCTATTTATACCCTCTAAAGAAAGAAGGTCAAAAGTCGGGCAAAAATAGTCTAAATGTGTTGACACAGAAGAAATGTGTCGACACAAACTTCTATTGTCTCGACATCAATGCTGACTACTTTGTGTCGACACCAATTGAGGATATGTCGACACGTGAGATACATAGTAGTGCATCAGAAATTCTGTGTCGACTCTTAGTACAAGTGTCGACATAAAATCTGTAAGTGTTGACACCATTATTCTGGTGAAGTCGACACTACATTTCTGGATGAGTCGACTATTTGACCCTTAAGTGTCGACACATATTCTCTGTGTCGACAAAATTTCTCTGACTAGTCGACATGACTTCTCTGTGTCGACACTTTATTTCTTAATGTGTCGACACCATTAGACTTAGCCAATATTTGGTTTTTGAAAACCACTAGATAAACTAACCTATGGTCAGCATTCCTAATTCAATTTTAAATCTATTGAATTTAGTTTCATCCAGTGGCTTAGTAAATACATCTGCAATTTGAAAATCTGTTTTAACAAAATCCAATGAGATGTTTTCTTTTTCTACATGTTCTCTAAGAAAATGGTATTTTATTTCTATATGCTTAGTTCTACTATGTGAAACAGGATTGTTTGCAATAGAAATAACACTCTTAGAATCACACAATAAAGGTGTTCTACTTACTTGAATACCATAGTCCTTTAGCTGGTGCTGAATCCATAATAGCTGTGCACAGCAACTTCCAGCTGCAACATATTCAGACTAAGCTGTGGATATTGCCACACTGGTCTGCTTCTTACTGCTCCAGGATAACAGTCTTCCTCCCAAAAACTGACATGTCCCTGTTGTACTCTTTCTATCTTCTCTACAGCCTGCAAAATCTGCATCTGAATAACTTGTTAGTAGAAAATCTCCATTCTTAGGGTACCACAGGCCTAGATTAGGTGTGCTCTTAAGATATCTCAAGATTCTTTTGACTGTAGTATAATGAGATTCTTTAGGGCAAGCTTGGTACCTAGCATAGACACATATAGCATATATAATATCTGGTCTACTAGCAGTGAGATATAGTAGAGAGCCAACTATTCCTCTATACAAAGACTCATCAACAAGTTTACCTGCATTATCTTTGCATATAGGCATACTTATTCCCATAGGAGTTCTCATGGTGGAAGATGATTCCAACCCATACTTCTTAATTAATTCTTTGGTGAACTTAGACTGGGATATGGACAGGCCATCTTCAGTCTGTCTTACTTGGAGTCCCAAGAAGAATTTAAGTTCCCCCATACTGCTCATTTCAAACTTCCCTTGCATAAGTTTGGCAAACTTTTTACAAAGGTTGTTCTCTGTAGACCCAAAGATTATGTCATCTACATAGATCTGAACTAAGATGATCTTACCTTTAGATTCCCTAAGGAATAGAGTTTTGTCTATTTTACCTCTTGAGAATTTGTTCTCAATAAGGAAAGTAGACAGGGTTTCATACCAAGCCCTTGGGGCTTGTTTTAACCCATACAATGCTTTCCTAAGTCTATATACATAACCAGGTTTAAGAGAATCTACAAAACCTGATGGCTGCTCTGCATAGACTTCTTCTTTTAGATCACCATTCAGGAATGCAGATTTCACATCCATTTGGTATACTTTGAATCCTTGGTATGCTGCATAGGCAAGGAACATTCTGATTGCCTCCAGTCTTGCTACTGGGGCAAATGTTTGATCAAAGTCAATCCCTTTTTCCTGCCTGTATCCTTTAGCAACCAATCTTGCTTTACTCTTCACAATTACACCACTCTCATCCAACTTGTTCCTATAGATCCACTTTGTGCCAATTATGTTATAGTCTCTTGGTTTAGGAACTAACTCCCAGACCTTGCACCTTCTGAATTTATTAAGCTCCTCTTGCATAACATTAATCCAGTGTTGGTCTTGGATGGCTTCATCAAATTTCTTAGGCTCCATTTGAGATAGGAAACTTGAGTGCAGGACTGTGCTCAGATTTCTACTTCTAGTCTGCACTACTTATCTTGGATCACCTATAATTTGATTAGCTGGATTATCTTTTAGATGTCTTATGGCTGGAGGTAGATTTCCTTCAGGTTGAACATCTCCAGCTCCTTCATCATGTTGTACCTCTTGGTTGTCATCAGCTTCTATAGAGTCTTGTACTCCCCCTGGACAATAGCCTTCATTTTCCAATGCTTCATCTGCATTTGATGCTTCTGCAATGGAAAGCTTGTCCATCCTTTTGCTTATACCTGTTGAATTATTTGATCTACAAGGCAACTCACTGTTTATTAATCTTGTTTCATCAAATACAACATGTACAGATTCTTCTACAACTTGAGTAGTCAAGTTGAAGACTCTATATGCCTTACTATTTATGTTGTACCCAACAAATATCCCATCTTTGGATTTAGCAGCAAACTTAGTTAGATATGACTTGCCATTGTTAAGTATATATCACTTGCAACCAAAGATCCTAAAGTAGGATAGATTTGGTTTTCTACCTTTCATAATTTCATAGGGAGTCTTTTTGTGGCACTTGGTGATAGAAGCCCTATTGATCACATGACATGCAGTGTTTACTGCCTCAGCCCAGAAATATTCTGGAAGAGAGGTGTCACTCAATAGAGTTGTACCAGCTTCAATCAATGTCCTATTCTTTCTTTTAGCAATACCATTTTGCTGAGGTGTTCTAGGTGAGGAGAACTCTTGGAAAATCCCAAAGTCTTCACATAATTTTTTCATACTTTCAGATGGAAATTCAGTGCCATGGTCACTTCTGATTTTGACCATTGTACTGTTTAGTTCATTCTGAATTTGTTTCACAAAACTAAGTAAGACACTTGGGGTTTCTGATTTTTGTCTCAAAAAGAACACCCATGTATATCTAGAATAGTCATCTACAACCATAAAAGTGTAGACCTTCCTACCTAGACTATGAACTGGCATAGGACCAAAAAGATCCATATGTAAGAGGTATAAGCACCTCACAGAATCTTTGTTTTCAAGGCTATGAAAGGAGGATTTTGTCTGCTTGCCCATTTGACAAGCTGAACATATCCCTTCCTTTATTCACTTAACTTGAGGAACATTCCTCACTAACTCTTTGCTAAAGAGTTGGCCAATTATCTTGTAGTTAAGATGAGCCAACCTCTTGTGCCACTTGACACAAAGAGATGCATTATCGTCAGCTACAAGACAGATGGGAGAAACCTTGTTCTCACATACAAAATTAAGACAATAAACATTTCTCTTTCTATACCTAGTCAATATGATCTTTTGATCACTTGACCTTTTGATATGACATCCATCCTTAGCAAATGAAATGTCATATCCAAGATCACTCAGCTGACTTATGCTTATCAGATTATGTTTCAAACCTTTTACATAAGCCACTTGGGTGATGGTAATTTGGTTTGAAGAAATGTTACCAAACCCTTTGATGATTCCTCTTTCAGATCCACCAAAGATTACTTTAGGTCCCTCTTTGATAGATGTGTACTCCTTCAGCAGCCCCTTTGTTCCAGTCATGTGCCTGGAACATCCACTATCCAAGTACCATATAGGGGCATGGCAACTTGGACTTTCCTGCAATACAGAATTACTTTCCCTTAGAACCCAAGTAAGTCTTGGGTCCTTGGTTCAGGTTAGCACCATTCATATTAAGACTACCAACAGCTCTTCTAACTGGTAGACTATTGTTCTTCCTTACATTTGTGTTATGCCAGCAGTCTAAGGCAAAATGGCCTCTCTTGCCACAACACCAACATTCAAACTTATTGTATCTAGGTCTTGATACACCCTTGACAGAAGAATTTCTGTCTAGTGCTGGTGCTGCTGTAGCTTCACCCACAGATTTCTCATAACCATGGGGTTTATGAACATGGGTAGACCTATTGGCATTTACACCCTTGTTTATCAGAACATTAATCTTAATATGACCATGAATATTCTCAAGATCATATTTGTTAGAAGGCACTTGCACATTTCTAAACATAACAAGGACTGAAAGGTTTAGTGGCTGGATATGAGCTTTGCCTTTTCTCTTGAATTGGGCAGCCCTGGGGTTACCTTTGAAGCCTAATCCTACCTTACCCTTTTGAGCCACAAACTCATCTATTAAAGGTAAGACAGATTTTGGCTTAGAGTAACTAGCCACTAAATCTTTCTCTATTCTTAGTCTGGCCTCCAAACTCTTAATTTGATCATTGTTATATTTGATTGTGCCTATCTGAATAATGGTTATATTTTTCAGTTTGGCAATCTCATTTAACTTTTGATCCATTACTTTTTCAATCTCAGTTGCAGCCACCTTAAGATCAGCAATTTCCTGAGCCTGAGTTTTGACTAGGTTCTTGCTTTTCTTAAGAGCCTGCAACAAGTCTCCATTCTTATCTATCAACTGATAAACATCACCTTCAGATTCAGATCCATCAACATTACTTGATGCAGATGTAGCTGATTCTGCACTAGTACTACAAACTGATTTTATAGAAGGACAATGTACCCTACTGGGACCAGACTGATTCTGGCACATGTCTTCTTCTGATCCAGCCATCAGTCCCATGCACTGATGGTATTCTTGATCATAGATGGAGTTCAACAATTGCATAAACTCCTCTTATTCATTGGGTGTATACAACCCAATGTATGCTTCAGCTTCAGATTCTGACTCTGAAGTAGATTGATCTGTAAGGCTCTTCTCCTTCTTAGCAACAAAGGATTTCTCCTTCTTGCCCTTTTGATGAGTCTTCTTTCTGTCTTTTGACTCCTTCCTCTTATCAGGACATTCAGCCACTACATGTCCTGGCCTGTTACAGCAATAGCAAACAATCTTTGAAGTTGTAGCTTTGCTGGGCTTAGTTCTGCTCTTCTCTTGTCTTGATGATTTTCTCTTCTGATAGTAATCATCAGCTGGCTGTGATGTGGAGGGCCTTGACTTCCACTGCTTCTTCTTTAAGAACCTCTGAAACTACCTTGTAAAAGTAGCAAAATCTGTATCTGAATCACTGCTTTCTGAATTCTGATTGTCTGAAATTTCTGAGTTAACTTCAATAACTTCCTTAGGAGGTGATGGAGATATCCTCCTATTCTTTCTAGTGGCTTCTGCCTTGAAGGCCACTGACTTCTCTCTATGCTCTCCTTTTGAATTCTTTTCTTCCTCCTTCCTAGCCATTAGTTGCATTTCATATGATAGCAACTTTCCAAACAAGGTTGGAGGAGAAATCTCTGCCAGTTTAGCCACTTCTCTTATGACACAAATCTTGGTGTCCCAATCCTTTGTCAAGGACCTTAGTAATTTATCATTCAGTTCATAGGTACTGAAGACCCTTCCATAGGACATCAATTCATTTACTATCCTATAGAATTTCTTGTAGCATTCAGTTATGCTATTAGACTTCCCTTGTCTAAAACTCTCATACTCTTGGTTGAGCATAGACTTCCTATCCTGTCTAACTTCTTCAGACCCCTCCATGTAGACAATCAAAGTGTCCCACATTTCCTTAGAGGTTTTACAGTGAATCAGATTTTGGAATGTAGAATCATCTATGGCACTCACTATGATATTCTGAGCTCTCTTATCCATAGTTGCCAATATGATTTCATCGTTGGTCATTTCAGAATAACTCTTTGGAGTTTGAATATTTGCATCAAGAACAAATACCTTCATTGGAATGAAGGGGCCTTCCTGTACTATGATGTATATCCTTGGGTCGGAAGCCTCCATAAACAACCTAACCCTTTCTTTTCAGATTCCAAAGATTTCTTTTCTGCAGATGGGTAATTTCATTGACCCTAGTTCCTTGGGATTCTCTCCAGAACCCATTTTCTTGATTCTTGATTCTGCCTTTAGGGATCTAACTCAGACTGTTAAGTCCTTATTTGAGCAACCTCCCTCTGATACCACTTGATAGTTTTACTTTCAAGACTACCTAAACACCTAGAGGGGGGGGGGGTGAATAGGTTCTAATGCTTGTTTTCACTTTAGGTAGAATATAACTACTGAATAAAATAGAATGCAGAATATACTTCAGCAAACACAGAACAACAATCACATATATTCACACATCACAGATTGCACATAGATTTATAGTGGTTCCCCAAGGTCTGGGTACATCCACTTTCCCCCTTCACCTATCTAGCAGTGTGCTAGATTTGGCCTAACTTCCTTCTTTAACTTAGATCCTCAGATCCTACAGCTCAGAACCTGGAAAGGTTCCTACAACTCAGGCTAATCAGCCCTACCTCAGCCTTGACACAAGGCCTACAACTCAGAGAAATACCTTCTCCTACACTCAGGCATACACTGCCCTACCACTCAGAGATCAAATCTCCTACACTCAGCCTTTATAACATAGGCTTACAACTCAGATCTATATTAATAGATTCTACAGAATTTGAAAAGAGTTTTATTATATCTTGCCTTTGTTGAGAGAGAAGGGACAAGACAGCACTTGATCAGCTGATGGATGAAATCAACTGAATCTTAGATTTCTTCAAAGCTTCTTGAATCTGAACTTAGCTGAGTTGATTTCCTGACAGCTTCTTGAGAAACCTGTGACAGCTTCCTTCTTGATCTTCAAATGGTTGGATCTCTCTCTATCCAATACCTTTGATAATACTTCAGAATTCTTGGATGAATTCTACTTAGACAGATCCTGAGAGGTTGTACCCTTCAGAATGTCTTCTTAGATCTACTGATGAAGATTTTCTTCCGAGCCTTGCACTTTCTTGATTTGATTACTCAATCAGTTTCTATGTGTGTTGCTTCTTAATCAAAAATCAATCGTGTATTCTACTTCTGAATCTGTCTATTTATAGACCTTCTTCATGGTAACCGGTTGATCCGGTTTCTAACTAACTTCTGACAAGTCTGACAGCTTCAGTTAACCTGTTATAACTCACAGCTGTGAAGTCTTCAAAATAGATCTTGTGCATTTGTCTTGGTCAGCAAGTGTCGAGACTGTCTGTCAGAAAGTGTCGAGACCATCTGTTAATATGTGTCGACACAAGTAACTTTGGTGTCGACACAACATTTGATGATGTCGACATGTTTGCCTTTA
Organism: Platanthera zijinensis; assembly: GCA_039513925.1. Classification (NCBI taxonomy): domain Eukaryota; kingdom Viridiplantae; phylum Streptophyta; class Magnoliopsida; order Asparagales; family Orchidaceae; genus Platanthera; species Platanthera zijinensis. Next base: position 63,232,401 of record CM077097.1, on the reverse strand, counting down.
AGTCGACTCAGCTTCTTCATACAGCATCTTGAGAATGAGTCGATACTGAGTATTTGTGTCGACTCAAACACTTCATCATTCTTCAGCAAATGACTTGGTCTAGACTTTGCAGTGTGTCGACACAAGTCCTGTGTGTCGACACAGTTGATGTAGATTCAGAACATAGTATGTGTCGACACTGCCTTCAGGTGTCGACACAACTGTTGTCGACTCTGCCTATATGTGTCGACTCAGTCTTCTGGTGTCGACTCTGCCTCAGTGTGTCGACACAGCCTTCTGGTGTCGACTCTGCCTCAGTGTGTCGACACAACTGTTGTCGACTCTACTTCTGTGAGTCGACACTGCTTCCCGGTGTCGACATAGATGTTGTCGACTCTTTTTCTCTGTGTCGACACAGCCTTCTTCAAGTGTCGACACAATTATTCTGAAGTGTCGACACAGCTTCTTCTGGTGTCGACACATAGACTTAGAATAATTTTCCTGCTTTTTAGTACATTCTTAACCTGCACATGTCAACTCAAAATAACATCAAATACACCTTGATGTATATCATTGAGCTAAGTTAGGCTTCTTCAAATCAGGTACACATTTTCCAATGTACCCAACAGAGGCCTAGTGAACACGGGCTAGAAACGGGCGTATTTGAAGCTGTGTCGGTGCATACGGCCTGTGACACGGGCGTGTCACATGGCCGTGTCCTATTCTGGATAAGTCGGTTTGTGTATCGATTAAGGTATACAGCCTGTGACACGGGCGTGTCACAGGCTGTGTCAGCCCAAAAATAGAATTTTGAGGGCGATTTGTGGCCGTTAATTTCCTTCAGATTGGATCTAAGGGTCCAAGCTTCTCCCTACTGAGTTAAGTCCAGGACTTGAGAGTTATCTCTCATTCAAAGCTTGGTTATTCTATTTCTAAAAAAATAGAGAGAAGGGAGAGCAAGGAGTAAGAAGAGAAGAGACTCGACCGCCGGTGGAGCTTCAGCGTTCGAAATTGCGAGCCGAGTCCAGATTTATGGAGGCGAGAGCATTGTAGTGCGTGTCAGATCATTTTTTTGACCATTTTCTGAAAAATTTCAGAAAAACAAAATTAACTCAAGTTAGAATAATATTTACAAAAAGAAACAAATTATTAAATAAAACAAACTAAAAAGGCAAAAATAAACTAAAATGACTTAATAAAAATACAATAAAAATAGGTATATTTATAACTTATCAGCAGCGAAGCGGCAACTGAAGCAGTTCATGAGTTTCAGTCCTCCTACGTTCATGAGGGCAGGGTCCCTAATGCAGACAGGGGACAGGCTTGTGCAAGTCAAGAGAATTTTGACGGCAATAGGAACTGAATAAGGACAAAAAGTCACCTTGGCCACTTTCTTGTTGGAAGGAGAGGCTCGGCTTTGGTGGGACGAAATGGAGCTACACCACTTAGCAGACAGATGAGTAATGGAGGTATCGAAAGAGGGGTTTTTGACACTATTCTTGGCAAAGCATCTTCTGTTATCGCAGCGCATAGCCAAGGAAAATGAGTTTCACCATCTGACGTGTAACAGCCAAAAATCCCAAAATAGAGTTCAGGTTGGGCAACACGGCCTGGGACACGGGCGTGTCCCAGGCCGTGTCCTGCTCTGTTTACTCGAGTGTGATTTTTGGGCTCGAGTGTGTCTCGAGTGAGGCACAGGGCCTGGGACATGGGCATGTCCCAAATCGTGTCCTTCTGTGTGTCTTCTCGAGTACTCGACAAAATGCATTGGATGTTTGTCAAGAGGGTACACGGCCTGAGACACGGGCGTGTCCTCTTCGGGTTTTTGCCAGGTTTGTGCGGCCTATTGAACACGCCTGGGCAGGGGCATGTCTGCAGCTTTGTCTAGGAACAGAGCCTGTTATACGGGCGTGTCACAAAGCTGTGTCCTTCTATAGTTTTGTCCAAGGCATTGAGGCTGATAGTTTTACTTTCAAGACTACCTGAACACCTAGAGGGGGGGTGAATAGGTTCTAATGCTTGTTTTCACTTTAGGCAGAATATAACTACTGAATAAAATAGAATGCAGAATATACTTCAGTAAACACAGCACAGCAATCACAGATATTCACACATCACAGATTGCACACAGATTTATAGTGGTTCCCCAAGGTCTGGGTACATCCACTTTCCCCCTTCACCTATCTAGCAGTGTGCTAGATTTGGCCTAACTTCATTCCTTAACTCAGATCCTCAGATCCTACAGCTCAGAACCTGGAAAGGTTCCTACAACTCAGGCTAATCAGCCCTACCTCAGCCTTGACATAAGGCTTACAACTCAGAGAAATACCTTCTCCTACACTCAGGCATACACAGCCCTACCACTCAGAGATCAAATCTCCTACACTCAGCCTTTATTACATAGGCTTACAACTCAGATCTATATTAATAGATCCTACAGAATTTGAAAAGAGTTTTATTATATCTTGCCTTTGTTGAGAGAGAAGGGACAAGACAGCACTTGATCAGCTGATGGATGAAATCAACTGAATCTTAGCTTTCTTCAAAGCTTCTTGAATCTGAACTTAGCTGAGTTGATTTCCTGACAGCTTCTTGAGAAACCTGTGATAGCTTCCTTCTTGATCTTTAAATGGCTTGATCTCTCTCTATCCAATACCTTTGATAATACTTCAGAATTCTTGGATGAATACTACTTAGACAGATCCTGAGAGGCTGTACCCTTCAGAATGTCTTCTTAGATCTACTGATGAAGATCTTCTTCCGAGCCTTGCACTTTCTTGATTTGATTACTCAATCAGTTTCTATGTGTGTTGTTTCTTAATCAAAAATCAATCGTGTATTCTACTTCTGAATCTGTCTATTTATAGACCTTCTTCATGGTAACCGGCTGATCCGGTTTCTAACTAACTTCTGACAAGTCTGACCACTTCAGTTAACCTATTGTAACTCACAGCTATCAAGTCTTCAAACAGATCTTGTGCCTTTATCTTGGTCAGCAAAGTGTCGAGACTGTCTGTCAGAAAGTGTCGAGATCATCTGTCAATATGTGTCGACACAAGTAACTTTGGTGTCGACACAGCCTTTGATGATGTCGACATGTTTGCCTTTAAGTCGACTCAGCTTCTTCATACGACATCTTGAGAATGAGTCGACAGTGATTATTTGTGTCGACTCAAACACTTCATCATTCTTCAGCAAATGACTTGGTCTAGACTTTGCAGTGTGTCGACACAAGTCCTGTGTGTCGACACAGTTGATGTAGATTCAGAACATAGCATGTGTCGACACTGTAAGACCCCTCTTTTTTTTTCTTTTTAAACCACCGGGGTCCTAGCCCAGAATTGATGCTTTGCGGTGGCACCGACTCACGGGAAGGCGACCACTACAAAACGCCAATTCTGCCGACCCTTTTCGATCATAAGAGAGAGAAGTAATTAAACATAAAATATAAACAAGTCCACATAAACATGTAAATAAAAGTGAAATCACATCCAGTCCAACAATAGATAATAACAGGAAATAGATAAATGGGCTCGAGCCCAGTACATCAGAGTCCTCACTACAAGTCACTCAACGCGGAAGCTATAAAACTACTAATCACTCACGGAGCTGGTCACAGGTGCACCGGTGCTAGACTGTCCCACCTCTATGCGCACCATACTCCGCTGGTGCTGGTCCCTGGACTGCTGCTCCCTGTCTCCCATCCGGAGCTCCTGTAATATTGTGGTTCGAAAACCATTAGTCACAAAGACTAAGCCCTATCATCCCCTACCCCTCCCACCACGGATCCTAAGCACCGGGCGGGGAGGAGGAAAGGGAAGCTTCAAAAGTGGAGAATAATCAAGCAGGTGACAGGGAAGCTAATCTAGTAGTTATTTGGAATGAAGTAGGTCTAACAATCCTACGGCAGTAAGTAATAAGGAGAGCAGTTAATAAGTAGCAATTTATATAAAAAGGCAGCTAGAGAACAGTAAGTAAACAAGCAAGTAAATAAGTATGTAACCTTAACTTATATGAATGCCCATACAAACTTATAAGTTAAGGGATCTTCTACAAGGCTCCCATCGTATAAAAAGTCCCATACCGATTTATACGTTGGGGTGTCGGTTGTATGCAATTATGAGTGTAGTGATATGCTATGCCATGATTCATGCAAGTGCAACTCACGCACACGACTCTATGCGCACAGACCTTTAGTTCCCCCGGTTCGGGCAGCTAGCTTCACTCCCAGGAACCTCCGTAGTGGCAAACGGAGACAGTGGGTCGGGCCCCCACTCCTAGGCGGGTATCCACACTACCAGGCCTAGCCCTTCCGTACGCCCCTAGAAGAACACAACCTAGAGTATCCGCGTACTACTGCTGGTTGTACCCACCAGACTTTCTTTGGCTAAGTGTCCCACACCGCCGAGTCAACGTACCGATGTCGGTGTGAACGACTATCAGATACCGAAGACCCACCACCTTTATTCTGTACTCCAACCCTCGAGCCCTCGGCCTCCCGGACAGTCCCGTCCGTGCATCTACCTTCAGAGCTACCGCCTGAATGGCAACCAACCAATTATTCTACCTTCCTAGCTACCGAAGTGTGTGTATGTGCAACCCTAGTTATACTAGTTGCTCTTTTAATTTTATTATTCCTATGGTTTACGTTAGCCCAGGACTGCCCCCGGCATACCCCGTGAAGGGCTCTCAAGGGGCACTAGGAACCAAGACGGCGGCATTACGGCCCGAAGTTCCCTTTCGCAAGGCACTTATTGTTATTAGTTGATCTCCCTTAACCCGATCTCCTTTTAGTTACTTTAGATCTAACCCTAGAGTATTAAGACTCTTCCTCTTCTTCACGGGATGGACGATCTTCCTTCATTCCCGAACGCCACCTAACCTTAACCGGTCTCACACCCTACTGATCCTGACTTCCAATAATGAACTTAATCGTAGCTTGCACTAACCAACCAGCAACTACCAAAATTCCATTTCCCAAGTTCATTATTACTCTAGTTCAGTTTCCGTGGTTTTACTATATGTAGACCATCCTAAGCTATATGAGGTACACAAGGGGAGGTACTCCAAATTGTCTTCCGAATCTCCTATAATATTTACTGGAGGTCTACCATATCATAACTTATCTAAATCCAGAAACTTATAATTTTCCTAATTAATCTGATATTTATTTAATTTTCCCAAGGGATGGGCCACGGGTCATTTTAAACATGAACTACATGATCTTCCTAAGTAATGGCTACCCAAAAATCATGTTCATTGAGTAACAGCAAGATAACCTCAAATACAAATTTTTAGAATTTTACAGAAAGCATTTAGCCTCTAATTAATTTATCCTATATAATAACGTTAATCCTACGTAAAGAAGGAAGTACTGAAATTACTCATCGAAAAATTATAGAAAAATTACTAATCAGTAGTATGATATAGAAAAGATCTTTGTGCAAGAATCATAATTTTTCCAGCTTGCTAAACACCACTTTAGATTTAATCGAAAATTCAAGGTAAAACATACTTAATGAAGCAAGCCTTAGAATTAAACTTCCAAAATCCCAGAAGAATTCACAGTGATTTAAAATCCTAATAAACGTTCTCTACTTAAATTGCATCAATTTCCAGGAAGTATGTATTCCATAATAAATTTTCTAAGCAAATCATACAAGCTACTAAATCGTTAATGAAGTATCCAAAATAATGATCTTAAAATTCATAGTAAAATATACAGAGCTTGTACCATCCCTATAATTCACTCTACCCAAATCTCATCACTTTTCAATGTGATTTAGTGTCATTTCCTATCTCGACAAGTTTTGCACCCTAAACTAGGGTTGGGTTTTTCGGTATCCCAACAGTCTCCAAATCTACTAAGATTTCATCCAGAGAACTATAATGGCCCTATGGTCCTCTTCACCAAATTTCGAGTCACTCCAAGGTCATTTGACCCCATGACCTTCACAAGCCACCAAGATCCATCCTTAGGGTTTGGCCTTGGTTCTTAGGGCAAACTTACCCCGATCCACCTCAAACTCTTTGAGGGGGTGCTAGAGAATGTTACTAGCCAGTGGTAAAAATCTCAGCCTCTGTTGAGGTGATTTGACCACTCAAATATCAAAAGTGCACCATTAACCTAAGACCCCTTATTAGGGCGAAACTTAGGTTTGATCATTTCTAATCCAAACCATCTCCAAATGAGATGAAAAATTATACAGAACCTTATGGTGAACCCAGGGACCACTCACCAAAATTTGGGAGGGTTTGGAAATTATTTAACCATCTAATTAAATTAAGCTAGGATTATTGAATTTTCCTAAAAACTATAGAAAAATATTTCCCAAAAATCCTAATTTTTGGATGGTACCTAGATATAGGTAAGGTTAGGCCACACCCCAAATTTCAAGTCATTGTGATGAGTGGATTGGAGTGGGGAATTTTTCTAAGGTCAGGACATCCTATGGGTAGACCTCACCAAATTGAGTGTTGAGGTCTATCCTGTGGTCCAAAATGCTTGAAACAAATTTTAAAATTCCCTAGACTCCAAGAGGTACAATATTGGTGTTGACCATTTTTCCTGCAGGATTCTCTAGGTATTTTTCCCAAATTATTTAAAGTGATAGATATTTTCATTCAGAAATTGTTTTAAAAATAAAATCTAATTTAATGGTACTGTTCATCTTCTTCTATAGCCCGAAACCAGAGCCCTGAAAACTTATTTCCTATAGCTTTTCCAAAGCTATTTCCCGGCCATCCAGCCATCTCCCTGGCCGGCCACCACCACCACCAGCTTTGTTGAGGTGAGGGCTATCGTCAGGTGGCGGCACGGCCGCCGGAGAGGCGGTTTCCGGCGAACCCGCCACCATGAAAATTTTGGACAACCATGGAAACGCTCACCTGATCTGGCTCTTTTGAGCCTGATATCTCTCCTAACAATTTCTAAGATCTATCCGCAGAAGAAGAGGGAGGGGAGGACCTTGTTCGCGGGCTGGAGGCGTGCAGAGCGTCGGGAAGCCATTGGCGCGGTGGTGGCGTCGCCGGAAATTCTTCAACAGCAAGGGGGAAATCTGAAACAGTTTGATGGAGAGTGTAACCTTTTCCTCTTGCTCTAAGGAGTCTTTTATAGATCAGCAAGTGGGGAGGGGAAAGGATGAAACGTTCATGGCCATTAATATTTCCCTTAATGACGTTTCAGTTATGACGAATGGCAGTTGAAACACTGGAGATGAAGAGGTGTTTGCCAGGTGGCGATTTCCTATTGGACCAACATTTCCTTTATTTATTAAATAATCAGAGTAGGAAACGACCCATAAATACTCCTGGCATAACTTCCCATAATCAGAATTGATTACAACGTCGGTTATCGAAATTTCCAGTCTAGCTGACGTTTCGGCCTTGGTCACGGGCGTGACACATAGGTCATGGGGATGATAGTCCCGGGTGGCCAATTCTAGGATCGACGATCGTCGAACTGAGATCGACGATCGTCGAAGGATGGTCACGCCTTTGGTCACTGGCGTGACACGTGGGTCACGGGCATGACAAGCCCGGGTGACCAATTCTGGGATCAACGATCGTCGAACTGAGATCGACGATCGTCGAAGGGTGGTCACGTCCTTGGTCACGGGCGTGACATGTGGGTCACGGGCCTGACATGGTCATGAGGCTAAATCCGTGCTCGGCGATCGTCGCGCTGAGATCGACGATCGCTGAAGGCGTCACGCCCTTGGTCACGGGCGTGACATGGCCATGAGGCAACTTCTACGTTTTGACGATCGTCCCGCTGGGATTGACGATCGTCGAAGGTGTCACGCCCTAGGTCACGGGCGTGACACATTGGTCACGGGCGTGACAGGCCCGGGTAGAAAATTCTGCGCCCGACTATCGTCTCACTGAGATCGACGATCGTCGAAGGAGTCACGCCCTAGGTCACGGGCGTGATGGATTGGTCATGGGCGTGACCAACCCGTGACCCGAAATCTCGGTCGATTTATTTCTACATGATGATGTATATAAGCATGACATTACAGGAAACATTTAAAAACAAAACATTAAGCAACAGATTCATCACAGAATAAAGATGAACATAAAGAGATAATTACAGAACAATGTTTTATTTATAAACTTAGAAATGTTTGTTACAGCTTGTTTACATTGATTGGTAAAACAAACAAATCACTACAAAATATTTGAAAGAACTGATAAGCTTAATCTAAGACTGATCAGGCTCCCTTATGACAATTCCTTTGCCTGGTTGAATTTGAGCCTTCACAGTAGGTTCAGCAACATCAGCAGGCATCTTGCCTTTCAGTTCAGCTTTCTTCTGTGCTTCCTCCTTGAGCCTTTGCCTTTCAAAGTAATGAAAGGGCTTGGGAAAATATTTGCTGGGCTCCTGAGCATCTGATGGTAGCCTCCCTATCTTAGCTTTCCTTCTGAACTGAACTATGGCCTCCTGCCTAGCCTCATACTTTTGCCATTCAATTTCATTATACCATTTTCCTCTTTCATGGACTTGATCCTTCACAGCCTTCCAGGCAGTTAGTATAATGTTTCTTGAAGTGGGGCTCCACTGCTCAAAATCAGGTCTAAGTTCAGCTTGCTCTCTAAATCTCTTCTTGGACAATTGAGCATCTTGTTGTTCTTTCAAACTTGCTTCAGGCTTATCAACTTTTTTAATAACAACATTTGTAACCTCCTTTGGAGGACTGTACATGGCCTGCACTTGCTGTTGAATCATATCAAAATCAGCAGGGGGGTATATGACTTGGGCAACCTCAGATTGATTGCCTTCAAGTAGACCTTGTTGTATTCCTGACTCAGCAATTGCATCATCATCACACAATGGTGGATAGCCCAATGTGGCTCGAATATAATTGGTTACCCACTTGGAATGTTCTGAGCCAGCATAGATAAGTACCCTCTCCCCCTTTAGGACTTCTCTGGCCATATGATCCCTAAGATCATCGTTTTGAAACCTTATTTGTCCAACAAGAAATTTTACACCCTCTTTAAGAAATGATTTTAATTTGAGAAGCTTGTCAGATAGTTCTTTCTAGGAGGTGGTGATAGCAGTTTGAACTGAATCCATGGCGGCCTTGAGCTTTTGATCAAAGACTTCCATATCTTTAGTCCTTACAGCAATCAGGTTTGTTGCAGTATCTTTTAACTCAGTGAGAATTTCATTGTGAGATTCAGTCAGATTGTCATTCATTCTCAGCTGATTTTCTAGAATATATCCTTGTTTCACTGCAATGTCATCCACTTTAGTAATGATAGTTTGCTGTTATTGAGCTAGAAAAAACACAGCATTACCTCCCTTATGGAAGCAATCTGACATCTCCTTTTTATTCAGATTTACCTCAAATCTGATTGACTTGACGTCTTGGGCAAGATCAAATGGAAGTGACTTATTACTCTCATCAACATATCTCTCCAAAGCTAATCTCTGCTCATCCATCTTTACCTGCAAATCTACCATAAACTTATTGTAATCAAAAGCAGAAGAAGATTGATGAGTTGAAGTCTGTAGAGCCTGCTTATAGCTATGGCTTCTTCTCTTGAAGACCATGAGCTTCCTTTTCTTAGCCTCTCTGGCTTCTTCTGTCTTGGAGTCTGAGGAACTGTCAATCTGTACTCTTTTAGGAGGTGAAGTAGGAATTTCTGTCTCAGTGAAATGTTGTTCTTTCTCAACATTCACTTGCTCCCCCTCAACTGTACGTTTTACCGCCTCAACCCTATCAGATGCAATGCCATCATCAGGAAACAACTCATCTAGAGTGAATTCCTTTTGTGCTGGTGCAGGAGATGATACATCAATATCTGCAGTGTTTAAGTATTCTGATAAGTTTATTCCTTCTTCCACTTGTACTGTTTCCACAATGGTCTCTCCCGACAATTGTTCAGGATTAGAAATGTGCTGGGCAGGAGAATGAACTGGCTCCCCCTGCACCTATGCAGGAAATGTTTCTTCCTGGGCATGAGTAGACCCTGTCTGGTCCTCAGCTGGTTCTCTAACTTGTTCTTCTTGATGTTGTTCAGTGCCTTGTTCATGGCCAGGTGACATCTCAGTTATGTCCTGCCTATCCATAGCAGGCATCTCTTTGGATAGAACTCTATCCCACCTTGAGAATAATCTCATATCCATTTTTCTCATGTGATTGATTTTGGACCCTGGTATCTGTTTCATGACTTCTGGAATGACTCCAGCCAGGTATAAACTCAAAATCCTAGCCAAATTTGGCTTCTTAATACCTTCCTTAATTTTATCAAACACAACTCCTGACCAGTCTGTGTTAATCCTGAAGATTATCCTTGTCATGAGATTAAACATTAAGACCGAAATCCTATCATGGCCTCCTGGTTTACACAAAATTACTTTTCCTACTACTTCAGATAGAAATTTGCCCTGTTGATTCATTCCTTTTCGGTTGATGGCTGCTCCAATCTTTATGATTGGATCCAATCCACACCATTGGAGAGCCTCTCTTATCTTAGAGGCTAGGACCTCTTCTTCATCTTGTATGCTAGGTAGTTGAAGAATCTTTCTTAAACTTCTTGGAGTAAGTTTCACTGTTGTCCCATGAATAGTGGATTTGATCTTGAGGCCTGAAGAGTCCAATGTTGCAGAAGTATAAAATTCGATTACCTCTTTTTTCCAGATTTTTGTTGGTTCAGAAACAAGAAACTCTAATCCAGATTCGGAAATTAGAGTGCTAACCCTTTGTATATCTGTCGGTGCATCCTCAAAAGCATTGCGCACCAACTCGTATCCTTCGTTAACATTGTCTTCAACTTTGGGCGCCATTGGAAAGATGAGAAATCTTGAGAGAAGAGAAGAGAGATTGTCTACACAGGGTTTTAGTCTCGAAAACCTTGTGAGCGTGTCGATAGAATACGTTCTTGACCTATTTATACCCTCTAAAGAAAGAAGGTCAAAAGTCAGGCAAAAACAGTCTAAATGTGGTTACACAGATGAAATGTGTCGACACAAACTTCTATTGTCTCGACATCAATGCTGACTACTTTGTGTCGACACCAATTGAGGATATGTCGACACGTGAGATACATAGTAGTGCATCAGAAATTCTGTGTTGACTCTTAGTACAAGTGTCGACACAAAATCTGTAAGTGTCGACACCATTATTCTGGTGAAGTCGACACTACATTTCTGGATGAGTCGATTATTTGACCCTTAAGTGTCGACACATATTCTCTGTGTCGACAAAATTTCTCTGACTAGTCGACATGACTTCTCTGTGTCGACACTTTATTTCTTAATGTGTCGACACCATTAGACTTAGCCAATATTTGGTTTTTGAAAACCACTAGATAAACTAACCTATGGTCAGCATTCCTAATTCAATTTTAAATCTATTGAATTTAGTTTCATCCAGTGGCTTAGTAAATACATCTGCAATTTGAAAATCTGTTTTAACAAATTCCAATGAGATGTTTTCTTTTTCTACATGTTCTCTAAGAAAATGGTATTTTATTTCTATATGCTTAGTTCTACTATGTGAAACAGGATTGTTTGCAATAGAAATAACACTCTTAGAATCACACAATAAAGGTGTTCAACTTACTTGAATACCATAGTCCTTTAGCTGGTGCTGAATCCATAATAGCTGTGCACAGCAACTTCCAGCTGCAACATATTCAGACTAAGCTGTGGATATTGCCACACTGGTCTGCTTCTTACTGCTCCAGGATATTAGTCTTCCTCCCAAAAACTGACATGTCCCTGTTGTACTCTTTTTATCTTCTATACAGCCTGCAAAATCTGCATCTGAATAACTTGTTAGTAGAAAATCTCCATTCTTAGGGTACCACAGGCCTAGATTAGGTGTGCTCTTAAGATATCTCAAGATTCTTTTGACTGTAGTATAATGAGATTCTTTAGGGCAAGCTTGGTACCTAGCACAGACACATGTAGCATACATAATATCTGGTCTACTAGCAGTGAGATATAATAGAGAGCCAACTATTCCTCTATACAAAGACTCATCAACAGGTTTACCTGCATTATCTTTGCATATAGGCATACTTGTTCCCATAGGAGTTCTCATGGTGGAAGATGATTCCAACCCATACTTCTTAATTAATTCTTTGGTGAACTTAGACTGGGATATGGACAAGCCATCTTCAGTTTGTCTTACTTGGAGTCCCAAGAAGAATTTAAGTTCCCCCATACTGCTCATTTCAAACTTCCCTTGCATAAGTTTGGCAAACTTTTTGCAAAGGTTGTTCTCTGTTGACCCAAAGATTATGTCATCTACATAGATCTGAACTAAGATGATCTTACCTTTAGATTCCCTAAGGAATAGAGTTTTGTCTATTTTACCTCTTGAGAATTTGTTCTCAATAAGGAAAGTAGACAAGGTTTCATACCAAGCCCTTGGGGCTTGCTTTAACCCATACAATACTTTCCTAAGTCTATATACATAACCAGGTTTAAGAGAATCTACAAAACCTGATGGCTGCTCTGCATAGACTTCTTCTTTTAGATCACCATTCAGGAATGCAGATTTCACATCCATTTGGTATACTTTGAATCCTTGGTATGCTGCATAGGCAAGGAACATTCTGATTGCCTCCAGTCTTGCTACTAGGGCAAATGTTTGATCAAAGTCAATCTCTTCTTCCTGCCTGTATCCTTTAGCAACCAATCTTGCTTTACTCTTCACAATTACACCACTCTCATCCAACTTGTTCCTATAGATCCACTTTGTGCCAATTATGTTGTGGTCTCTTAGTTTAGGAACTAACTCCCAGACCTTGCACCTTCTGAATTTATTAAGCTCCTCTTGCATAACATTAATCCAGTGTTGGTCTTGGATGGCTTCATCAAATTTCTTAGGCTCCATTTGAGATAGGAAACTTGAGTGCAGGACTGTGCTCAGATTTCGGCTTCTATTCTGCACTACTTGTCTTGGATCACCTATAATTTTATTAGCTGGATTATCTTTTAGATGTCTTATGGCTAGAGGTAGATTTCCTTCAGGTTGAACATCTCCAGCTCCTTCATCATGTTGTACCTCTTGGTTGTCATCAGCTTCTATAGAGTCTTGTACTCCCCCTGGACAGTAGCCTTCATTTTCCAATGCTTCATCTGCATTTGATGCTTCTGCAATGGAAAGCTTGTCCATCCTTTTGCTTATACCTGTTGAATTATTTGATCTACAAGGCAACTCACTGTTTATTAATCTTGTTTCATCAAATACAACATGTACAGATTCTTCTACAACTTGAGTAGTCAAGTTGAAGACTCTATATGGCTTACTATTTATGTTGTACCCAACAAATATCCCATCTTTGGATTTAGCAGCAAACTTAGTTAGATATGACTTGCCATTGTTAAGTATATATCACTTGCAACCAAAGATCCTAAAGTAGGATAGATTTGGGTTTCTACCTTTCATAATTTCATAGGGAGTCTTTTTGTGGCACTTGGTGATAGAAGCCCTATTGATCACATGACATGCAGTGTTTACTGCCTCAGCCCAGAAATATTCTGGAAGAGAGGTGTCACTCAATAGAGTTGTACCAGCTTCAATCAATATCCTATTCTTTCTTTCAGCAATACCATTTTGCTGAGGTGTTCTAGGTGAGGAGAACTCTTGGAAAATCCCAAAGTCTTCACATAATTTTTTCATACTTTCAGATTGAAATTCAGTGCCATGGTCACTTTTGATTTTGACCACTGTACTGTTTAGTTCATTCTGAATTTGTTTCACAAAACTAAGTAAGACACTTTGGGTTTCTGATTTTTGTCTCAGAAAGAACACCCATGTATATCTAGAATAGTCATCTACAACCACAAAAGTGTAGACCTTCCTACCTAGACTATGAACTGACATAGGACCAAAAAGATCCATATGTAAGAGGTATAAGCACCTCACAGAATCTTTGTTTTCAAGGCTATGAAAGGAGGATTTTGTCTGCTTGCCCATTTGACAAGCTGAACATATCCCTTCCTTTATTCACTTAACTTGAGGAACATTCCTCACTAACTCTTTGCTAAAGAGTTGGCCAATTATCTTGTAGTTAAGATGAGCCAACCTCTTGTGCCACTTGACACAAAGAGATGCATTATCGTCAGCTACAAGACAGATGGGAGAAACCTTGTTCTCACATACAAAATTAAGACAATAAACATTTCTCTTTCTATACCCAGTCAATATGATCTTTTGATCACTTGAACTTTTGATATGATATCCATCCTTAACAAATGAAATGTCATATCCAAGATTACTCAGCTGACTTATGCTTATCAGATTATGTTTCAAACCTTTTACATAAGCCACTTGGGTGATGGTAATTTGGTTTGAAGAAATGTTACCAAACCCTTTGATGATTCCACTTTCAGATCCACCAAAGATTACTTTAGGTCCCTCTTTGATAGATGTGTACTCCTTCAGCAGCCCCTTTGTTCCAGTCATGTGCCTAGAATATCCACTGTCCAAGTACCATATAGGGGCATGGCAACTTGGACTTTCCTGCAATACAGAATTACTTTCCCTTAGAACCCAAGTAAGTCTTGGGTCCTTGGTTCAGGTTAGCACGATTCATATTAAGACTACCAACAGCTCTTCTAACTGGTAGACTATTGTTCTTCCTTACATTTATGTTATGCCAGCAGTCTAAGGCAAAATGGCCTCTCTTGCCACAACACCAACATTCAAACTTATTGTATCTAGGTCTTGATACACCCTTGACAGAAGAATTTCTGTCTAGTGCTGGTGCTGCTGCAGCTTCACCCACAGATTTCTCATAACCATGGGGTTTATGAACATGGGTAGACCTATTGGCATTTACACCCTTGTTTATCAGAACATTAGTCTTAATATGACCATGAATATTCTCAAGATCATATTTGTTAGAAGGCACTTGCATATTTCTAAACATAACAGGGACTGAAAGGTTTAGTGGCTGGACAGGAGCTTTGCCTTTTCTCTTGAATTGGGCAGCCCTGGGGTTACCTTTGAAGTCTAATCCTACCTTACCCTTTTGAGCCACAAACTCATCTATTAAAGGTAAGACAGATTTTGGCTTAGAGTAACTAGCCACTAAATCGTTCTCTATTCTTAGTCTGGCCTCCAGATTCTTAATTTGATCATTGTTATATTTGATTGTGCCTATCTGAATAATGGTTATATTTTTCAGTTTGGCAATCTCATTTAACTTTTGATCCATTACTTTTTCAATCTCAGTTGCAGCCACCTTAAGATCAGCAATTTCCTGAGCCTGAGTTTTGACTAGGTTCTTGCTTTTCTTAAGAGCCTGCAACAAGTCTCCATACTTATCTATCAACTGATAAACATCACCTTCAGATTCAGATCCATTAACATCACTTGATGCAGATGTAGCTGATTCTGCACTAGTACTACAAACTGATTTTATAGAAGGACAATGTACCCTACTGGGACCAGACTGATTCTGGCACATGTCTTCTTCTGATCCAGCCATCAGTCCCATGCACTGATGGTCTTCTTGATCATAGATGGAGTTCAACAATTGCATAAACTCCTCTTATTCATTGGCTGCATACAACCCAATGTATGCTTCAGCTTCAGATTCTGACTCTGAAGTAGATTGATCTGTAAGGCTCTTCTCCTTCTTAGCAACAGAGGATTTCTCCTTCTTGCCTTTTTGATGAGTCTTCTTTCTGTCTTTTGACTCCTTCCTCTTATCAGGACATTCAGCCACTACATGTCCTGGCCTGTTACAGTAATAGCAAACAATCTTTGATGTTGTAGCTTTGCTGGGCTTAGTTCTGCTCTTCTCCTGTCTTGATGATTTTCTCTTCTGATAGTAATCATCAGCTGGCTGTGATGTGGAGGGCCTTGACTTCCACTGCTTCTTCTTTAAGAACCTCTGAAACTACCTTGTAAAAGTAGCAAAATCTGTATCTGAATCACTACTTTCTGAATTCTGATTGTCTGAAATTTCTGAGTTAACTTCAACAACTTCCTTAGGAGGTGATGGAGATATCCTCCTATTCTTTCTAGTGGCTTCTGCCTTGAAGGCCACTGACTTTTCTCTATGCTCTCCTTTTGAATTCTTTTCTTCCTCCTTCCTAGCCATTAGTTGCATTTCATATGATAGCAACTTTCCAAATAAGGTTGGAGGAGAAATCTTTGCCAGTTTAGCCACTTCTCTTATGGCACAAATCTTGGTGTCCCAATCCTTTGTCAAGGACCTTAGGAATTTGTCATTCAGTTCATAGGTACTGAAGACCCTTCCATAGGACATCAATTCATTTACTATCCTGTAGAATTTCTTGTAGCATTCAGTTATGCTATCAGACTTCCCTTGTCTAAAACTCTCATACTCTTGGTTGAGCATAGACTTCCTATCCTGTCTAACTTCTTCAGACCCCTCCATGTAGACAATCAAAGTGTCACACATTTCCTTAGAGGTTTTACAGTGAATCAGATTTTGGAATGTAGAATCATCTATGGCACTCACTATGATATTCTGAGCTCTCTTATCCATAGTTGCCAATATGATTTCATCGTTGGTCATTTCAGAATAACTCTTTGGAGTTTGAATATTTGCATCAAGAACAAATACCTTCATTGGAATAAAGGGGCCTTCCTGTACTGTGATGTATATCCTTGGGTCGGAAGCCTCCATAAACAACCTAACCCTTTCTTTCAGATTCCAAAGATTTCTTTTCTGCAGATGGGTAATTTCATTGACCCTAGTTCCTTGTGATTCTCTCCAGAACCCATTTTCTTGATTCTTGATTATGCCTTTAGGGATCTAACTCAGACTGTTAAGTCCTTATTTGAGCAACCTCCCTCTGATACCACTTGATAGTTTTACTTTCAAGACTACCTAAACAACTAGAGGGGGGGGGGGTGAATAGGTTCTAATGCTTGTTTTCACTTTAGGTAGAATATAACTACTGAATAAAATAGAATGCAGAATATACTTCAGCAAACACAGAACAACAATCACAGATATTCACACATCACAGATTGCACATAGATTTATAGTGGTTCCCCAAGGTCTGGGTACATCCACTTTCCTCCTTCACCTATCTAGCAGTGTGCTAGATTCGGCCTAACTTCCTTCTTTAACTTAGATCCTCAGATCCTACAACTCAGAACCTGGAAAGGTTCCTACAACTCAGGCTAATCAGCCCTACCTCAGCCTTGACACAAGGCCTATAACTCAGAGAAATACCTTCTCCTACACTCAGGCATACACAGCCCTACCACTCAGAGATCAAATCTCCTACACTCAGCCTTTATAACATAGACTTACAACTCAGATCTATATTAATAGATTCTACAGAATTTGAAAAGAGTTTTATTATATCTTGCCTTTGTTGAGAGAGAAGGGATAAGACAGCACTTGATCAGCTGATGGATGAAATCAACTGAATCTTAGATTTCTTCAAAGCTTCTTGAATCTGAACTTAGCTGAGTTGATTTCCTGACAGTTTCTTGAGAAACCTGTGACAGCTTCTTTCTTGATCTTCAAATGGCTGGATCTCTCTCTATCTAATACCTTTGATAATACTTCAGAATTCTAGGATGAATTCTACTTAGACAGATCCTGAGAGGTTGTACCCTTCAGAATGTCTTCTTAGATCTACTGATGAAGATCTTCTTCCGAGCCTTGCACTTTCTTGATTTGATTACTCAATCAGTTTCTATGTGTGTTGCTTCTTAATCAAAAATCAATCGTGTATTCTACTTCTGAATCTGTCTATTTATAAACCTTCTTCATGGTAACCGGCTGATCCGGTTTCTAACTAACTTCTGACAAGTCTGACAGCTTTAGTTAACCTGTTGTAACTCACAGCTGTCAAGTCTTCAAACAGATCTTGTGCCTTTGTCTTGGTCAGCAAAGTGTCGAGACTGTCTGTCAGAAAGTGTCGAGACCATCTATTAATATGTGTCGACACAAGTAACTTTGGTGTCGACACAACATTTGATGATGTCGACATGTTTGCCTTTAAGTCGACTCAGCTTCTTCATACGACATCTTGAGAATGAGTCGACACTGAGTATTTGTGTCGACTCAAACACTTCATCATTCTTCAGCAAATTACTTGGTCTAGACTTTGCAGTGTGTTGACACAAGTCCTGTGTGTCGACACAGTTGATGTAGATTCAAAACATAGTATGTGTCGACACTGCCTTCAGGTGTCGACACAGCTGTTGTCGACTCTGCCTATATGTGTCGACTCAGTCTTCTGGTGTCGACTCTGCCTCAGTGTGTCGACACAGCCTTCTGGTGTCGACTCTGCCTCAGTGTGTCGACACAACTGTTGTCGACTCTACTTCTGTGAGTCGACACTGCTTCCCGGTGTCGACATAGATGTTGTCGACTCTTTTTCTCTATGTCGACACAGCCTTCTTCAAGTGTCGACACAATTATTCTGAAGTGTCGACACAGCTTCTTCTGGTGTCGACACATGGACTTAGAATAATTTTCATGCTTTTTAGTACATTCTTAACCTGCACATGTCAACTCAAAATAATATCAAATACACCTTGATGTATATCATTGAGCTAAGTTAGGCTTCTTCAAATCAGGTACACATTTTCCAATGTACCAAACAGAGGCCTAGTGAACACGGGCTAGAAACGGGCGTATTTGAAGCTGTGTCGGTGCATACGGCCTGTGACACGGGCGTGTCACATGGCCGTGTCCTATTCTGGATAAGTCAGTTTGTGTATCGATTAAGGTATACAGCCTGTGACACGGGCGTGTCACAGGCTGTGTCAGCCCAAAAATAGAATTTTGAGGGCGATTTGTGGCCGTTAATTTCCTTCAGATTGGATCTATGGGTCCAAGCTTCTCCCTACTGAGTTAAGTCCAGGACTTGAGAGTTATCTCTCATTCAAAGCTTGGTTATTCTATTTCTAAAAAATAGAGAGAAGGGAGAGCAAGGAGGAAGAAGAGAAGAGACTCGACCGCCGGTGGAGCTTCAGCGTTCGAAATTGCGAGCCGAGTCCAGATTTATGGAGGCGAGAGCGTTGTAGTGCTTGTTATTCTGCTAAAATTCCATGGCTCCTAAAAGATCGTCAAGGGTAACGATATTCCTTCTTGGACATGTGAAGTCCTCGTTTTGGCATGTCTGTGGATTTCCCCCACCAAAAGGTGGATGTTGAGGGATTTTCTTGGGTTGATTCTTATAATCCCCAATCTTGCATATATATCTGAAAGTGTGTAGTACAGAATAGGCATGCTGTGTGAAGCCCATCTGGATAGGCTGGTCTGGAATGGTGATGTTGTATCTTGTGCACCGGAGAAGACTCCGTGTATAAACGTGTAGTTTTTGGAGTCGATGGGTTGTGCCTGTGAGGGTAGTAATAGGAAGTACTTGAATGAAATTCCAGGAAAATGACCTCGTGATTCTTGTGTTGTATGCCATGTTTGGGTGAGTTTGGGAGCATAAAGTGAGTTCTTCTAAACCCGCCAAGCGATCACGTGGAACGCTGACATTATCTCCCCTTTTTGAATTGCGAAGCCAGTCCTTGGTGGACAGTGTGGCTATTGTGAGCTACAAGCTCTTTAAAAAGGCTTAGTGCCGAACAGGAAAGGTGAAACCGACACGCACTTGTAAATTGGTCGTGAGTACTTCGGTATTTGTTTATGGCATAGAGACTTGAGCAACGGGGGGTGGCTGATCCGTACCTTCGTTATGTTTGACCGACTGGTAGACCTAGTTATTGGTCTCGTTGGAGCGCATAATGAGAGTCTTAGGCCTGCGCTCCACAAAGACTAAATGCTCAATATCGTTGGTTTTCGGACCTTGAACGGTGCTGGGACCCTGGTTCGCCGATACACCAATAATGTGCCCTGAGTGCACGGATCATCGGGCCGCGTGGCTGACGGTTGTGGTATGTTGATTGTGCGTGAGTGCACATTGTATGATATATCTGCTTGTGAAAGCTATGCCTGCAGGGAAGGGATACCACTGCCCCGGGAAAGGGGTAGGGACGTTATAAATTGGTCAGCTGAATGCTAACCTTTGCCTTAATTGCCACCAAAATTTTCACAACCCGTATTTTCTTCGAGTTTAGGAATTATCAGAGTATGAGAAAACACGCGTCATGATGCCACGTCGAGCAGGGGATAACTGCTGACGCTCAGGCAAAACCATCTACTAACTTTAAGAAAGAATTTCATGAGTTTAATGATTAGAAAAATCAGTTATATTTTAGAGGCCGTATCCCTCGGCTCAGTGGATCACCTAGTCCACAGTTAAAAAACTATTCTTTACGCTGCGGAAAATACTTTATTCAGGTTTGACTTCCTAAGGAGTGCATAAGTGCCCCAAGAGGACAGCTTATGCTATGCAAGACTCTACATTTATTTTATATTATATATAAGAAAACGAACTTTATGCGTTGTTTGGAAAATAGTGATTTTAGTTTTATAAAACATGTTGATCATGCGATATACTCATAATAATAGTTGTAGTTTTAAAATAACTAGCAACCTAGCATAAATCCTCCACAGATCAAGTAGACTATCTCCAGAAAATGGTAGCAGCAAAAAGTAATATATCTAGTACGAGGGTAAAAACTACCAGTGGGCGCCAACAACTTGACACGAACCCACTGGCAAATATGTATGTTTGTAAGAAAAGTACAAAAAAACTACCTCACTAACAAGTGATGGAGACGACGGCCCTCAACGTGTTGAAGACAGAGACGGCATGCTTACGGAAGTTATCTCACCGTCTCCAAGTAAAGATTTGCGACGTCGTGACGACCATGTGGAGCGACGTCAAATGATCCGCCCGCGGCGCAAACCAATCTAATGATAGCTTAATTAATTAAATTTCATGTTTTTTTATTTGGCAATGTTTATGCCATGTTGTGTTTTATTTTTATGAGTGTTGTTTTATTTAGTTACTATGGGCTGCAAATAGCCAAACATTTGATGTAGCCTATAAATAGGCAAGGAGTGTTTTCATTTGGATTATTGAAGAAAGAAATATTGAAACCCTAAAGTCTCCCCTCTTGAAATTTTCCTCTCCCCTTCCTCTGGCCGAACTTCCCCTTCTTCCCCTCTTCTTGGTCGCCGGCCACCCTTCTCCCTCCTTCCTCTTCTATTCTCCTCCCTCCTCCTAGCCACCTTCTCCTCCAACAACAAGCCGCCCCCTACCCCTCACTCCCCTCAAAACCGACCACCCTCCTCTTGAAGATTTCGGCCAAGAGCAAGGCTCCTCCCTTGTGAGTTTTCCATTCCGGCATGAAGCGACGAAGGCGGGCAAGATTTTCATCTACTTCCGGCGCAACTCCGACGGAGCCGTTGAGAGGCATTCCAAGTAGAGTGTAATCGGAATCACCCATTCCGATTGGGTAACGAAAATCCCTCCTACCTCTTGTGTGTTTTCATTTCTTAGAATAGATCTAGTGGTGGATTATTTTTGGCGTTGTTTTAGATAGCTTGAAATTGTATCGTGGATTTCTTCGCATGCTTTGTATTTCCCTCATCTTCATTTTATATTCGGGAAGGTTTGGCGAACCTCGTTTGATTTTTGTTGGGAGAGATCTACCCATTCCGAATCAAATTTTTCGGTAGATCTCTTTTGGTACAACAACGCTCGATCGGACCCAATATTGGTCCTTTTAGCTCGGTCGGACATTGGCCCTATAGCCCTTGTTGGATCCAAAACGGATTGGCTACCCGTATGCTAGTAGCTAATTGATAGACTTAATTGCGTGGCGTCGCGTAGAGCGATTGTGCGAGTGTAGGGTTGAATTGTGGAGAGGCATAAGCGGCTAACTCGTAGATCTAATTCGCACACAACGTGTTCGTTTAAATTCCCCTTAGGAAATTCCCTTGTCTTTTCGTGCCTAAATTCCATTTAGGGAGTGACCTACATCAATTTGGTATTTTCATCTACTTCCGGCGCAACTCCGGCGGAGCCTTTGAGAGGCATTCCAAGTAGAGTGTAATCGGAATCACCCATTCCGAGTGGGTAACGAAAATCCCTCCTACCTCTTGTGTGTTTTCATTTCTTAGAATAGATCTAGTGGTGGATTATTTTTGGCGTTGTTTTAGATTGCTTGAAATTGTATCGTGGATTTCTTCGCTTGCTTTGTATTTCCCTCATCTTCATTTTGTATTCGGGAAGGTTTGACGAACCTCGTTTGATTTTTGTTGGGAGAGATCTACCCATTCCGAATCGAATTTTTCGGTAGATCTCTTTTGGTACAATATCGCTCGATCGGACCCAATATTGGTCCTTTTAGCTCGGTCGGACATTGGCCCTATAGCCCTTGTTGGATCCAAAATGGATTGGCTACCCGTATGCTAGTAGCTAATTGATAGACTTAATTGCGTGGCGTCGCGTAGAGCGATTGTGCGAGTGTAGGGTTGAATTGTGGAGAGGCATAAGCGGCTAACTCGTAGATCTAATTCGCACACAACGTGTTCGCTTAAATTCCCATTAGGAAATTCCCTTGTCTTTTCGTGCCTAATTTCCATTTAGGGAGTGGCCTACATCAATAAGGCAACTGGATCTCCAAAGTCCAAGAGACCACCAACAACACCACCGCAACCTAGCCACCAAACTGGCGACTGCTCAGAACCTGAGGCATTCAAAAGGAGAAAGAATACCTCAGCAAGCAAAACAAGGAAAAACTGCATGAAAGTGTCAACCAGGGAATAAATGAAAGAGGAAAACACACAGCAGTAAAATTCACAACTGCCCAAAGCAAGACAACAAGAAATGCACTACGTGCGAGGAAACATCATCAACCCTGCCCAGAAACTACATCCCGCAGAGTCTACTAAGCTACCAAGAGCCCAAAGTGCTGTAATCTACCAAGGAAAAAAATTCTAACACCCTAAGATGTGGGAGATGGTAGTAGCAAAGAAAACAACATGGATCCGGGTTGGAGGCAAACTCAGTCCCCCAACCACCATTTCCAAGCCAACAAGCTCAAGGGTCTACATGTGAAAAACACAAGGGACCTTTCACACCCTTGCCAAGCCCATACTTGGAGCAAGATAGAAGAATAAGGGTGGCCTTGGCTAAATTAAAAACACCTCCCCCATGAAGAGCTTCAAACCACCACTACTAACCAGGGCCCACGATTCGGCCTTAAGAAAAGAAAAACATGGCCGAAAAGAAAACTCAAAATGTAATCAAGGAATTCACTCGGGAACGAAAATCGAGGTAGAGGAAAAGTGTTGAAATGACTCAACACGGCTTGGCGTTGAGTGGGACCCACTCAACGCCTACCTAGACCTTGGCGTTGAGTGAGCTAGCCTCACTCAGCGCCAGAACAAGAATGGCGTTGAGTGAAGTTCACTCACTCAACGCCTCCAGCAAGAACAACTCTGGCATTGAGTGAGCTAGCCTCACTCAACGCCAAAACAGGCATGGCGTTGAGTGAGGTACACTCACTCAACTCCCTGGTACTTAACCACAATCAGAGAAAGTGGCGTTGAGTGAGCTGGCCTCACTCAACGCCAAAACAACAATGGCATTGAGTGAAGCTCACTCACTCAATGCCTTTACACTTAGCCGTAAAAGAGAACTATGGCATTGAGTGAGTTCACCTCACTCAATGCTAAACCAGCAATGGTGTTGAGTGAGGTTAACTCACTCAACGCCCTGACACTTAGCCGCAAATAGGTAATTCTGTGGCGTTGAGTGAGCTGACCTCACTCAATGCCAAAACAGCAATGGCGTTAAGTGAGGTCATCTCACTAAATGCCAGAAGTTGTGGCCGTGAAGAAGGGTTGTGGCGTTGAGTGAGTCTACCTCACTCAACGCCAAAGCAAAAATGGCATTGAGTGAGGTCAACTCTCTCAATGCCACGGGACTTGGCCGCAAACTTGCCTTCGGCGTTGAGTGAGGCCACCTCAATCAATGCCAAACTAGGAATGGCGTTGAGTGAGGTAAACTCACTCAACGCCAAAGTACTTAGCCTCATAAAAGGCTATGGCGTTGAGTGAGCACACCTCACTCAATGCCAAGGTACTTGGCTGCACAGAGGCGACGGCGTTGAGTGAGTCCACCTCACTCAACGCCAAAACCGAAATGGCGTTGAGTGAGGTCGACTCACTCAACGCTAAAACAGTTAGCTTCTCAGGAAAACCGCGGCGTTGAATGAGCTTGCCTCACTCTACGCCAAAACAGAAATGACGTTGTGTGAGGTCGACTCACTCAACGCCAAAGTACTTAGCCGCTAGCAGGGGTTGTGGCGTTGAGTGAGTCCACCTCACTCAACGCCCCAGTACTTAGAAATAATCTGACTGGCTACAGCTGCGGCGTTGAGTGTATGCACCACACTCAACTCCAAATCCGCAAAGGCTTTGAGTGTGTGCACCACACTCAACGCCGGCCAGATAGAACTTAAAAAGGCTCTTACCAACAACACAACAGGCACCCCCTTCTCTCTCTCTCTTGGCTTCACCCGCAAGCCACCAACTATACAACAATCTGGAATAAACTGATGGCATTACACCGGCGGGTTGAGCACCAACAGCACAAAGAAGGGGGCTCATGGGAGAATCTAAGCCCTAAATTTAGCAAGAAAAAGAGAACATGCTTGGATTTTACCCTAGGGCTAACCGGGAAATTTCAACATTCAAGAAAACAACAATGACAAGGGCAAGAACACCACTTGCCTCGATTTCCGGCGAAGCTTGGATGGCTTTCCCTCCTCTTACTTGGCACTAGCAGCAGCAGCACCTAAAACATACTCCCGTACATTAATGGAGGAAAAACCTCAAGACCGAAACCCCAAATCTCCTAAAAACTCCACGAAAATTGAATATCTTACCGTCGAAACGTAGATCTGAGCAAGAGCAAGACAACGGCGCTTTCGGAATCGAAATCTGTCCATGAACACTCCTGGAATCACCGTCCGAAAGCTAGGGCAGCCCGTCGTTCCGCCTCTGATTTCCGCGAAACAGGAACAGCGGTTTCTTTTGGTCTTGGGAAGAAGGAGGAAGGAGAAGTGGGCCCGTCACTTCTTAATAAGGCTTTTATAACTGCATAGCCATGTCGGTTCAGCCTAACTTCGGCCCAGCCGCCGGTTCACTCAGCTTAAAAATCAAATATCAAATTTGATTTTACTAATAGCACACCCAAAACGACGCGAAAACCGAACTACCTCGGAATTCGACGGAATTCGCACCGTAGCTAAATACCCATGCTACGAACACAACGACGAAGTCGAAATTAACTTTCGATGAACAGAACTCGAGTTATAACCTCCTAAAGCCAAAAAACAAGCATCCCCCAAGAGGCCACACCAGGTCACCCAAAATGACTCGGCTTGTTAGGGAGACCTTGCCCATAGGCTACAAAATAGGCCACTCAGTTCTAAGGAGCTAAACCACACTCCACAAATGGTACAAGCCACGAAGACGCATCACCGTAACGCCAAACTAGAATAAAATAGTCGTAAAAAAAAATCGGGGGAGTTACAGTCACTCCCCCTAAAAGAAAGTTTCGTCCCGAAACTTTACGCACAACACTCCTACTAAAGAAGAAAAAGTAACAAACAGGAGTTACAAGAAGGAAAACATACCGATCAAAATCAGGGAAACAGGTGAGGGTAAGCTTTCCTCATGGCCGACTCTAGCTCCCAAGTCGCGCTCTGCAAATCCTGATTCCTCTAAAGAACATTCACCATCAGAATGGACTTCCTTCGCAACACCCATTCCTGAGTATCAAAAATACGGACTGGCACTTCAACAAAAGAGAGGTTGGGCTCCAACTGGGGCACAACATCCAAGACTTGGCCACTGCTGCGCACACACTTCTGCAATTGACTAACATGGAAAACATTATGAACACCTGGGAAGTTTGCTGGCAAATCCAACCTGTAAGCTGACACGCCAATCCGCTCCAAAATCTTAAACGGGCCCAGAAACCTCGGGTCCAATTTCCGATTCTTACCAAACCTCTTTACACCCACCATCGGGGAAACCTTAAGAAATACAAGGTCCCCTATAGAAAACTCCAAGGCAGACATACGCCGATTGGCGTTCTTCTTGTACCTCTCCTGAGCTATTCGAAGCTTCTATCGAATAAGCTTCACTACGACTTCCATTTACTCAAGCGCATCAGGACCCAACAAAGGCCTCTCACCAGCCTCAGCCCAAAACAACGGAGTTCTGCAGCGCCTCCCATACAAGGATTCAAAAGGAGCCATCTGCAAGCTTTCCTTATAACTGTTGTTGTATGCAAATTCCATAAGTCGCAGCTGCTCATCCAACGCTCCACCATGGTCTAAAATGTAGCATCAGATCATATCCTCGACTTTCTGGTTCACCCGCTCCGTCTTCCCATTTGTCTGTGGGTGATAAGCAGTAGAATACCTCAGATCCATACCCAAACCCTCCTGCATACTCTGCCAAAAACGAGAAGTAAACCGGGAGTCTCGATCAGAAATGATACTCACAGGCACACCATGCAGTCGTATTACTTCATCCAAGTACAACCCCGCTATCTTCTTCATCGAGTAATCAATCTTATATGACACGGAGTGCGCACACTTCGTCAGTCTATCCACTATTACCCAGACAGAATCAAATCCCCTCGAGGATTTCGGTAAGCCCGTGATGAAATCCATAGATATACTTTCCCACTTCCAAGTCGGGATATCTAACGAAGTCAACTTGCCACCAGGCCTTCCATGATCGGCCTTCACACGCTTGCAAGTGTGGCACTCAGCAACAAACCGGGCTACATCACCTTTCATACCATACCACCAGGACATTTGCTTTAAGTCACGATACATCTTCGTAGATCCTGGATGGTAGGCAACGCTGGATCCATGAGCCTCTCTGCATATCATACCTCTAATGTCCCCAACAGCGGGGATGCAAAATCTGCCGCGGTACTTCAAAATACCCGCATCATCGATAGCAAAGTCTGGCAACTCCCCCTTCTCGATCCTGGTGAATAAGTGCAGAAGATCCGGATAATCCTTCTAGTGCAGTCTGGTCAAAGAAATCCAGGACGGCTCTACCACTGATAAACTACTCTGCAAGTCACAGCATCCCACTGATATATCCATACGGAGAAACTCCTCCACTAAACGATCGGCGGTGAGATTAAAGATCTTTCCCGTCTTATGGCACAGGGCGTCTGCCACCATATTGGCCTTGCCTGGATGATACTGGATCTCTACGTCATAATCGGCCACATACTCTAGCCACCGCCGCTGGCGCAGATTCAACTCCTTCTGCGTGAACACGTACTTCAGGCTCTTATGGTCGGTGAAGATTTTGCACTGTGCCCCATAAAGTAGGTGTCTCCACAGCTTCAACGCATAAATAACCGTTGCGAACTCAAGGTCATGCGTAGGATAATTCTTCTCATGAGTCTTCAGCTGCCTTGACCCATAGGCAATCACTTTTCCAATCTGCATTAACACACAACCCAGACCTACATGCGAAGTATCCACGTAAACATCATAATCCACCCCTTCAGTAGGCAGGGTCCGAGCGGGAGTAGTGCAAAATCTCCTCTTTAACTCCAGGAAGGCTTCTTCGTACCTCTCGGTCCAAACAAAAGCCACGTTCTTCTGAGTCAGCTTGGTCAAAGGTGCAGCTAGGGAAGAGAAACCCTCCATGAACCTCCTGTAGTAGCCAGCCAACCTTAGGAAACTGCTGATCTCCTTAGGCGTATTCGGTCTACTCCAATCCATCACTGCTGCGACCTTTTCTGGGTCGACCGAGATCCCATACTTGTTCACCACGTGGCCTAGAAATGAAACCTGAGGCAACCAAAATTCGCACTTGCTCAGCTTGGAAAATAACTTGTGGTTGCTCAACTTCGATAGAACCAAGCGCAGATGCTGCTCATGCTCCTCAGCACTGCGAGAATAAACCAACACGTCATCGATGAAGACCACCATGAATTTGTCTAAGAAATCCTTGAACACCCGGCTCAGTATATCCATGAAGGCTGATGGTGTGTTGGTCAAACCAAATGACATCACCAAGAACTCAAAGTGTCCATGCCTTGATCTAAATGCAGTCCGTGGAATATCTGCCTCACGGATCCTGAGCTGATGATAGCCAGAATGAAAATCGATCTTGGAAAACACCGTGCTATCGCACAACTTGTCAAACAAATCATCGATCCTCGGCAGAGGGTACCTGTTCTTAATAGTGACTTTGTTCAACTCCCTATAGTCGATGCAAAGCCGCATTGACCCATCTTTCTTCTTCACAAACATCACAGGAGCACCTCAAGGCGACGAACTCTGCCTGATAAATCCCTTTGCCAATAGCTCATCCAACTGAACTCGTAACTCCTCTAACTCACGAGGGGCCATCCGGTACGGCGCCTTAGCAATCGGACGCGTACCCGGCTCTAAATCAATCACAAACTCCACATCCCGCTCGGTAGGAAGACCAGGAAGATCATCCGGAAAAACATCGGCGAAACCACGAACAACTGGAATCTCCTCAAAGCGAGGTACACTAATAGCGGTCCCAACCACCGAGACCAAACAAGCAAAACAACCCGAAAGAAATAGCTTCTGAGCACATACCGCTGAGATTACAGGATAATCCTGGCATAGATCAGCATACACGCTTCCGGGCTGACCGTCATCCCTGATGAAGTCTAAGCGCTTCCCTTTGCACTGAATGACTACATCATACCTAGATAGCCAGTCCATGCCAAAAATAACATCAAAGTCCTCCAAATCAATCATATTCAGGTCTGCCTTTGCAAGGAAGTCCCCCAACAAAACAGGGCAATCTAACATGCCTAAATCTGACAACACAGATTCACCAAAGGGGAACTTGACACGGAAGGTATCCCGAACTCTATCTAAAGTCAATCGATGTCACTCCACAAAGGCTCTAGCCACGAATGAGTGCATAGCGCCGGAGTCAAATAGAACACGCGCCCAGCGGTTCCTCACCTTAAATTTCCCTATAGGAGCATATAAAACTAAGGAACTACCACAACAATACTGCAAATATTCTAGTAAACAAGAACAATACCTTCAGGCTGGAAAGACAACTAACCTAAGATGACCTGAGTCAAAGCTTGAGCCTCCTCGAAAGAGATCACGTTCAGCTTTCCATTGCCCTTGTCCACCCGCTGAGGTGGAGGTAGCGCCTGATGTGGAACTGCATGAAGAACATGCTGGGCCTAAGGACACCTAGCCTTGATGTGTCCCTTCTGCCCATACTGATAGCAGACTTTATCCTTGGACCAGCACTGGGAAGCATCATGCTCGGGTTGCT
This sequence comes from Platanthera zijinensis, assembly GCA_039513925.1. NCBI lineage: Eukaryota > Viridiplantae > Streptophyta > Magnoliopsida > Asparagales > Orchidaceae > Platanthera > Platanthera zijinensis. Next base: position 63,203,220 of record CM077097.1, on the reverse strand, counting down.
TGCAAATAGAATAAGAGACATCCCTCCTCGGAGCACCCTGAATCGCATGAACCTGCTCCTTCTTCTGAGCTGCTACCTTCTTTAAACATCTCTTGACAGGGTGGCCAGACCGGCCACAGAAGCTGCACACCACTCTGTTCTTCTTTCTTGGAGCAGCACCGGGTACCTGGGGTTTCTTCTCCTCCACTGACTTCCTCTTGTCCTTCCTCATTTGCTGGCCTCTGCTCTTTGCGGTCTCAATAGCCTCCACCTTCAGAGCCGTCACCACTACTCCTGCATAAGTCTCAGACCCATAAGCACTGGTCAACTGCTGCACCTCGCTCCTCAAACCACCGAGAAATCACTTAGCCCGTTCAGCCTCAATGATGACCAATCCAGGGGCAAAATGACTCAACTTACTGAACTCTATCTCATACTCACCCACCGTGAGTTGTCTTTGCTTCAGATGGAGGAAGTCGTTCATGAGGTGGTCACGCTCGACCGAGGGTAAGAACATCCTCAACAACATCTCCTTGAACACTTCCCAAGAGCATCCAGCTACCAAGCTCTCCTTCTCTCTCAGCCACCAACTCTTAGCCAAACCTTTAAGCTGATAGGCGGCTATCATCACCCGCTGATCATCTACAATTCCTGAGTACGAGAACATCTCCTCCATGGAGATCAGCCAGTCGTCTATCACCATGAAATCTGCCTTCCCGTCATAAGTGGGAGGGCTCAGCCTCTGAAACTGCGAGATGAAGGCCATCTCTGCTGGCACCATCACTGGAGTTCTTAGGGGTGCAGGAGGAGGAGGGATAGCTAACCCCCCTGTAGGACCTTGCACTCCCTGAGTCTGACCTGCCACCACTGCCACCAGGGACTGAATCTGGGCCTGCATCTCAACCATTTGTTTGCTCATGGCATCGCTACTCTGCCGCAGGCTCTCGATCACCGCATCATTCTGAGATCCAGATGACTCACCATCAGACAGGGGAGTCGATCTAGTCTAAGGACATCTCGCCATCCTAAATTCATAACAACAATAGTTATATCCTATTACAACAGCTAGAACCAACTACAAGTACAGACAATACATATATAGATATAACTTAAAGCTGCTAAACTTGCTCTGGGAGTTTATCTTTTTACAAAAAATGATGTTATGCCCTAACCTAGGATGGTTAACCACCACCATGCTAATTCATGTGCCTAGATCGGGAATGCATGACTTTATATTACTTTTGACTTGAAAGCTTATGTGTGTACATATGTCATCCTGCCAGTCTTTAGCTTGGCACGTTGTGCTTATGCAATGTTATGCTATGCATAATTGTGCTATGCATTCTAAAAAGGCCCTAATGCATGTTATGAGCGGCGTACGCATGACAATGTTATGCATCCCATACTACATAACATTCACATGCAATGAAAAAGAAAACATGCTAGACGCAACCATGTGGTGAGGTTATGCATCCCATACTACATAACCCTCACATGTTTCCCCTATGGTGGATCCATATACGAACACATATTATGCATCCCATACTACATAATATGCCCCGTATACTTCATATTATGCTATGAGTGTAGTGTTTGTGCTTTTGCCAAGACGTGCTGTTGACATATCGGTGTGTGAATGACATGATGCTGAACTACTAAAGCAATCAAATGAAGGTTACCCGACTAACTTGTCAAGCAACCTCCCTCTGATACCAACTGTCACAACCCGCATTTTCTCTGAATTTAGGAATTATCAGAGTATGAGAAAACACGCGTCATGATGCCACGTCGAGCAGGAGATAACTGCTGACGCTCAGGCAAAACCATCTACTAACTTTAAGAAAGAATTTCATGAGTTTAATGATTAGAAAAATCAGTTATATTTTAGAGGCCGTATCCCTCGGCTTAGTGGATCACCTAGTCCACAGTTAAAAAACTATACTTTACGCTGCGGAAAATACTTTATTCAGGTTTGACTTCCTTAGGAGTGCATAAGTGCCCCAAGAGGACAGCTTGTAACACCCCTATCCGTCACATGGCATATAGCAGTAGGTCCGGCCGGGGCCCGACGCCATATACTACGGACAGACCGGTTGGTTACGCGTTGAAACCATTCAACCAATTACACGTCCTACACAAGCACCTAGCGGAAGCATTAAAATTAAGTTGCAAAATGAAAGAACCCGGCCAAAGAGCATGAATGTCCACTACAATAACACCCGTAGGAATGTTTCAATACACAGAAATAGAAATGGCCTTAAGGCCTTACACAGTTTGCTTGACATAAAAGTGTTTTCATACTTCGGCTCGCAGGCCGGCCACACATGATTACAATGAAACACTCAAAATTAGGCCTTCGAGGGACGGCTCAGCAACTTGGGCTTTAGCCTGCTATTTCCCGCTCGGCTCCGTAGCACCTGCAATCCACAATCCACTGCCCGGTAGTAAAAAAAAGCAACGGTCAGCTATGCTGACTAATTATAATGATCCCTCCCCCAAAATCGGGGCGGCGATGCTCTTTCCCTGCACTTTATTAGTATAGGCAATAAAATAGTGTAAACACACTTCATCACAGGCATAGGCTCGCACGGCCACACACCTCGTGCACACAGGGCACATTTACGGCGAACCGGCTAACGTCACGTCAATTCAAGCCATAGACGTTCCCGTTCCACCACCGCCCCTTGGACGACCAATCATATGAGCATTTTGTCTTTATGGCCTTGGTCACGACAATTTAAGCCATAGACCGCCGAAGACTCTCATCCATGCCAACGGTCCCACCGAACGACATAGATCGAGTACGGTTCCGCCTGACCCGTGCTCATTCCGCAATGACAATTTAAGCCATATGCGCAGGTAAAGACTCACCGAGTCCCGTTTCCGCCACAACAATCACATAACCCGGTTATGTTCACGTTGGCTCCCCGGCCATCATGTTGGCAAAACTCGCTTTTGCCCAGTTTTCCGGGTGAACCTTGGAGTTAATCTCCAAGGCTCCCTGCTGCAATCTACCACGTAGAAAATCCGAAAAATGCCCAAACATCCGGAGTCTTCCCTGGTTCATATGCAATGAAACATCACCGATCCGGCTCTACTTGTCCGGATAAGCTTCACACACAATACATATGCCCGTTTTCGCATACGGACTCTATACAAGGGGGACTTCACATATCTACCCCAAGGAACGCTCTAACTCTTCGCTCACTCGCGAGAGAGGGCTTCCTATGCAAAGGAAAAGAGGGCTTCACATGCCCTAGGATGAGAAATCATTACCCTTGCGTTCTTCCGCGGCGCCATGAAAAATCTACGCGGTTGGAAAGCACCGCAACGGCGTCGCCTTCGCGGATCTGGACCCGGATCGCGATTCGGAGCTCCGATGCTCCACCGGTGGCCAGATCTTGGTCTCCTCCTCCACCTTGCTCTCCCCTCTCTCTAAAACTTAGAGAGAGATTCACTTGGATGAAATGAGGGATTCTAGCCCTAAATCCCGGCTAAAACCTCTAAAGAATATCCCCCCACTGTTGGATCCAAAGCCAAGGAAACGAACGGCCACGATTAGGCCTGAAATTACAAAATCTGGGCTGAACACGGGTTGCAATACAGTCGTGTGCATGGCCGTGTCACCCATTTGCCGTCTCGACCGACTCGATAACCAGCACACGGCATTCGACACGGCCTCCGACACGCCCGTGTCGCATGCAACACGGGCGTGTCACGACCCGTATCACCCCCGTATGCAACGACCAACATTCTTAACCCGAGAAGGACACAGCCTGTGACACGGCACCAGACACGCCCGTGTCACATGTGACACGCACGTGTCTGTGCCCGTGTTATGGCCCGTGTGCACCACACTCGACGAGTGACTGACACGCCCTGGGACACGCCCGTGTCCCAGGCCGTGTTCAGCCTCTCGACGATCGTCGACCCCAAAATTGATGACCGCGCGACCAACACTGAACCCGAGCATGACACGCCCTGGGACACGCCCGTGTCCCAGGCCATGTCACCCTTGCCAAAACACATATTTGGCTCAAAACACCATTCGACACCCTATTGAGTTTCGGGTCATTACAACTCTCTCCCTCTTAAAAGAATTTCGCCCACGAAATTACTAAAGGAAAGAAAACGGAAAACTTTAAGCATTACCTGAGTGGAATAACTCCGGGTACTGCTCCAGCATAGTTTTCTCCCGTTCCCAAGAGAGTTCCTCCCGACCGCAATTGTCCCACCGGTCCTTGAACATTCAGATCTCCTTGTTATAGAGCCTCTTGACCTCAGAGTATTCGATACTAACGAGCTTGACCCTAGTCATCAACCCTTCGTCCACCGGAACTTGATCAACTGCGATCACCTACAAAGGCTCTTGCATCGCCTTCCGCAATACAGAGATATGGAACACATCGTGTAACCCACTTAACTCCTCTGATAGCCTCAAACAGTATGCCGCTTCGCCGACTCGCTCTAGAACCTCAAAAGTTCCAAGATATCTTGGGCTCAGCTTCTTCAAGTGTCTCACCCGCGAAACCCCCTTGAACGGCTTCACTTTCAAGTATACCCAATCGCCTACCGTGAACTCCACGTTCCGGTGCTTGGCATTTTAATACTTCGCCTGCCTGGCCTGAGCGTTTAACAAGCACTCCCGAATGATCCGCACCAACGAGGTAGCACTCTCCACCTCCTGCTTCTTGTACAACCTTGCCTAACCCGTTTCTAACCAAGATAATGACGTGCAACATTTTCTACCATATAGGGCCTCAAAGGGCGCCATTTGGATACTCGCCTGGTAGTTGTTGTTGTACGCGAACTCCACAAAATACATGTGGTCCTCCTAATGCTTCCCGAAGTCTAGAACACACATGCGTATCATGTCCTCCATCGTTCTATTGACTCTCTCGGTCTGTCCATCCGTCTGCAGATGGAAGGCTGTGCTGAACTTCAACTTTGTCCCCAGAATCTGTTGCACTAACCTCCAATCATTTTACGTGAAACGCCCATCGCGATCACTCACAATGCTGCGAGGCACACCATGCAGTCTAACTATATTGTCCACATAAAGCTTCGCCAACTTCTCCACCGAGTCGTCCTTCCTACACGGAATGAAATGCGACACCTTAGTTAACCGATCTACGATCACCCAGATGGCGTCGTTCCCCTTCTACGACCTTGGTAACCCATGCACAAAGTCCATAGAAATGTCGTCGAACTTCCACTCCGGTATAGGCAAGGAATTCAAGAATCCTCCCGGCTTTTGGCACTCCGCCTTCACCAAGGCGCACGTTTGGCATTTAGCCACAAACAACACTACGTCTCTCTTAAGCCCCGGCCACCAAAACAGATTCTTGAGGTCACGGTACATCTTTGTGCTCCCTGGGTGGATTGATTACTTGGTATGATGAGCCTCGTACATCAACTCCGCCCGTAGGTTACCCCTGCTTGGGACGCACAACCGATGGTCCTTCCTTAACAACCCATCTTCCACCGAGAACTAGGAATTTTACCCATCCAATGCTGCCTCCATAAGCTCCTTCATGGAGTCATCTAACTCCAATGCCTGCCGAACCCGGTCAGCCAGGTAATACTGAACCTCTGTCCAGTTCAACATTGCTTTGGCGCTCGTCTGCTTGTCAACGCAGCAGATCTCGAGCTCCTACAACTCCCGTATTAGCCGCTCATCATGCACCGACAACCAGTTGGCTTGGGCGGGAGCCCTGCGACTCAACGCATCAGCAACCGCATTGCCCTTCCCGGGTACATAATGAATCTTGAAGGTGTAGTTCCCCAGGAAATCCATCCACCTCCTCTACCTCATGTTAAGATCCTTCTGATCCAACAGGTACTTCAGGATCTTGTGATCGGTATATATATCGACCCTTACACAGTATAGCTAGTGCCTCCACATCTTAAGTGCAAATATCACGGCCGCCAACTCCAAGTCGTGGACCGGATAGTTCCTTTCATGCACTTTTAGCTGACGCGATCCATAAGCTATCATGCTCCCATGCTGCAACAGCACACAGTCCAAACCACTACCCGAGGCATCACTATAAACCTCGAAGCCCTCGGTCCCACTCGGCGAACTAAGCACTGGCGCCGTGGTCAACCGTCTTTTCAGCTCCTCAAAAGCTTGCACGCACTCCTGCATCCACAAGAATCTCTAATCTTTCCTTGTCAACTTCGTGAGAGGTAGTGCTATCCGCGAGAAGTTTTCTACGAAGCGCCTGTTATATCCGGCAAGCCCGAGAAAACTACGGACTTTCGCGACAGAAGACAATGTAGGCCACTCCCGTATCGTAACGATCTTCGACGGATCCACCGCTATACCTTCCCCACTGACAATATGACCAAGGAATGCTACTGAGGGTAGACAGAACTCGCACTTGGAGAAATTCGCATATAGCTCATTCCTCCTCAAAGTCTCCAACACAAGATGCAAGTGCTTGAAGTGATCTTCTTCGCACTGCAAGCACACCAATATATCATCAATAAAGACGATCACAAAGCGGTCAAGGAAAACTCGGAACATCTTGTTCATCAAGTCCGTAAACACTGATGGCGCATTTGTCAGTCCAAACGACATGACCGTGAACTCGAAATGCCCATACCTTGTGCTGAATGCCGTCTTCGGGATATCACACTCCCTGATCCTCAACTGATAGTACCCCGACTTCAAGTCCAACTTAGAATATACCGACGATCCGACTAACTGATCGAAGAGATCATCAATCCTCGGGATCGGGTACTTGTTCTTCTCCGTCAGCTTGTTCAACTCTCTATAGTCGATACACAGCCGCATACTCCCGTCCTTCTTCTTAACGAAGAGGACCGGTGCGCTCCAAGGCGACGAGCTTGGACGCACATAACCTTGCTCCATTAGCTCCTCTAGCTGAACTTTCAACTCTGCCATTTCCTTCGGCGCCAACCTATACGGACCACGTGACACGGGTTTGGCACCTGGCACGAGCTCGATGGTGAAATCAATCTCTCGCTGCGGTGGGTCCCCGGGAAGACTATCCGGGAACACATCAGGGTATTCACAAACCACGGGGATGCTATCCAACGTGGACTTTGGCTCCACAGCCCCCACTATTGCGAAGAACAACTCTGCAGCAGCACGAACTGCCTTTACCACCTGAAGAGAAGACATCAGCGTCTTGCTCGACCTCTTGAGTCCCTCGAATGTTTTCTCCCGTCCAACACCCAGCTTGACCTCCTTTCGGTCGCAATCAATCCAAGCCTTCTGCTCCAAAATCCAATCCATCCCGAAGATAACGTCGAACTCTACTAGCGGCAGCAATGACGCTAGCAAGTCGAACTCTTGGCTCCCTATGTGAACCTTCAAGGCGCACACTCTGTCCGCAAGCATTGAGCACCCATTCGGTAACAGCACATCCAACTTGTCCTTCGCCATCGAAGAAGGGACTACGATGCGCGATATAAAATTTTCGGACAAGGAGTGTGAAGCTCCCGTATCGAAGAGTGCCCGTGCCGGACTATCGCTAATCAAAACAAAGCCTATGCAAACAATATTAGGCTAACAAGCAATAGACAACAGTATTTAAAGTTAACTTGCTATAAATTAACTCGTACTTGTCACCACGTCAGCTTGTTTAATGGCCTCCTGCTAGCCCAAGTTGTACACTTTAGGTTGAGTCGGAGCATAATGGGGCGCGATTGACTCCACCGCCTTGCCCTTCTCTTCGTAGGTAGCTCCTTGTTTTCTCTCGGACTTTGAGCGTCCGCTCCAGCAATCGTGGGAAAAGTGCCCCGTCTTTCCACACGTGAAACACGCGCCCGGGGTTCGATTGGTAGTTTCCCCCGAGGAACCTGTAGAAGAAGCTGGACCTGACGTCCAAGCCTTCTTATAGAATCTTCGATAGCCCGACTTCGACGTAGTCGGCGCCTTGAACTCTGATTTCTTCCCACCAGATTCCTTCTTAGCTTGCACATTTCTCATGTCCTTCTCCAAGGACAGGGTCGAGTTGACCAAGGTTAGGAAACCCTGCGCCATAGGCCCCGACAGTAGCAACCTCAGCTCATCTCTTAACCCTTCATAGAAGCGGTTCGTCTTTCGCTCCTCGTCGGCAAAGGTAGCGCTAGCATATCTCCCCAATCGAGTAAACGTGTGGAGGTACTCGTCTACGGTCCTATCTCCTTGCACCAACTTACTCGTTCTCTAGTGCGATCCTCTGCGCTGAGGGGAGGTATCGAGCCATGAACAGTCTCGAAAATTCCTCCATGGATACTTCGGCCAACGGCCTTCCCCTCAACTGGAGTAGCTCTAGACCTTCCCATCATAACCTTGCGTCCCCATCCAATAGGAACGTCGCTATTGTGTTCTTTTGCCACTCTTCCGTTTCTGTTGCTGTCATCACCCTATTGACTCTTGAGAGCCAATCTTAAGCCTGGGTCGGGGTTCCCATTCCCGAGAACACCGGTGGATGGAAGCCCATCACATGCTTAAGCTGTCTCTCAGTTGCTCTCCGAGGAAACTCCGGCTCCACCGCCACCTGCTCAACCCTTCTAGGCTCCGCCGCTTGGAGCGGCACTTGCACCACCGTAGGATCAGGCTGCTGCACCTACCTTACAGGTTGCGCATTGATCATAGCAAAGACAGATTCTGCCACCAACCTAATGGTCTCGACAGACGGAGGTGTTGTAGGCGCTTCACTTTATGCGCTGCTTGCCTCAGAACCTGGCCGTTCCGACGGTCCAGCACAACTTCTGGTCACCTATAATCGTGCAAAACACCGATAAGCGACCAAAAACTATTGCAAACAGCAATTATAGGAACACGCAAGTTCCTCAAACATGTGTATTTTCATTCCTAAGTGGACATTCATGGGTTCTTTTCATGTTATAACGATGACACACACACATGTGCTCACCACCCCTTAAAGTGAATTCGCCCACGAATTCATTTAAGTTTGACCGAAACCAGTAGTCTGATACCAATTTGTAACACCCCTATCCGTCACATGGCATATAGCAGTAGGTCCAGCCGGGGCCCGACGCCATATACTACGGACAGACCGGTTGGTTACGCGTTGAAACCATTTAACCAATTACACGTCCTACACAAGCACCTAGCGGAAGCATTAAAATTAAGTTGCAAGACGAAAGAACCCGACCAAAGAGCATGAATGTCCACTACAATAACACCCGTAGGTATGTTTCAATACACAGAAATAGAAATGGCCTTAAGGCCTTACACAGTTTGCTTGACATAAAAGTGTTTTCATACTTCAGCTCGCAGGCCGGCCACACATGATTATAATGAAACACTCAAAATTAGGCCTTTGAGGGCTGACTCAGCAACTTGGGCTTTAGCCCGCTATTTCCTGCTCGGCTCCGCAGCACCTGCAAGGCACAATCCACCGCCTGGTGGTAAACAAAAGCAACGGTTAGCTATGCTGACCAATTATAACGATCCCGCCCCAAAATCGGGGCGGCGATGCTCTTTCCCTGCACTTTATTTGTATAGGCAATAAAATAGTGTAAACACACTTCATCACAGGCGTAGGCTCGCACGGCCACACACCCCGTGCACACAGGGCACATTCACGGCGAACCGGCCAACATCACGTCAATTCAAACCATAGACGTTCTCGTTCCACCACCGCCCCTTGGACGGCCAATCATATGAGCATTTTGTCTTCATGGCCTTGGTCACGACAATTTAAGCCATAGACCGCCGAAGACTCTCATCCATGCCAACGGTCCCACCAAACGATATAGATCGGGTATGGTTCCGCCTGACCCGTGCTCATTCCGCAACGACAATTTAAGCCATATGCGCAGGTCAAGACTCACCGAGTCCCGTTTCCGCCACAACAATCACATAACCCGGTTATGTTCATGTTGGCTCCCCGGCCATCGTGTTGGCAAAACTCGCTTTTGCCCAGTTTTCCGGGTGCACCTTGGAGTTAATCTCCAAGGCTCCCTGCTGCATTCTACGTAGAAAACCCTAAAAACGCCCAAACATCCGGAGTCTTCCCCGGTTCATATGCAATGCAACATCACCGATCCGACTCTACTTGTCCGGATAGGCTTCACACACATTGCCTATGCCCGTTTTCACATACAGACTCTATACAAGGGGGACTTCATATATCTACCCCAAGGAACGCTCCAACTCTTCGCTCACTCGCGAGAGAGGGCTTCCTATGCAAAGGAAAAGAGGGCTTCACATGCCCTAGGATGAGAAATCGTTACCCTTGCATTCTTCCACGGCGCCATGAAAAATCTACGCGGTTGGAAAGCACCGCAACGGCGTCGCCTTCGCGGATCTGGAATTGGATCGCGATTCGGAGCTCCGACGCTCCACCGGTGGTCGGATCTTGGTCTCCTCCTCCACCTTGCTCTCCCCTCTCTCTAAAACTTAGAGAGAGATTCACTTGGATGAATTGAGGGATTCTAGCCCTAAATCCCGGCAAAAACCTATCAGGAATAGCCCCCCATCGTTGGATCCAAAGCCAAGGAAACGAACGGCCACGATTAGGCCTGAAATTACAAAATCTGGGCCGAACACAGGTTGCAACACGACCGTGTGCATGGCCATATCACCCATTCGCCGTCTTGACCGACTCGATAACCAGCACACGACATTAGACACGGCCTCCGACACGCCCGTGTCGCATGTGACACGGCCGTGTCATGACCCGTGTCACCCCCGTGTGCAACGACCAACATTCTTAACCCGAGAAGTACATGGCCTGTGACATGGCACCAGACATGCCCGTGTCACATATGACACGCCCGTGTCTATGCCTGTGTCATGGATCGTGTGCACCACACTCGACGAGTGACTGACACGCCTTGGGACACGCCCGTGTCCCAGACCGTGTTCAGCCTCTCGATGATCGTCGACCCCAAAATTTATGACCACGCGGCCAACACTGAACCCGAGCACGATATGCCCTGGGACACGCCAGTGTCCCAGGCCGTGTCACCCCTGCCAAAACACATATTTGGCTCAAAACACCACCCGTCACCCTATTGAGTTTCGGGGCGTTACACAGCTTATGCTATGCAAGACTCTGCATTTATTTTATATTATATATAAGAAAACGAACTTTATACGTTGTTTGGAAAATAGTGATTTTAGTTTTATAAAACATGCTGATCATGCGATATACTCATAATAATAGTTGTAGTTTTAAAATAACTAGCAACTTAGCATAAATCCTCCACAGAGCAAGTAGACTATCTCCAGAAAATGGTAGCAGCAAAAAGTAATATATCTAGTACGAGGGTAAAAACTACCAGTGGGCACCAACAACCTGACACGAACCCACTGTCAAATATGTATGTCTGTAAGAAAAGTACAGAAAAACTACCTCACTAACAAGGCAACAGGATCTCAAAAGTCCAAGAGACCACCAACAACACCACCACAACCTAGCCACCAAACTGGCTACTGCTCAGAACCTGAGGCATTCAAAAGGAGAAAGAATACATCAGCAAGCAAAACAAGGAAAAACTGCATGAAAATGTCAACCAGGGAATTAATGAAAGAGGAATACACACAGCAGTAAAAGTCACAACTTCCCAAAGCAAGACAACAAGAAATGCACTACGTGCGAGGAAACAGCATCAACCCTGCCCAAAAACTACATCCTGCAGAGTCTACTAAGCTACCAAGAGCCCAAAGTGCTGTAATCTACCAAGGAAGAAACTTCTAACACCCTAAGCTATGGGAGATGGTAGTAGCAAAGACAAACAACATGGATTTGGGTTGGAGGCAAACTCAGTCCCCCAACCACCATTTCCTAGCCAACAAGCTTAAGGGTCTACATGTGAAAAACACAAGGGACCTTCCACCCCCTTGCCCATCCCGTACCTGGAGCAAGATAGAAGAATAAGGGTGGCCTTGGCTAAATTACACAACACCTCCCCCATGAAGATCTTCAAACCACCACTATTAACCACGACCCACGATTCTTCCTTAAGGAAAGAAAAACATGGCCGATAAGAAAACTCAAAATGTAATCAAGGAATTCACTCGGGAATGAAAATCGAGGTAGAGGAAAAGTGTTGAAATGACTCAACACGGCTTGGCGTTGAGTGGGACCCACTAAACGCCTACGTAGACCTTTGCGTTGAGTGAGCTAGCCTCACTCAGCGCCAGAACAAGAATGGCGTTGAGTGAAGTTCACTCACTCAACGCCTCCAGCAAGAACAACTCTGGCGTTGAGTGAGCTATCCTCACTCAACGCCAAAACAGGCATGGCGTTGAGTGAGGTACACACACTCAATGCCCTGGTACTTAACCACAATCAGAGAAAGTGGCGTTTAGTGAGCTGGCCTCACTCAATGCCAAAATAGCAGTGGCATTGAGTGAAGCTAACTCACTCAACGCCCTTACACTTAGCCGCAAAAGAGAACTACAGTGTTGAGTGAGTCCACCTCACTCAACGCCAAACCAGTAATGGCGTTGAGTGAGGTTAACTCACTCAACGCCCTGGCACTTAGCCGCAAAGGGGCAATTCTGCGGCGTTGAGTGAGCTGAGCTCACTCAACGCCAAAACAGTAATGGCATTGAGTGAGGTCGTCTCACTCAACGCCAGAAGTTCTGGCCGCAAAGAAGGGCTGTGGCGTTGAGTGAGTCTGTCTCACTCAAAGCCAAAGAAGAAATGACGTTGAGTGAGGTCAACTCTCTAAAAGCCACGGGACTTGGCCGCAAACTTGCCTTCGGCGTTGAGTGAGGGCACATCACTCAACGCCAAACCAGGAATGGCATTGAGTGAGGTCAACTCACTCAACGCCAAAGTACTTAGCCTAAGAAAAGGCTATGGCATTGAGTGAGCACACCTCACTCAACGCTAAAGTACTTGGCTGCACAGAAGCGACGGCGTTGAGTGAGTCCACCTCACTCAACGCCAAAACTGAAATGGCGTTGAGTGAGGTTGACTCACTCAACGCAAAAACAGTTAGCTTCTCAGGAAAACCACGGCGTTGAGTGAGCTTGCTTCACTCAACGCCAAAACAGAAATGGTGTTGAGTGAGGTCGACTCACTCAATGCCAAAGTACTTAGCCGCTAGCAGGGGCTGTGGCGTTGAGTGAGTCCACCTCACTCAACGCCCCATTACTTCGAAATATTCTGACTGGCTACAGCTACGGTGTTGAGTGTACGCACCACACTCAATGCCAAATCCGCAAAGGCTTTGAGTGTGTGCACCACACTCAACGCCGGCCAGACAGAACTCAAAAAGGCTCTTACCAACAACACAGCAGGCACCCCCTTCTCTCTCTCTCTCGGCTTCACCCGTAAGCAACCAACCAGACAACAATCTGGAATAAACTGATGGCATTACACCGGCGGGTTGAGCAACAACAGCACAAAGAAGGGGGCTCATGGGAGAATCTAAGCCTTAAATTCAGCAAGAAAAAGAGAACATGCTTGGCTTCTACCCTAAGGCTAACCGGGAAATTTCAACATTCAAGAAAACAATAATGGCAAGTGCAAGAACACCACTTGCCTCGATTTCCGGCGAAGCTTGGACGGCTTTCCATCCTCTTACATGGCACTAGTAGCAGCAGCACCTAAATCATACTCCCGTACATTAATGGCGGAAAAACCTCAAGACTGAAACCCCAAATCTCCTAAAAACTCAACAAAAATCGAATATCTTACCTTTGAGACGTATATCTGAGCGAGAGCAAGACAACGCCGCTTTCGGAATTGAAATCCGTCCACAAACACTCCCATAATCACCGTCCGAAAGCTAGGGCAGCCCGTCGTTCTACCTCTGATTTCCGCGAAATAGGAACAACAGTTTCTTTTGGCCTTGGGAAAAAGGAGGAAGGAGAAGTGGGCCCGCCACTTCTTAATAAGGCTTTTATAACTGCTTAGCCATGTCGGTTCAGCCTAACTGCAGCCCAGCCGCCTGTTCACTCAGCTTAAAAATCAAATTTCAAATTTGATTTTACTAATAGCACACCAAAAACGACACGAAAACCGAACTACCTCAGATTTCGACGAAATTCGCACCGTAGCTAAATACCCACGCTATGAACACAATGGAAAAGTCGAAATTAACTTTTAACGAACATAACTCGAGTTATAACCTCCTAAAGCCAAAACACAAGCATCATCCAAGAGGCCACACCGGGTCACCCAAAACGACTCGGCTTGCTAGGGAGACCTTGCCCATAGGCTACAAAATAGGCCACTCAGTTCTAAGGAGCTAAACCACACTCCACAAATGGCACAAGCCACGAAAACGTGTCACCGTAATGCCGAACGAGAATAAAATAGTCGCAAAAAAAATCGGGGGCATTACAAAAATGGTGGGCTATCCCTGTGCAGGTGCTGGAGAGCCCAGCGGGAAATAAAGAGCTGAAGTCCCTGCTGAAGCCCCTACTACTGCTATCCCTCGAAGGCTGAGAAAAGGCTTTTGTTATGTTCATGTATGGCCGGCCTGCGCGCCGATGTTTCTAATCCACACTTATAAAGCGTAACTGTAAGGCCTTAAGGACAAACTCTTGAGTATTTGTTGTACATTCCTTCGTGTGTATATATAAATGTGGTTGTTTATATATAGTGGACATTCATGGTTTGAGTTCAGTTTTAACATTAAAAGCTTCTGCTAGCATGCTCTGTGTTAGGATGCGTACTTGTTTTGGTATTAACCTGTGACCTCGCCACCTGTTTGTGGCATATAGTGTGGGGCCTCGACCAGACCTTCTATTATATGTTATTTAACGGGTGGATTCGTTACATTTTGGTATCATCTTGTCTCGGTCTTCCTCTTCTGAATTCGTGGTCGAATTCTTTTGTGGGGTGGCGAGCACGTGTTAGTGCGATCCTCTTTAACATTAATGAACTCTTGAATGTACACTAAGGAATGTAAATACTCCTGTTTGAGGAACCTGGGCATTCCTATCTTGTTGTGATTGCTTGTGCAAGGTCGCTAAAGTGTGTTTTGTTCACCTATATATGACTCGTAGTGTTGCTGGGAAATCAGAGCCCCATCATTCTGATGAGAGTGCGGCACCAGCTGAGTTGCCCAAACCTCCTTCTTCTACGGAAGCAACCCGCTTAGTTACTGAGGCGCTATTTGCCATGTTTCATGCACAGCCTATTGGGCACGCGTAGCCGGCAGTGGTGCCATAACGGGTTACTGTAAGACCAAACCTGTTGAGGCTGTTGATCCTCGAGCAGATGAGCGGCAGTTGAAGCATTTTATGAGCTTCAATCCTCCGACGTTTACGGGTGCAGGAACCCTAGTACAAGCGGAAGATTGGTTGTCGCGTGTCAAGCGTATATTGACGGCGATAAAGACGGAGGCAGATCAGAAGGTCACCTTGGCCCCCTTCTTGTTGGAAGGAGAGGCCCGACTATGGTGGGACGAGATAGAGTTGCATCACCTAGCGGGCGGGAAATTAACTCAAGTCTCGATTGAGGAGTTTTTGCGACTATTTTTGGCAAAGCACCTACCAGCGACAAAATGCATATCCATGGAAAATGAGTTCCAACGTCTAACGCAAGGTGAAAGTAATATGGATACTTACCTGCACGAGTTTACATGGTTGGGTTGTTATGCGAGGTCTATCATTGCTGATGAACAACAGAAAAATAATAGGTTCTACGAAGGGCTGCAGGATGAGTTGAGATTCCTGCTCTCGAGCTCGGTGAACCAAGGATTTCAAGCGTTGGTTGATAATGCTTGTGCGCTGGAGAGTGATATAAAACGGGTGCAAGGAAAGAGGGACTTGGCTATGACGAAGTCTGAGTTCAAATTGTCCCATCCTGGAAAATCAAACTACCAAAAGAAGTGGAGCAAGAGAGCCAAATCTTCTGGACAGGCCCCTTCTTATGTTACGTCGGGAGAAACGTCAAAGCAAGAGTCTCTTACCTGCTTTACAAGTGGAAAAGTTGGACATATAGCCCGTGATTGTCGGGTTGGTCCACCAAAGGTGGAAAAGAAGATGGGAGCGCCTTATACTGAGAAGGGAAAAGCAGTGGTGGAGTCCTCTGCATCCCAGGCGCAGCCCCGAGTCTATAATCTTGGCAAACAAGAGACCATAAAGCAAAGTGACGTCGTCATAGGTACGAGTTATGATATTTATTGCTTTTTATATTGCATACCTTGTGTGTAGCTTGTGTATGATGTGTTTAACTTTGGCTTTGTCCTGATTCAGAATAACCCGGCGAGAGCATTATTCGATACGGGTGCTTCGCACTCGTTTCTGTTTAAGGACTTTGTAGCTCGAATTGGAGTACCTACTCATATGACGGTAGATAGTGTTAAGGTGGTATTACAGAATGGATGTGTGATGCTTACGGATAGAGCTTGCGATGTGGCCGTTCAAATAGGAAGTCAAGATTTCGGCTTGAGCGCATATATGCTACCGATATCGGAATTTGATGTGGTCTTTGGTATGGACTGGCTCTCAGAGCAGCGTGCCTTTATTGATCGCAATTCAAAGGAGATCATACTAGTCCATAATACCGAGCTTGAGACTAAGTTCGCGGGTATACGAGGAGTTGGCGGGACCTTGATGTCTGCTCTCCAAGTCATCAATGCTGATCGGAAGGGCGCAATGTTATTCTTCACGCTTATTCAGGTTGTTGAGCTAAGGGACAGTGTGAATGATGTTTCGATTATATCGGAGTTTGTCGATGTGTTTCCTAAGGATCTTCCTGGGTTACCACCCCAGCGGGAGATCGACTTCTCTATTGAGTTCGTGCCAGGTGCGAAACTTGTGGCCCGCTTGCCATATCGCGTAGAGCCCAAAGAAATGGCAGAACTAAAAGTTCAATTGCAAGAGTTGCTGGAATAGGGTTATATATGCCCAAGTATGTCACCTTGGAGCGCACCTGCTCTATTTGTGAAAAAGAAGGACGGTAGTTTACGGTTGTGTATTGACTATTGTGAATTGAATAAGATGACAGAGAAAAACAAATATCCGATTCCATGGATAGATGACTTGTTCGATCAGCTAGCGGGATCAACCGTCTATTCTAAATTGGAATTGAAATCTGGATATTACCATTTTAGGATTCGGGAAGGTGACATTCCCAAGACAGCATTTGGAACACGCTGCGGTCATTATGAGTTAACTGTAATGCCGTTTTGGCTATGTAATGTGCCATCGTGTTCATGGATCTAATGCACTTAACATTCCGAGAGTACTTGGATCTATTTGTGATGGTATTTATTGATAATATCTTGGTGTACTCTCAATCTGAAGCTAATCATGCGAACTATTTATGATTGGTGTTGCATACCATGAGGAGAAATAAGCTCTATGCCAAGTTCTCAAAGTGTGAGTTTTGGCTGTCAGCAGTGGCTTTTCTTGGCTACATGGTAAGTGGAGAGGGATTGCGGTGGATCCGTCAAAGATAAGTACCATACGAGATTGGCTAGTGTTGTCTTCGGTGGCCGAAGTCAGGAGTTTCCTTGGACTGATAGGCTACTATAGATGTTTTGTGGAGAACTTCTCACAGATCGCTTTGCCTCTTACCACATTAACGAGGAAGGATCAGAAGTTTGTTTGGACGCCGGAGTGCGTGCGCGCTTTTGAAGAGCTAAAGAGTCGTTTGACCATGATGCCTGTTTTGACATCGTCATGTGGTATAGACGGTTTTGAGATTTACAGTGATGCTTCAGGGAGCAGCTTAGGCTGCGTTCTTCTGCAGTTTGGTAAGGTGATTGCTTATGGCTCACACCAGCTGAAAGTGCATGAGCGGAATTATCCCGTCCACAACTTGGAGTAGGCGGCGGTGATCTTTGCACTAAACTTGTGGCAGCACTATCTATATGGTGTAACAGTTGATATCTTTACAGATCATAAGAGCCTAAAATACCTATTGGATCAGAAGGATCTCAATATGAGACAATGGAGGTGGATGAAGTTCCTCAGGGACTACATCTTTGATATCCATTATACTACCGGGAAGGGAAATGTGGTCGCAGATGCCTTGAGTCGTAGTACTCCGATAAGGGAAAATTGGTTGTGAATGCATGATGAGCGCCTGATCTAGGAGTCGGAAGCGTTAGAGATTTCTTGTGTTGACAAGAATTCCACAGCAAATGCATGCTTGAACTGGATGGAGGTATAGTATGACCTTGTAGACAGGGTTCGGCGAGCAACAAAGCTTGATGAAAGTCTCCAACGCTATGGAGTGGATGGTTCAAATGACCAATTCTCCCGGGATGACGACCTTTTAAGGAAAGAGGGTCATTTGTGCATCCTAAGTATGGGTAAGTTGAGGGAAGAGTTGATGTATGAGGCTCACTTTACAAAATACTCAATTCACCCAGGGAGCACAAAGATGTACACAGACATGAAAAAGTTTTCCTGGTGGCCAGGGTTAAAGAAAGACATAGCACAGTATGTGGCTAAATGTCAAACATGTGCCTTTGTGAAGGTGGAATGCCAGAAGCCCGGAGTTTTCCTGAAGTCATTACCTATTTCGTAATGGAAGTTTGATGATATTTCAATAGATTTCGTGTATGGGTTGCCGGGATCTCAACGCGGGAATGATTCGGTTTGGGTGATCATAGACTGGTTGACTAAAGTGGCTCACTTCCTACCGAACAAGATGGACGATTCAGTGGAAGTCTTGGCGAAGCTCTATGTTAAGAAGATGGTACGATTGTACAGTGTTCCCCGTAGCATCGTAAGTGACTGTGATTGGCGATTCACTTCGAATGATTATAGGCAAATCCATCGGTTGTTGGGCACAAAGTAATCATACAGAACGACCTTTCATCTCCAAACGGATGGACAAACTGAGAGGACCAACAGGACGATGGAAGACATGCTCTGAATATGCGCCTTAGATTTTGGAAAGAGGTGGGAAGATCATCTCTATATGACAGAGTTTGCCTATAATAATAGCTACAAAATGAGTATCAGTATGGCACCGTTTGAAGCTTTGTATGGTTGAAAATGTCGTACACTGTTAGCTTGGGAGGAAACGGGCGAATCTAAACTATATGGGCATAAAGAAGTCGAAGAAGCTAATTCGACGATACGCTCTATTCGGGAGAGGCTATTGATAGCCCAAGATAGACAAGCCAAATATTATAATGCCAAGCACCGAAATGTTGAGTTTGCGGTGGGCAATTGGGTCTATTTGAAGATCAAACCCTTCAAAGGTGTGTCAAGGATTCGGCGTCTGAAAAAGTTAAGTCCGAGATATCTTGGTCCATTTGATGTGGTGGAGCGAGTTGGGGAAGCTGCCTATTGGCTAGCTCTTTCGGTAGAATTGAGTGGATTGCATGATGTGTTCCACATATCAGTGTTCCGAAAAGCCATGAAAGATCCAGCTCAAGTGATTGCAAATGATCGTGTACCGGTCGAATTTGGGCTAATGACGAAAATTATGCCCACTCAGATCAAGGATAGAGCCGATAAACAATTGTGTAACAAGACAATCAGGATTGTCAAGGTCCGGTGGGACAACTTTGGCTGTGAGAAGCTAACATGGGAGCGAGAGCAGACTATGCGGGCTGAGTTTCCCGATTTGTTTGTGTAAACTATTGTATAGTGCGTGCCAAGTTGTATCAAACTTTTGTGAAGTTATAACATCTTGATTACTATTTTTCCCTTACTATGTGAAAATTTCGGGATGAAATTTATTGTAAGGAGGGGAGGGTTGTACTACCCAAAAATCCCAAAAAGGAGTTAAGGCTGGGCAACACGGTCTGGGACACGGGCGTGTCCCAGGGCATTTCCTGCTCTATTTACTCAAGTGTGATTTTTGGGCTCGAGTGTGTCTCGAGTGAGGCACACGGCCTTGGACACGAGCGTGTCCCAAGCCGTGTCCTTCTTTGTGTCGTCTCGAGTACTTGACAAAATGCACTCGATGTTTGTCGAGAGGGTACATGGCCTGAGACACGGGCATGTCAGAGGGCGTGTCCTCCTCGGGTTTTGGCCAGGTTTGTGCGGCCTATTAAACACGGATGGGCATGGGCATGTCTGCAGCTATGTCTAGGCACACGGCCTGTGACACAGGCGTGTCACAGGGCCGCGCCCTTATCTTATTTTGTCCAGGGAATTGAGGCTTGGTGAACACGGGCTAGACACGGGCGTGTTTTAAGTTGTGTCAGTGCACACAGCCTATGACACGGGCGTGTTAAATAGCCGTGTCCTATTCTGGATAAGTAAGTTTGTGTACCGCTTAAGGTACACGGCCTGTGACACGGGCATGTCACAGGCCGTATCAGCCCAAAAATAGAATTTTCAAGGGGATTTGTGGCCGTTCATTTCCTTCAAATGGTATCTAAGGGTCCAAGCTTCTCCCAGCTTAGTTAAGTCAAGGACTTGAGAGTTATCTCTCATTCATAGCTTGGATATTCTCTTTCTAAAAGAATAGAGAGAAGGGAGAGCAAGGAGGAAGAAGAGATGAGATCCGGCCGCCGATATAGCTTCAGCATTCGGAATTGCGAGCCGAGTCCAGATTTTTGGAGGCGAGAGCATTACGGTGCTTGTTATCCGGCTAGAATTCCATGGCTCCTAAAAGATCGTCAAGGGTAACGATCTTCCTTCTTGGACATGTGAAGTCCTCGTTTTGGCATGTATATGGATTTCCCCCACCAAAAGGTGGCTGTTGAGGGATTTCCTTGGGTTGATTCTTATAATCCCCAGTCTATATATAGATCTAGAAGTGTGTAGTACGGAATAGGCATGTTGTGTGAAGCCCATTTGGGCAGTTTGGTCTGGATTGCTGATGTTGCATCTTGCGCACCGGAGAAGACACCGCGTATAAACGTGTAGTTTGTGGAGTCAATGGGTTGTACCTGTGAAGGGTAGTAACAGGAAGTACTTGAATGAAATTCCAGGAAAATGCCCTCATGATTCTTGTGCTGTATGCCTTATTTGGGTGTTTGGGTGCAGAAAGTGAGTTCTGCTAAACCCACCAAGCGACTGCATAGAATGCTGGCATTATCTCCCCTTTTTGAATTGTGAAGCCAGTCCTTGGTGGATAGTGCGGCTATTGTGAGATGCGAGCTCTTTAAAAAGGCTTAGTGCCGAACAGGAAAGGTGAAACCAACCTGCTCCTGTAAATTGGCCATGAATACTTTTGTATTCGTTGATGGCATGGCTAGTTGAGCAATGGGGGGTGGCTGATCCGTACCTGCGTAATGTTTGACCGACTAGTAGACCTAGTTATTAGTCTCGTTGGAGCGCATAATGAGAGTCTTAGGCCTGCGCGCCATTAAGACTAAATGCTTAATTCCGTTGGTTTTCGGACCTTGAACGGTGGTGGGACCCTGGTTCGCCAGTACACCAATAGTGTGCCCTGAGTGCACGGATTGTCGGGCCGCATGGCTGATTGTTGTGATATGTTTATTGTATGTGATTGCACATTATATGATATATCTGCTTGTGAAAGCTATGCCTGCAGGGAAGGGATACTACTTCCCCGGGAATGGGGTAGGGTCATTATAAATTAGTCAGCTGAATGCTGATCATTGCCTTGTTTGCCACCAAAATGATAGGCTGTCCCTATGCAGGTGCTGGAGAGCTGAGCGGGAAATAAAGGGCTGAAGCCCCTACTACTGCTTCTACTACTACTGCTGGCCCTCGAAGGCTGAGCAAAGGCTTTTGTTATGTTCATGTGTGGCCGGCCTGCACGCCGATGTTTGTAATCCACACTTGTAAAGCGAAACTGTAAGGCCTTAAGGCCAAACTCTTGAGTATTTATTGTACATTCTTTCGTGTGTATATATATAAATGTGGTTGTTTATATATAGTGGACATTCATGGTTTGAGTTCAGTTTTAACATTAAAAGATTCCACTAGCATGATCTGTGTTAGGATGCGTACCTATTTTGGTATTAACCCGTGACCTCGCCGCCTGTTTGTGGCATATAGTGTGGGGCCCTAACCGGACCTTCTATTATATGTTATTTAACGATTGGAGTCGTTACATGACGCAGGGAAAAAGTAGTGTTGACACCTATTTGCATGAGTTTACTAGATTTGGATGCTCTGCAGGGTCTACCTTCGTTGAAGAAGAGCGTAAGAGCAATCAATTCTATGAGGGACTGCGGGATTAGCTGAGGATGTTGCTCTCGAGATCAGTGAATTAAGGGTTTCAAGCATTGGTAGATACTTCCTGTGCATTGGAGAAAGATATGAAGAGGGAGCAGGGCAAGAGGGACTTGGCCATGACAAAGCCTGAGTTCAAGGTACCGTACCCGGGAAAATCTAGCTACCGCAACAAATGGGGTAGAAAGTCCAAATCTTTGGGACAGGATCCTTCCACAGTTTTGTCTAGAGAAATGTCTGGGCAAGGCCCTCAGACATGTTATATTTGTGGAAATTTGGGCCATATAGCCTGTGACTGTCGGAGTGGTCCTCTAAATGGTGATAAGAAGGCAGGAGAAACAAATGCTAAAAAGGGAAAGGCCGTGGAGTCCACAGTATCCCAGTATGCTCCAGCTCAGCCGATGGTGTACAATCTTGGCCAACAGGAGGCCATAAAGCAAAGTGACGTTGTCACATGTATGAGTTAAGATACGGTTTTATTGCTTCCTATACTTCATACCATGTGCGTTGCTTGTGTATGATTTGTTTATATTAGGCTTTGTCCTTATTTGGGACTGTCCGACAAGAGCCTTGTTCGATACGGGTGCTTCACATTTGTTTCTATCTGAGGACTTCGTGTCTCGGATTGGAGTGTCTACTTGTATGCCAACAGATAGACTAAAGATATTGTTGCCTAACAGATGTGTGATGCGGGCAAATAAGTCATGCTTTGTTGAGGTGCGAATTTGAAGTCGGAATTTTGGATTGGAAGCATCTGTGTTGCCACTATCGGAGTTCGATGTAATCTTTGGTATAGACTGGCTCTCGGAGCAGCGTGCCTTTATAGATTGCAACTCAAATGAGATCATATTGGGAAAGAATACTGAGCTAGATACTAAATTTGCTGGTATGCGAGGATCGAGCAAGATATTGATGTCTGCTCTCCAAGTCATCAAAGCTGTTCGAAAGGGCGCAGAGTTATTCTTCACGCTTATAGAGGTTGTTGAGCAAAAATCCACTGTGAGTGACATTCTGATTGTATCAGAGTACACAGATGTGTTCCCGAAGGATCTTCTGGGGCTACCTCCCCAAAGAGAAATTTACTTCTCGATCGAGTTGGTGTCTGGTGCGAAACCTAAGGCCCGCTCACTATACTGTGTAGCGCCAAAGGAAGTGGCAGAAATGAAATTCCAGCTGTAAGAGCTGTTAGAGAATGAATATATATGCCCAAGTATGTCACCTTGGAGCGCACCTGTCCTCTTTATGAAAAAGAAGGATAGTATCCTGCGTTTATGCATCAATTATAGAGAACTGAACAAGCTGACGGAGAAGAACAAGTATCTGATATCATAGATTGATGACTTGTTCGATCATTTGGTTGGACCAACGGTATACTCAATGCTAAGCCTGAAGTCTAGCTATTTTACTCAATGATAGCGTTTGGAACATACTACGGTAATTATGAGTTCACAATAATGCCATTTGTGCTATTTAATGCGCTATCGGTGTTCATGGACCTAATGCACCGAACATTTTGATAGTACTTGGACTTATTTGTAATCATCTTTATTGATGACATTTTAGTGTACTCTCAATCTGAAGAAGATCATGCGAACCATTTGTGGATGGTATTGCACACCCTGAGAAGAAATATGTTCTATGCCAAGTTCTCAAAGTGTGAGTTCTGTATGTCGTTAGTAACCTTTCTTAGCAATGTGGTTAGTGGAGAGGGGATTGCGGTGGATCCCGTGAAGTAAGTTATGATACAGAAGTGGCATGTTTTATCTAATGTAGCTAAAGTCCGGAGTTTCCTTGGAATAGCGGGCTACTACAGATGCTTCGTAGAAAACTTCTCGCGGATCGCCTTGACTCTTACAACACTGATGAGGAAGGATCAGAAGTTCATTTGGACGCCAGAGTGCGCTCGAGTTTTTGAAGAGTTAAAGAGTCGCTTGACCACAACACCAATCTTGACGTCGCCATGTGGTTCTGACGGCTATGAAGTGTATAATGATGCATCAAACAGCAGCATAGGCTGAGTGCTTCTTCAGTTCGGTAAAGTGATAACATATGGCTCACGCAGTTGAAACTGGATGAGCGAAACTATACCGCCCACGACTTAGAGTTGGCGGCGGTGATATTTGCACTTAAACTGTGGTGTCATTTCTTATATGGCGTGAAAGTTTACATCTTCATGGACCATAAGAGCCTTAAGTATCTCTTGGATCTGAAAGATCTAAATATTTGGCAACAGAAGTGAATGGTGTTCCTCGAGGACTACACCTTCGATATTCATTATACTCCCTGGAAAGGGAATGTAGTTGTAGATGCTTTGAGTCATAGGAATCCGGCAAGGGCTAATTAGTTGCAGAAGCATGATGAACATCTGATTCAGGAGTGTGAGAACTTAGACATTTCTTGTGTTGACAAGAATGCCACTACAAATGCGTGCCTGAACTAGACAAAGGTTTAATATGACCTCACGGATAGGGTTCGGCGAGAAATGAAACTCGATGAGAGTCTACAACGCTATGCAGTGGATGGGTAAATGCCCAATTCTCCTTGGATGACAGCCATTTGTGGAAAGATGGTCGTTTGTGCATCCTGGATGTGAGTAAACTACGTGATGAATTGTTGTATGAAGCATATTTTATAAAGTACTTAATTCACCTAGGGAGCACGAAAATGTACAAGGACATGAAGAAGGTATTCTGGTGGCAAGGTTTGAAAAAAGTCATAGCCAATTACGTGGCAAAATGTCAAACTTGTGCCTTAGTGAAAGCTGAGTGTCAGAAACCTGGAGGTTTCTTGAAGTCGTTACTAATCCCTGTATGGAAGTTTGATGACATTTCTATTGATTTCGTGCATGGACTGCCGAGATCTCAGAGAGAAAGTGATGCTGTGTTGGTGATCATTGACCGGTTAACAAAAGTGGCACACTTTAAACCTAACAGGAAGGACGATCCAGTGGAAAATTGGCAAAGATGTACATGGATAACAATGTATGATTGCACGGCGTGCCCCGTAGCATCGTCAGTGACTGAGATGGGCATTTTACATCAAGTGATTGGAGGCTAATCCACTTACTGTTGGGTACAAAGTTAAAGTTCAAAACGACCTTCCATATATAGACGGATGGTTAGACCGAGAGGACAAACAGAACAATGGAGGATATACTCCGTATGTGCACCCTAGATTTCAGGATGAGGTGGAAAGATCACCTCTATATGATTGAGTTCTCCTATAACAATAGCTATCAAGCTAGCATACATATGGCGCCCTTTGAAGCTTTATACGGTAGAAAGTGTCGTACACCTTTAGCTTGGGCGGAAACATGTGAGTCTAAGTTATATAAGCGTAAGGAAGTCAAAGATGCTAATTCGACGATACACACTTTTTGAGAGAGGATAATAGTATCCCAAGATAAGCAAGAAAAGTACTACAAGGCAGAGCACCAAAACGTGGAGTTTGCGGTTGGCGAGTGGGCGTACTTGAAGATCAAGCCCTTCAAAGGTGTATCCAGGATCCGGCGCTTGAAAAATTTGAGTCCATGATATCTTGCTCTGTTTGAAGTGGTGGAGCGAATTGGAGAAGCTTCCTATCAATTAGCTCTATCGGCGGAGCTAAGTGCCTTGAATGATGTTTTTCACATATCGGTACTGCGCAAAGCTATAAAAGAATCATCTCATGTGATTGTTGCTGATCAAGTACCGATCGATAGTCAGCTAATGGCGAAAGTTTGGCCCATTCAGATCGAGGATACGGAGATCAAGCAACTGCGAAAAAAGAAAATCGAGATGGTCAAAGTCCGGTGGGACAACTGTGGCCATGGAGAGCTGACATGGGAGCGTGAGTAAACAATGCGCGAGGAATACCCCGAGTTGTTTGTAAAATAATGTTGTAACATTGTTTTGTGTGAAAGGACAATATATGGTAGCATATAAGTTGTCATTTTTCCCTTATAGATAAATAAAATTTCGGGACAAAATTTTTGTAAGGTGGGGAGGGTTGTAACACCCCAAAATGACAGTAGAACCTTTGGTCGATACCACCGGGCGATAGCGGGTATCGTTGATAGCGTTAGCGAGAACACTCAACGCTATGAAGCATTTAATGAGCTCATTGAACTCAATGCCAGGGTGCGTTAAGTGATATATCGCGAAGCGATAGTGGATATAGCGAGGCGATAATAATAGACTCAACAAACTTAGAAGCATTGAATGAACTCGACATGCTTGACGCCATCAAACGTTCAGTGAGATGTCGTGCGGCGACAGTGGATATCTCCAGGCGATAGTGCCATATCTGCTAGACACGTGTCAGATGTTTGGATGGCGGCCGATGAGCGGTGGTTGACTGGGGTCAAAGCAGTGGAAAAGCCGATATCGCCAGGCGATAACGATATCAAGCAGTAATAGCATTCTTTTTGAATTTCAACCGAAATTGTGGCCTTTGCTCCCTTTTGATGAAATGATCCTTCTTTCTTCCAAGTTCTTGAGATAAAGAGCTAAGGGTTGGAGCTAAGTGTTGGAGCTGAGCTTCAATAGCTCGTTGAATGACTGACAAATTAAGCAATGGGCAAAGGCTGAACATACCCGCATTATGTCTGACCGACTTGAAGGCCTAGATTATTATTCTCATTGGAGTGCATAATGATAGTCTTAGGCCTGCGCCCCGTAAAGACAAGTAATGCTCAGAGATGACCATCATGTCTTGAACCTCTGAACGGTGGTGTAATCGGGGAAACTAGCACACCGAAAATGTCCCCTGAGTGCACGGAGCGTCGACAGTTAAGGCCGGCGTTTGTGATATATTGAACTGTGTGTGAGCTCACGTTCTTGTGATATATCTATTTATGAAAATGCTATGCCTGCAGGGAAGGAATACCTCTGGATAATTAAAGGGATAGGGTCATTATAAATTTGTCATCTGAATTCTGACCGTTTCTTGTTTGCCTCCCTTGTGGTGGATTGTCCCTATGCAGGTGCGGGAGAGCCGAGTGGGAAATAACGGGCAAAAGCCTTGATGCTCTGTAGGCACTTAAAGGCTAAGCAAAAAATAGTTTATGTTTTCATGTGTGGCCGCCCTGCGCGCCGATGTTTGTAAACCACACTTGTGGGGAATAATGTAAGGCCTTAAGGCCGTGAACTTTTTTGTATTTTGTAAACATTCCTAAAACATATATATAGTGGGCATTCATGTGTATTGAGTTCAAATTTTCACCCTTAAAGCTTCCGCTAGAATGCTCTGAGTTAGAGCACATGTAGTATTTTGATATTCACATGTAATGCCACTGCATATTTGTGAAATATGTTGTGGGGCTCTGGCCGAACCCACAATTATATTTCATGTGACTGACAGAGGTATTACATAGTAATGGTTAGATTTGAATATGGTTCTCCACGATATAGGTGTAATTTAGGAAAGCTTTGAGATGATTTCGTGGAGAAGACATAAAAAGAGGAAAATTCAGCGCTAAGGGAGATACTGAAAAACTTTATTTCAAGAGCCTAAACACCTAGAGGAGGGTGAATAGGTCCTTATCTTTTTGAGTCTTTTTAATTTTTAGGCAAACAGATATATAACTTATTTTACCACAGATCAATCTATCTACAGAAATTTAAACACAACACAGAATGCACCAGATCAATAGTGGTTCCCCAAGATATGGGTACATCCACTTTCCCCCTTCGCCTATCAAGCAGATAACTAGATTCAGCCTAACTTCCTTCTACTGGCTCGGATCCGCAGATCTTACAATCTCAGAACCCAAGATGGTTCCTAAACCTCAGACTTAACACAAGTCCTACCTCAGATTCTTCTCCAGAATCCTACCTCAGGCCTCAGCCCTACCTCAGCCTTTATAATTAGGCTTACAACTTAGACTTTCCACAAGTCCTACCTCATCCTTTATAATTTTAGGCTTACAATCTCAGATCTAACAATAGATCCTACAAGAATTTGTGAGTAAAGAGTAACTGAAAACTTCACTAGCTAGATTTCTCTGTTGATGTTGTCTTCTTGAGCAGTTCTTGTATAGACTGATCCTTCTGATCCAACCTAACTTAGCTTTTCAAAGCTTATTGATTAGAACAAAATAAGGTGGATCTTCTCTTGATGTTGAAGTTAATCCTCAGTCAGCTTCTCTGTAAATTCAGATTGAACTCTGAATCTTTCTTGCAGACAGCCCTTGATATGTCAGAATTCTTCTTATTGATTCCTCTTGTTGATTACTGTCGTTTCCGATCTGTCTCTTATATAGAGCTTGGTCCATGGTTACCGGCTGATCTAGATCATAAAAAACTTCTGACAGTTCTGATAGTGGTGTCAGACCGGCAAGTTATGACAGCTGTCAAGTCACCAGTCACGTCACCATGTTCTTCAATGTCATTTCAACTCATCACACAACACTCAGCAGACTGCTTCACATGTGTCGACACATATAGATTAAGTGTTGACACAAGTCTTCATGGTGTCGACACAATTACTCCAAGTGTCGACACAGTCATACTTCTGCTTCTCGACACTACTTTTGTTGTATGTGTCGACACAAGTCCTGTGTGTTGACACATCAGCTTCTTGTCTCGACATTTCTGTTACAGATAGTTAGCATTGAGTGTTTGTCAAATGGCATTGAGTGTGTGTCGACACAAGTCCTGTGTGTCGACACAATTACTTCTGAACTCGATACAGCCTTTTGAGAGTTGGTGTGTCGACACAAGTCCTGTGTGTCGACACAATTGCTTCAGGTGTTGACATATCTCCTCTGTGTCGACATAGCTTCAGTTTTAAGTGTCAACACAAGTCCTGCTTCAAATGTCGACACATTTTTGGATGTTGACACAACTGCTTCTTTAGGTGTCGACATAGCTTTAAGTGTCGACACAACTTCTTTATAAGTGTCGAAACAAATTCTGGGTGTCGGCACAACTTCTTTACAAGTGTCGACACAATTTGCCTGTGTGTCGACACAGCTTGCCTGAGTGTCGACATAAGTTCCCTGAGTGTCGACACAGTTTCTTCACAAGTGTCGACACTTGTACTTAGAAAATTTTTCTTCAAAATCTTTAACCTGTACAATGAAACTCAAACTTCTATAAAATACAAATTGATGCATACCATTGACTAAGTTGCGGCTTCTCCAAATCTGGTACACATTTTTCACTGTACCCAACCATAACCCCCTATTTGGAGAAGTTATAACCCTTAGTCAAAGATATATATCTCTTAAGATAAAACAAAATTGTTATAGATGTAAAAACATTTCAGAGCAGGTTATCACAAAATCATTGTAAACAATAAACAATTAATACTGAAATAGATTTCATTAATCAGTAAAATTTTGGTTTACAAGAATTTCTTATAGAACAAAAGAAACAAATTAGTACATTGTTCTATTACATAAACCTAGCAATCCTATTACTAACTAGGCTTCTTAATAACTATTCCTTTGCCAGACTTGATTTTAGCCTGCACAGAAGGTTCAACATCCTCAGCTATCCTTTTCCCTTTTAGAGCTTTCTTCTTTAATTCTTCAGCCTTGATCTTCTGTCTTTCAAAATAGTGGAAAGGTTTGGGGAAGTACTTGCTTGGCTCTTGAGTATTAGTAGGTAGCTTCCCAGCCTTAGCACTTCTTCTATGTTGAAGAATTGCTTCTTGTCCTGCTTGATATTTATTCCACTCTTGCTCTGAATACCACTTACCTCTGTCATGGGTTTTATCCTTTACAGCTTTCCAGGCAGTAAGTATGATGTTTCTAGACGTTGGGCTCCACTGCTCAAAATATGGCTTCAGCTCAGCCTGCTCTCTGAATCTCTTCTTGGAAAGTTGAGCTTCCTTCTGAGCTTATAATGCAGCTTCTGACATTTCAACCTTTTCCAGAACTACATTTTGTGCCTCTGGTGGAGGACTAAACATTTTCAGCACTTCTTCTTGAACCATCTCAAAATCAGCTGGGGGGTAGATCACCTGAGAAAATTTAGGATGATCTCCTTCAAAATATACATGTTGTATCCCAGACTCTGCTACATTATCATCATCACAAAGAGGAGGATATCCAAGAGTAGCTCTGATGCTATTGGAAGTCCATTTAGCATGGTCAGAGCTGGCTTTGACTAGTAATCTCTCCCCCTTTATGGCTTCTCTTGTAATATGATCCCTTAAATCTTATTTCTAGAATCTTACTTGATCAGCTACATATTCAGTTCCCTCTTTAAAATAAGCTCTGAATTTTGTCAGGAAAGCTTTAATCTTCTCCTGAGATACTTGAAATGTGGCTTTGACAGCAGATATATCTTCCTGGATTTGCTTGGAGATTTCAGCCTTCAGAGCAGTGCTAGAATTAGTGAGCTTTGTTAATATGGCATGATGTGAATCCTTAAGGATTTCATTCATTCTGATCTGATTCTCCAGTACATAGCCTTGCTTCACTTCAATTTCATCCACTGTAGCTTTGATATCTTGCTGTTGCTTGACCAGGAACACCACAACATTACCTCCTTTATGGATGCAATCTGTCATCTCCTTCTTATTCTGATTTACTTCAAACCTAATAGATTTGATGTCCTGGGCCAACTGAAACTATAACTTCTTATGAGTTTCATCCACATATTTCTATATTGTCTATCTTTGATTATCTAATTTTATCTACATCTGGACCAGTAAAGAACTGAAGTCCATTCTTGATGTAGATAGTGCAGTTCCCATTTGTAAAGCCTTCTTATATCAAGAACTCTTTTTATTTAACACAGCCAGCTTTCTTTTATTAGCCAATGTGGCTTCTTCATCTTTAGAAGATTCAGATGTACTTTTAATATTAACAGTATTCTTTTCAGCTGGGGCATCCTCCTCAGTATCCTTTGATAACTCCCCCTCAGTCCTTGGAATATATTTTCCTTTCTCAATATGCTCCCCCTCAGTCCCATCTGTAGGAAGATCTGAAAACAATTCTTCCAAGGTGAATTCCTACTGTATCTGTACAGAAGGAATAATATTAGTTTTTAAAGTACTACTTAAAAGACTAATACCACTTGAAAGATTTTTTGTGTAAACAAAAGTGTCCCCTAGAACAACTTTTGAGGAGAATCCCATCATATATCACTAGATTGTGGAGAAGATACTTACTGGCTCATTTTGAGCATCTGTCTTATCAGTTTCTTCAACTACAATGTTGATTTCAGATACTACATCTATGATTGTATCTGCAGCTAAGGCACTGTCTAGGACAACATCATCAATACCTCCCCCTTGGGCAGACAGCTCAGTTTCTTGTTCAAAGTTTTCTCCCCCTGGAGTGGAGTCAACTTGTTGCTCCTAGGGCTCACTGTCCTTTACTTGATCATGAGCATCCTATTGGTGCTGGTCTTCATCAGAACTAAAGACCACATCCTCCTCATAATCACTGGAGGAGTCAGCCTGTACAACCACTTTCTTTTTCTTCTTGTCTTTCTTAGTTTGCTCCTTAGGAGCAGGGACTTCCTTGGTCAGAACTCTGTCCCATCTTGACTGTATCCTCACATCCATTTTCCTCATGTGATTTATCTTAGAGCCATTTGCTTGTTTCAGAACATC
This sequence comes from Platanthera zijinensis, assembly GCA_039513925.1. Taxonomy (NCBI): domain Eukaryota; kingdom Viridiplantae; phylum Streptophyta; class Magnoliopsida; order Asparagales; family Orchidaceae; genus Platanthera; species Platanthera zijinensis. The sequence continues at coordinate 63,171,677 of CM077097.1, read as the reverse complement.
TGGAATTACTGATGTTAAGTATAAACTGAGGATTCTTCCTAGGTTAGGTTTCTTAATTCCTTCTTGTATTTTATCAAACACCACTGCTGCCCAGTCAGTGTTTATCTTGAATATAACCCTCACCATAAGATGGAACAAGTGGGCAAAAATCCTATTATGTAAACCAGTCTTGCAGATAATCACTTTGCCCATAACTTTTGAAAAAAAATTTCCTTGGGAATTCATCCCTTTTCTATTGATAGATGATCCAATCTTAATACTGGGACTCAGTCCACACCAGCCTAAAGCATCAGTTATCTAGGAAGGAGTTATTTCGTCTGTATCCTTGATCAATGGTAGATGTAGTGCTTTCCTGGTAGATTTCAATGTGAGCTTTACCCAGGTATCTTGAATAGATGCCTTGATTTTCTTTCCTTCTGTGTCCACAGTAGTGGTTGTGTAGAACTCCATGACTTCCTTTTTCCAAATTTTGGTCGGTTCAGAGACCAAAAATTCTAATCCATTTTCAGAAATTAGGGCAATAACTCCCTGAATTTCATCAGAAGCTGTCATGAAACCTTCACGAACTAGTTCATAACCTTCATTAACCTTATCTTCTTGGTGTGGCGCCATTGACGTAAGTGCTAGAGGAGAAGAGAAGAGAAGGTCTGAAAGTGAGGGGATAAGTTGTAAACTACTCTAGAGGGGGGGTGAATAGAGTATTCAAATTTTATGAACAACTAGTCAGCTCCCTTGGATTTATTTGCGGAATAAATAATCTGATACTTGAACCCTAAGAGCCTAACACAGTGAAGTGCACAAGTGAGAGAGCTAACTGAAATTTCAGTTTAACTATAAGCCTATCACAGCAACTAGCAATCCTAGGTATTTCTATCACAGCCACAGAATAAGCAATTAAACAAAATAGCCAGAGGGATACAGGATATATAGTGGTTCCCTCTTAATAGGTACTCCACTCTTCTACCACCCTGGTAGGAATCCACTGCAGGTTTTTGCTAAGGTGCCCAGCCACCAATGATCTGATTCAGGTAGATCAAACAAGACCCTTTGAGCTTTTGATAAGGATGCTCAACCACAGGTTGTTGATAAGGTGCCCTGTCACCAATGTTCACTTTTGAAGAGGTGTGAAAACTCTTTTACAAAGAGGTTGAGAGGGTTAGATTGTCTTCTCTGTTGTTAATAACAGATTAGAGAAGACTTGTGGATTCTCTAAAGAATCAAAGTCTCCCCCTGGCTCAGTGGAAGTCCAGGGAAAGCCTTTGCTTCAGGATGAAGGAGTTTCAGATATACTGAAACTAAATCCTCAGAGATCTGTAGACTGATTTTTATCAGGTCTTCAGATTCTGGAACACTTGAAGCAGAACTGGAGCTGGTCTTTCTGAAGTCTTGAAAACTCTAAGCAGATGCTCAGGAGACTTGAGAAAGAAGATGATTGCTCTGGGCTTTTGCTTCAGGAAAAAAACTTCTCTTCTCTTTTTGAGAGATGGTGAAGAGCTGCTCTGATGAAGCTTGAGCGAAATGAAGCCTTGAGAAGAAAATCTCTCTGTATCTATAACTTGAGAGAGAAATCTCTTTTAAATATGTCTTCTCTTTTTCCCTTGAAACGACTCTATTGATTTGAATATCTCGAGCCCTGCAACAGATTATCTCAATATAGAATATAGCAATAGGAATAGAATGAGCTATTAACTCTCTGTCAGTCCCAATAAGGAAATAAATGAATGAGAAAATATCTCAGCATAAAGACTTAACATACTTGGAAATAGCATACAGCGCCAACGGCTAGAATACAGCCTGGAAAGATAAAGTCAACATATTTTGTATAATAGGACAAAATACTTTATCAAATACGAAATCCCGTAATTTATGCTTAACATATTTGGTAATTAATTCATTTGAATTTAAGCCATAAATTAGCAAAAACAACTTCAGAAAATCTCTCTAACCACAAGCTAAAACACTTGGAAATAAACCAAGGAATAGAATGAATACAAACTGTTAAAGGCAGACAATAATCGTCGAACAGGGGTTCGATGATCGTCGACCTAGCCAACAGATCGTCGACTAAGGCAGAAATCGTCTGGGACAGAAATCGTCGAACAGCTCATGCTATCGTCGACCAACAAAGAATCTGTCGAAACAGAAATCGTGAAGCAAGGCTGCGATCGTTGAACTGCTGATGGCAGATCGTCGACCAATCCTTCAGAGCATAATAAACTTGCTCTGAGATCGTCGACCATTGGTCGACGATAATTGTTTTGACTTCAACTACTCTATAGCCCTGTTATCATCGACCAATGGTCGACGATCGCGAGGCCTCGTTCGACGATGGTCGAACGGAAAAGGCCTTAACCATATATTCATTCTACAACTTCTAATCTAAGCTCTAGGTCAGTTATAAACTGCCCTAGGGAGAGTAAACAAAGTCTAAACATGATCATATATAGTTATATGGATCAAGAGGGGCTGGAAAGGGATTACATAAGCCAAATCACATCTAGGGTACCAACAATCTCCCCTATTTGGGTCATGTAATCCAATCCAATCTACAAACAAATACAAACAAGAACAAATGCAAAGTTTAACCATAATATCAAAACACAGGCAATCCACAGAAAACATATAAATCATAAATCAGCAGAATTATATAGTATCAAGCAGATTTATCAGATGGTTTAGCATCAGAGGAGTTCTTTGGGATTACAGCAGGTTTGAAAATGATTTCTCTGTTTAGATTAGCTGCTTGTCTTTTGGATAACATCAGGTCATGTTCACCAATGATCTTCTTTTCACCATAGCTTGGCAGGACTGCAGCAGGGTGCAGCTTCATGTATTCTTCAGTATCAAATATTTCTGAGTTGACTTGAATCTTGCTGAGTTCTTTTTCTCTGAATTCAGACATAGTTGAGTATGCTGAAGGGTCCAGTCCTTGAGCTTTGGCTTTCTCCATCATGCTTAGTGCAATTGATTCCTTGAATCTTGCCATAGAGGCAATTCTTTCAGTTTCTGTCTTGTCTGATGGAGAAGGTGGTCTATCAGTATCAGTTTGAGCTGCAATCTCCATGGAAGAAGAGAAGAAAAGAAGTCTTCTTATAGTAAAAAGAAATGTAAAAGAATCCTAGTTACCAAGAAGGCAAGGATTCTCAGTGACACTGACTCATCTGAGTAAAGTGAGGAAGAGGAAGCCTACTTTGGGCTGATGGCACAGACAGACAAAGAAGAAGAACCCCAGTACATTGGGAAGGTAAATTCTCACACCCCTCTCTCAGAATCTGATGCTTCAGACCATGATCATGAGGACTGCTCTTCTGATGATGAGTCTGAACTCATGAATCAATACAAGGAATTAATCAAGGCTTACGAAAAATGTAGAAAAGTCGCAAGAACTCAAGCCAAGGAGATCAAATCTCATAAGGCTGAGGAGATCACTCTGAGAGAGGAAGTCGCAAGGATGGACTCACTTAGAAAGGAATTCCATGCCACAATCAAAGAATACAATAAAGCTCTGGAGCACCTAAACCTGAAAGAGAAAATCATCGAGAAATTGGAAGAATAACTTGCCGCTGAAAAGAAACTTGTTGAAAGTTTTTCCAAGCCCCAAGACAGTCCTTCCACTTGTTGCTGAATTCTCTGCTTAGGCTAAAGGAGCTGGCTTTGGCCATAAGGCTGCTCCTAGTAAATCTTCTAGGAGTAATAAAGCTCAAGAAAGAAATAAGGCTGCTAACAAAGATCTAGCCAAGGAGAAGGGGAAAGCTCCTCTAGCTCTAGCCAATGAGTTTGATTTTGATTAATCCTACACTCATTTTGCCAGGCCTACTTAAGTAATGCCTAAGTCACGATACCAAGATGGACCCATCCCTGAAACTTTGGTGAAAGTGTACTCAAGTCACCTTTTGAGGAAATACAAATGAAATACTATGGTCCATACATTCATTGCCATAATATTAAGAAGGAACCTAAGGCCAAACCAGTAGTACCCAAGGAAAAGAAGGTGAACAAGGCTTGTGAGTGCCAACATCATGAGGCTTCTACCTCCAGATCAGCCGCCCCTATAAGAAGGCACGCTCAAAAGGTCATGCAGGAGACTTGTAAAAGGTACAACTTGTTTGACTATTGGTGTTGCGGCAAAGTTGGTCACTTTGCTGTAGATTGCTGGTTTAATCCCAGAAGCTTTAAAACTCCTCTAGTTAATCATGCGAGGCAAACCACTCGTAATGTTAACATTCCTAGGGGGAGCATAATGACAAATAACGAAGGACCCAAACACATTTATATTTTTAAGGTAAAATGATTCTATTTTTGCAGGTATGTCCTAAGGCCAACAAATCGCCTATCAGGTATTTGGACATTGGATGCTCTCGGAACATGACCGGGACAAGAAGCCTTCTTTAGAAGTTCTCTCTTGTTGTGAACGGGCCACAGGTTATCTTTGGTGGTTCTGAAAAGGGAATCAAAAGAGGTTACTGTATGATCACTAACGGTAGTGTATCCTTCTCAGATGTGGCTTATGTTGAAGGACTAGAACATATTCTTATAAGAATAAGCCAGCTCTGTGATAAAGGATACATAGTATAAATTCAAGCAGAAAAGTGCTTGTTAAAATCGGTAAATAACTTAGAAACGATTCTATCAGGCACTCATAGTAGAAATATATTTTGTTTAAATTTTATTTGCATAGACTCTTCTACATAAGTGTGCTTTTTGGCAAAAGGTAGTGCATCTCTTGGTGACCAATGGCACAAGAGATTAGCACATATAAACTACAAAACTATTAATAAATTTTTTTCTCTTAATTTAGTACGTGATGCACCCAACGTTAAGTGCGTTAAAGATAGACCGTGTCACGCATGCGTAAAAGGAAAGAAAACAAGGGATACCTTTAAGAGCATTACTGGCAAAGATTCCAAAAGTTGTTTACACCTACTTTATATGGACTTGCTCGGTCCCTTATAAATTAGAAGTTTGGGAGGTAAGGATTATACACTTGTTATTGTAGATGACTACTCTCATTTTACGTGGGTGTTCTTTCTAAAACACAAGTCAGATACTTTTGAAATTTTCACTAATTTTATCAGGAAGATCCAGAATGAATACAACTGTTCAATTGTCAAAATTAAAAGTGAAAATGGAACAGATTTCAAATCTGGGGCCTTGACAGAATTCTGTGAAAGCCTATGTGTCTTTCATGAGTTTTCCTCCCTTCGTACTCCTTAATAGAACGGAGTCGCTGAGAGAAAGAATAGAACACTCATAGAGGCATACAGAATACTTCTGGGCTGAAGGCATCAACACTGCATGTCACGTGCAAAATAGAGCACTCATAAATAAGAACAATTATAAAACACGTTACGAACTACTAAAGGGAAGGAAGCCGACTATTTCATATTTTAAAATCTTTGGTAGTAACAGCTTCATACTTCACAATGGGAAGTATCACACAACTAAATTTAGTGAAAAGAGTTTTGAAGGTATATTTGTAGGATATAGTAGCCATAGTAAGGCATATAGGATTTTAAACAAGAAACCCTGGTCGTAAAAGAATCTATTATTGTTTTATTTGATGAGACAAGCTTGCTACAAAGCAGCTCTTCTAGTATGTTTGTTGAAGATGCAGGTTCAAGACAAAAGAAATTAAGCTTGGATGAGCCTGTTAAAGAAAAAGGCCAACAATTAATCAAGATCACCACTCCAACCCCAATTGGAGAGTTTGACTGATATAAAATCACGTGGAGAAGGAGGTATGCGTGGAGAAGAAAAAGTTAAGGGGAGTGAAAGTGTGGTTGCGAGATTTTCTCCAATTCTATATTCGATGAAGGCAAGTGTACCTTATCACATATAGTATAGGATACTAAGTTCAATATCAAGGACATATTGCCCAGGGCGATTTGATTACTTTTACTTCAAGGAGTTACTATTATCTTTTCAAATTATAGTTCCTTTGTGCTTGCTTACAAAATTAGAGAAGAGAGAAAATTACTTGCAAATAAAAGAAAGGTTAAGCGATGATTAAGTGGTAGTAGTCGATCTCGAATTTCTTAGACATAAATTAATCAAAAATGTAATAACAAACTTTAACTTAATAAAATAAAGATACCTTGATCGTGGGAATTCTTGAAGCTTGAACATGCTCCTCTCGGAGAAGTGCCCAACTGAGGTTAGGTAGATCCGACCGAACTCTCATTCCGTATCCGAATACCTAATGCTCGCTTAAGTAATGAACCCCTCTATTGGGTTTGACTCCAATCCGAGAGATTTATGTCACTCTCTCTTGAGAGATGTGTGCAACACTCTTTACTCTTAAGTGCTCACTTCAAACTATCGGCCTCTCGGCTAGCCAAGAATGAAAGCATGGATGAAAACTATATAACGATAATATAGTTCATTCAAAAATAAATCAAGAGAAAATCGAAGGCCTAAATTCTAGAAAGAAAAAGAGAGCTATAACATCATAACTGATCAACTCATCCTTGGATCATCAAGATTGAGTACTAAGAGGATTTAGTTACTCATGAAGCAGAAGTGAATAATAATTACGTTAAAAATATGCATAATGAGAAGAGAGAGAGAGGGAGAATCAAACTATTTTATTTCTTATTGCACAACAATCACAAAGGGGACATAAGGTCTTCACAAGAAGAGTTTTTGAAAATGCTAAAATTATGTTAAAGAAGATTAAAAGAGTACTAATAATTGAAAACATTAGGCTAATATAAACTCTCACAGCTCTCTACCAGGATTCAAATCTGCTCTTAAACACTTGGAGCATAGGGCTATATATAGATTTTTTTTCGGGAAGTACACGCCCTCCGACACGCCCCAGTAGGGCGTGGCACATTTGGCATGACTTTTCTGCCTAGAATTAAAGTCTGGAGGTGACTGGCGTGGTCACGGGTTGGTCACGCCCGTGACCGACCCGTCACGCCCGTGACCTGGGCGTGACTACTTCGACGATCGTCGATCTCCACGATACGATCGTCGAACGTGCTGTCTGGGCATGTCAGGCCCGTGACCAAGGTGTCACGCCCGTGACTATGGGCGTGACCCCATCGACGATCGTCGATCGCCGTAAGACGATCGTCGACCTTGCGGCCCGGGCATGCCACGCCCGTGACATGAGTGTCACGCCCGTGACCTAGGGCGTGACCAGCCTTCGACGATCGTCGATCTCAATTCGACGATCGTCGGCCTCGAAATTTGCCGTTCGGGCATGTCACGCCCGTGACCTAGAGGTCACTCCCGTGACCTAGGGCGTGACCAGCCTTCGACGATCGTCGATCATCGACCCCAAAATCTGCCGTTCGGGCCTGTCACGCCCGTGACCCAAGGTGTCACGCCCGTGACCATCCATCGACGATCGTCGATCTCAGTTCGATGATCGTCGAACCCAGAATTGGCAAACCGGGCCTGTCACGCCCGCGACCTATGTGTCACGCCCGTGACATTGGCCGAAACGACGGTTCAGGGCCGAAATTATTCTAACACGCGTGGTAATAAATGCTGGTGTGGGAAGTTACACCAGGAGTAATTTCAGGCCGTTTTCCTTCTGTAATTATATAATAAATGCGGAAGATATGGTCCAATAGGAAGCCGCCAGCTGGACACACCTGTTCAGTTACCACCGTTTCTTATCCCTTCACTGTAACCAAAACATTAAGGGGAGAACCGTCATGGCCATTAAGGCTTTACCCATTCACCTTCCCACTATCTGACTTATAAAAGCCCACTTGGGGCAAGAGGAGAAGGTTACACGCTCAAGCAAACGGATCAGACCTTTGTTCTTGCTGTAGGAGAAGTTCAGCAACGCCACCACCGCGCCATGGCACCCCGTCGTTCTTCTCGCCTTCAAACCGCGAACAAGGTCCTCCTCTGCTCTTTCTCTTTCATGGGTAGATCTTAGGATTCTTAGAAAGGAAGTTCGTGCTCAACGGAGCCGGACTCATCTCCCGTTTTCATGGAAAACCATGAAAAGGATATTTTTGAGTTCGCCGGAAACCGCCACCTCCGGCGGTCAAACCATCGCCGACTGATAGCCGTCGCCTCAACGGAGGTGGTGGTGGTGGTGGCTGGCCAGGGAAGTGACCGAACGGCCGGCGACGGATCACGGAATGCTTACAGGAAAAATGGTTTTTCTTGTCTGTTTCGGGTTCATGAAGAAGATGAACAGTAGAATCAATATTATAATCCATAGATTATTATATATTACATAATGGAAAAATAGATTATTTGAATATATTTTGAGGCTGCAAAACGAGGCACTTAGAGGCCGAATTAGGAAAAATGACCAGTCACAAAAGTTGTAGCCCTCTGGGTCTACTTTAATTTAAAATTGATTTTATTCAATTTGGGTGAGTGGTTTGACCACAACACTCATTTTGGTGTGATCAAGACCTAGGCTAACCAGAAATTGAAATGGTTGCCCACGGTTCATAACATGTCCAAATGACTTCAAATTTGGGCTGGAGGTCTATAATATGTATATCGAGAGGCTGTCTAAAAATGGAAATTTTTGGAGATACTTTAGCTAAAGTTTTTGTTTTAATTTAATAAACTTAGAGGAATTTATTTAGATGGTCAAATGACCTCCAAACCCTCCCAAATTTTGGTGAGTGGTCCCTGGCTATAAAACCTAGGTCTGTGTAAAATTCCAAGTGATTTGGAGGAGTTTTGGCTGAGAAATCTTCTACCCTTAACTAGGCGTTAGTGAGACACCTTTTAATAAAAAGTGCACTGAGAATTTGGAAAGGTCAAATCGCCTCAACAGAGGCTGATTTTCTGATCTCTGACTTACAATGGTGTTATAACCTGTTTGGAGAAAAATGGAGTGGTTTAGGGTTGACTTACCCTAGGATCCAAGCTCAAACCCTAAATGAAGGGTTTTGAGGTTTGTGAAGGACATAGGAGCAAAAGCTCTTGTATGACCTTGAAATTTGGAGGAGAGTGGCATGATATGATGAAAACCCTCTGGTTGAAATAGTGAAGGAATTGGAGGTAATTAGGTACCTCGGAAGTTGAGATTTTAGTTTAGGATTAATATGTATTTTAGTTATTTTAAGCACTAAATCTAATCCAAAAATTATGAAACTCGGGAGGAGGGAGTTTTAGGATGCTTTAGACTTATGATAATTTTCCTGGAATTTTATGATTGATAAATATTATACTTCATGTGTTAACGGATTATTTGCCCGATTTGTTGTTTCAATTATTTGGAGGTTTTAAATTATTTATAATCAGTTAAAATTCTGGATTTAGATCTTGACTAGTAGAACATTGATTCCTGAAATTTTATAGAATTTTATGTTGAATAAATCTGGTACTTTATTCACAGATGATAGAAAGGGCTTTTATGTTTAAAAATTAATTATGGATAGAATACTTGCTGGAAAAATTATGAGACTTGGCCAGTGCTAATTTTAGGCATTTATCTGCATGGAATAAATTATTTATAATTTTTGGAAGAATATTTTCTGTACTTGATTCATAAACAACAGAAGTTAGAGATTATTTCTAAAATAGTTTTCATGCCCTTTTTATGATAGAAAAATTATGATACTTAGGATTTAACCTATTGAGATAACATAGTATTTATCATAAATTTGCTGGACATCTTGCATGAGAACTTAGGGTAGTTCATGTTCAAACTGGTAGTCCTTGGGATTTTCGAGGAATTTAATTAAATGCCAAATAAATTAGGAAAATTTCCATTTTCTGGACTTAGGTCATTTATATCATGGTAAGTCTCCAGAAAATAATTTAGGGCATTTGGATGAGTAATGGATCATTGCATAACCGGTTCGACATGTAGCCTAGGTCGGTCTGCATATAGCAATTGTGAATTGAAATAAGACATGATCTGAGGAAGACATTGGAGTTAAATAACTCATTTTGTTTGGGTGGGCAATAGTGGAGGAAATCACTATAGGAAGATATAAAGAGTAGTGAGTAGGGGTGATAGCTAGAGTTAAGAGGTGCTCGGGTTCGACGAAAGATCGTCTTCCCCGAAGAGTGGAAGGTTTAAAAATCACCCTAGGATAGTCTATCGTAATGTAAGAAGGGAATGGGTTAAGGGAAATAAACCAATAATATTAAGTGCCTTGCGAAAGGGAACTTCGGGCCGTAATGCCGCCGTCTTGGTTCCTAGTGCCCCTTGAGAGCCCTTCACGGGGTATACCGGGGGCAGTCCTGGGCTAACGTAAACTGTAATAACAAATCGACAAGAGTAACTAGGTAACTAGGATTGCACTTTTCACAAACACTGTTGGCACAGGAAGATTGATGAGAGCTTCGGCTCGGGTGATTTGGAAACGGACGTTTGGGTCCGGGGAGCCTCAGCTCGGTTGGTTAAGAGACGGACGGGATGGTCCGGGGAGCTTCGGCTCGGTTGGTTGGAGACGGACGTTTGGTCCGGGGAGCTTCGGCTCGGTTTTTGTGTGTTTGCGATTAAACTTGCATGTGCATAAGATAGGAAAAGTTAAGGTGGTGGGTTTTTCGATATCAGGGAGTTCGATTGCACCGACACCGATATCGTTGACTCGGCGAGGTGGTTAGCACTTCGCCAACAGAAGTCCGGTGCGCCAGCCGGCAAGAGTACGCAGGCGTCCGCTTAGTGCACCAAGCGTTGAGGCGTACGATAGGTCAGACCAGTGGTGCTTTTATAAGTGGTATGGGACACTCTATACGATGGGAGCCTTGCAAAAGATCCCTTTTGCTTATGTGTTCTCGCATAAGTGAAGGTTTAAATTCATATAATTGCTTTTCTTACTGCTAGACCTATTATAACAATCATATTAACTGCTCACCGAATACATCTTGCTAGATTAAGTCCATAGTCACCTGTTTCTTGATTTATCTCTACCATCATGTCCTTCCCTTTCTTCCTCCCCGCTCGGTACCTAAGAGCCATGGGGGAAGGGGTAGGGGATGATAGGGCTTAGTCTTTATGACTAACGGTTTTCGAACCGCATCATTTAGGGGATCGTGGAGCCCAGCATGGAGGAGCAGCCCCAGAGATCGGTGCGCCTAGAGATGGGGCAGTCTAGCTCCGGAGTCCACACAGCCGGGACCGTGAGTCTCGACCTTGAGTAGTTTCTGTTTTCGCTTCCGCATGAGAAACTTGTAGTGAGGACATATTGTACCGGGCATAAGCCCGTATTTATAGTACTCTGATGATTTCTGTGGACACTCCCTTCGTGGAGATTTTATCTTATTTACATGTGATGTATTATTGTGGACTGCATTGTTCTTACTTCAGTAATTATGCTACTTTTCTGTGATCGAGTTGGCCGGCAGAATCGGCGCCTTGTGGTGATGACCCTTCAGGACGTGAAGGAGTCACCGCAAAGCGGCGGTTCTGGGCCTAAGACCCCGGTGGTTGAAAAAGAAAAAAAAGGGGGTCTTACAAGTGGTATCAGAGGAAAACATCGATCAGACGAAAGTAGCAGTCCACAAACCCTAGGTCACCCCCCGCTCGAGTTTAGTTTGGGGACAAACTAAGCAGCGGAAGCAGTGGTGTGCCCATATGGGGATCACATATAAATTGTCCACCTTTATGTAATATTTGAACGTTTTCTCAGCGTGTGTTTTTGTTACGCAGCCTCCAGCACGGACTACGCCACAAGGTGGAGTTCAACAGGCTCAAGATGTTGCACCACCCCCACCGGCCCCCACTCCTTTCCTTCAGTCAGACATAGGACAGACCCTGACTGCCATTCTGGAGGCCTTCAGGGCCCAGCAGGTTCTGGCCCCGCAGCCAAATCCGGGGGCCAACTGGCTAAACATCTTCCGAGGACTGGCTCCCCCGTCCTATTTGGGGACAGAGTCGGCTGTTCGGATGGAAGAGTGGCTAGATATCATGTACGAGATGCTGACCGGGATTCGGTGTCCATGGGAGGAGAGGGTGGCTCTGGTTGTCTCCTGCCTGGAGTCCCATGCAAAGAGGTGGTGGAAGACGCTGTTGGACACGACCTTTGCTGATAGGGAGGTTGCGGAGGTTACTTGGGAGGAGTTCAGGGCCGCACTGCTGGAGCATTTCGTTCCGCAGTCGGCTAGGGATGATTTGGAGGAGCGGTTCTTACAGCTGAAGCAGGGTACCCGGACCGTGGTGGAGTACCATCGAGAGTTTGACCATCTGGCTCGATACGCAGATTCCTACCAGCTGGACGAGGCAGGGTAAATCAGGAGGTTCTATAAGGGCCTGCGGGAGGACTTGAGGGAGGCTCTGTTGTTTGTATCTGACGGGCCCATCTCCCGGATCTTGGAGATGGCCAAAAGGATTGAGGCTGACTGGCACACCACCCGGGGCCGGAAGCGGCCAGCAGAGGATCAGGGATGGAGAGGTAGGAATGACCAGCGGCGGGGTCCTGTACCATAGGGGAGGAGGACAAAGGACCAGCCTCATCAGGACGTGAGGCCGGAGCTGAGGGAACAGGTGGTATTAGCCCCTCCCCCTCTTCGGATGCAGGAGATGCCGAGACCCGGGGGAATGGCGTATCCCCCACCAGAGTGTTTTCTTTGCCATCAGATTGGGCACATTCGGAGGAACTGCCCCATGAGGGGGGCACCACCTCCAGCACATCAGGGCGGCCCACCAGCTCAGCATTACGGAGGCCGAGGATGCGGCCGTGGTCGTGGATACCAGTGGGGAGATCGTAGACAAGAAAGAGAGCAGGTATATGCTTTGGACCTTGCGTAGCCTCGAAATCCGGAGCTGGTCATCGCAGGTACGCTGCAATGTTTCTTTATTTTCATAGAATCTCCCTTTAAGTTGTTAAAACTCAGAACCGCACTAGATAGGTTAGCAAGGAAAGAAATTTCTTTATAGAACCCTAAGATGTTTAATCACCCCAGGTATAGTCTTCATCAGCGGCAAGCCTGCAAGCACGCTGTTCGATACTGGAGCTACTCACTCCTTTGTGTCGGAGTCGTTCGTAGAAGGACTGGAAGGTGTGGAGCGGTTCACAGGCTCGAGGATGAGGGTGCGACTACCAGATGGATCTGAGCTCCTTACCACGGATCACTGCAATATGGAGGCAGAAATTGGTGGAAAAGAGTTCGAGGCTCCAGCGACGATTTTGAAGCTGACGAACTACGACCTGATCCTGGGCATGGTATGGCTGCACTGGAACTATGCCTAGATTGACTGCCAGGCAAAGAGGATCACCGTGAGACACGGGGACTCTTTCATTACCATCGAAGGTATAAGACCTGTCTCTCGTATACTCTTATCTTCGGTACAGGCCGTTAAGGCCCATCTGCAGGGAGAGGAGGTCTATCAGATTCTATTTGAGATGGCGGAGGTTAAGGAGTCGGTGACAGACATCCTGGTGGTGCGAGATTTCGCTGACATCTTTCCGGAGAAACTGCCAGGACTACCTCCACACCGAGAGCAGGATTTTCAGATACAGCTTATGCCGGGAGCCAAGCCGGCGTCTAGGGCCCCTTATCGGATGGCACTAAATGAGTTGGCAGAGTTTCGGACTCAGTTGCAGGAATTAGTTGAGGCAGGTTTTGTTAGACCAAGTTCCTCGCCATGGGGAGCACCGGTCCTGTTCGTGAAGAAGAAGGATGGGACACTCCGCCTGTGCATCGATTATCGAGCACTAAACAGGCTGACCGTCCGGAATACCTATCCGCTCCCACGGATAGACGAATTATTCGACCAGCTGGAGGGGGCCCATTATTTCTCGAAGCTGGACTTGAGATCAGGATACTACCAGCTGCGGATCCAGGAGGAGGATATCCCGAAGATGGCCTTTAGTAGCAGATATGGCCTGTATGAGTTCACCGTGATGCCCTTTGGACTCACGAATGCTCCGTCGGCGTTCATGAGTCTCATGAACCGGGTTTTCGAGGCCTACTTGGATGTGTTCGTCATAGTATTCATAGACGACATCCTGATCTACTCTAGGACGGAGGAGCACACTCGGCATCTGGCACTGACCTTGGGGAGGTTGCGGGAGCATCGCCTTTATGCAAAATTCAGCAAGTGTCAGTTCTGGTTGAAGGAGGTGGCCTTCCTAGGCCACATCATCAGCGGAGCCGGGTTAGCAGTAGATCCAGCAAAGATCCGGGCAGTTCGCGATTGGCCGCAGCTGAGGACAGCCACCGATGTACGCAGTTTCTTGGGACTTGCCGGTTACTACCGGAAGTTTGTGGAGGGGTTCTCTCGGATTGCCCTCCCCCTCACATCTTTGACAAAGAAGGAGGCACCTTTTGTTTGGACCCCGCAGTGCCAGGCGGCTTTCCAGGAGCTGAAGGACCGACTCATCTCGGCCCCTATTCTGGCCCTTCCATCCGGAAAGGAAGGATTTCAGGTGTATACCGACGCATCATACCAAGGGATGGGAGCGGTGCTGATGCAGAACGGACATGTCATAGCATATGCCTCCCGCCAGCTGAAGACCCATGAGAGGAACTACCCGGTGCACGACCTCGAGATGGGAGCGGTCGTTTTTGCTCTGAAGGTCTGGCGCCATTATCTTTATGGAGTCCACTGCGATATCTTCTCCGATCACAAGAACCTGAAATATGTGGACACGCAGAAGGAGCTGAATATCAGGCAGAGGCGTTGGGTGGAGTTCTTAGCAGATTATCAGTATGAGATGCACTACCATCCAGGGAAGGCAAAAGTGGTGGCCGATGCGTTGAGCCGGAGAGCTGCCACTTCCGAAGCTGGGCCCCAGGTTATCTCCATGGAGCTAGTCCAGTCATTCAGAGATATGCAGATATCCCTAGTGTCTGAGGATGACCCAGTTCTGTATAGGGAGTATCTGGCATCGATGGTGGCCATAGACGATATTCAGGATCGCATTCGGGACGGACAGAGGACAGATGCGTGGGCGGAGCCGATGTTCCGAGCTTTGGAGGAAGGTTCGACAGGAGATTATTCCCTGAGAGATGGTTTGCTCCACTTCAGAGGCAAAGTATATATACCCGCAGGAGGCCAGATCCGAGAGGATATTATGATGGAGGCACATTGCAGCCGGTACTCGGTACACCCGGGGATCACAAAGATGACCGCTGATTTGAAGAGGACGATGTTTTGGCCGGGCATGAAGAAGGACATTACGTACTTCGTGACCCATTGCGAGGCGTGTCAGTTGGTGAAGGCGGAGTGCAGGAACCCCGCAGGACTGTTACAGCCACTCCCGGTGCCGGAGTGGAAGTTTGACGATATAGCGATGGATTTTATACATGGTCTTCCCCGATCTCGGACAGGGAACGACTCGATTTGGGTGATTGTCGATCGGTTGACGAAGGTGGCCCGCTTTGTACCGATCAGGAAGGATGACTCGGTGGGAGTGCTGGTACGGAAGTTTGTGGAGCAGTATATCTGATATCATGGCGTGCCACGGACGATAGTGTCGGACCGCGATGGACGGTTTACATCCAGGGAGTGGCGGTCAGTGCAGGCATATTTGGGCACCCGGTTGACTTTTAGCACGGCCTTCCACCCTCAGACGGACGGGCAGACCGAGCGCACCAACCGGACCTTGGAGGATCTACTACGATTATGTATACTGGACCGAGGGGAGCCGTGGGAGAAGATGTTACCATTGGACGAGTTCTCCTATAATAACAGCTACCAGTCCAGCATCAGGATGGCGCCTTATGAAGCCTTGTATGGACGAAAATGTAGGACCCCGCTTTCTTGGGTTCAGGACGAGGATCCGAAGCTGCTGGGATCGGATTTCATTGAAGACACCGAGGCTCAGGTGAGACTGATCAGAGATAGGATGTTGGAGGCGCAGAGCAGACAGGCTAAATACTATGACGCCCGGCATCGTCAGGTGGAGTTTCGGGTAGGGGATCGAGTGTTCTTGAAAATCCGGCCCATGCATGGAGTCTCACGGGTGCGCGGTCGGAGGAAGAAACTCAGCCCTAGGTATATGGGACCTTACCGGATCCTGGAGCGGATCGGACCCCTAGCCTACAGGCTAGAGTTGCCACTGGAGCTGGCAGCTCTACACGACGTCTTCCACATCTCTATGCTGAGAAGGGCTCTACTACGCACGGAGCAGCGGATTTTGACCACCGAAGGGCCGGTAGCTTCAGACCGATCTATTCACTTGGAGACGGTTCGGATCAACGACAAAGGAGTGCGGATCTTGCGCCGCAAGAAGATCCCCTTAGTCAAGGTTCTGTGGAGAAACCACGGTCAGGAGGAGCACACCTGGGAACCGTAGGATCTGATGAGGCAAAGATACCCGGAGTTGTTCAGTCAGGTACATCTCACCACCTCTCGGTATACTATAGATTGCCTTCTTGTTTTGGAATGTTAAGACTAGATACGGAAAATCCAGGACCTAGGCATGCGCACTTAATCAGAAAGGTACGGGCTAATCTTTTGTTTATTGGGGAGATTGTCTTCGTTATCAAATGAACAGTCGCCTGAACCCAATAGAAAGATCGTATGGGATGTTACAAGTTTAATTTATTCCGATAGAAATCCCCGTAGGCTCAACCTCAATTTCGGGGACAAAATTTTTGTTTTGTTTATTGGGATTTGTAACATCCCATTTCCGGCTAGACCCCTAGGAGTCGGTTAGTTGTGACGGAACCCCAGGAAACACATAAAATTGAAATAAAGCGTTCAATATTTCGGGTCACGGGTTGGTCACGCCCGTGACCGACTCGTCACGCCCGTGACCTGGGCGTGACTACTTCGACGATCGTCGATCTCCACGAGACGATCGTCGAACGTGCTGTCTGGGCATGTCACGCCCGTGACCAAGGTGTCACGCCCGTGACTATGGGCGTGACCCCATCGACGATCGTCGATCGCCGTGAGACGATCGTCGACCTTGCGGCCCGGGCATGTCACGCCCGTGACATGAGTGTCACGCCCGTGACCTAGGGCGTGACCAGCCTTCGACGATCGTCGATCTCAATTCGACGATCGTCGGCCTCGAAATTTGCCGTTCGGGCATGTCACGCCCGTGACCTAGAGGTCACGCCCGTGACCTAGGGCGTGACCAGCCTTCGACGATCGTCGATCTCAATTCGACGATCGTCGACCCCAAAATCTGCCTTTCGGGCCTGTCACGCCCGTGACCATCCATCGACGATCGTCGATCTCAGTTCGATGATCGTCGAACCCAGAATTGGCTAACCGGGCCTGTCACGCCCGTGACCTATGTGTCACGCCTGTGACATTGGCCGAAACGACGGTTCAGGGCCGAAATTATTCTAACACGCGTGGTAATAAATGCTGGTGTGGGAAGTTACACCAGGAGTAATTTCAGGCCGTTTTCCTTCTGTAATTATATAATAAATGCGGAAGATATGGTCCAATAGGAAGCTGCCAGCTGGACATACCTGTTCAGTTTCCACCGTTTCTTATCCCTTCACTGTAACCGAAACGTTAAGGAGAGAACCGTCATGGCCATTAAGGCTTTACCCATTCACCTTCCCACTATCTGACTTATAAAAGCCCACTTGGGGCAAGAGGAGAAGGTTACACGCTCAAGCAAACGGATCAAACCTTTGTTCTTGCTGTAGGAGAAGTTCAGCAATGCCACCACCGCGCTATGGCACCCCGTCGTTCTTCTCGCCTTCAAACCGCGAACAAGGTCCTCCTCTGCTCTTTCTCTTTCATGGGTAGATCTTAGGATTCTTAGAAAGGAAGTTCGCGCTCAACGGAGCCGGACTCATCTCCCGTTTTCATGGAAAACAATGAAAAGGATATTTTTGAGTTCGCCGGAAACCGCCACCTCCGGCGGTCAAACCACCGCCGACCGATAGCCGTCGCCTCAACGGAGGTGGTGGTGGTGGTGGCTGGCCAGGGAAGTGACCGAACGGCCGGCGACGGATCACGGAATGCTTACAGGAAAAATGGTTTTTCTTGTCTGTTTCGGGTTCATGAAGAAGATGAACAGTAGAATCAATATTATAATCCATAGATTATTATATATTACATAATGGAAAAATAGATTATTTGAATATATTTTGAGGCTGCAAAACGAGGCACTTAGAGGCCGAATTAGGAAAAATGACCAGTCACAAAAGTTGTAGCCCTCTGGGTCTACTTTAATTTAAAATTGATTTTATTCAATTTGGGTGAGTGGTTTGACCACAACACTCATTTTGGTGGGATCAAGACCTAGGCTAACCAGAAATTGAAATGGTTGCCCATGGTTCATAACATGTCCAAATGACTTGAAATTTGTGCTGGAGGTCTATAATATGTATATCGAGAGGCTGTCCAAAAATGGAAATTTTTGGAGATACTTTACCTAAAGTTTTTTGTTTTAATTTAATAAACTTAGAGGAATTTATTTAGATGGTCAAATGACCTCCAAACCCTCCCAAATTTTGGTGAGTGGTCCCTGGCTATAAAACCTAGGTCTGTTTAAAATTCCAAGTGATTTGGAGGAGTTTTGGCAGAGAAATCTTCTACCCTTAACTAGGCGTTAGTGAGACACCTTTTAATAAAAAGTGCACTGAGAATTTGGAAAGGTCAAATCGCCTCAATAGAGGCTGATTTTCTGATCTCTGACTTACAATGGTGTTATAACCTGTTTGGAGAAAAATGGAGTGGTTTAGGGTTGACTTACCCTATGATCCAAGCTCAAAACCTAAATGAAGGGTTTTGAGGTTTGTGAAGTACATAGGAGCAAAAGCTCTTGTATGACCTTGAAATTTAGAGGAGAGTGGCATGATATGATGAAAACCCTCTGGTTGAAATAGTGAAGGAATTGGAGGTAATTAGGTACCTCGGAAGTTGAGATTTTGGTTTAGGATTAATATGTATTTTAGTTATTTTAAGCACTAAATCTAATCCAAAAATTATGAAACTCGGGAGGAGGGAGTTTTAGGATGCTTTAGACTTATGATAATTTTCCTGGAATTTTATGATTGATAAATATTATACTTCATGTGTTAACGGATTATTTGCCCGATTTGTTGTTTCAATTATTTGGAGGTTTTAAATTATTTATAATCAGTTAAAATTCTGAATTTAGATCTTGACTAGTAGAACATTGATCCCTGAATTTTTATAGAATTTTATGTTGAATAAATCTGGTACTTTGTTCACAGATGATAGAAAGGGCTTTTATGTTTAAAAATTAATTATGGATAGAATACTTGCTGGACAAATTATGAGACTTGGCCAGTGCTAATTTTAGGCATTTATCTGCTTGGCATAAATTATTTATAATTTTTGGAAGAATATTTTCTGTACTTGATTCATAAACAACAGAAGTTAGAGATTATTTCTAAAATAGTTTTCATGCCCTTTTTATGATAGAAAAATTATGATACTTAGGATTTAACCTATTGAGATAACCTAGTATTTATCATAAATTTTCTGGACATCTTGCATGAGAACTTAGGGTAGTTCATGTTCAAACCGGTAGTCCTTGGGATTTTCGAGGAATTTAATTAAATGCCAAATAAATTAGGAAAATTTCCATTTTCTGGACTTAGGTCATTTATATCATGGTAAGTCTCCAGTAAATAATTTAGGGCATTTGGATGAGTAATGGATCATTGCATAACCGGTTCGACATGTAGCCTAGGTCGGTCTGCATATAGCAATTGTGAATTGAAATAAGACATGATCTGAGGAAGACATTGGAGTTAAATAACTCATTTTGTTTGGGTGGGCAATAGTGGAGGAAATCACTATAGGAAGATATAAAGAGTAGTGAGTAGGGGTGATAGCTAGAGTTAAGAGGTGCTCGGGTTCGACGAAAGATCGTCTTCCCCGAAGAGTGGAAGGTTTAAAAATCACCCTAGGATAGTCTATCGTAATGTGAGAAGGGAATGGGTTAAGGGAAATAAACCAATAATATTAAGTGCCTTGCGAAAGGGAACTTCGGGCCGTAATGCCGCCGTCTTGGTTCCTAGTGCCCCTTGAGAGCCCTTCACGGGGTATACCGGGGGCAGTCCTGGGCTAACGTAAACTGTAATAACAAATCGACAAGAGTAACTAGGTAACTAGGATTGCACTTTTCACAAACACTGTTGGCACAGGAAGATTGATGAGAGCTTCGGCTCGGGTGATTTGGAAACGGACGTTTGGGTCTGGGGAGCCTCGGCTCGGTTGGTTAAGAGACGGACGGGATGGTCCGGGGAGCTTCGGCTCGGTTGGTTGGAGACGGACGTTTGGTCCGGGGAGCTTCGGCTCGGTTTTTGTGTGTTTGCGATTAAACTTGCATGTGCATAAGATAGGAAAAGTTAAGGTGGTGGGTTTTTCGATATCGGGGAGTTCGATTGCACCGACACCAATATCGTTGACTCGGCGAGGTGGTTAGCACTTCGCCAACAGAAGTCCGGTGCGCCAGCCGGCAAGAGTACGCAGGCATCCGCTTAGTGCACCAAGCGTTGAGGCGTACGATAGGTCAGACCAGTGGTGCTTTTACTGGTTTTGAGGTGGGCGAGGCCCAACCCACCGCTTCCATCTGCCACTACGGAGGTATCCTGGGAGGTAACGGCTCCGAAAGGGGGAACTAAAGGTCTGTGTGCACAGAGTCGGGTGTGTGAGTTGCACATGCATGTTTCATCATACCCACTAGCATGTCATAGCATAATCGATTCATTTAACCCTGACACCTAAAGTATAAGTGGTATGGGACGCTTATACATTAGGACCTGCAAAACGACCCCTTGGTCTATAAGCTTGTGTGGGCAAGTTTATAAATCAAAGGTTAATTTCAATATATAACAACCATTGTTGTTTGATAACCGACACTCCAACGTATAAGTGGTATGGGACACTCTATACGATGGGAGCCTTGCAAAAGATCCCTTTTGCTTATGTGTTCTCGCATAAGTGAAGGTTTAAATTCATATAATTGCTTTTCTTACTGCTAGACCTATTATAACAATCATATTAACTGCTCACCAAATACATCTTGCTAGATTAAGTCCATGGTCACCTGTTTCTTGATTTATCTCTACCATCATGTCCTTCCCTTTCTTCCTCCCTGCTCGGTACCTAGGAGCCATGGGGGAAGGGGTAGGGGATGATAGGGCTTAGTCTTTATGACTAACGGTTTTCAAACCGCATCATTTAGGGGATCGTGGAGCCCAGTATGGAGGAGCAACCCCAGAGATCGGTGCGCCTAGAGATGGGGCAGTGTAGCTCCGGATTCCACACAGCCGGGACCGTGAGTCTCGACCTTGAGTAGTTTCTGTTTTCGCTTCCGCATGAGAGACTTGTAGTGAGGACATATTGTACCGGGCATAAGCCCGTATTTATAGTACTCTGATGATTTCTGTGGACACTCCCTTCGTGGAGATTTTATCTTATTTACATGTGATGTATTATTGTGGACTGCATTGTTCTTACTTCAATAATTATGCTACTTTTCTGTGATCGAATTGGCCGGCAGAATCGGCGCCTTGTGGTGATGACCCTTCAGGACGTGAAGGAGTCACCGCAAAGCGGCGGTTCTGGGCCTAAGACCCCGGTGGTTGAAAAAGAAAAAAAAAGGGGGTCTTACACATGCCCTAGGAGGGAGTGACCAGGGGCGTGTAATAGTAAAATTTAGCAGAAACTTATGAAAACCTCCAAAAAGAAGAAAACACATTAGTGACAATAATATATACAAAAGGATTCCAAAATATAAGCTTAAAAGACATGATTTGTGTATTAAAACCTGAAAATACCCTAATAGTTTAGGCTACAAAATGTATTATCGAATTCCCCCAATCTTAAGCTTTGCTTGTCCCCAAGCAAAGATATAAAAACTAGCTAACATAAAAAAGTGACTGATCACAAAGTTCTAATTATGCATACACAAGTATTATGCGAAATTCTAAGTAGGGAGAAGGTGAAATGTAAAGCTAAAATAGTTACTTAGGCATATTTTAACAATTTATAATGTTTACTAACGAAAATTAATCATCCAAAATTTTTAACCAAATTCGTTAAATAAATTTAAGCAAAACAACAAAATGAAAAAGTGCATTGAGTTATTGCTAGATACAAAGACATATTATTGCTATATCAATCAAATAATAAAAATCTAAATTTAAATCCGAAACTTTACTAATTAACTTTTTTTCTTCACTTTTGCTGATAAATAAAATTCAAAAACATGAATCAGAAGGGCTTATTAGGAGCGAAACATATGGTTTAGGTTAATGATCAGGAGTGGAATTCAAAGATAAACAAGGAGGCTTTAAAATCACACTAAACAAAAAAAAGTTTCAAGGGAGAAAATAAATATAATATTTTTCTTTCTTTTTCTTTTCCATTTTTTTTCTTTTTCAACACAAAGGCCATAATATTTTTATTTTCATTTTGAAATTGGACAAACAAAAGCAAACACTTCTTTTGAGCACATTTTGTTTTAAAATTTTCTCCAAGAATATCACAAAACAACCTATCATGATCATTAAAATTTTTATTGAAACTCAAAAAGTATAGTGCGATTAGATAGGTTGGAATATTTGGTTTTAGTGAAGATAAAATGATAAGTGGAGCTATCAATTGAAATTGAAAAAAGTCTCAAAAGCGGCTTACTAGGGGTATAAACTTTTAGGTTGGCAAGAGGGCTCAAACAAAAACAAAAACGGCCTAAATAATTTTCATGCTTGTAAATTTATCTAAAGCATAGTTTTGAAAAAAATTCAAAAAGCAAGGCCTAGATAATAAAAGAAGATTAATGAAATTATCTTGAAAATAGAAATAATAGGCGACTTAGATCGTTCACATCTACTATGCTAATCAAAAGTTCACATTACAAAAAATATCAAAAACGAAAAGGAAAATAGTGGATGATGAATATTTGAGATAGTAAAGAAAATAAAGGACGAAAGCCATAATAAAAATTCGAGTTTTATAAAAAATGTTTCACGTTAACATTGCACCGTTAATTAGAAACACAACATGATCAACATTTTACTTGTGAAACGTAATTAAAAAGAACGATTAGAAAAATTATAGTTAGCTAAGTGGTTTATATGGGATTTTGAGAAAAACAAAACAAAAAGCGAGGGGTATTATCGCTTAAACTATTAAAGTAAAGACAAATATATACACGAATATCAAAAAGAAGGAGGAAATCCTCCCACAAGATTAAGAGGGACATTGTCCTCAATGGAGAAAGGAGGTTAGAGAGAGAAAATTAAATAGAAATGAAAGTACAAAATTGAAAAATAGGTACTTCCCCAGATTTATGCGTCGCGAATGCTGATTGATGCTTCTCCCCCATGCTTGTGCTTTGGAACTTCTAGCAAAGTCTTCTTCGGACTTTATGATAGATTCAACAGCATTGGGGCAGGTTATTGAATGTAAAAGCATTGTCTTGTCATAGCCGTCCGGGGCAAAAAAGTGTAAAATAAAGAAAATAGATAAATAACTTGGGTTGCTTCCCAAGAGCGCCCTTTGTTTAAGGCATCGTTTGAGCTAGACGCAACAAAATATTGTCCAGCAACAAGAAGTCTTAATTTATTATTATAGTCAAAAAATAAAAAAAAATTCAAACGTTTGATAACACTAATTGTTCTGTCGCAGTGGGAATTAAGTCACATGACGAATAGAGCTTTCATCGATGACCATTTACCTTGAATTTACCCTTATCCGGGTGCAAAATAAGAACTGTCCCATATGGCCAAGCCTCTTTAACAACAAAGGGGCCGGACCACCGCGATTTTAATTTACTCGAAAATAAGCAAAGGCGAGAGTTATAAAGAAGGATGAGATTGCTCGGTGAAAAAGTTTTAGGAAATTTAATATTTTTGTCGTGATAAAACTTTGTTTGCTCTTTATATATCCTATTACTCTCGTATGCGTTTGCACGCCACTCATCGAGTTCATTTAGGTGGAATTTTACGTTGCTCGGTGGTCAGGGTTGGATCTAGATTTAATGTTTTGAGGGCCCAAAACATACGGTGTTCTAACTCAACTGGAAGGTGGCAGGCTTTGTAGTAAACCAATCGATACGGCATGCAGCCGATGGCTATCTTATACACCGTTCGATAGGAACATTGGCATCATCTAGTTTTAGCACCCAATCATTCCTATTTATAGAAACAGTTTTCTCTAAAATACATTTTAATTCACGATTAACAACCTCGACTTGACCGCTTGTCTGGGGGTGATGGGCAGTGTAAAGTTTGTGTGTTACACCATATTTTGCAAAAAATTTAACGAACTGGCTATTGCAGAAATGCATTCCCCTATCACTGACTATAGCGCGAGGCGTGGCAAATCGAGAGAATAATTTTTTTAGAAATTTAACTACTCGTGCATCATTGTTGGGGAGAGCTTGTGCTTCCATCCACCTCGATACATAGTCGACAATAACGAGAATGTATTTGTTTTGATGAGATGGTGGGAGGGGTCCAATGAAGTCGATGCCACAAAGATCGAAGATTTCTTATTCTAGGAAAATATTTTGAGGCATCTCGTCTGAAAGAGAGGGATAGATAGGTTTTACTCTAGAGGGGGGGGGGGGTGAATAGAGTATTTAAAAAATTGTTTAGATTTATTGCGGAATTAAAATACTGATGTGTATAACTAGTGAAATAAGATAGGCTGGACTACCACAGAATAACACAACACACAAAGAAATCACAAAGCAATCAAACGACACAAGAATATTTATAGTGGTTCCCCAAATCTGGGTACATCCACTCTTCTACCACCCAGGTATGAATCCACTTAGGTTTTTGATCAGGTGCGCTATCACCACAAGATCTGTTGTAGGTAGATCTAGAGACCCTTTGAGCTTTTGATCAGGAGCTCAAAATCCAATAGGTTTTTGATCAGGTGCCCTATCACCACAAGTGTTCACTTTTGAAGGGAGAGAGAACCATGTACAGATGGAGGTAAGAGAAACAAGAATGTTTAGAAATCTTCTCTTTCTCAGGCAAATGAGAAGACTGTGTGGATTAAAGTGGAATGTCCTAGCTCTCCCTGAGATGTTGTATATATTCAAGAAGAGGAAACTTGGCCCTGGGTGTAGGTCTTCAAAATATGTTGCAGAGCTTTTTTAATCTGTGAATTGTTATTGATTTTTGGCTCTCTGTAAATCTTTGAAGACTGAAGAAAGAAGAAGACTGGAGAGAGTTGTTTTTGAAAAAGTTCTTCTTCTTCTTTTCAGCAAAACATGCAAGATCCCTTGAGAGCAATATTCTTCTCTGACTACTGATTGATTACTGTCTCTTTTTATCTTTCTAAGATATATATTTTGTCAGAATGAATAAAACGGCATCAATTTGAATTCACAAGACAAAACATAATTCTCTGCAAGAATTGAGGAGCCCAAACGGCTTGATTGGCTGGCAATCATAAATGCATTTCCATAATTGTTCTGATAAAATATTTTGTGAATACCATAATTAATGCTTCATGAATACGGCTATCATCCTTGAGAGTAGCAGCATTAATTATCAGAATATATTTGCCTTAAAATACTTTATTATAATCAAAATAAATAACTCTGACAATTCTGAAGAACTGATAAATGAAAGCAGTACAAAATCATAGAGCTCCATTCATAGATCATCGAACTGAGTTAAGAGATCGTTGACAAGAGAACGGCTATCGTAGAACTGAGATCACTGCTGAGAAAAATGAAATCATCAACCTGAGCTCATAAATCGTCGAGCTCAGTTCAGAGTAGAAGTCTCTGAGATCGTCGATGGAATATCAACGATCGTCGAGCTGAGTTAACCTATAGTCAAACTGATATAGATAGTCCACAACATTTTTCTGAATCTAAGTCTGAGTCCACTGCAATGCTGGTCTGCATAAAACCTAACCTAGAGGGGACCTAACAAAGACTTAGACAGAGACCCTGGCTATACATGGGGGTCAAGACATCCTAAGAGTGAACCTAGCACAAATCCAAATAAGGGTTCCAACAATCTCCCCCTATTTGTGTAAGGTCACTCAAAAACAAAAACTGAAAAGAATAAAATACAAAAACCATAAATATTTGAAGGGATGAAATAACATCAGCAGATATGTTATAGCAGTGCATTATACATAATCAGTTAAGCAATAGGTAAAGAGTACAAACTATAATCTATCATATTGAGAATGAGATGAGGGTTTAGAGAAGATTATCTTCCTGCTTGGGTCTGGTACACTCTTCTTAGATGTCATCAAGTCTTGTCCACCAAGAGATGTCTGAGTGCTGGTCCTGGGCACAATTGCTTCAGGATATAATGCCATATATTCAGCTGGATTAAAGAATTTATTGCTGACTTGAAGTTTGTTTAGCTCTTTTTCTATATAGGAAGACATAGTAGAGAATTTAGATGTATCTTTTCCTTCCTATATAGCTTTTCTGATCTGAGAGAGACCAATCAGTTCCTGAAGCCTGGCCATCCTAAAGTTTGGATCAAGTTCCTATTCAATAGTGGCTGATCTTCTTAAGGAGGCAATATTGTAACTGCTTTGAACTGAGTGGATTGAGCTTAAAACTTTGTTGAGCTGTGTTGTTTATCACTTTGGGAATAGAGAGATCTTGGAGGAGCAGCCTCAATGTACTTTTTTTATGAGATACAACAGGTATTCTTGACTGATGAGCAGTTGTATTTTGATCCTTGGGAGGAACTTGTTGTTGAGGAGGAGAGAAGGAGGGGTTCTGATAGATCACTTCTTTTACTTGTTCTAAGGAACTTTGACTTCTATGCTCTGTCTGTCTCCTTGGGAATGAGTCTTGGAAGATCTATTTTGCCTTTGATATGATCTTGAGAAAAAGGAAGGCTGGGAAGATGCACCAGATGCTTGAGAAACAACACTTGAAGAACCAGCAGGAGGAGGAGGGCCTCTTCTGAATTTCTGAGGAGGAGGAGAATATCTCCTGCTCTTCTTCCTGGCTTTCTGCTCATTTTTGGATAACCACATCCAGCTCTCCATGATAGGGTATGGAGTAATACCTTTCAAGATGTAATAAGGGGTATCATTTGTATTTCCTGGCTTGGGAGCAGCCTGGGGAGCAGCTTTTCTTTTCCTTAAAACTTTATTTTTCTTAGAATTACCATCCTATGAATCATCATCATCATCATCATCATCAGAACCCTGAGGATTGTCATACAAATCATCAATTTCCTTCACCTGTTTGTCAGCAATCTTTTTTTGGCAACTTTTTCTTTGGATTCTTCCTGAATATTAATAGCAATAAAATCATCCAGAGAGGGAAGAGTACTATAAGACTCACAGAGATTAACTAAACTTGTTTCTAGAGCTAAGGCCAGATTTTCTGAGGCAACTAGATCAAGTAGTTCATCAGCAATTAAGATAACATCAAACTCATTCTTTTATTTTGACATAAGCATAGGCTCAACATCCAAAGGGTATGACATATCTGTACACACTATAACTGATGGAATATCTGTATAAACTGGAGCTGATTGAATCTGCAGAAGTTGGTTCACAACAAAAGGACTCATGGATCTGGTATAACAGACCATGGACCTGAAAGAATTGATCTCAACTGAAAACAAAACTGATCTAAACAGAGAGAAGGAATGTAAAAGAATTTGTAAATTAATGGAGGGATTAATAAAACAGTAACCACTGAAAATCCCAGGAATTGACACATCATCATCTTCATCTGACATCAGCAAATCTAAATAAATAACTATGTCTACACAAAATTTCTTAAGCACTTCTTCTTCCTTCACTGCTGGAGGAGACTGAGCCTGAAGTTCTGCTGAGACTAAACCTGCAGTATCTTTATGCACTGATGGAGGAGACTGAGCCTGAAGTTCTACTGAGAATGAACCTACAGCATCTTCATTGGACATCTCCCCCTGCCTTGTTTCAGAGAGAATTGGAACCTGGCCCCTAGATGAAGAAGGGATAGTGGAAGCAGAAATAGAGGCAGAAAGAGAGGAAATAGAGAGAGCAAGATGTGAAATAGCCTCTGCTATCAAGGATTGTAGAGTAGGAGTGAGGAGTTCCAGAAGATGAGAAATGAGGGTTTGATCAATTTGAAGAAACTCAGTTGGAGTCTGAGTTGAGACAGAATTTTTGAGGGAGGAGGAGTGAAATCGATCATGATTTCATCCTTAATAGGGGAGTTTCTGGAGGAATGAATAGGGGAAATATGTGATGAGGCTTCATTGTTGATGGGTGAATCATGTTGGTGAGAAGGAGATGAGAGAGGTGAGAGGAGGTCAAAATTTGGAAGGGACAAGGTGTGGAGGTTTTGAGGTTCAACAGGGTGAATGGTAGATGATGGCTGAATAGGAGAAGAGATGGTTTGGACAATATTGGTGGGTAGAGAAGGAACACTGGGAATGATTTGAGGAGGACGAGGAAGAGAAGGAACTTCTTCATTAGGTTGGGAAGTGGCTGTGACAGCCCTTGTGTTCTCAGATATAAGGGAGGAGGTTCCAGCCCTAGAGGGCTTTTGAGTCATCCTCTCCCACTTCCAGAATAGAGAGGAATCCAACCTCTTGCTTGCATTAATAGCTATGGTTGGAGAAACCAATAGCTCTGGCGCTGTTTTATGAAGGAAGATTCCAAGAATCCTTCCTAAGCAGACTTCCATATTGTTGTTCTTCCTCTTAATAAAATCAAAGAACAAGCTGGCTCAATCAATGGCCTTCTTATTTACAATAGCAGACATGACGGCAAACTGTTTCCTATTTATGTTGTCATGGGCCGAATGCTTGCCCAGCAGAACCTTTCCCACGATATCCGCAAGGAACTTAAAACCTACGGATAAATTTTTCTTTAATAACTTAGATGGGATGCCCTCAGCATGACCCATCTCCAATTACATCCTGCTATACTCTGAACTATCCTGTTCCAGGTCATCTGATCCATTCTTTAACTCAAAAATATCTGTAAGAGTTTCAGGGTTTAGAGTCACCTGCTGTCCTGAGACGAAACCGATCATTGAAGAGTCATTTGTACGTAGAGGAAGTGTAAACCCATTCTTTAATTTCAGCAACAGATAGTTTTATCCTTGTATTCATGAACTTCTTCAATCCTGGATCGTCGCACAACTATAATATTTCCTGAAAAATGGGATCACAATGACTGATCGACTCGAAGTCATCGTCGAATCCTGTGTAAAACTTCATCGCTGCGAGAACTGCTTTAGAAATCGCCATGGAAAACCTGTAGACTCAAGAGAGACAGAGAGATCAAGAGCAAAGAGAAAATGAAAGCGCGGGATAGAGATTGAAGAGAAACCTACATATAGGGTTTCTTTTTGGAATATGAAGAGACGATATCTGTCCGACGATAAACAAAAAAACATCGATATTAGGTCAAAGATTTAATTTATAAACAAATAATATCTTTTGTCTCTGATCTCGGTCAAAAAAATCGATAGTCGAGCTTAGGTCGACGATTGATTTACTGAAGCAAAGTCATCGATCTCCGGTCGACGATTTTTGTCTTCACACAGAGCTATCGTAAATCTCAGGTCGACGATTTGGCTCAAGATGAGTTCGAAGATCCTCGATCTCTATTCGATGATTGTTGACCACATCTTCACAAAGACAAAAGTAAATTTTAATCCATGTCATTTATCATTCCAAGCTGATTTAAAAAGAATAGATGTTTTTGCACATCCAGAGGCTTGGTAAAAATATCTACTCTTTGAAAATCAATGGAGATAAACTTGAGATTAATCTTATTTTTGTCAACACAATCTCTAAGAAAATGATGCCTTATTTCTATATGCTTGGTTCTAGAATGCAGGACTGGATTTTGTGCAATAGATATGGCACTGGTACTGTCACAAAATATGGTGGAATTTTTGAGAGAATACCCATAATCCAGTAGCTGATTTTGAATCCACAAGATCTGTGAATAACAACTCCCAACTGCTATATATTCATCTTCTGCAATTGATATAGACACAGATGATTATTTCTTGCAAAACCAGGATACTAATCTATCAGCCAGGAATTGATAAGTTCCTGAAGTGCTTTTTCAGTCAACTCTGCATCCAGCATAGTAAGCATCAGAATATCCAGTTTATTCAAATTCTAACTCTATGGGATACCAAAGTCCTAGATTAGGACAGCCCTTTAAATATCTTAAAATTTTCTTGAGGAGAATTAAATGAGATTCTTTTGGGTTGACTTGAAATCTTGCAAAAAGACTTGTTACAAACATTATATCAGGTCTACTTGCAGTAAGATATAGTAGGGACCCAACAATGGCCCTAAAATTTTTCTGATCAATAGGTTTACCCTTTTCATCAGAATCAATAACTGTATTAGAAGCCATGGGTGTCTTCATTGCTGAGGCATCAGCCATCCCAAACCTTTTTACTAATTTCTTAACATATTTGGACTAGGATATGAAGATGTCATCAGGAGCTTGCTTTACTTGAAGACCAAGAAAGTAAGAAAGTTCACCCATGCTACTCACTTCAAACTTGGAGTGCATAAAGTCAGAAAACCTTTTGCAAAGTTTAGAATCAGTAGATCCAAATATAATATCATCAACATATACTTGAACTAATAGAATGATATCATGATGATGTCTAACAAATATAGTCCTATCTACAGTGCCTCTAGAAAATTTATGCTCTAAAAGAAAGCTAGCTAGGGTTTCATACCAAGCTCTTGGAGCTTGCTTTAGACCATAGAGAGCCTTATGCAATTTGAAAACATAAGAGGGGTGAGTTGTAGAGAAAAAACCTGGTGGCTGTTCAACATATACTTCTTCCTTAAGTTACCCATTGAGAAAGGCACTTTGACATCCATTTGATATACCTTGAATTTCTTGTGAGCAGCATAAGCCAAGAAAATTCTGATAGCTTCAAGCCTTGCAACAGGTGCAAATGTCTGATCATAGTCAATACCTTCTTCTTGTCTGTAGCCTTATGCCACTAGTCTTGCATTGTTTCTAACAACTATACCTTGAGCATCCAATTTGTTTCTTAAGACCCATTTAGTTCCAATAACTAGCTGTCCTTTGGGTCTGGGAACCAAGTTCCAAACTTTGTATCTTTCAAACTAATTTAGCTCCTCTTACATTGCAATAATCCTGTGTGTATCTTGCTCAGCATCTTTAATGGATGAGGGCTCACTTTGAGATAAGAAGCAGGCATGCATCACATCCCCAATGAGTTGGTGCCTTATCTGCACACCCACTGACATGTCTCCTATCACTTGAGATATAGGATGATCTCTAAGTGTAACATTGTCAGGAGGTGGAGTTTGTTCAATAATAGCACCATCATGAACTAATTCCTCTTGTGGAATTAAATTTGTTGTTTGAGAAGCTTCAGCAATTTCCAAAGATTCTTCTTCACTATCTTTATCAATCTTTGAAGAAGGATGAGATATCACTTATTAGGTGAGATTTAAGTCATCCAATTTCTCACATAGATTACGTACCTGCAAATAATTACTGGTAGAAGCTACCTTCTCCTTATAAAACATATTAGCTTCATCAAAAGTAACATGAATAGATTCTTCAATTTTCAAGGATGATTTATTGAAAACCCTATATGCCTTGTTAACTTGGGAATATCCTAGAAAGATTCCCATTGTAGCTTTGGCTTCAAACTTTCTAAGATAATCTTTGTGGTTATTGTGAATAAAACAGATACAACCAAAAATTCTAAAGTAATCTATTTTAGGTTTCTTCCCTTTGAGTAATTCATAGAGAGTCTTGCCCTTAAGTTTGTGTATCAAACTTCTATTCAGGACATAATTTGCTGTGCTTACAGCTTCTGCCCAATAGGATAGAGGCATGTGAGCATCAGAAAGCAATGTGCATGCAGCTTTAATGAGTGTTCTATTTTTCATTTCAACTACCCCATTTTATTGAGGAGTTCTAGGAGTAGAGAAGTAGTGTCACATACCTTCCTTCTCATAAAATTCTTGCATAGGAAGAGATTCAAACTCAGTGCCATGATCACTTCTAATCAATTCAACTTGAGTAGAGTACTCAATCTTTATGCATTTTAGAAAGTCTGTAAGAACTTTGAAATTATCAGACTTGTTTCTCAAGAAGAAAACCCAAGAGAACCTAGAGAAGTCATCTACAATAACTAAAGTATAGAACTTCCCTCCCAGGCTTTGTACAGCAATTGGTCCAAAAAGGTCCAAATGGAGCAGATACAAAATCCTAGGTGAATCACTCTTATTAACTGATTTAAAGCTATTTTTAGTTTGCATGCCTTCTTGACAAGCCTTGCAAAGGCTTTCCTTCTTGTAGGGGCAATAGGGCAATCCTCTAACAAGGTTATCCCTAGATAACCTAACAATGTTTCTAAGATTTACATGTTCTAGCCTTTTATGCCACAAAGTATTATTATTGCTAACTTGGTTAAACAAAAAAATTTCTGAACAAGTAGAATTAAAATCAACTAAATAGATATTGTCTAACCTAATACCTGATAACACAATGCTATTGTTTAAAGAAATGTTGCATTTGGATTCAGTAAAACATACCTCATAACCTGCATCACATAGCTGACCTATGGATATCAAGTTATGTTTCAGGCCACTTACATATGCCACTTTCCTGAATGTGACAGCTCCAAGTGTGAATTCTCCATAGCCTTCTGTCTTACCAAAGCTTGAGTCTCCAAATATAACCTTTGGACCCAGCTTTACCTTGTAGTTATTTAGGTTGGCCTTGTTTCCTATCATGTGCTTGGAGCACCCACTATCCAGATACCATTTATCCTGTATGGTAGGATAGGTCTTCACCTGCAAAATAACAGCTTATACATTTTGGACCCAGGTAACCTTGGGTCCTAGCTTCTTTTCATACTTAAAACTTGAAATATTAGAATATTAAGGTTGAATTTTATAACCTATTGGATGAAGTCTCCTAGGTGGGATTATCCAGTTAGTTAGGGGATGAAAAGTTTTAGAGTTAGTGTTCTTATTGAAGTTTTTGTTGAAATTATAATTTTGATGAAACAGATTTGGGTTCGACGATTTAGGTTGAGATCGTTGATCTGCGTTCGCCGACCAGCATTGATATCTTCGATCTTGGTTCTCAGAGTAATAATAGTTATTATCTTGGTTCCACGATCGTCGATCTCTGTTCGACGATACATAATGATATCGTCGATCCCCGTTTGTAGAGTGTTTTGGCTCAAACTCTGGGTTCTGATATCGTCGATCTTCGTTCGACGCATAATGCTGAGATCATCGATCTTGGTTCGACGATTTTTGTTGAGACTTAGTTTTTTGTTTTTCTTTATTTTTCTATACTTCTTTTAAAACTTTATTAACCATTTTTAATTTGTTCTGTATTTTTCTTACCTTTATCTGAAATAAACTTTATAGGTTGTGAGAGATAGTTTTTCTGAATAACTGGTGGTTCACTAGATTAAGTCTAGCATTAAGTGTGCTGGTAATTTCTACTAGTTGTTTAATTCTCCCATTTAGTGATTCCTCTAGCTGTTTTGCCTTACTTAACTCCATTTTCAGAAAAATGATTTGTTCACTATACATGTCTATTTCATTTTTCAATTTGTTGTTTTCTGATACTAAACTGTCATAGTTAAATTGTCAATCGCTGAGAAGTTTGATTTCCTTCTCAGATCTAATCAGATCACTACACATAGATTGAAAGTTTGATTTAAAATCTTTAGAGGTAAAGTCAAAGTCTTCCAATACCTGATCAGAATCTGAACATTCTTCAGATTCTTCTTATTCTGAGACATGTCCTGAAGAATTAATGGCCATTAAGCAAATTTCTTTGGCCTTTGCTTCTTCTTCATCCTCACTGGAATTGGAGGAAGATGATTCTTCAGTGTCACTCCATGTTTCTGCCACAAACCCTTTCTCCTTCTTTTAGTGTTTGTAGGAGGATGGTTTGATGGAGTGCTTCTTGGAGTCATTCTCCTTTCTCCTTTCCTTGTGCTTCTTTTTTGGACATTCTGGAAGAATGTGTCCAGCTTTCCTGCAACAGAAACAGATAATCTCTTTAGAATGGGTTTTGTCATACCTTGGTATATCATCACTCCTTGATGATTTCCTTTTGAATTCTTTCCTCCCCATTCGAAGAATCTCTTTGCAAAGAGACTCATCAACTCTTCATTTGATGGAGAAGTTTCTTGATTCTTATGAAGCTTTAAAAGCTATATTCTGTTCCTTCCTTGTTGGTACAGCTGTTTTTGGTTGCTCAGCTTCTCTTGTCTTTAGCAGCTGTTCATAGGATTTCAGCTTTCCTAAGACTGATTCAGTAGTCATCTTATGTGTGCTTATGGTTTCCTTGATAGGCCAGATTCTAGAGTCCCATGAGATAGGGAAACACATGAGAATCTTGTCATTTATTTCTGTGACTAAGATGTCCTTGTCAATGGTTTTCAGTTCAT
The DNA here is from genome assembly GCA_039513925.1 of Platanthera zijinensis. Lineage (NCBI taxonomy): Eukaryota > Viridiplantae > Streptophyta > Magnoliopsida > Asparagales > Orchidaceae > Platanthera > Platanthera zijinensis. Next base: position 63,137,457 of record CM077097.1, on the reverse strand, counting down.
TAATAATGATACTGAGTCTATTGTATATCTCAGAAACTTGCTCAGTTTCTTCCTTTTTTAAAATTCTCATACTGGGATATGAGATAAGCTCTCCTATCCTTCCTTTCATCTGCTGATCCTGCAACCATCTAGTTTAAGGAATCCCAGATGGCCGTAGCTGATTCACATTCAGCTACTTTCTGAAATGTCATCAGACATTGTTTGTGCCAGCATATTCATGGCTTTTGCATACGAAATCATTGCTTTCTTTTATGCATCATTGTAGTCTAGAGGAGGTACTGCAATCATATTTATGGAAGTACTTGGAGTGGCTGCTGGTGGTGGAGGTACTCTTGTTAAGATAGAAGCATAAATGTCTTCATTAATTGAATTAAAATAAAGTCTGATTCTTGCCTTCCAGATTCCAAACTTTTGCAAGTTGCAAACTTGAGGTCTGGTGCTTGCAAAGTCCTTGTTCTATGCCATGGTATAACAAAACGAATTAGAGTCAAAAAAATATCTATCAGAGATCTTAGGTTCAGGTGTTAGTCTGTACAACCTTAAAAACACACCCTATGATACCAATTGAAAGAGAGGGATATATAGGTTTTACTTTAGAGGGGGGGGGGGTGAATAGAGTATTAAAAAAATTGTTTAGATTTATTATGGAATTACAATACTGATAAGTATAACTAGTGAAATAGGATAGGCTAGAGTACCACAGAATAAGACAACACACAAAGAAATCACAAAGCAATCAGACCACACAAGAAAATTTATAGTGGTTCCCCAAATCTGGGTACATCCACTCTTCTACCACCCAGATATGAATCCAATTAAGTTTTTGATCAAGTGCCCTATCACCACAAGATCTGCTATAGGTAGATCTAGAGACACTTTGAGCTTTTGATCAGGAGCTCAAAATCTAATAGGTTTTTGATCAGGTGCCCTATCACCACAAGTGTTCACTTTTGAAGGGAGAGATAACCCTGCACAGATGGAGGTAAAATAAACAAGAATGATTGTAAATCTTCTCTTTCTCAGGAAAATGAGAAGACTGTGTGGATTAAAGTTGAATGTCCAAGCTCCCCCTGAGATGTTGTATATATTCAGGAAGAAGAAACTTGGCCCTGGCTGTAGGTCTTCAAAATATGTTGCAGAGCCTTTTGAATCTGTGAACTGTTATTTATTTTTGGCTCTCTGTAAATCTTTGAAGACTGAAGAATGAAGAAGACTAGATACAGTTGTTTTTGAAAAAGTTCTTCTTCTTTCTCTTTTCAGCAAAACATGCAAGATCCCTTGAGTGCAATATTCTTCTCTAACTACTGATTGATTACTGCCTCTTTTTGTCTTTCTAAGATATATATTTTGTCAGAATGAAGAAAACGACATCAATTTGAATTCCTAAGACAAAACATAATTCTTTGTAAGAATTGAGGAGCCCAAACGGCTAGATTGGCTGGCAATCATATATTCATTTCCATAACTGTCTTGATAAAATATTCTATGAATAACATAATTAATGCTTCTTGAATACGGCTATCAGCCTTGAGAGTATCATCATAATTATCAGAATATATTTGCCTTAAAATACTTTATCATAATCAAAATTAATAACTCTTACCATTCTGAAGAACTGATAACTGAAAGAAGTACAAATTCATAGAGCTCTGTTCAGAGATCATTGAACTGAGTTAAGAGATCGTTGACCAGAGAACGGCTATCGTAGAACTGAGATCACTGCTGAGAAAAATGAAATCGTCGACCTGAGCTCGTAGATCGTCGAGCTCATTTTATAGTAGAATTCTCTGAGATCGTCGATGGGAGATCGACGATCGTCGAACTGAGTTCGACTATAGTTGAGCTGAGTTTGACTATAGTCGAACTGATATAGATAGTCCACAACATTTTTTTGAATCTAAGTATGAGTCCACTGCAATGCTGGTCTGTACAAAACCTGACCTAGAGGGGACCTAACTAATACTTAGACAGAGACCATGGTTATACATGGGGGTCAAGACATCCTAAGAGTGAACCTAGCACAAATCCAAACAAGGGTTCCAACATCATCCCTTCGTGAGATATTACCCTCCTGCTGGCAACTGTGGCAAGTACTCACCAGGGTGTGAGAATCTTTGAACAGTGTGGGCTAATAAAAACCCGCCTCCAGCACCTTTCTTGTAGTTTGGTTTACTTGATAATGACCACCCGCTGGTCCCTCATGGCAATGCCGCAATATTTGCACTCCTTCCTCACTCGATACGCAATGCCACACTACCTGATCTTCACAGACTCGGAATAAGAAGGGGTCTTCCCAAAAGTAATTCTTCAAGTCAAAAAAGAATTTCTTCTTTTTCTAACTTGAGAACTCCGTTGGCAATGCCCTTGCTACTAAATAATTGACCAAGTCGGTGAACCAGGGAGCGGGATAATCTTTTGAATTTTATAGAGCAAAGAGGAACTCTTTAGGGAATTTATCATCAATATCGGCTTACTTTATAGTTTTGCTGGCGGGGTTTTCTAACCGCGATAAATGGTCGGCTGCCAAATTTTCAGCACCCCTTTTGTCCTGAATCTCTAGATCAAACTCCTATAAGAGGAGGATCCATCGCAAAAGGCGGGGCTTGGCGTCCGCTTTACTTAAAAAAAATGAAGGGTCGGGTGATCAGTGAAGACGATTACTTTGGAGAGGGTGATATAAGATCTTAACTTATCGAAGGCAAAAACGATCGCTTGAAGCTCTTTCTCGGTGGTGGTGTAGTTGGCTTGTGCAGATGTGAGTGTCTTGCTTGCATAATAAATCAGGTGGAAGAAATTATCCACCAATTGCCCTAAGACTGCACCTACCGCAATATCACTCACATCGCACATGATTTCAAAAACAAGCGACCAATCCGGAGCAACTAAAATAGGGGAGTTTACAAATTTTTATTTTATTAAATTAAAAGCAAGAAGACAATCATTATTAAAAATGAAGGGTAACTCTTTCTCGATAAGATGGGTTATCAACTTCGTAATTTTAGAAAAGTTTTGGATAAAATGCCTATAAAACCCTGCTTGCCATAGAAAACTACTAATGGCTTCAATATTCGTTGGAGGAGGGAGTTTTTCAATAACTTCGATCTTGGCCCGGTCGATCTCAATCCCTTTTCCTGAAATCTTATGGACGAGGACCAACACCTCTCGGACCATAAAGTGACGTTTCTCCCAGTTGAGGGCCAAGTTGGTTTCCTCAAAACGAGTAAACACGCGCTCGAGATTTTATAAAAGTTTTTTAAAAGAACAACCGAACACCGAGAAGTCATCCATGAATACCTCCATCACTTCTTCTGCCAACTCGTCGAATATTGCCAGCATACATCGCTGAAATGTAGCTGACGCGTTACATAAACCAAATGGCATCCTTCTGTAAGCGATGGTGCCAAAGGGACAAGTAAAGTTAGTCTTCTCCTGGTCTTGGGGTGAAATAGGGTTTTGAATGTACCCTGAGAGACCGTCGAGAAAGTAATAGGAGTGACCGGAAAGGCATTTTAAGATTTGGTCGATAATGCGGAGCGGGAAGTGTTCTTTTCGGGTAGTATCATTGAGTTTGCAATAATCGATGAACATCAGGCAACATATAACAGCACGAGTTGGAATTAATTCATTATTTTTGTTTGCTACTACCATGACTCCGCCTTTCTTTGGCATGACTTGCACTAGGCTCACCCAAGTGATATCGGAGATGGGGTAGATAATTCCCGCATCTAGAAGTTTAATAACCTCAGCCTTCACGATATCCTTCATGTTTGGATTTAAACATCGTTGGAGCTGGATAGTACTACAAGAGTTAATATTTAGGAAAATCTTGAGTGCGCAAAATGATGGGTTAATCCCTTTGATATCGGATAACTACCACGCAATTGCATGGCGGTGATTTTGTAAAACTAGAGTCAACTCAAATATTTTTGAGTTGCTCAGATCCGAGGAGATAATAACTGGTAGCTTAGAGTCATTTTCAAGGAAGAGATACTTCAGATGAGGGTGGAGTTTCTTAAGATCCAAGGTGGGTGGTTCCTCATAAGATGTTTTTAATTTTAAGGTGTTGATGGGTAACGATTCGGGGGGGGGGGGGGGGTAGGGCGGGAGACTTCTACTAAGCAGAAGAGCTCAGTGATAAGAGATTAATCAATTGATGAAGAAACTAATTTAGAAGGTGCAGAAAATTCATTTTCGAAGAATTCCTCTAGATAAAAGCAGGAATCATCGTGCTCGAGGGTGTGACGCATTGCGGGATTAATGCTAAAAGTGATATCATCATCTCCAACCCGAAGGAGGAGCTTTCCATCACTAACATCAATAATTGTGCGGGAGGTGGCAAGGAAGGGTTGTCCGAGTATGAGGGTTACATCGGCATCCTAATCGATGTTTAGGATGACAAAATCCACCGGGAAGATGAATTTGTCCACCTTAACAAAGACATCCTCCACAATCCCTACAAGACACTTGACAGAGTGATCGGCTAGCTGAAGGCTCATGTGAGTGGGGTTCGGAGTTCCTAGTCCTAATTTCTTAAACAAAGAAAAAGGCATGAGATTTATGCTTGCTCCTAAGTCCTCCAACGTGTGTTTGACCAACGAATTACCGAATAGGCACGAGATGGAGAACCTTCTCGGGTCATTCACTTTGTGGGGTAATTTGTTGAGCACAACCACAGAGCATTCTGCATTTAGGGAAATAGGCAAAATATTCTCGAGCTTTTACTTATTTGATAGTAGCTCCTTGAGATATTTCACGTATTTTGGCATTTGAGAGATAGCCTCGCAGAACGGCACGTTTATATGAATTTGTTTGAGAATTTCTAAAAAAAATTTATAACTTTCTTCAGCGCATTCATTTTTAAGCTTAGAAGGATATGGTAAATTTGAGCTAGAAGGGTATGGCGCAAGCTCAGTAGGCAAATTTGAAGCTAAAATAACAGGAGGAGGAGAGAGAGACCTTTGGTTTGTCTGGCGAAACAACTAATTTTCCACTACAGAGGGTAATGACATTTGCACTTTCCCTTGGATTTTGCTTGGTATTGCCCGGCAGAGCTCCTTGTAGCCGCTCAGTGATTATTTTTGCTAGCTTGCTCACTTGGTTCTCCATGTTTTTGATGGACCCGACAATATTCATGATATTCGTTTCATTTGTAGCAAAGTATTTGGCAAAGACCTCTTCAAGTGAAGAGGGCTTTGCCAATTGCGGTTGGAAACTGGGCAGATTTAAATTTAGGGGGGGAACTAGATTGAATGTTGGGTTATGATTATGAGGTGGATTATGGGGGCATTGGGCGTTTCCTTGGTTTCTCCATGAGAAATTCGGATGGTTCCTATAACCCACATTATTGGTGCTATTGTACGGTGCGTTGTTCGGGATATAGGAAGGACGAGGAGCATTTACCATGAAGTAAACCTGCTCTTCTATTATAGAGGAATTATTATAATTATTATTCCAAGAAGGAGTGGCGAAGGAAGCAGTCATCTCCGTCACTTTCTTTGTTAAGTACTCAACTTGGAGGGCAAGATTCGAGATAGCGTCTATTTCAAAGATTCCCGCCGATTTGTTAGCCCGCATGCGGGGAGCATTCCATTGATATGAATTCATAGCCATTTCTTAAAAAAGTTCCTAAGAGGCCTCGGGGTTTTTGTTATTTAGCGTTCCCCCAGCAGCCGCGTCGATCATTTGCCTTGTTAATTTGGAATTTAAGCTGTTATAAAATATTTGCACTTGTTGCCAAGTGGGAAGCGCATGGTGTGGGCACCTTCACAATAGCTCCTTGAAGCGCTTCCACGTATCGTATAGAGTCTCTGAGTCTATTTGCACGAAGGATGCAATATCTATCTGCAATTTGGCAGTCTTCGCAGGAGGGAAGTACTTTGTACGAAATTTCCCCGCCATCTCGGCCCACGTAGTTATGGAACCTCTAGGAAGAGAGCTCAGCCACTGTTTGGCCTTTGATCGCAATGAGAAAGGGAAGAGACGTAAATGAATGGCGTCATCTGAGACTCCATTGACTTTAAAAGTATCATAGATTTCGAGGAAATTTGAAATGTGGCAATTTGGATCCTCGTCCGGTAGACCATCGAAGGTAACCGACTACTGCACCATTTGTATAATATTAGACTTGATCTCAAAGTTATTGTTTGCCACCGTGGGGCAGAAAATACTTGATTTTGTACCCTCCAGATTTGTCCGCGCATAATAAGACATAGTCCTTTGCTGGGCCTCATCTTGGTTGGACAGATTAAGATCCAAAAGTTTTTGTGGCAGTGTCCCCGATCGACTCTTCGATGCCTAAATGTGATTCCTTATCACGAGAATGGAGGCGACGTAAAGCGGTGTGCTCTATCTCAGGATCAAAAGAAATATTTGAAGAGCTTCCTCGGTGAAAGTCTTTAGTGTCAACTAAGTCCACCTATGGGGGGGGGGGGGAATAGGTCTTGTGCAGTCTTTTGAAGAATTTAAATAACATGCACAAATAACAAACACAGCACAGAAAAGCACACAATAAATTATAGTGGTTCCACGATTTGGGTACGTCCACTCTCCCCCTTCGACCTATCTCCCACCAAGGGACGACTCGGTCACTTCACCAAATGGATTGAAATCCAATCCTCACACTATGGAAGGCACCCTTCCAACCGAAGGATTCACTACTCCTCCACCACGGGTTGCACCCAACCCTTACAACTAGGAATCACTATTCCTTTACAACAAAACAAAAATATAATGTACAAGAAATACAAACTACACTTGTGGAGAACCCGATGTCCCTCTTCGTTCGTTGAAGCATTCTTGATGAAGACGAAGAGTCCACGACCGGAGTAATCTCTTAGAGAGGATCATCCCAAGATTGGCGGCGGCAAGTGAATGCGGCGGCGATGCTTTGTAGATCCAAACTTCTTGACGAAGCAAGCAAGGTCTTCCAACGATCTCAATCTGATCAGTCGTCTCAATCGATTTGGAATGAAGAGTTATCCTCGTTCAACAAATCGAGAGACAAGAGATCTCGAGAGAGAAGCGTGAGACGCTAGGCTTGCCTCGGTCCTATCGTCGGGAGATCAAAGATGATTTGAGATCTACAGCGGCGACTACCTTGCGAGCGGCGACGGCGATGGGAGGATTTCCGCGATCGGCTAGGTCACGCTCAGCGGCTTTTGATTCTCCGTGAATTGCTACTTTTGAAGTTTGAAATAAGCATGTATATATACCCTGAGGCCAACCCTAAAGTCCTTTGTGGGACCCACAAAGAGAAACCCTAGCCCCAGCCGAAACACTGTAACCCATCTTGGTTCGGTCCAGCGAGAGACGAAAATTGCCTAAGGCAAAATCGACGAGAATCACTAGTGATTCTCGTCGAGTCGGTAAGAATCACTTGGTGATTCCTGTCGATTCTGCCATAGCAGAATTTCAGTTTGAACTCTTGTCATCCGGAGGGAATCGGGGAGAAAGCAAGGTCATTCTCGACGAATCGGCGAGAATCAGTTAGTGATTCCTGTCGATTCTGCCTTAGCATAATTCTTGAAGGAGGACAGTCAGCCAGATGAAGTCGGCGGAAATCGGCGAGTGATTCTCTACGATATCGGCGAGAATCACTAGTGATTCCGGTCGAATCGGCGAGAAACACTTAGTGGTTCCCGTCGAATCGGCAAGAATCACTTAGTGATTCCCGTCGATTTTGACATAGAAGATTTTCATTCTTCCCATGAACCTGGTCTTTGACCCATCCTTTCTCCTCTTCTGCTCTTGATCTATCTCAACCCTGTACTTGAAAATATGTACACTCCAATAGAGAGAGCACACGTGTGTCAAAACACTGATCTGCTCAACGAGGGATTACGTTGCGCAGACCCGTGTATATTGACCAACTGCACCCTGACATTGGTGCTTACTTAGCATTGAATAGCTGCAAGCACAACTTAACAGAAGATTGTCAAATACATTGTGAATTCATCTTAGCTTGTACAGGGGCTTCTTCAAATCAGGTACATTGTGGATACAATACCCAAAAAACTCCCCCTATTTGAAGAAGCCAAAATCCTACTAGCTAAGATTAATTACACCAACCAGAAGAAAATACCTAACAAAATATGCGAGACAAGACACAAAATAATAAATGCAATCAAAACAACAATTGAGTCAACATGTGATCATATATATATATATATATAAAAATTGTTCATATGAATACATGAAAAGATACACACGCATATAGAAATTGATAAGTCTATATCCCAAGCCTATTTCTCCTTAGCCTGATCATCCTTAAGTTATTTAGCCAGGAACTTCTTGCTTTGTCTATCAAAGTACTCCTTTGGCTTCGGGTAATATCTGGGAGGAGGAGCTTTTTGTTCCACAGTGTTAGACCTGAAGAAAATGTTTCTTTTAGCCTCATACTCTCTATGCAGCTCCCACTCATACTGACTGTATACTTCATTTGTATTCAGCTCTCCTCGCTGTTGTAGCATGAAAGTATCCAGTATGATGATCCTCGATGTAGGACTCCATCGTTCATTCTTCACTTCACTTTCCTTCAATCTTACTTTCCTCTCCGCCAGAGTCTCTTTTAAAGTTCCTTCTTGAAGTTTTCGTTTCCCTTTTGCAATGGCCTCTTGATCAAACATGGCCATGTGAGCAGCTCTGGAAGCGGCCCTAGCAGCCTTCCTGACCTCAGCTTCACTCAAGGGAACCTCCTCAACACTTGCAACCTCATCAGCAATAGTGGTAACCTCATCAGGAGGAGGAACCGGAATTGGAATTTGTATACCGGATGCTTGCTGAACTAGCCAGTGACAGCTTTAAAAAACATATTTATTTGACTGCATGAAGTTGTCGACCATGATTTGTTATAGCCCTGCCATCTTAGCTGTATATTCATTCTCCCCCTTTTTGGCTTCTAGGGCAATGGAGTTTGCATTGGTATGTAGTGACTCATCTATATGTTTAACAGACTTAGTGAACTCGTTCAGCAGGGATGTCTGATTTGCGTTGAGTGTCACCATGTTTGCATCAAACAGCTTGATATTGTCAGCCACAACATGTGCATTTTGGTTTACCACTGTCAGATAGTCTGTATTCTTCTTAAGACCTTGCATTAGAAGATTTACGGCAGTGCCAGCCTCTGCATACTTAGCGTCAAATTTCAGTTCCATCATATCTAGTTTATGATTTATCTCTAGAACCTTTTTAAGCATCAAATCCTCAGATTGCTTAATTTGTTCTAGCACCTTGTTATGAGATTGTTCAAAAGAGGCTTTCAGTTCATCCACTATACCTTGAATGATGTTTACCGTGTGATTTTGCCAGGTTTTGTCTTAGTGGATGAACCTGATGCGTGTCCTGGTCGTTCTCTTCTGCAGATACACTTGGAGAGCTTGATAGGTTCACAGTCTCCAGCGGGGGGATTTAGGGAGCCTCTATTGTTTTTCCATGTATACTTATCATCCTCTGCTGGGAGGTCTCCCCCTCCATTGTTGTACCAGATTCATCAGGAACTTTTAATGGAACCTGTTCCTCAGAGGGTAGGTCAACATCACTCTCCCGCATGGTCGTTTCATTTCCAGCATGCTAATTATTCACATCATCAGCAGCCTCAATTTCCACATCATCCTCATTGGCAGCACCATCCTCCATGTCATCATCCACTTCCTCCTCGTCAGCCAGATTGGTACCGAAGGTATCCACTGCCTCCTTGCGATCTTGGTAATGTTAGTAACTGCATCTGCATGATCCAAACCTGAGACTTCCATCCTGAGGGCATCAATAGGAATGGATAACGACTCCCCCTCAGTTCCTGCATGCAGCAAATAAGGAACGTCACTGGGTTCATCCAAGGGATTTCTGTACTATGGAGCTCTGTCATCTTCATCACCCTGTGCTACAGCCGCACCTCCTAGGCCAATTCTCCTCTCCCATCTATCAAACATGCTGGAGTCCATCTTCTTTAAGTAGTGAAGAGGAACTCCCTTACTCATATCAAATCTGTCTCCGTCCATCTGATTGAGGTACAGGCTGATGATTCTCCCAAAGTTGGGAGTTCGTAGGGTATCTTTAATCTTTTCAAACAACATGGCCCCCCAGTTGTATCTTTTTCTACACACCACAGCCATCAGGATTTTGAACATACCTCCTGAAATATGATCATGGGAGCCTGATTTGCAGATCAGGACCTTCCTAATAATATCAGATAGGAGCTTTCCTTCCTCATTCATGTCCTTGCATTTGATAGCCTTTGTCCCTCGTGCTAATCCACAGAACAATAGTGTCCGTGCTCGATCATTCTCATCCAGGTGGTCCTCTTGTTCAAAGCTGTTGAGCTACAAATGACGTGATAATTTTGCTGCTGACATCTTAATCCTTAGTCCAACAATCTTACTTTTTATCAAGGTGTCCTCGTGACGGAGCTTGGCAGTTGCATAGAATTCGAGAACTTCTTTATCTAGAATTTTGCATGGGTGCTCAAGGATAAACGAGAGACCTACTTGCTCAAGCATCAAGATTATATTCCTGAATTCATCGGAGGCATGAGCGAAGCCAGTCCTAACCAGCTCACTCCCAGTGAGGAGCCCGACTGTGGTACGAGGAGCCATAGCAAACCTAAACAAGTAACATCCAAGGGACTTAACTTTATCTAAATCTCTAGATTAGGAACTAACTTAGTAGGAACTAGACAAGTTATAAACAAGCTCGAGATTAAAGGAGGAACGGTCGTTACCCTTTCGCTTAGCAGAGAGAATCTCTAGTCGACTTGTGACGGGTCAGCTGGCGACGGGAATGGGAGTCAAAGAGAGGGGAAATGTTTGCGGTGAATCGGCAAGAACCTTGTGGCAAGTTGAAGCCGAGGACGAGAGCACAAGCTGACAGAGAGAGGACAGCGGCGGACTACAATAGATGGAGATTGAGTCAACGAGAGGTTATCGGGAATCGATGAGAACACCAAGAGACTAAAGCACGGGAGGAATTTCCGCACGAACGACGGGAATCGGCGAGGTTTCCGCAGAGTCGACAGGATTTCCGCAACTTCCAGAATTCGAAGGGTCGGGCTTTCCGTTGTTTCCACTGACTGTATTTATATTGATAAGTTTAACTTGTCTATTTGAATTTCGAGACTTTGCCCTTTTTATTTCTTGGTCAGAATAGCTAAGCTGAGTCGAAGGGATGTTAACCCTAGAAATAAACACTGGCTATTTCTCAGTGAGTCAATAATGTAAAATTTTCGTTACAACTAACAGCACACGTCCCTTAAATTTCATAGGACCGATTGACACCCATCGTCACACATTATCGATTAAATATAAACCATTCATCAGATTCCAAACTAAGAATCATATAGTTATTAGCCTTCGTGTCCTACCATCAGGTGGGTGTATATATATCTATGTATATTTATTTTAGAGAGAGAATCTGCATTTTTGTTTGGATATATATATATATAAACATCTATGTAATGTGATTCAATTTTCGAAACTGAATGCGCGTACCTGGGATCATTAAGTTGATCATTCGGATCCTAGGTTCCTGTCAGCATAAACTACTGAATGCCTTCCTACAGGATTTCTGTCAGGAAGGCTATCTCTAGCCAAAGGAAGGGGACATACCCTTGCCCTTGGCACAAAATGATTGTGCCAACAATCTATGGCAAAGTGACCCACTTTGCCACAACACCAACACTCATGAATGTTGTATCTCCTTTTCTGACCAGATCTACTGACTGAGTTAGTCATGATCTTACGTCTAATAGGGTCAGAGCAGTTTCTGCTCACAGATTTGCCCTTCCCACCAAGACACGAGGGAGGGTGGATGGAGAACATGTGGTGAGTGTCATGAGGCCTGGGAGGTGGTGCCTTCTTTTCAGCCAGCACACCTCCGGGGGCCCCATGGGTACCTGCTATATGTTTCCCAACCCCCTTTCCCTGAGTCCTAGGGTGGTGAGAGTTATTGTGAGAGCTGGTTCCTACACTTTCATGACGAGTTGGGACTGAGGCCGTGAATACAAAAGGTTCATGATGAGCCTTGTGTATTCTCTCATGGGTAGCTATAACAGCTCTTGCACTATGGGTATTTCCACATGAGGGCTGATTACTCTTGCAGTGACCATAGTTGTTCTTATGGCCATACCTAAAAGCATAATGTGTGCCCTTCCTACCCGGTGTGGGCGGTCTGAACACAGTTTCTCCATTTCTCCATGAATTTATGATTCGTTAGATCCACCCATTTTCTCCCTTTCTCTTACTATCATCTACCTTGGAAAAGTTAGATACTATTCTCTTCTCGGTCTCTAGAGAAAACTCTAGATCCGAGATCTTTGAGTCCTTCACCTTGATGGATTCTAATTGGAGATCCATCATGGTCCTCAACTGAGCAATTTCCATAGCTTGTTTCTCCACCAGCAAGTTGCTCTCCTGAAGGGCACTATGAAGGGAATCAAGAGTTCCAATCTTTTGATTTGAACTGTCTATTTCCCTAGCATCAAAAGAGGGACAAACCTCTTAACTTCTCCTATCTTCAGGAGATATAAGAGGAAGAGAGCAGGAAGTGGAAGATACCTGATCCTGATCGTGCTGATCAGGGTTGGAGTTGTGGTCAGCTGAGATTGAGGTTTCAGCTTCATCACAACAGCATTCCTCAATCTCTTCTTCAGTCTCTGATAGAGATACTGGAGCCCTGATATTGAGAAGTTATTCTTGACATTCATCATCAGAGACAAGGACCCCCACATAATCCTCATCCTCTTGCTGGCATTCAGTACCGACAACCTTTTTTCCTTCCATGAGGTCAGAGATTTTTTCCCACATGGACTTTGCAGTCTTGCACTTGTCCAATCTTGTAAGAGAAGACCCTGACCAAATATCAGAGATGATCTGTCGTACCAGCTTGTCCAAGTTGAACAGTGAAAGCTCGGTTTCAGACATCTCTGCGGTACTCTTAGGGATTTGGTGATCTTCTCCAGAGTCAGAAGCCTTCATGGGAATGAAGGGACCCTTTTCCATAATGAATAATGAACGGGGTTCAATCACTTCCAGATGAAATTGAACCCTCATTTTCCAGATGGGATAATAATCTTTTGTGCATGCAGGCAGTCTCAGGGAAGAGACATCAGTGTACAACTCCATGCTTGAGTCTTATTTTCTTCTTGACACTAGACACGGGATCTTACTCAAGGTGTTAACCTTATTGACAAGTAACCTCCCTCTAATACCACTTGAAAGTCTTTAGTGTCAACTAAGTCCACCTAGGGGGGAATAGGTCTCGTGTAGTCTTTTGCGGAATTTAAATAACCTGCACAAATAACAAACACAGCACAAAAAAGCACACAATCAATTATAGTGGTTCCCCAATTTGGGTACGTCCACTCTCCCCTTCGACCTATCTCCTACCAAGGGACGACTCGGTCACTTCACCAAACAGATTGAAATCCAATCCTCACACTACGGAAGGCACCCTTCTTACCGAAGGAGTCACTACTCCTCCACCACGTGTTGCACCCAACCCTTACAATGAGGAATCACTATTCCTTTACAACAAAATAAAAATAGAATGTACAAGAAATACAAACTACACTTATGGAGAACCCGATGACCCTCTTCGTTCGTTGAAGCGTTCTTGATGAAGACAAAGAGTCCATGACCGGAGTACTCTCTTGGAGAGGATCTTCCCAAGATTGGCGGCGGCAAGTGAATGCGGCGACGATGCTTTGTAGATCAAAACATCTTGACGAAGCAAGCAAGGTCTTCCAACAATCTCAATCGGATCAGTCGTCTCAATGGATTTGGAATGAAGAGTTATCCTCATTCAACAAATCGAGAGACAAGAGATCTCGAAAGAGAAGCGTGAGATCCTAGGCTTGCCTCGGTCTTATCGTCGGGAGATCAAAGATGATCTGAGATTATCAGCGGCGACTACCTTGCGAGCGGCGACGGCGACGGGTGGATTTCCGCGATCAGCTAGGTCACGCTCAGCGGCTTTTGATTCTCCGTGAATCGCTACTTTTGAAGTTCGAAATAAGCATGTATATATACCTTGAGGCCAACCCTAAAGTCCTTTGTGGGACCCACAAAGAGAAACCCTAGCCCCGGCCGAAACAACGTAACCCGTCTTGGTTCGATCCAGCGAGAGACGAAAATTGCCTAAGCTAAAATCGAAGAGAATCACTGGTTATTCTCGTCGAGTCGGCGAGAATCACTTGGTGATTCCCGTCGATTTTGCCTTAGCAGAATTTCAGTTGGAACTCTTGTCATCCGGAGGGAATCGGCGAGAAAGCAAGGTCATTCTCGATGAATCGGCGAGAATCAGTTAGTGATTCCCTTCGATTCTCCCTCAGCATAATTCTTGAAGGAGGACAGGCAGCCAGATGAAGTCGGCGGAAATCGGCGAGTGATTCTCGACGATATCGGTGAGAATCACTAGTGATTCCCGTCAAATCGGTGATAAACACTTAGTGATTCCTGTCAAATCGGCGAAAATCACTTAGTGCTTCCCGTTGATTTTGACTTAGAAGATTTTCCTTCTTCCCATGAACTTGGTCTTTGACCCATCCTTGCTCCTCTTCTGCTCTTGATCTATCTCAACCCTGTACTTGAAAATAAGTACACTCCAATAGAGAGAGCACACGTGAGTCAACACACTGATCTGCTCAACGAGGGATTACATTGCGCAGACCCGTGTATATTGACCCACTGCACCCTGGCATTGGTGTGTACTTAGCATGGAATAGCTGCAAGCACAACTTAACAGAAGATTGTCAAATACATTGTGAATTCATCTTAGCTTGTACATGGGCTTCTTCAAATCAGGTACATTGTGGATACAATACCCAACACTCAGGTCATTCACACAAGAAAAAGAGAAGTGGGAGAGAGATTAAGAGAAAAACTGCGAAAAGAAACGATAAAATTAAAAGTTATCCTCTTTTCAGAATATCAAAACAAAAGATCCCCGACAACGGCGCCAAAAACATGATATAAAATCACATGGAGAAGGAGGTATACATTGAGAATAAAATGTTAAGGGGAGTGAAAGTGTGGTTGCAAAATGTTCTCTGATTCTATATTCGATGAAGGCAAGTGTACCTTATCACATATAGTATAGGATATTAAGTTCAATATCAAGGTCGTATTACCTGGGGCGATTTGATTACTTTTACTTCATCAAATTATAGTTCCTTTGGGCTTGCTTACAAAATTATAGAAGAGAGAAAATTACTTGCAAATAAATGAAAGGCTAAGCGATGATTAAGTGGTAGTACTCGATCTCGAATTTCCTAGGCATAAATTAATCAAAACTGTAATAACAAACTTTAACTTAATAAAATAAAGATACCTTGACCGTGGGGATTCTTGAAGCTTTAACACGCTCCTCTCGGAGAAGTGCCAAACTGAGGTTAGGTAGATTCGACCGAACTCTCGTTCCGTATCCGAATACCTAATGCTCGCTTAAGTAATGAACCCCTCTATTGGATTTGATTCCAATCCGTGAGATTTACATCACTCAATCTCGAGAGGTGTGTGCAACTCTCTTTACTCTTAAGTGCTCACTTCAAACTATCGGCCTCTCGGCTAGCCAAGAATGAAAGCATGGATGAAAACTACATATCGATAATATAGTTCATTCAAAAATAAATCAAGAGAAAATTGAAGGCCTAAATTCTAGAAAGAAGAAGAGAGCAAGAACATCATAACTAATCAACTCATCCTCGGATCATCAAGATCGAGTATTATGAGGATTTAGTTACTAATGAAGTAGAAGTGAATAATAATTGCATTAAAAATATGCATAATGAGAAAGAGAGAGAGATAGGGGGAGAATCGAACTATTTAATTTCTTATTGCACAACAATCACAAAGAGGACATAAGGTCATCACAAGAAGAGTTTCTAAAAATGCTAAAATTATGCTTAACATAATTACAAGAGTCATAATAACTGAAAACATTAGGCTAAGATAAACTCTCATAGCTCTCTACCAGGATTCAAATTTGCCCTTAAACACTTAGAGTATAGGGCTATTTATTGAATTTTTTTTTGGGAAGTACACGCCCTCCAACAAGCTCGGGTAGGGCGTGTCACATTCGACATGACTTTTCTGCCTAGAATTAAAGTATGGAGGTGACTGGTGTGGTATATGGGTTACACACCCCTCTGACATGCCCGTGTTATGGGGCGTGTCAAATTCGGCGTGACTTTGGAGCGTATAAAAATTGTGCTGCAGTAGTTTCTTGGGAATTGGCAGGAAATGCCCTGTCGACACCCCTGTGGTAGTGGTTCATAAGGGGAAAGATAGATAAGACGTTATTTCTTAGGGAAGTAAAATACAAGATTTTTCTAGTGCTAATCTATGTCGATGACATCATTTTTGGCTCTACTGACGCCAACCTTTCCAAGAAGTTTTCCAAACTTATACAAGGGAAGTTTGAAATGAGCAGTATGGGAGTGCTGAAGTATTTCTTAGAACTTCAGGAGAATCAATCCGAGGATGGAATTTTAATCTCTCAAATGAAGTTCACCAAAGAGTTGGTTAAGAAATTCAGAATGGAGAATGCAACCTCTATGAGGACTCCAATGGGTTCAGTTATGTCTTTGGACAAGAATGAAAAAGGGGAACCTTTTGATGAAACCAAGTATAGAAGCATAATTAGATCCTTGCTCTACCTTACTGCTAGTAGGCAATACATCATGTTTTCAACATGTGTGTGTTCTAGATATCAGGTGAACTCTAACGAATCTCATTACACTGCGGGAAAGTAGATTTTGAGATACCTTAAGGGTACACCAAATCTTGGCTTATGGCACCTAAGAAGTAATGATAGCAAGCTAATTAGATTTTCAGATGAAGATTTTGCAGGTAGTAAAGATGATAGAAAGAGCACTTCTAGGAATTTACAATTCCTTGGAAGAAGACTCATCTCATGGAGCAACAAGAAGCAAAATTTTGTCATAATCTCAATGACCGAGTCAAAATACCTTTCTGCCGGCAGTTGTTGCGCACAATTACTCTAGATCAAGAATAAACTTAAAGACTATAACTTGAAGGTCAAGGACATCCGAATGTTCTATGACTCCTCCAGTGCAATTGCAATAGCCAACAACCCAGCCTTTTACAGCCGGACAAAGCAAATAGATTTGAGGTACCATTTCATCAGGTAGCATGTATAGTATGGAGACATCAATCTTCAGTATGTTCCAACTGACATGCATGTTGCAGACATATTCACTAAGCCACTAGACGAAGCCAAGTTCTCGTTCTTCAAAACAGAACATGGCATGCTCAATAAGGAATGCTGAAGAATAGGGCCTCACAACAAACTTCAAGAATCGGATTACCTTTCAAAATAAAGAAAATTCTAAGGACTTCACTTCTCGAGAATAACTTCATTACTCAAGTACTTAGTTTATTCTCGAGAACATCAGGTTTGCTTCTCAGAAATGATTTCTCTACTCGAGAACATGTAAGCTTCTTCTCGAGAAATGTCTTTCACTCGAGAAATCACATGCGGAATCTTCTCAAAGTAAAATTTTTATATTGGCACCCAGGCACTCCAACCGCCATACTTCAAGTATTTTATTATTATTTCTTTCATTAATCATCAAGATTAAGGGTTTATATAAATAGAATAAGTCAAGAAAAGTCAAAATCTCGGATTTTAAAATCTCCTACTCGAGAAAACCCTTCATCTTCTTCATCTCCGCCGCTCCTCCCGCAAATAACCTTGTTCCTCTTCTCGCCGGCTAGCAGACTTTCAGTTCTTAATTCAATGGCTCCCTCATCAAAGATAGGCATCGACAGTGAACTCATTTCAACTAGAATCGCCGATATTTCTGACGACTTCATAAATGTTCTTATATTGCTCGACACAGCTGGACTGACCTTTGTTCTTCAACACACTTGCAAAGTTCTTATTTCTGATGTTGAAGTGTTCTTCTAGAATGCTAAGGTCGAGCACAATGGCAATGTTTTGAAAACTAAGGTATGCGACATCAAAGTCAAGATGATATCAACCTCTATTTTTCAACTACTGCAGCTGCCGGTAATTGACTAGGAAGATTACCTAGTAGGGACAAACTGTGATAGGGCCTTCAGCTTCTGTGGCCTTCCCGATTCAACCCTCACAATTCACCAACAACACCTGAATGCAGAGAGCAAGCTACTTACCGATATTCTCGGAAAAGTTCTTCTCTGCCACACCAGTTCAATAAGCTATATCACCTCTGATTTCTTTTACATGATGACTGTACTAATCTGTAGAAAGAAATTTCAATGTGGGATGATGATTTTTGACAAGATCAAAGAGAGTATAAAAAGCCCCAACTATGGAAGAATTCTGTCTCTCTATCTAAATCTGTTGAGGCCAGATATCTTTACCTTAGATAAGGGTATGGCCATTCATCACATGAAGAAGGTTTCAATTACGAATATCCATAGATTGGTTATCAAACTTCAAAAGCCAGGCCAAGCCCCTCCAGCTTCGAGGAAAGTTGCAGATGAAGTAAGGACCCCATCTCCCCTCTCTCATCAAATAACTAGCACATCTGGTCCAGTTATTGAGGGGGAGCCTACTCCATCTATTCAAGTGACAGTGCAGTTTGCTCAAGTTCCAGTTCCAGCCTAAGTCTAAACTGATATTCAAGCCCAAGTCACAACTCCACCAGCTGGTGAACATATAGTCATAGAAGAAGCTACAGCTCCATCTGCTGTTGCACAGGGCACTTCTGTACAAGAAGATGGCTCAAGACTTATTGCTGTTGACCTGTCTGATCAAAAACTTCTTACTGATGCCCAGATAAATGATCAAGTAATATCTATAGAAGCTGATATTGAAACGGATGATAGAGGAACTAACCTCTAAAGAACCTCTCTCCTCTTTTCCTGAAGGAAATACATCTCAACTAGAAAGTCCATCTCAACCAGAATCATCTAAACTAGAAAATCCATCTAAACCAGAATCTTCTCATCCCCAGTCTTCTATTGAGGGCTTGCAAGATGAAGAGATAGTTTCAATTTCTAATGCTGAAGAATTATCTTCTTAAGCAGCTGAACCACCTCTCCCAAGCCAACACTTCAACATTCTCACTTGCATAGGTGATGATGCTGAAGATGAAATTACAACTGCTAGAAGAAAACAGACCTCCAAATCTACTGTGCTCATTGAAGAAGTAGCTCCCTTGACAGTTAAAATTCTATCTCCTCCACCTCCTCAGACTGAAGTCATTATTGAAGACAATATCTTAAGTAAAATAGAAGCCATGTTGGCTAAGCAAAGATAGTATTTTGATACCTCCTTTCAAGAAGTCACAAATAAGGTCTCTGCTTTAGAAAAGGAAATGAGCCGAGGATTTGCAGAAATCTAGAGCAATACTGATGAATTCAAAAGCCGGCTACAAATTGGAGGCAAAGGTATAGACCACACTACAATATGTATTGGTAAAGTTATGGACCAGGTAGAAACAGTAGCCAATAATCAAATTCTTCTACTGAAGAAAATAGAAGAAAAAACTTCAAAACATGTAAGGAAGATGGGAAATTTTTAAGAAGATGCAAAATCAACCCTTACTGTAGAAGTCACAAAGGGGGAGGCCTTAGTCAAAGAATATCAATCAAAAGCCTTTGAATACATGAAGACCCAATAGGAAGCAAAGCTAAACGAGATAAGTACTGATGTTCAAATTCAAATTATTGATGTTAAACTTCATACCTATGGGACATCAGTTTGGATGCACAACCAGATCTTCCATTAATTTCAAGATGATCCAAATGATGCTCCTCCTCAGCTTAATACAATAGTGTAGAAGCCCTCATTCTCACCTTGACCTGGAATATTTGAAACTTCCTATTATGAAGCTCCTTCTACTCAGTATTCTAAGGTGTGGAATTCAGATCAACCACATCTTCTCAGAACCTTCCATCTGATATTCCTCTTGAAGTGCAGATCCCCAAGAGAAGAAATTATGGTGAAGTTGCTTCTGCAAGCAGGTCCACTCTTTTGCCCGAACATGCAAGAAGGGAACATGCTGAAGTCTGGAGCCCTACATCTAAATCAATTATTTTGAATACTTTAAGACCAGTGGTAGAATTTAGAGAGAACAAGGATACCTATTACTCTCACTCTGAATTGGAAAATTATGAAAAATCTATGACTCTAAGAAGGCTTCATGATAAAAAGTATAGTCATGAAGACCCTACTGCTCCTCCCAGACCATCCAAGTACTTTTAGAGATAAGAAGAGATATATCAGAGGCAGCATCAACAATAGAGCAAGAAGTAATTGAAGATGATAAGAAGTTATTTAAATGAGATTTTGTGGAATAGGACTTTTTCCTGAACAATGTCTATATATTTAAATCTTTAAATTTTGATGATCTAAATCTTCTATTACATAACATTTCTTCCTATTATTCTATTTATTAGTTATTTTATTTGCTTATCTTGATGTAATTCACCTTAGTATAGAGAGTTCTGACTTCTACAAATAGGGGGAGATTGTTGGGTATTATATCCATAATAACATAGATTTGCATGAAGTCACCCTCGAACTAAGCTGAATTAAGTTTGTATTTGATACCATTTTCAAGTTGAGTGCTTGCAGGTTATAATTATAAGGTGTAGACTAATATAAGTTTATAATAAGTCACCAAACACTTGACCAAACAATGTTATCCCTCATTGTGTGATCCATGGTATTGACTCATCTGTAACCTCTCTATAGGGACACACTTCATTTTCAAGTACTAAAGTTATTGGAGAAAAGCTGGTTACTGGCTTCTTAGAAGAAAATCATTTTTTTAGTTGACAAAATTTTTCTAAGTATTTTACTCGAGAAAGAGTAGTTATTACTCGAGTAAGATTAAATTTAATACTCGAGATAGCTAAGTCAGTATTCGAGTAGCAGAAGTCATTTTCTCGAGAAAGCTGAGTGTAGTTCTCGAGAAAGCCATGTAGTACTCGAGTAGATCTTAACTTTCTCGAGTAACCTTAAATTTAAGCTCAGAATTTTTTTAAGTCTTTTTCTCGAGAAAGCCAAAGATATTTCTCGAGAAGGCCAAGGTAAGTTCTCGAGAACCAGATATTCTTACTCGAGAAACAAAAAACATTTCTCGAGGTTCTTTCTTGTTCTCGAGTAACAAACAATTTTTTCTCGAGTAAAATCTATCCATTCTTGAGAAACCAGAATTCATCATCTATATTTTCCTAAAGTGTTTCTTCTTGGGAATTTTATATCTTTTCTCGAGAAACAAAACTCGTGCTCGAGTAATCTTTATTTCTCCCGAGAAACAGAGTTCTTATTCTGAATTTCGTTAAGTGTCAGACGGAATTGATTTCAAATAAAATTAACTATTGATTTGTCCACATGGATTGTAATTAATGAAATAAGACCGTTATGTTAAACCTATAAAAGGTCATGTCAGAATCGACAAACCCTAAGAAGAATTTTTACAGAATTCTAAATCACTTTTCAAGTTTCGAAATCGGCAAGCGCCGCCGCCGATAAGACCGTGTTCTTCATCATCAAACTTCTCGATATCAAAATTCAGACAAGAAGGATTCAACTGATCAAGCTTAACGAAATCTGCAAATCTTCTCCTTGATCGTTGTGATACTAAGTTCTTAGATAGAAATGTTCTCAGATTTCTTCCTCGTCTTTTTTGATAGAGCTTTACAATTTTTTTCAAGAAGGAAGAGGTCTAGAATAAATCAGATCTGTGAAGGCAAGTTTGTGTATTTTATTGTAATTCTATTTTATTTTTGTAGGAGTTACTCTACGAGATTTTAGGAGTTATTCTCTGAGTTTGTAGGAGCTGATCTTCGATTTGTTGTATGATTGGTTTTACTCCGAGTTATAGGAAAGTTGTTCTGAGTTATAGGATTGTTTTCCAATCCGAGATAATAGTGAACTAGCCGGATCTAGCACGATGCTAGATAGGTAAGGTGGAGAGGGGACGTACCGAAGATTGGGGAACCACTATAATCTTTGGTATCGTCTGTGGATTGCTTGTTAATATTCTGCGCATCTCTTGTATAATTTTGATTTCGCAAAAAGATGCAGAACTCATCTATTTACCCCCCACTCTAGATGATTTAGGTAGACAACTAGACTTTTTCATAAACGTAATCAAGGAATGAAATATCAACAAAACTTAGGGGTTGTTCCACGTATACTACTTCCTTTAATGAAATCTGACTTCATGTCTCTTTGATAAACCTTGAACCCTTTGTGAGGAGCGTATGCGAGGAATAACCTGATAGCTTCAAGTTTGTCCACTGAAGTAAATGTCTGATCGAAGTCGATCCCCTCTTCTTGTCTATAGCCATGGGATACAAGTTTGGCTTTATTGTTTATTATTACTGTTGGGTATTGT
The DNA here is from genome assembly GCA_039513925.1 of Platanthera zijinensis. Classification (NCBI taxonomy): domain Eukaryota; kingdom Viridiplantae; phylum Streptophyta; class Magnoliopsida; order Asparagales; family Orchidaceae; genus Platanthera; species Platanthera zijinensis. The sequence continues at coordinate 63,115,109 of CM077097.1, read as the reverse complement.
ATCCACAATAACCTAGATTTGTATGAAGTCACCGTTGAACTAAGATGAATTAAGTTGTATTTGATATCCTATTTGAGTTATGTGTTTGCAGGACTTATTTCCAAGTGTAGACAAATGTCAGTCTACAGTGTGTCATCAAACACAGGACCATATAATGTAATCCCTCATTGTGTGATCCATGGTATTGACCCATGTGTAGCCTCTCTATTGGGATACACTTCATTTTCAAGCACTAGGTTTGATGATGGAAGACTTGTTGCTGATTGGAATGAAGAAACAAATATTTTCATGAACTAAAATTCTTCTAAGTCTTTTACTTGAGTAGAACTATAGTACTCGAGTAGAAACTTTAGATGCACTCGAGTAGGTCTAGTCTAAAATTTGAGTAAAGGAAATGGTTCAAGAGAAGCTTGAATCTAGTTCTCGAGAAGCAAAGTCCATTACTCGAGTCGACCTCTTCTCCTTCTCGAGTTATCCGTTTCTCCATCTCAGAAATTTTTTAAGTATTATTCTCGAGTAGTGAAGTTCAAGTAATTGAGTAGTTATGCTGATTACTCGAGTAGTACTAGATTGTCTCGAGTAACAGAAATCAAGTTCAGCACTCGAGTATATGAGCCTTTGACTCAAGTGACAAAAGGAAAGTTCTCGAGTAATGTCTACCCCACTTGAGTAGTAAAGTTCCAGTACTCGAGTAATCTGTCTACTTCTCGAGAAGTCCAGATCTAGTACTCGAGTAACAAGTATTTCCTTTCCAGAATTTTTCTCTAAGTTTTTATCTCGAGAAGTTCTTTTCTACTTCTCGAGTAACATTTCTAGCACTCGAGTAATCCTCATTCCACTCGAGTTATATTGTGTTTTGACCAGAATTTTCGTTAAACGTTCTTCTCGAGTAGTTTGGTACTGTCCTCTCGAGACCCAGTCTTAGTACTCAAGTAGTATTTCATTCACTCGAGTAATTCAGTCAGATGTTCAGAAAAATTTGCTAAGTCCCTGATAGATGGATTTTTCAAATACATTGATGTGATTGGTCCACGTGGCCGCCATTAATGATAAATCTAACCGTTGGGGAGATCTTATATAAGGTCTTGTCATTTCGACTAACCCTAACAAGCGCGTGAAAAGAAATATTCTAAGTTTTCTGAATCGTGAATTCTCTTTCCTAATCGAAAGCCGTCACCGCTCATCGTGCAAATCACCAAGGACTTTCATTCAAGAAGATTTAGACCAGTCGACTTATAGATCAAGATTGCTTTTCATCTCTACATCATCTCTTTGATTCTGTGAGTTCAAGGATTTTAGATCTAGAATTCAGCTGTGTCTTCTTCGAAATTTTCTTATAAAGCCAAAATTTCAAGAAGGAAGACCTAGGCAGAGATATTCCAGATCTGAGAAATTTACTGTTTGTATTTCTTAAATTCAATTTATTCTTGTAGGAGATTATTCACTGAGTGTAGGAGCCATGTTCTCCGAGTTGTATGAAGTATTCATCTTCCGAGTGTTGATCCGTTTTGTGGATCGAGTTGTAGGAACGTTGTTCCGAGTGGTAGGATTGTTTTTAATCTGAGAATAGTGGAGTAGCCAAGTATAGTGCTTAGCTAGATCGGTGGGAGGTAAGTGGACATACCCAAGGTTGGGGAACCATTATAATTCTTGGTTTCTTCAGTGATTTCTTGGTTATTTCTCTGTGCTAGTTCGCTAAATTTTTTATTCGGCAAATAGACGCTCAACTCACCATTCACCCCCCTCTAGGTGATTTAGATAGACAACTTAACCGTTTTTCAATTGGTATCAGAGGGAGGTTGATCATTAAAAGGTTAACACCTTGATCAGATCTGCCCCAAGTTGTCTTTTGAGTTATCCAAGCATGGACAGAGTCAAGGATTTTGCTATGCTTCCTTTTGCACAAAGAACAATTTTGCTATGTGGAAAAAAAGGATAAAGTTCTTCATGGAAGTTATAGATCCAAGGATCTTCATGATTGTGGAAGAAGGCCCTCATATCCCAATGATAACCTCTACCATTGATCAAACTAAGCAAGTTCCTAAGAAGTTGATAGATCTTGATAAGGATGAGATTGCAGTTGTCTCTTTAGACAAGGAAGCCAAAAATATCATCGCAAGTGCAATCGATGATTCTATGCTGCAAAACTTGATTCACTGCCAGTCTGCTAAGTAAATGTGGCAGTCTCTTATCATCCTGATGGAAGGCACTAAAGAAGATAGGGATGACAGAAGATCCATTCTGAATAAAAAATATGAAGCCTTCCGACAAGGAACCAAGGATACCATTGCAGATACTTTTGAGAATTTATTCAAGATTGTTAACGGCCAAAGAGTCTACAACTGAGTCAGCACCAACGGAGAACTGAATGATAAGTCCTTGAGATCCCAGACTAAGGAATGGGATAACAAGGTTTGTGAAATTCAAGAATTTGGAAAGCTAGCTGAGACTGACCCACAACATCTCTTCAGAAAGCTTATGTCATATGAGCTGCAAATCAATTTAAGAAAAGCTGAAGAATAGAAGAATAGGTGTTCATCCAAGGAGAAGTCTGTAGCTTTCAAGGAAGACACCTCAAGGAAGTCCAAGGATGCCTCTATTGCCCCAACACAAGAAGAAAGTGAAGAAGAAACCTCGAAGCCAAGTACCTCAGGCTCAGAACTATCTGAAGGAGAGTTCTCTCTACTCTCAAGACAGTTTAAGAAATTTTTGAACAAAAAGAAGTAATGGAGAGGCAAAGATGCCTCATACAGAAGATCACAGCAAGATGGTGATCGACACAAGAATGGCACAAGTAGCCTAGACAGGTATAATACTAAACAGAACAAACATTTTTCTACTGACATCGTTTGTTACTGTTGTAATAAGCCAGGTCATGTTATTGCTTATTTCTCCCACAAGAAGAAGGAGGGTGGAAAAATAGAGGAGAAGAAATCTTTTTATCACAAGAAGAGAACTGAAAGAAGCCTAGTAGCTAAAAAGGGCAAGACTCTCAGCAACTCGGACTCATCTTAGTCAAGTGATGAAGAGGAAGCCTACATTGGGCTAATGTCACAAACTAACGAAGAAGAAGAGCCCAAGTTCATTGGGAAGGTAAACTCTCACACTCCTATTTCTGAATCTGATGATTCTGACCATGAAAATGATGAATGTTCTTCTGACGAGGAATCTAAACTCATGTCTCAATATAAAGAGTTGATCAAAGCCTACGACAAATGTCATAGAGTGGAAAGATCTCAGGCTAAGGAGATCAAATCTCTTAAGGCTGAAGAGAGCAATCTGAGATAGGAAATTGTAATGATGGCCTCACTCAAGAAAGACTTCCATTTTGATATGGAAGAATACAATAAGGCTCTCAAGCAGCTAGATCTGATAGAGGAAATCATCAAGTGGTTGGAAGAACAACTTGCAGCCAAAAAGAAACTTGTTGAAGGTTTCTCCAAGCCCAAGAAAGTTCTATTTGTTACTGAATTCTATGCTTAGGCCAAAGGTGCTGGCTTAGGCCATGTGGCTGGTCCTAGTAAATCTTCTAGGAGAAATAAAGCCAAAGGAGAAATAAGGCTGCTAAGAAAACACTATACAAGGAGAAGGGGAAAGTTCCTCTAGAATAAACGGCATTTAGGAATGTTATCTTTCCAACAAATAAGTTTGATCTGAATTCGTCCTATGGTCACTTTGCTAGGGCTACTTACGTAAAGCCCAAGTCTCGTTACCATGGATGGACTCGTCCCTGGAACTTTGGCGAGAGTGTCTTCAAGGAACCTTATGAGGAGATCACTCTTCAAAACTACGGACCTTATAATCATGATCACAACATCGAGAAAGCTCCAAGAGTTAAACCCATTATATAAAAGACTACTAGGGAGAAGAAGTCATGTGAATGTCATCACCATGAAGAATCTACTTCAAATTCTACTGCCTCTGCTAGACCACAATCTTAAAAAGTCGAGCAAGGGATCTTTAGGAAAAGATACAACAGATTTGACTGTTGGTGTTGTGGCAAGATTGGTCACTTCGCCATAGATTGCTTGTTTAATCCCAAACATTATGAAACTCCCCGAGTTAACAATGTGAGAAAGACTGCTCACAATATTAACATACGTAGGGGGAGTAAGCTAACAAGAGACCAAGGAACCAAACAAGTTTGGGTTCCTAAGGCAAACTAACTTGTGATTGCAGGTATGTCCAAAGGCCACAAGAAATCCCATTTGGTATTTGGACAACGGATGCTCTCGACATATGACCAGAACTAGTAGCCTTCTCCAGAATTACTCACCAGTCATGAACGGGCCAAAGGTCATCTTTGGAGATTCTGACATAGGAATTACGAATGGCTACAGTATGATTACAAATGGTAGTGTATCCTTTTCTGATGTGGCTTATGTTGAAGGATTGGAACACAATCTCATAAGAATAAGACAACTCTACGATAAAGGATACATCGTAGAATTTCATGCTAATAAGTGTTTGATAAAATCGGTTTATAATTTTGAAATGATTTTATCAGGCAATCGTAGTAGGAATATCTTTAGTTTAAATTTTATTTGCATAGACTCTTCTACACCAATGTGTATTTTGGCAAAAGATTGTGCGTCTCGTGGTGATCAATGACACAAGAGATTAGCACATATAAATTTCAAAACTATTAATAAATTATTTTCTCTTAATTTAGACGTGATGCCTCAAATGTCAAGTGCATTAAATATAGACCATGTCATACATGTGTATAAGGTTAGCAAACAAGGGCTACTTTTAGAAGCATTATTGGCAAGGACTCTAATAGGTGTTTACAACTACTTTATATAGACTTGTTCGGTCCACTGCAAGTTAGAAGTTTTGGAGGTAAGGATTATACGTTGGTTATTTTTGATGATTACTCGCGCTTTGCGTTGGTGTTCTTTTTGAAACACAAGTAAGATACCTTTGACGTCTTTAATAATTTTGTCAGTCAGATCAAGAATGAATATAACTATTTCATAGTCAAAATCAAAAGTGACAATGGAACTGAATTCAAGTCTGGGGCCATGATAGAGTTTTGTGATTGCTTAGGTATCTTTCATGAGTTTTCAAGTCTTCGTACTCCTCAGCAAAATAGAGTGGCCTAGAGAAGGAATAGAACACTCATTGAGGCCTGTAGGACCTTGTCGAGTGATGCCTCACTACCAGAATATTTTTAGGCTGAAGCTGTCAACACTACAAGTCACGTGTAAAATCGAGCACTCATAAACAAGAACCATAATAAGATACCTTATGAACTTCTAAAGGGCAGAAAGCTGACTATCTCATATTTTGGAATCTTTGGCTATAAATGCTTCGTCCTTAACAATGACAAGTATCCTACAATGAAATTTAGTGAAAAGAGCTTTGAAGGTATTTTCATAGCGTATAGTAGCCATAGTAATGCATATATGGTATTTAATAAGAAAACCCTGGTTGTAGAAGAATCTAATTATGTTGTATTTGATGAGACGAGCATGCTGCATGGCGGCTCTTGTAGTGTGTTCATTGAAGATGCGGGTTCAAAGATGAAAGAACTTAACTTGGGTGAACCAACTGAAAAAAGCGGTGAAAATTTCATAAGGATCACTACTCCAACCCCTATTGCAAAGGTTGATGATCAAGATGACGAGACCATCCAAGTTGATCAAGTCACTCCTTTGGTTGGAGACACTCCGGATGCAAGGAATCTAGAGCTCAGACATCTGAAGGATCACCCAATGGAGAAAATCATAGGAGATCCAAGGGATGGTGTCAAAACTCATAGAGGTACTACTAATGAGAATTTATATTTGAGTTTTCTCTCACAGGTTGAGCCAAAGAAGTTTGAGGAAGAAAACTCGGACGCATTATGGATTATGGTAATGGAAGAAGAACTAAATCAGATCAAGCGTTGTCAAGTATGGAAACTTGTTCCAAGACCCAAAGGTAAGAACGTCATCGGAACAAAGCGGGTCTATAGGAACAAGATGGACGAGAATGGAACAATCATAAAGAACAAGGCCAGAATCGTCACCAAAGGATATCAACAAGAAGAAGGAATCGACTTAGACCAGACGTATGCTCTAGTGGCAAGGCTGGAGGCCATCAGGTTGTTCCTAGCATATGCTGCACTCAAGGGCTTCACCGTCTATCAGATGGACGTGAATTCTGCCTTCCTTAATGGTGACAAAAAGGAAGAGGTGTATGTGGAACAATCTCCAGGTTTCGTTGATTCTAACTCTCCTGATTATGTTTATATGTTATCTAAAGCTTTGTATTGTTTGAAACAAGCACCTCGAGCTTGATATGAGACGCTGTCTAGCTTTCTTCTTGAGAACATGTTAACAAGGGGAAAGATAGATAAGACATTATTTCTTAGGGAAATCAACGGCAAAATTTTGCTAGTGCAAATCTATGTCGACGATATTATTTTTGGCTCTACTGACAACAACCTCTACAAAAAGTTTTCAAAACTTATACAAGAAAAGTTTTAAATGAGCAGTATGGGAGAGCTGAAGTATTTCTTAGTGATTCAGGTGAAACAATCTGAAGATGGAATTTTCATCTCATAGACAAAGTTTACCAAGGAGATAATTAAGAAATTCGGAATGGAGAACGCAACCTCTATGAGGACTCCAATGGGTTCAGCAGTGTCTCTAGACAAGGATGAGAAAGGGAAACCTTTTGATGAAACCAAGTATAGAAGCATAGTTGGATCCTTGCTCTACCTTACTGCCAGTAGACCAGATATAATGTTCTCAACATGTGTATGTGCTAGATTCCAAGTAAACTATGAGGAATCTCATTATGCTGCTGCAAAGCGGATTTTGAGATACCTTAAAGGTACACCGAATCTTTGCTTATGACACCCAAGAAGTAATGATAGCGAACTAATTGGTTTCTCAGATGCAGATTTTGCATGTAGTAAAGATGATATAAAGAGCAATTCCAAGACTTGCCAATTCCTTGGAAGGAGACTCGTTTATTAGAGCAGCAAAAAGAAGAGTTGTGTCGCATTTTAACCGGCCGAGAAAGAATACATTTCTGTCAGCATTTGTTGTGCACAATTGCTTTGAATAAAGAACCAACTTGAAGACTACAATATGCAATTAAAATACATCCCTTTGTTTTTTGATTCCTCTAGTGCGATTGTAATAGCCAAAAACCTAGTCTCTCACAGCCGGACAAAGCACATAGAGTTGCGACACTAGTTCATCTGGGAGTATGTGGAGCAAGGGGACATAGATCTACAATATGTCCCTACTGATAGGCAGATTGCAGATATATTCACGAATTCGCTGGAAGAAACCAAGTGCTCGTTCTTCAAAACAGAACTTGGAATGTTCAACAAAGAAGGATAGAGAAGGAGAACTCACAACACATCTCAGAGATTAAGGAATAAGTAAAAAAGATGAAATTTCTTAAAGTTAGACTTCATTTCTCGAGAAAGATAATATCTACTCAAGAACTCGGTAATGACTACTCGAGTACTTCTTTAAACTCTCGAGAACTCAAAAAATCACTCAAGTGACATCACTCAAGCACTGAATTTCTTCTCGATAAGTATTAAGATGCCACTCGAGTGCCGTCATTCCGTCACTCGAGTAATGGTGATCCACTCGATAAATAGGCAGATACCTTTTCAAATTCTGTTCAAATTTCATTTTCGCAACACGACGTATATACCGCATTATTCTAAGGTATGTTATGTATAATTACTTACTTAATCATCAATATTAGGGTTATATAAATAGTAAAACCGGATTTCAAGATTCTACACGAATTCAAATCCCTCTCTCTCTAGAAAGACCCTTCTCCTTCCATCGCTAATGCAGAGCTCGCCGCCATAGCCGTCTTCCAACAGTCCATCTCTCTCAATTTTCTGGACAAAATGGAACTGACTTCCAAGGTCGGCATCGGCAGTGAACTGGTTGCCGCCGAAATTGCAGAACTTTCAAATGACTTTAGAAATCTTCTTATCCTTCTCGACAAATCCGGTTTGTCATTCGTTCTCCAGCAGCCCTGTAAGATACTATTTCCAGAAGTTGAAGAATTCTTTAAGAATATCAAAGTAAAAAGTAAAGGGAAATTTCTTAAGTCCAAAGTTAAAGGGATTAAGATAAAGATCACCAAGACCTCTGTTTCTTCACTCCTTCGGATGCCCCTGTTTGATGAGGAAGATGATATCACAAATGAAGATTATGATAGGGCATATAGCTTCTGTGGAATTTCTGAGTTTATCAAGAACATTCTCCGTCAAGTCCTCAATGCTAAGTGAAAGCTACTAGTAGATATTCTGGGAAAAGTTTTACTTTGCAAAAAAACCTTGTAAGTTTCATCTCCACTAATCTATTCTACATGATAATAATCATTATTTCAGGAAAGAATTCTCAATTTGGTATGATGATTTTGGATAAGATAAGGGAGAGCATCAAGTCTCCTAATTATGCAAGGATTTATATCTCTGATGCTGCATGAGATAAATCCTGATGTTTTTGATTTCTCTAACGGAACAACCCTGCACCATATGAAAAAGGTATCAATCTCTTTTATTCAGAGATTGGAATTGAAATTGTTTAATCCTGTCCAGGATATTTAAGCTCATGAACTTCTAGCTGTAGAGGACAAGACACCATCTCCCTCTCAACCACATATTACTTGGACATCTGGTGCAGCTGCTGAGGGGGAGCATGCTCTTTTTATTTAAGATGAAAGAGTACCTACACCTCCTGTTGAGGCTTCTCTCCCTCCATCCTCTACAGAAGAAATTCTGTCAGATGCACAAGTGCAAAAAACCATTCTTTCTACTGTAGAAGATATCAACAAGATGATTGAAGAACTCTGCCTTGAAGAGCCTCTACCACCCCTTCAGAAAGAACAACCTGCAGAACCTTCAAAAGAACCATCTCCTATTCCATCTCCAGAATCCCCTGCTGAATAATCTCCTGCTTCTGAGAAAGAGCAAGAAGGCACCATAGTGATCTCAGATGAAAAAGAACCTTAATCTAAACCAGCTGAAGCTCCTTTGAAGAGCTTGGATTTCACTCTTCCCACCATACTTGGTGAGGAAGGAGATGTACTGATTCACACCTCAAGAGCTCAGAGCTCTGTAATAGTAGAAGAAATTAATCCATGGACTGCTCCTCCTCCTCCTCTAATTACTCATACTACAGTCCAGCTCCTGCTGCTAGTGATATTCTGGGAAAGATATAACATATGATGATGAAACAAAGAAAGTATTTTGATGACTCCTTGAAAGCTATTCAAGAGAAAGTCACTGCTCTTGAAAAGGAAATGAGCAGAGGCTTTGCAGAGATTCAACACAATACTGATCAACTGAAGCACTTATTCAAGATAGGTGGAAAATTACTGAACCATACCATCATCAGTGTTGGTCAGGTAATGGACCAATCTATTACTCTAGCTAATAATCAGATATATCTTGAAAAGAAGGCACAAGAGCACCTTATGAAGATATATGAAGAAGTGGGTACTTTCAAAGAAGAGGCCAAAGAGAAACTATGTGTAGAAGCCAGAAAGTGGGAGAGACTTACAAAAGAACAGTTAGAAAAATCTGATGCTGATATAAATACTTTATGGACTGCCAAGATGGACGAAATTCATAATGATGTAAAATCCCAGATACAATCTGTGAAATTTATACTTATGATACTACAGTATGGATGCCTAACCAGATCTTTCCTGAATTCCAAGCTGACCCAAATATTATCCCTCATCATCTCAATCCCCTTGCAGAATATCAGACTGCTCAAATGCCTACCCCTCAACCTATCTTTTCTCCTAGGCCTAAAGGGGAAGCTCCTCCTCCAGAATCATATGCCCAGGTATGGGAAATAGAGAAACCACAAGATCTACCTCATGTGCAGATCCCTAAAAGAAGAAAATATGCAGATGGAGCTTCTGCCAGCAGATCGATTCTGAATCCAGAGGCAGAGAAAAGGAAAGCACAAGAATTTGTAGAAATCTGAAGCCCAACTTCAAAATCACTGATTCTTGATACTCTGAAGCTAGTTTTGTACTTTAATGAAAATAAACATGACCATTATAGCTCCCATGAATGGGATTTATTTGATAAGTCCATGACCAAAAGAAGGATATATGATAGAAAATATGGGAGCAACAATCATAATGCACCACCAAGACCTCCCAAATACTATCCTAAACCATTAAGTTATCAGAGAAGGCAAAAGGAAAAGAAGGACAGACAACAACATTAAGCCAAAGATTGATCATTGTTCTAAGATTGTGTATTGATATTGTGTAGAACTGAAATTTTGAAACATTTATATATATATAAATCCTTAGTTTTGATGATCCTCTCTTTATCTTTATATATTTTGCATGTTATTCTGTTCATATCTTCTATATCTAGTCATTTTATTTTGATATAATTCACCTTAGTGTAGAGGGTTTTAACTTTTACAAATTGGGGGAGATTGCTGGGTATTGTATCCACAATAACCTAGATTTGTATGAAGTCACCCTTGAACTAAGATGAATTAAGTTGTATTTGATATCTTGTTTGAGTTATGTGTTTGCAATACTTATTGCCAAGTGTAGACCAATGTCAGTCTATAGTGGGTCATCAAACAAAAGACCATACAATGTAATCCCTCATTGTGTGATCTATGGTGTTGACCCATGTGTAGCCTCTCTATTGGGATACACATCATTTTCAAGCACTAGGTTTGATGAAGGAAGACTTATTGCTGATTAGAATGAAGAAACAAATATTTTTATGAACTAAAATTCTTCTAAGTCTTTTACTCGAGTAGAAACTTTAGATGCACTCGAGTAGGTCTACTCGAGTAATGCACCTGATGTTTTCTTAAACGTTCTTCTAGAGTAGTTTGATACTATCCTCTCGAGAGACAGTCTTAGTACTCGAGTAGTATTTCATTCACTCGAGTAATTCAATCAGATGTTCAAAAAAATTTGTTAAGTCCCCGACAGATGGATTTTTCAAATACATTGATGTGATTGGTCCACGTGGCCATCATTAATGATAAATCTAACCGTTAGGGAGATCTTATATAAGGTCTTGTCATTCTACTAACAATAACTTGCGCGTGAAAAGAAATATTCTAAGTTTTCTAAATCGTGAATTCTCTTTCCTAATCGGAAGTTGCCGCCGCTCATTGTGCAAATTGCCAAGGGCTTTCGTTCAAGAAGATTCAGACCGGTCGACTTGCAGATCAAGATTGCTTTTTATCTCTACATCCTCTCTTTGATTATGTGAGTCCAAGGATTTAAGATCTAGAATTCAGCTGTATATTCTTCGACATTTTCTTATAGAGCCAAAATTTCAGTAAGGAAGACCTCGACAGAGATATTTTCAGATTTGAGAAATTTACAGTTTGTATTTCTTAAATTCAATTTATTCTTATTGGAGATTATTCTCTGAGTGTAGGAGGTTTGTTCTCCGAGTTGTAGGAAGTTTTCATCTTCCGAGTGTAGGTCCATTTTTTGGATCGAGTTGTAGGAACGTTGTTCTGAGTGGTAGGATTATTTTTAATCCGGGAAGAGTGGAGTAGCCGAGTCTAGTGCTTAGCTAGATCAGTGAGTGGTAAGTGGATGTACCCAAGGTTAGGGAACCGCTATAATTCTTTCTGTCTTCTGTGATTGCTTGGTTATTTCTCTGTGCAAGATCGCTAAATTTTTTATTCCACAAATAGATGCTCAAATCACCTATTCACCCCCCTCTAGGTGATTTTGGTAGACAACTTAAATGTTTTTCAATTACGCCATCTTCTTCTAGCTTGTTTTTGAAGACCCATTTCATCCCGATCATATTGTTTCTTTTGGTACTTGGTACTAGCTCCCAAACTTTGAACCTTTTGAATTGATTGAGCTCCTCTTCCATAGCATTGATCCATGAAATGTCTATATTTTCTTCTTTAAATTTCTTTGGCTCTGTCTGATCACTCGATTCCTCGCATCCACTAAGTCACCAGGTGGTACTTCTACTTCTGGTGTATCTTCTTCAATTTGATGGAGCTCTTCATTTAGAAGTTTTTCTTCCATCAGGCTTGGAATGTTGACTTTGACTGAGCTTGGAGCACCTTCCTTTTCATTTTCTTCCATGCTTAGCTCTTTTAATTTTGTACATGCATCTTCAACAAATATACTAGAAGAGCTGTTATGAAGCATGCTCGTCTCATCAAATTCAACATTAAAAGTTTCTTCTACCACAAGGGTTTTCTTGTCGAAAATCCTATAAGACTTAGTATGGCTACTATAGCCTACGAAAATACCTTCAAAACACTTTTCACTAAACTTTGTTTTGTTACATTTTCTATTATTAAGGACAAAGCATTTGCTATCAAAGATTCTAAAATAAGACACAGTTGGTTTCTTGCCCTTCAATAGTTCATAAGGTGTTTTATGGTGGTTCTTATTTATGAGTGCTCTATTTTGCACGTGGGAAGCAGAGTTGATGGCCCTGTACCACTAGTACTCTGGTAATGAAGAGTCATTCAACATTATTCTGCATGCCTCTATGAGAATTCTATTCTTTCTCTCAGTGACTCCATTTTTCTGTGGAGTGCAAGGAGAGGAAAACTCATGAAAGATACCTAGACATTCAAAGAATTTTTTCATGACACCAGATTCAAATTCTGTTCTATGGTCACTTCTGATTTTGACCACAGAGTAGTTCAATTTGTTCTGAATTTTCCTAACAAAATTAGTGAAGGAGTAATATGTATCTGACTTGTGTTTCAGAAACAACGCTCATGCAAACCTTGAGTAATCATACAACAATGACCAACATGTAAGCTTTACCTCCTCAAATACGAATTCCCAAGGGACCAAATAAGTCCATATGGAGTAGATATAAACATCTTGTAGAATCTTTGCTAACGATGCTCTTAAAGGTAGCCCTTGTCAACATGCCATTTTTACATGAGTGATAAGTTCTCTCTTTAATGCACTTCATAGTGGGGGGATCACGCACTAAGCTGTGAGAAAATAATATATTCATAGTTTTGAAATTATTATGTGTTAATCTCTTATAATAGGTTTTGTAGCCTAAACTATTATCATATTTTCTAGTTTTGAAGGCGCTAATGGTGTCTTATTAGCTTTATTTTATCTTTCCTATATAAATATTATTTCCACTAACATTTTCTTGTCTTTTTGCAGGTTTCCAGAATTTTGGCCAAAAATGACCTGACACGCCCCCCTATCACGCCCTCCCAGGGCATGTCATAGGGCGTATCACCTGATACCGAGGAAGCTTGCTGATAGAGACCAAACAATAGCAAAAATGGTTGTCACGTCCCCCCTGACAGGCCCTCCCCGGGAGTGTCCCAGGGTGTGACACGGGGCATGTCGCCCTCTGCCCTAAGTCTGTCGTTGTATTAAATGCATTTTAGCCTCCGAACGCCTATCGTACCTGTCACGCCCCATATCACGGGCGTGACCCAGGGCGTGTTTGCTCCCTTTTCCAAGACTGACGGATTTTCTGACCAATGATTTCGACGCAATGTACGTTTCATGCCCCCCAACACGGGCATGACCCAGGGCGTGTCAGCCATCGTACAGAAGCAATCATCCTTGCCGCAAGAATCCATAACCCATGGTCAACCCCGTACGTGTCATGCCCTCTGACACGCCCTCCCTGGTCGTGACCTAGGGCATGACCAACCCATGAAAAAATTCTATAAATTTAGATGTTTCCCCTTCCATTTCAAAAAAGTTTTGGTTGAGAGGGGAGGTGCTGCCCTTTTGTTTACCAGTCCTTTTTATGCTTTTTCTCCCTCTCTCTCTCTTTTTCATTTCATGTTTTTATAATCCTAGATTAGTGCTCCTTTTATAATAGCTTTTGTGTTAGCTTTGTACTTCATTTGTAGCCTAGTGTTAATGCTATCTTAGTCTTTTATTTAATTGCAATTGTAATTTCCATTTCAAGTGTAGTTCTCTTTCTTCATTAATATAAGTGCTCCTTGTTTACTTTGTGTTATTATGCTTTACTACTCATACCCCTACTCCACTTTACTATGATTAACTAATCCTCCTTGTACTCGATCTTGATGATCCGAGGTTCGAGTGATTAAATTATGATACTTTGAATTTACCTTTTCTTTTTAGGGTTTAGGCTTTCGAATTACTCTTGATTTTTCTCGTTTGGAATTATATTGTCAATATATAATTTCCAATATAGCTTTCATTCTTAGATAACCAAGAGGCCGATAGTTTGAAGTGAGCATTCAAGAGTAAAGAGAGTTGTACGCACCCCTCGAGAGAGGCAGACGTCCAAATCTCCCGGATTGGAATAAAATCCAATAGTGGGGTTCACCGTGTAAAGTGAGCTTTAGGCCTCCGATTTAGACGAGAGTCGGTCAGACCTTCCTAAACTCAGTTGGGCACGACTTTGAGAGAGGCATGTTCAATCTTTAGGAACCTCCGCAGTCAAGGACCTTTCCCCTATTAAGCATAGGTTTATTTATCGGGTTTTTAATCAAATTTAGCTGAGGTGATTCTCGATCGAGTGCATTTCCACTTCATCGTTCCAATCCTTCGTTGTAATCGCTTCTTTTATGCTTTCTATTTAACTGTATTAGATCTCTTTTTAGCATAATATTTCCTTTCTTTACTGCGTTTAGATTTCTCTTCAACCCTAAAGATTTCCATCGATAAAATAATAGTCTTCGTGTGAGTAAGTGTACTCAACATTTCCCAGATTTCAATACGACACTTGTGTCCCCTAGCTACAGCTCGATAGGTATACTTGCCTAATTGGATTGCTAGTTTGAATCTATTTTCTTAAGTGGAAAGCGATGAATAATCTCTTATGCCATTGGTCATAGAGAGACGCGCTATCTTTTGCTAAAAAGCACACTAGTGTAGAAGAGTCTAAACATAGAAAATTTAAGTAGAAATTATTTCTACTCTGAGTACCTGTTAAAATAGTTTTTGAGTATTAGATGACTTTATCAGGCACATATCCTTGTAGAGCTCTACCATATAGCCTTTGTCACATAGTTGACTTATGATAATGAGATTAGTTGTAATCTGTTGGAACCCCAGTTTGGATTTGTGCAAGGACTACTATTAGGATTTCTTAGAATGACCCAACATGTATAGTCTAGGGTCATAAGTTTTTTCTAGGGTCAAAGTCAGCAGCACCTACTTAGACTGTCAGTACCCTTTAAAAGACTTAAGAGATAGAAGACCTCAAAGGAAAAGTAGTTAAAATAATTGCAGGAAAGTAGTTCGATGATAGCTGAACTCAGCTCGACGATCATCGATCTCAGATCGATGAACTCAGAGTTCTTTCTCTGAGTTGAGCTCGACGAAAGTCTAGATGAGATCGACGAACTATGATCTCACATTAGAAGTTCAGCTCGACGAAGGACTATCTCAGTTCGATGAACTTGGAGCTCAGATTTGCAAGTATATTTTTTGCTCGACGATCTTGGAGCTCATCTCGACAAAGGAGTATTCTTAGCTTAACAAAATTGGATTTCATGTCGACAAAATCAATGCTGAGTTTGACTAACTCCTTCCAGGTTCTGTTCGACTATTCTTCTCTGCAGTTTCTTAGTTCAACTATCAATTTGATTTAAAATTATATTATATTAAGTCAGTAATGCCCTGATAATTAATGCTCAATATTCTCAAGAATATAACCGTTCCGGGAAGCATTAATTATGGTTTTCATAGAGTTATTGCTCTGCCATATTTACTGGGACAGTTAGGGAAATACATTCAAGACAATTATTAACCGTTCAGAATTACAGATTTATGCATATACTTTCAAAGTAAAGATTTAAAATTCAAATGGTATTGAATATGAAAACATATATAAAGTGATTTTCTTTCAGAAGAATATATTGAGAGATACACAGATCAGAAATAATAATCACAAGAGAAGTGAATCAGTGAATCAGTGAAAAAGTATTAACATATAGTGAAGAACAAATAGCTCTCACACACTCAGTGTTCTTCATTTGCTTCAGGCTTTCAAGAGACAAACAATCAAAATCTATCTAAATGCTTGAAGAGCAACATCATTTGAAGGCCTAAACACTGAAGAGAAAAGGACTCCCTTACATGATCATGAACTCTATTCATATTAGGGGGAGCTTTCTGAATCATTTGAATCCACTAGTCTTCTCTTAGATTATTGAAAGAGAAGAATATCTTGAACACCTTTTTGTTTATTTCATCCAATTGTGTACAGGGTTTTAACTCCCTTTAAAAGTTAGACTTTTGGTTGTTAAGTCTCATGATCAAAAGACTTAGTTTTGTTTTTGGGAACCTGATCAAAAGCTCAAAGGGTTGCTAGATCTCCCTTAGAAAAATAGATCTTGTGGTGACAGAACACCTGAGCAAAAGCTTGTGGTGGCCGGGCACCTGATCAAAAACCTATATTGGATTCCTACTAGGGTGGTAGAAGAGTGGATGTACCCAAGTTTATTGGGGAACTACTATAATTCTTATGTCGTCTGTGTTGATTATTTCTGTGCTTGTGTGCTGTGATATTTCTCTTTATACTTATATATATCACTTTATTTTAATCAGCTATAAAACCAGTAAATCATTTTAATACTATATTCACCACCCTCTAGTGTAATCATAAGATCTATCCCTCACTTTCAATTAGTATCAGAGGGTCATTTCTTGGTTGTACAGGCTAACACCTAAACCAAAAGACTTGATAGATCTTATTCTTAGCTAGATTTTATATCATGGCACAAAATAAGGAATTTTCAAGAACTAGACTTCAAGTGTGCAACTTAAGTAAGTTTGCACTTTGAAAAGCAAGAATTAAACTTTATATAAATTCCATTGATGAAGACATCTATAATTCCATTTTGACAGGTCCCCCTACACCAACTGCAATAACAAACACAAGTGTTATTCGACCACCTGAGTGGATAGATGCTCAGAAGAAGCTGAAAGTTGCTGATGCTAAAGAAATGAAAAGCCTGGCTCAAACTATGTCTGATGATATATTCCAAAAAGTTGTTAAATGCTCTTAAGCCAAGGATATCTAGGATTCCCTAAATGGGATGGTTGCATGATCTGTAGATGAGAGAAAGGATAAAATAGCCCACTTGATTTCTTAATATGAGAATTTCAAGAAGGGTGAATCTAAATCAGTTGCTGAGATGTACACTAGACTCAGCCTCATCATCAATGAGCTAATAACCCTAGAGAAGGACATCTCATTGACAGAAGTCAATGAAAAGATCCTTATATGCTTCCCTAGCACATGGGACTCTAGGATCTGTCCAATCAAGGAAGCCAGAAGCTTGAATAAGATCTCAACAGAGACCTTGTTGGCAAAGGTCAAGTCTTATAAGCAGCTTATCAAGACAAGGGAAGCCGAATAAGTGGCTTCACCTTCAGTAAGGGAAGAGAAAAGCATAGCTTTTCCGGCTACAAATGAAGAAGAATATCTTCTAGCAAATGAAGACCTCATGAGTCTTCTGGCCAAAAGATTCTACAAAATGGCCAAGAAGTACTTCAGGAGAAGGTCTTCCGGAAATAAAGATAAACCCAGGTATGACAAATCCCCCACTAAAGAAATTGTTTGTTATGGATGTAGGAAAGCTGGACACATATTGCTAAAATGTCCTGAGAAGAAGAAAGAAAAGAAGGAGATAGACTCCAGAAATCACTCCAACAAATTCTCTTCCAATAAATACAGTAAGAAAGAGAGAGGATTTGTAGCTGAGATATAGAGTGACTCAGATTCAGACTCTTCATCCAACTCTAGAGTGATGAAGAAGAAGCAAAAGCTAAAGTGATCTGTATGATGGCAATAAATGCATCATACAGCAACTTTGAGTCAGAATCAGAATCAGAGGAAGACCAGATAATCTCTATCTTTGATTTTACTTCTAATCAATTCAAATTAGACTTTAAATTATTATGTAAAGATTTAATTAAATCTGAGAAGGAGATAAAACTTCTCAGAGAAAAATTAATTGAACTTGATCATTTTTCTTCAGAAAATTGAAAACTTAAAGAAGAATTAAAAACTGTTTTAGAACAAATATTTTCTTTAGAAAGTAAACTAAATGAGGCTAAAATATTTGAAGAATCCCTTAATGGGAGAAGTATCAAATTGATGGAAATCACAAGCATAATGAATGCTAGATTAAATAGCAAACTGAGCTTGGCTGCTTCATCAAGTCAGCCTTATATTTTCGAGAAAAATATATTATCTAAACCCATGAATTTCATTTTTGCAAAAGAAAAAAGAAAACAAGTTTTATAACTAGAAAAAAAATACTGAAATCTTACCAAAGAATAAATAATAATAACAAATAATCTCATAAAATAATGTTCAATGAAATTCGTCGAACCGAGATTGACGAAATCAGTATTATGCGTCAAACGACAATCAACGAACTCTAAAACCAGAATTTGGGTATGATTACTCAACAAAGGGTGCTCGACGAAATCAATATGTTTCGTCGAACAGAGATCGACAATTGTGGAATGCAGAAAATGAGTATTATCATTCTGTGAACCGAGATCAACAAAATCAATACTTTTCGTCGAACTCAACTAAACTCGGCGAACTCAAATTTTCAAAACAGAAATTTTATTATTTATCAAACTAATAATCAGAAACCAAAACTTGTTAATCCCTTTACTCAGTGGATAATCCATCCTAGGAGATATAACCCATTAGGTTATAAGGATCAACCTGATTGTTCTTATATTTCCATTTATTATTTTGAAAGAAATCAAGGACCCAAGGTAACCTGGGTCAAAAACACCTATCTTATTTTTATGCAGGTGAAGAACTATCATACCATAGAGGAACAGTGGTATTTGGATAGTGGTTGCTAAAAACATCTAACAGTTTCAAAGGCCAACCTAAGTGACTTTAAAGCAAAGCTTGGACCCAAAGTGATCTTTGGAGACTCAAATTATGGACAAACATAAGGATATGGAAATGTCAATATTGGAGCAATCACATTCAAAAAGGTAACTTATGTGAATGGACTGAAGCATAACCTCATCTCTATCAGCTAACTATGTGATGAAGGTTATCAGGTAATTTTTAACAAGTCTTTATGCTTTATTACTTCTGATAAAAACAAAACTGTTTTAACCGTTATTAGAAAAGGAAACATATACTTAGTTTATTTCAATTCAGCTAAATCAGAAATGTGCTCATTCAACAAGATTAGTAAAGCTAGTGAATTATGGCATAAGAGATTAGGACATGTAAACATTAGGACCATAGCTAAATTATCTAAGGACAACCTTGTCAGAGGACTAACTTCTGGCCCCTATAAGAAGGAAGGACTCTACAGGGCTTGTCAATTAGGCAAGCAAACTAAAAATAGTTTCAAATCTACTAATAAAAGTGATTCACCCAGAATCTTATACTTGCTACATATGGACCTTTTTGGACCTATTACAATACAGATCTTGGGAGGGAAGTCATATACCTTAGCGATTGTTGATGATTTCTCTTGATTTACTTGGGTTTTCTTTCTGAAAAACAAATCAGATAACTTTAAAGTTCTTATAGACTTTCTTAAGAGCATGCAGATTGAGTACTTTACTTATGTTGCATTGATTAGAAGTGATTATGGCACTGAGTTTGAATCTCTTCTCATGCAGGTATTCTATGAGAAGGAAAGTATCAGGTATTGTTTTTCTACTCCTAGAACTCCTCAACAAAATTGGGTAGCTGAAAGGAAAAATAGAACCCTACGTGAATCTGCAGAGACTTTACTTGCAGATGCTTACTTGCCCCTATCGTTTTGGGCAGAGACAATAAGCACAACAAACTATGTTTTGAATAGAAGTCTAATTCATAAGCTAAATGGTAAGACCCCCTATGAAATACTTAAAGGGAAGAAACCTAAAATAAACTATTTTAAAGTATTTTGGTGTATATATTATATTCATAATAATGACAAGAAATATCTTAGAATGTTTGAAGCCAAAGGTGTAGAGGGAATTTTTCTTGGATATTCCCAAGTCAGCAAGGCTTTAGGGTGTATAACAAATCAACATTAAAAATTGAAGAATCTATTCATATAACTTTTGATGAGACTAATATATTTTGCAAGGAGAAGGATTCTTCTACAAGAGACTTTTTGCAGGTACCCTGTCTGTGTGAGAAGGTGGATGATTTAAACCTCACCCAAGAGGTTATATTGCATCCTTCTCCACAGATTGATTAAGAAAGTGAAGATGAAATTGTTGAAGCAATTGAACCCACAATAGCAGATGTAATTCCATAAGAGGAATTAATTCCACAAGTGGTTGAAGAACCAATTCTACCCACTGATCTTGTCACACTTAGAGATCATCCTATATCTTAAGTGATTGGAGACATATCAGTTGGTGTGCAAACAAGGCATCAATTAAATCAAAATAAGATACATGCTTATTTTATCTCTTAGATTGAACCTCAGTCCATCACTGATGCGGAGCAAGATCCCCACAGGATTATCTCAATGCAAGAGGAACTCAA
This sequence comes from Platanthera zijinensis, assembly GCA_039513925.1. Taxonomy (NCBI): domain Eukaryota; kingdom Viridiplantae; phylum Streptophyta; class Magnoliopsida; order Asparagales; family Orchidaceae; genus Platanthera; species Platanthera zijinensis. Next base: position 63,094,651 of record CM077097.1, on the reverse strand, counting down.
TCAATTTGAGAGGTGTAGAGTTTGTGATCTTGTTCCAAGACCCAAAGACCATCCAATAATTGGAACTAAATGGGAAATTCAGGAACAAGTTGGTTGCTCAAGGATCAATTATGAGGAATAAAGCAAGATTGGTAGCCCAAGGTTATTCTCAGGAGGAAGGCATAGATTATAACCAGACCTTTTCCCGTGTTGCAAGGCTAGAGACAATCAGAATTTTTCTTGCTTATGCAGCATATCCGAAATTCAAAGTTTATCAAATTGATGTCAAAAGTGCATTTCTCAATGGAGAACTCAAAGATTAAGTGCATGTTGAACAAACACCATGTTTTATCTCTTCAACTCATCCCTCTTATATTTTAAAATTCATAAAGCCCTTTATGGTCTAAAGCAATCTCCAAGAGCTTTGAATGAGACCTTGGTTAGTTTTCTTTTAGAGCATAAATTTTTTTGAGGCATGGTAGATAAAATTTTGTTTTTCAGGCATCATAAGGAAAAAATTTTGCTAGTTAAAATATATGTAGATGATATAATATTTGGATCTACTGATTCCCAACTTTTTAAAAGGTTCTCTGACCTGATGCATTCAAAGTTTGAAATGAGTAGCATGGGTGAACAAGCGTACTTCCTTGGTATCCATGTGAAGCAATCCCCTTATGGTATCACTATATCCTAATATAAATATGCTAAAGAGGTTATTAAAAGATTTGGGATGTCTAATACCTCAGCAATGAAAATACCCATGCCCTATAATGCTGTAGTTGATACTGATGAACATGCCAAACCAGTTGATCAGAAAACTTATAGGGCTATTATTGGGTCCTTATTTTATCTTATAGCTAGTAGGACTGATATTATGTTTGCTACATGCATTTGTGCTAGGTTTCAAGTAAATCCCAAAGAATCTCACATAATTTTATTAAAAAAGTTTTTGAGATATATAAAGGATTGTCCAAATTTAAGACTTTGGTATCGAACAGAGTCAGAATTTGACTTAACTTGATTCTCAGATTCTGACTATGCTGGATGTAGAGTTGACAGGAAAAGCACATCAGGAACTTGTCAGTTTCTTGGTGATAGGCTTGTGTCTTCGTTTTATAAGAAACAAACATCTATATCAACATTAACTTCTGAAGCTAAGTACATTGAAGCTTGTAGTTGCTGCTCACAAATATTGTGGATTCAAAATCAGCTACTAGATTATGGTTTCAACTTAAAACATTAAACTATCTTTTGTGATAATACAAGTGCTATTTAAATTTCACAAAATCAGGTACTTCATAGTAGAACCAAGCATATAGAAATTAAACATCATTTCACTAGAGATTGTGTGGACAAAAAAAAATAATCTTGTCTTTATCGCTACTGATTTACAAAGAGCAGACATTTTCACCAAACCATTGCATGAAAAGAAACATTTGTTCTTCTTAAATCAGCTAGGTATGTTAATGGAGAAGGTTTAATTTGATTTCTGTCTGAGGTCGAAGAATTGGTCACCTTTCATCGAACGGAGATCGACGATCTGTGAAATCTTCTTGTGATTTTTCGTCGAACAGAGATCGACGAAATCTCTTCGAGAAACTTTTTCGTCGAACGGAGATTGATGATTTTTCTTCAGAAAATTTTTCGTCGATCGGAGAACGACGAACTGTTTTCCCCCTCTTCAAACATACATTGATGCTTTTATTTCTTGATGAAATTTTTCGCCGACCTGAGTTCGAATATTTTATTTTGCGTAAGATGGAGTGCCATTTCATTTTCTGAAAACCTATAATTAAGCTTTTATCAAACTCCATCCCACGCTTTCAAGTTTTCTTGTACTTGATCTTTTGTTTATGAAGACATGGTGATTTTAGCGGTGACCCTCTCTAGAAGGAACCTTGATGTAGGATTCAATACTTACATCGACTCTTTCAACCATTCTGATCAAATCTTCAAAGACATACTTCAATTATTTGAGGCTCCTCTATAGAGAAAGTTCATGACTGTCAGGATCAAGCTTACAGTGCAGGAAATCAAAGAGTGGGTTTTCACAGCAACATTTCCAGAACAAACCACCATTTATGGATCGATTTCTAGACATCAGCTGGCTTCCTCCTCCTCTATCCCTTCTTTTGGGGGCATGGGATCAGGTCTGACTGAAACAAGGAAGGGGCAGATGTTCTATGAAGAAGCTCCAGTCCCAACACCAATAATAGCAGTCTGATAGTCAAAGCAGCCAGCAGAAAGTTCAAGATGTTCAAGAAGAAAAATAGAGTCTAGAGAGACCTACCTCTCCTACTTATGATCCAGAATTGGATCCCAACTATAAAATGGCCAGGTTCAATGGGCTAATAGCTCTATCTCAAATAAGGAAGGCCAAGGAAGAAGGAATGGATCCCTCTCAATTCTTTACTATGTATTCTTATAGGAAGAAAGAACTAGAGAAATATCAGGTACAAAATCATTTCAATATTGATACCTATATGAATTTCAATCCTGAAGTTGTAGTGCCTAGAGCTGCAACTTTAAAAATTCTTAGTGCACAAGACATGAAGATGACCTAAAGAGAAGCAGAGGACCCAAAAAGGAAAATGGTTTTCACAAAACCTTCTTCAGATTCTTCAAATAGAGACTCTTAATTTTCTGCCTATGAATTTTGAATTTTGTTTTTGTTGTATATTTTTTCAAAGCACAATTATATATATATCTGCTGAATGTTTTATTTTTGCTAGATATATTTTCTTGCTTTATTCTTTATAAATAGTATCCTCACCCAAATAAGGGGAGATTGTTGGAACCCCAGTTTGGATTTGGGCAAGGACTACTATTAGGATTGCTTATATTGACCCAATATGTATAGTCTAGGGTCAAAGGTTTTTTCCAGGGTCAAAGTCAGCAGCACTTACTTATACTGTCAATACCCTTCAGAAGACTTTTGAGACAGAAGACCTCAAAGGAAAAGTAGTTAAAATAATTGCAGGAAACTCATTCGTTGATAGCTGAACTCAGTTTGACGATCGTCGATCTCAGATCGATGAACTCAGAGTACCTTCTCTGAGTTGAGCTCGACGAAAGTCTAGCTGAGATCGACGAACTATTATCTCACATCAGAAGTTAAGCTCGACGAAGTACTATCTCAGTTCGATGAACTTGGAGCTAAGATTGGTAAGTATATTTTCAGCTCGACGATCTTGGAGCTCAGCTCGACGAAGGAGAATTCTTAGTTTGACAAACTTGGAGTTCAGGTCGACGAAATCATTGTTGAGTTCGACTAACTCCTTCCAAGTTCTGTTCGACTATTCTTCTCTGCAGTTTCTCAGTTCGACTATCAGTTTGATTTCAAATTCTATTATATTAAGTCAGTAATGCTCTGATAATTAATTCTCAATATTCTCAAGAATATAGCCATTCCGGGCAATATTAATTATGGTTTTCACAAAGTTATTGCTCTACCATATTTATTGAGACAGTTAGGGAAATACATTCAAGACAAATATTAACCGTTTAGAATTCCAAAATTATGCAGAGAATTTCAAAGGAAAGATTTAAAATTCAAATGGTCTTGAATCTGAAAACATATATAAAGTGATTTTCTTTTAGAAGAATATATTGAGAGATACACATATCAGAAATAAAAATAACAAGAGACGTGAATCAGTGAAAAAGTATTAGCAGACAGTGAAGAACAAATAGCTCTCACACACTCAGTGTTCTTCATCTTCTTCTAGTTTTCAAGAGACATCAAAATAAGTCAAAAGACTACATCATTTGAAGGCCTACAACCTGAAGAGAAAAGTACTCCCTCACCTGATCATCAACTCTATTCATATCAAGGGGAGCTTTCTGCTTCATCAGAATCCACTAGTCTTCTCTCAGATTATTGGCAGAGAAGAACATCTTCAACACCTTTTTGTTTATTTCATCCAAATATGTACAGGTTTTAACTTCCTTCAAAAGTTAGACTTTTGGTTGTAAAGTCTCCTTTTCAAAAGGCTTAGTTTGGTTTTTGGGCACTTGATCAAAAGCTCAAATGGGTTCTAGATCTCCCATAGAAAAATAGATCTTATGGTGACAGGGCACCTGAGCAAAAACTTATGGTGGAAGGGAACCTGATCAAAAACCTGTTATGGATTCCTACCAAGATGGTAAAAGAGTGGATGTACCCAGGTTTATTGGGGAACTACTATAATTCTTGTGTTGTCTGTGTTGATTATTTCTGTGCATGTGTGATGTGATATTTCTCTTTATACTTATATGTATCACTTTATTTTAATCCGCTATAAAAATAAGTAAATCATTTAAAAACTCTATTCACCCCTCTCTAGAGTAATCATAAGATATATCCCTCACTTTCATAATCCCTTAACTTACGACAAGACTGTGAAAGAGACTATACCATTAGTAATCATACCATATCCTTTGGTTATTTCCATGTCTGAACCACCAAAAATAACTTTTGGGACGTTCTCAATTGGGGTATACTCTTGAAGTTGGCTTCTTGTCCCGGTCATGTGCCGAGAGCATCTACTGTCCAAATACAAAATATGCATTTTATTGGCCTTTTGACATACCTGCATTTATAAACTAATTTATTTTAGGAACCCAAAAAGGTTTGGGTATTTGGTTCCTAGTTAGTTGAACACCACTGGGAGTGTTAACATCGAGAGTGGTCTTCCTAGTAGTATCAACCTATGTAGTTCTATAATTCGTGGGATTAAAGCAATAATTTGTGGAAAAGTGACCAATCTTGCCCCAACACCAATAGTCAAACCTGTTGTATCTTCTTTTATTTTTCTGCTTTATCTTTTGCACGGGTGGTCTAGTAGGAGCTACTGACTTGGTGGTAGAAGCCTCGTGATTACAACATGCACATGATTTTTTCGTCTCAAGTAGCTTGCCAATAGCAGGTTTTACCTTTGGTGTTCTCTTTGCACTCGGTCCATGAACGAATGGACCATAGTCATTGAGGATAATTTCTTCATGAGGTGCCTTTAGAGCACTTATTCCAAAATTCCTAGGGCAGCTCCATCCTTGGTAGATTTTGTTAGGTTCAATATACGTCAGCCTAGCAAAGTGACTATAGGATACCTCAAAGTCATACTTGTTTGTATGGAAGATGACTTTCTTGAACGTAGTGTGACTTTGAGCAGCCTTCCTATTACGTACCCTTAGTGGATTTGTGTCCCATTCCACTACCCTTCTTGGGAGCAGAAAATCCAGCGATAAGAGGAAGTACAGTGTTTGGCTTTGAGATGATTGCTACAAGCTTCTTCTCAGCTAAGAACTTTCTTCTATTTCATCGACGACTTTCTCTTTTAACCTTATTAGTTCAGTAGAGGTCAAGTGTTCCTCTTTTAAGGATTGGACTTCATCTCTAAGAGGAGTGGATTTTTCAATTTCTTCTCTCAGATCAGATTCCACTACCTTGAGAGAGTTAATCTCTATGGCCTATGTTTTGACTACCTTATAACATTTGTCAAAACTTGCCAACAGTACCTTATACTTGGCCAATAAATCTGATTCCTCTTCAGAAGAATAGTATTCATGGCCTTCCTAGGTAGTCTCAGACTCGGATATAGGTGTGTGAGAATTTACCTTCCCAATATACTAGGAGTTGCCTTCATCCTCATTGAACTGAGCCATTAGCCCAAAGTAGGCTTCTTTATCTGAACTTGACTTGTTTAAGTCACTATCGCTCAAAGTCTTTGGCTTCTTTGTGTTGAAGCTCTTCTTCTTCTTCTTACCTTTGAATGGTCTCCTCTCTACCTTCTTAGATCCATCCTTCTTCTTATAAGGAGGACTGATTTCTCATTTTTCATGGCTTATTACAATAATAGCACACGACGTCAGCTGAAGTATGTTTGTATAGTTTCGAGTTATACTGGTCGTTGCTATTATAGCTTTTCTTGTAGTTATCAACATCACCACATGATCTCCTATAATTACATGAGGAGGACTAATTTCTTATTTGCCTCCTCTTGTTAAGCATCCTCTTAAATTATTTGGAGAGTAAAGAGAACTCTCCATCTGACATTTCATATCATGAGGTGCTTGTCTCTGAGTCTTCCTGATCACATGAGATTTGTGTTCTGGCTAGAGACACAGATCTAGTCTTTCTTTACCCTTCAGCCTTCAGGGCCATTGTCCTTTCACTGGTTGAGGATCTGCTTCCTTCTTCTTCAGCTTTCCTCGTGTTGATTTGAAGCTCATAGGAAAGCAGCTTCTCAAACAGATTCTGAGGGTCAGTGTTGGCAAGTCTACCAAACTTCATTATTGCGCAAACCTTGTTATCTCATTATTTTGTCAGGGATCTCAAGAATTTGTCGTTAAGATCACCATTTGTAAACTTATGACCAAAATTCCTTAGCCATTTGACAATCCTAAAGAACTTCTCATAGCAGTCAGCTATGGGGTCTCTTCTGTCATGTATAGATGTCCACATGTCTTTGGCCGACTTGTAGTGGATTAGATTCTAAGACATTAAGTCATCTACGGAACTTATAACGTCCTATTTCATGCTAGACCCCTCGCATGTGTTTTGAGTCAGGAGAGTTGACATAGGCTCGGGGTGCGCCGGACTCGACAAGTAAAATTCGTCGGATATCGTCACGGATATCCGACGAATTTGTAGAGTATGACTTGTGAGTTGAGACCAATACAATTTGTCGAATATCGTCATGAATATAAGACAATTTCGTCGATTATATAAGACAAATTAGACTTAGAATCTTTCTATTTTCTGGAGGCGTCGTGTGATCACGATGAATCTCGACGATTCATCGAGTGAGTATATGTATACTAAATGAATTTTAACTTAGAATTATTCTAGAAGCTGAGGCGTTGAGTGGACTCAACGCCACTCGACGATTTTTAACTTTGAATTAATGTTGAATCTGAGGCTTTGGGTGGACTCAACGCCAGTCGACGAATATTACTTTGAATATTTCCTAAATTTAGTAGGCACTGAGTGTGTTGAGTGCACTCGATGCCATTATACGAAATTTCACTTAGAATATTTTCTGGACTTTGAGGCATCGACTGCGTTGAGTGCACTCAATTCCATTCGACTAATATTACATAGAATCATTCTGGCTGATATTGGCATTGAGTGAACTCAATGAGGCATTGAGTAGTCTCGACAACACTCAATGCTTTCGACATAGAATTATTCTGAGACCTATAGGCGTCGAGTGCAATGAGTTCACTCGATGCCACTCGATGATTCATCGAGTGAAGGTATGATTACTAAACGATTTTAAGTTGGCAGTATGTTGTACTTATAGTAGTCGTCGAGTGGTCACGACGAATCTCGACGATTCATCGAGTGATTATATGATACTCGGCGATTTTGACTTGGATGATTTTCCATCCCAGACTGCTTGCTGGTTCATATAAATCGGCTGAACCGGGTTTTTCGAGAAATGCGCCTATTAACTTATTAGACCGGTCTTTTCGATAAGACTTAATTTTAAATAATAATGAGCACTCCAATGTCAGGCCATTATGTGGCAAAGCGGTTAACCCTAATTCTTCTTATAAAAGGAGAATTACTGGAAAACACTAGCCGTCACTTCGTCATTTTTGCCGAACAGTATCTTTGTCGAACCCGATGGATAAGGAGATCGCCGGAGTCAGATTCTCTAGATGAATGTCTTCCCCTTCTCTTCCCAATAAATAATAACACCAACAAGGGGGAAGATACCGCCAAGGAGAGTGACGAGATCCATGTCCGGAACCACCTGAAATGAGGTGAGATTCCTACCCTATCCATTGGTGCTAGATATCTAGTTATTATCTAGGAGAGATGTCGACTCAAAGGAGTTCTACTTGTGAGATGAAGATCTCCTAGGAAGTGACCATGCTAGGACCTTGTCCTATGGATTTGATGTCTTCAACCTCTCCTCTTTTCGATGTGAAGTTGATGGACTTGATTTCGTGAAGAGGAATGGTCTATTAAGGGTGAATAAGGGAGGAGGAATGTCTAAATATAGTTTTGAACTAATGTCTAATGGAAGAAGATGAACCGATGTCGTTCATCTTGCTTTAACATACGTGCAGAAATCTGTTTTCTATGCGCAGTGAACTTCAAGGCTATTTTTGAGTAGGATACGGCCAAATCTGGGTTTTTGACTACACATGAAAGTCCTAGTCTTTGGAAAGACTTTTCCAACAGATGGTTAAACATTTTCATAAGAGTTTTGTAGCCCCGGGAATGTCCTGTCAAAGTTGCTGTACAATTGGGACTTAAGTACATGTTGTTCTTGGGTTTGTGTAGAATCGGGATTGGTTTTGGTAGAGAGATCGTAGCAAAATAATGTTGAGGTTTGGTAAACTCGGTCTATAAGTAATCGTGATAAACAAAGTGTTTGGTTAAGTTAGTGAACAAATGAATCGATACGTTTGGTTGTACAAATAATGATTTTCTTGTGAAATCCGATAGTGATGTGCATGATTATAATCAGGAGAATTAAATGGGTTTTGGAAAGAAGGTGTGATGTCTGACAACTCAATACATAACCCATAGCTGTATTATCATGCTTGATGTGTATGTGAAGTATCATTATATTGTTGTGATTGTCTTATGATGTTACACTTGTTGTGAATTCTTGATCATGTGGAATGGAATTGGATGTGGTTAATGCATGGCCATGGGATTTGATCATTAATGGGAATGTGTTTAGTAGTCCACTGCTTAGAGTTGTGTCTCCCTACGAGTAATAGTGTGGGATTAGTGTGTTGTATAAGGTGGCTTGCCACCTGTGTAAACAATGAACCCTTATGTGGTATTGAAATGCGAAAGGGTTGGAGTGCGTGTGTGTTCGTCGCACGGGAATGATGTGTAGATAAGGGACTCGGTGTGGAGCCCTTATGTGTTGTTGAGGACGGGATGTGCATAATAAAAAGGGACTCAGTGTGGAGCCCTTAGATGTGAAATTGTATGTGGTGTGAGTTAACATACGATGTCGTAATCGTGGGTTAAGGATAATGTGGCCGGTCTACAGGCTCACCATCCATCACACCGACAGGAGTTAACATATAGACTTGTGTGGTTTAGCTTTGGTCCTCGGTGCTCATTCCCGAGGCTCCTTCCATGCCACGATGATAGGACAGCATATGAATATGTTCTTGGTGCACATCTAACTGATACCCCTCTGAGCCGTAGTACGCATGTGAGCTTCGTTGTTGTGTTCTTAGCATTGAGGTGTACGAAGGCCTAGGCTTGGTAGTGTGGATGCCCACCTATTAGTGGAAAAGCCCGTTCCACTATCATCGTATGGCCATGACGGATGACACCTGAGAGGTTAGCTAACTGCTCGAAAAGTGGGAACTACAAGTCTGTGTTGACATAGAAGTTGCATGTGTGTGAGCATGTGGGAGTCATAATATTGCATTGCACCGCATAAGACCCTTCCCATATAAGTTTTTATGGGCACTCTTATATGATGAGTTACTTTACTGTTAAGCCGATCTTTAACTTATATGTCTGTATGGGCATTCTTATAAGTTAAGTTACTTTCCTGTTGTATATATATACATACTGTTGTTGATAATAGCTTTGCTAGATTAGATTGATATAGTACTTGATATACCTTGTTGGATACTCTGCTTGATACTCTGATGTTGTTAAATGTTATACCACCTTCTTGTACAAAGTGTTGACATATATATACATTGTACCTCCTTCTTTCTCCTGCCTAGTGCCTAAGAGTCACCGGGGTGAGAAGATGAGATTTCCACTTAGTCTTTATGACTAACGGTTGCTACGTCCTTTTTTTAGGAGGAAAACTAGCAGATAGGGTAGCATCAAGTTTTGCAGGAAGGCAGCCAGTCCAGGGTGATAGGGCCTGAAGTGACGATACAATCGCCGCCATTAGTTACTAATGTGAGTTTTTGAGAGAGACACTTTGTAGCCCTTTTGGCATTTTGTACTCTGATATTAAGAAGCGTTGGAGCTTCTTTTTATCTGTTGTACTTGTTTTGGACATATATGCTTATGTGAATTTTGACTTCTATACTTTCATACATTGGGTATGCATGAATTATATTAGGTTAGCTAGCAAGATAGAAGTCTTGTTATATAAGTCGACCCGTGTGTTAGCGCTGCCTCAAGGCGGCTGTCCTTTGAATAAGACTCCCCTCGGTTGTGTCTTGTGTTCTGGGAGGGGGTATTATAAACGGTATCAGCTTGTAATGATCTTGAGCGAAAGAAGTCATTGAACAATGGTGCCACCCCCGCTCGATTGGTTAGTTTGCGGACAAACTGACGTAGTGGAAGCAGTGGTGTGCCCATGTGTAATTCAAACTAAGTATGTCCAGTCGTTACCCTATGATTAGCCAACCTGACCTTAGGTTTGTACCTTTATGTTTAGATTCTGGCGCGTGTAGATCCAGTAGGGGGAATTCCCTCTCCTTCCATCCCTACCCAGTTCCATCAATCAGTGTTTGGACAGACACTTACAACAATCTTACATGTTGTTAGGCCTCAATAAGCTCTGATGCAGCAACAAGCCCTGGACTTGCGAGATCCCCTAAGGCAAGCGCTATTGTTTATAGCGGACGGAAACCTGGCAGAGATAGTGGATACAGTGAAAGGGTTTAAGGTGGACCAGTTGAAAGTCCATGTCGGGGGTAAGAGACCCGCTGAGGGAGCAATGGAAGCAAGGCCCAACTCTAGAGGGAGGCTGGGCATTAAAGATAGAAGAAATCAAAGAGGCGGTGGCCGCTCCCATCAAAATTTTAGGATGGAACAACCAGCCCAGCAACCAAAACCACCCCCACCTTAACAAACATATTAGCAACCTAGATAAAAATACAAGCATGTTTACTTCTGGTGTAATCAGTCGGTGCATATCCGACATTACTGCCCGCAACTACATAGGAAGACTCCCCCTGCTTTTCCTCTGGCAGCTCCGCGAGGAAAAGGAAAAGTGCATTATCGAGGAAGAAGACCACAAAGAAGGAATCCTTGACCTGCTCGAGAGCAGATGTTTGCGCTGTACATAGAGAAGGAGAGGAATCCTTAGGAGGTGATTACAGGTATGTCGTGATTTGGTTAATTTGTTATAAGTGTTTATCTTCAATTGCATACGATATGCTAGGAGGCTGGCTTTGAGTCTTTATAATTTATACATAGGAACCATAATGGTTAGTGGGAAACCACCTCATACACTATTTTATACCGTTTCCACTAACTCGTTTGTTTCGGTGGACATTATTAAAGACCTAGAAGGAGTGCAATACTTCACCGGTGTCGCTCGGAGAGTATGTCTACCAGATGGGTTTGAGATGACTTCATACGCAAAGTGTGATTTGGAGGTATTTCTTGGGGGGAAATTCTTTGAAACCCCTGCGACGGTGCTGAGAATTCTAGAATTTGATCTCATTCTGAGCATTTTGTGGTTGGATTGGCACCACGCCAGGATGGATTGTACCGAGAAACAAATTTCCTTTATGCATGGGAACTCTGAGGTCATCTTTTAAGGTATTAGACTTGCACCTCACACGTGTTATCTTTGATGTAGGCCCTTAATGCCCATAGAGAGGTGTACTTTTAGATTAAGTTAGTACCGGGTGCCAAGCCCATCTCCCGTACCCCTTACAGAAAGGCCCCAAAGGAACTCGCGGAGTTTAGAGTTTAGTTACAAGAATTGGTAAAGTCAGGGTTTGTTCGCCCCTATTCATCACCATGGGGAGCCCCTATTCTATTTGTTAAGAAGAAGGACAGAACCTTAAGATTGTGTATAGACTATCAGGAACTCAACCAGCTGATGGTGCGGAACACCTATCTGTTACCCCAGATCGACGAGTTGTTCGATCAATTGGTAGGAGCGCATTGGTTCTCCAAACTAGATCTGCGCTCGGGGTATTACCAGTTGAGGATACAGGAAGTGGATATTTAGAAGACAACTTTTTGCTCGAGGTATGGCTTATATGAATTCACGGTGATGTCGTTTGGGCTCACGAATGTGCCTTCAACATTCATGAGTTTGATGAACCGGGTGTTCAAGCCGTACTTACATATATTCATCATCATCTTTATCGATGACATTTTTGTCTATTCGAAGATAGAGAAGGAGAATGCGGAGCACTTGGCCTTGGTTTTGAAGAAATTAAAAGAACACTCGTTGTTTACTAAGTTCATCAAGTGCGAATTTTGGCTCTAAGAGGTTTCCTTCTTGGGTCATGTGATTAGTGGAGCTGGATTAATGGTAGACCATGCCAAGATGCGTGCTATGAAGGAATGGTAGATTTTTAAGTTAGCGGTGGACGTACAGAGTTTCCTTGGACTTGTGGGATACTATTGCAAGTTCGTTAAAGGATTCTCGAAGATTGCCCTTCCTCTCACTGCCCTGACCAAGAAAAGTGTGTCATATGAGTTGACACCCCAGTGCGAAGCTGCATTTCATGATCTGAAAGATAGACTTACCACCGCACCCATCCTAGCTCTTCCATCCGAGAAAGAAGGATTTCAAGTTTATACTGATGCCTCTTACCAAGGAATGGGAGCGGTGTTGATGCAGCACGGGCATGTGGTCGCTTATGCTTCAAGGCAGTTTAAGAAGCATGAAGTTAATTATCTGGTACATGATTTAGAGTTAGGAGCAGTGGTGTTCACCTTAAAGGTTTGGAGGCACTATTTATATGGCGTCCACTATGAGATCTTTTCGAATCATAAGAATTTGAAGTATCTGCACACGCAGAAAGAGCTGAACTTAAGACATCGGCGGTGGTTAGAATTTTTGTGTGATTATGAATTTACGTTAAACTAATACCCCGGGAAAGAAAAATCCGTAGCATATGCTTTGAGTAGAAAAGTACAAGAGTCGAGCCAAGATTCTCGAATAATGAGTATGGAATTGGCTCAAGTGCTCGAGGAGATGGAGATCACGTTTGTGTGTAAGGACCATTCGTAGAAGTATACTGAGTATTTGATTGCCATGGGTATAGTTTGTGACATTCGAGATCGAATTTGGGCAGAGCAAGGGAAGGATGCTGTTCTGGCCCTTGTAATTAAGTAAATTGGAGATGGAACTTCTGAAGAGTATAATCTAAAGGACGACCTCGTTCATTTCCTTGGCCGACTTTACATTCCCAAGGGCGCTGAAATCCAGGAAGATATATTGAGAGAGGCACATTGCTCCAAGTATTCGGTGCATCACGGGATTTCCAAGATGTATAGTGAATTACGTAAGACCATGTTCTGTCCGGGAATGAAGAGTGCTGTCAAGAAATATGTTTCATACTGTGAGGCTTGTCAGAAGGTGAAGGTGGAGTGCAAGAGCCCCGGAGGATTATTATAGCCATTGCCCATCCCCGAGGTTAAGTTCAAGGATATCTCCATGGACTTTGTTCACGGGTTGCCTCACTCGCGCTCTATGAACGATTCAGTGTGGGTAATTGTGGATCGGTTGAAGAAGTTTGCCATATTTATCCCAATGAAGAAGGAGTTGCATGTTGATGTTTTAGTGTGTCTCTTTGTGGAGAAATTTGTATGGTACCATGAGGTACCTAAGATGATAGTCTCTAACCGTGATGGTCTCTTTACCTCCAAGGAGTGGAAGGCAGTACAAGCCATTTTGGGCTATCTCCTTACCTTCAGCACAGCTTTTCATCCTCAGATTGATTGTCAGTCTAAGAGGACCATCAGAACTATAGAAGATCTTCTAAGACTGTGTGTATTGGATAGAAGGGAATCGTGGGAAAGGCTCTAACCACTGGTAGAATTTTCATACAACAATAGTCATCAAGCTAGCATCAGGATGCCTCAACACGAAGTACTTTATGGGATAAGGTGTAGTACCTTATTTTGGGGACGAAACTTTTTATTTTATTTATAGGAATTGTAACATCCCATTTTGCTCTAGACCCCTCGCACGTGTTTTGAGTTAGGAGAGTTCACTCGGTCTCGGGGTACGCTGGAGACAACAAGTAAAATTTGTCGGATATCATCACGGAAATCCGACGAATTCATCAAATATGATTTGTGAGTTGAGACCAATATAATTCGTAGAATATCGTTACGAATATCCGACAAATTCGTCGAGTACATAAGAAGAATTATACTTAGAATCTTTCTGTTTTCTGGAGGCGTAAAGTGATCACAAAGAATCTCGACGATTCGTCGAGTGAGTATAGTATACTCAACGAATTTCAACTTAGAATTATTCTATGAGCTGAGGCGTTGATTGGACTCAATGCCACGCGATGAATTTTAACTTAGAATAATTTTGGAAGATTAGGCGTTGAGTGGAATCAATGACACTTGATGAATGCTACTTAGAATAATTCCTAAATTCTGTAGGTGCCGAGTGCGTTGAGTGCACTCGATGCCATTTGACGAAATTTTACTTAGAATATTTTCTAGACTTGGAGGCGTCGAGTGTGAAAGAGAAGGGATAGATACTACTCTAGAGGGGGGGGTGAATAGAGTAATCAAAAATTGCACTAGCAAAGTTGACTTTCTACTCAACTCCCTTGGAGTTAAATGCAGAATGAAGGTTATAGATATTTGAGATTAAACCTTAAAGCCTAACACAAGTGTTGTGCACAAAAAGGCAGCCAACTGTAATTACAGTTAAGGCTTGAAAACCTAAGCAGCAACTAGCAAACCTAGTTAAGATCTAATCACAGCCACAATACAAGTAATTAATTAAAGCAATCCAGATGACACAAGGAATTTATAGTGGTTCCCCAAACAACTTGGGTACGTCCACTCTTCTACCAACAAGGTAGGAATCCACTCAGGTTTTTGATCAGGTGCCCTGCCACCAACAAGATCTGCTTCAGGTAGATCAAGAAACCCTTTAGACTTTTGATCAGGTGTCTAAAAACCAACACAGATTTTTGATCAGGTGCCCTGCCACCAAGGGATACTTTTGAAGGGAGTAATAACCCTGTACAGGAGGGGGAAAGGAGGTGAAGGTGTCTTCTTTATTTTACAAAAGATTAGAGAAGCACAATAACTTGCACTGAGCTAGAAAGCTCTAAAAGAATCAAGGCTCCCCCTGGCTCAAAGAACGTCCAGGTGAAGTCTTGCTTTAGTGCAGAAACACTTCAGTAAATACTGAAGGAAAAAGCTACAAGAAGATAAATAATCTGAAATAAGATTTTCTTCTTCAGGCAGCTATCTTCTTCTTCTTCTTCTTCAAGAGGCTCTGAGTGAAGATCTTCCTGTAAGCAGGAGAACTCAGGTTGAAGAAGAGTGAAGAACTAAAGCTTCATCTCAGTTAGATGTGAATGAGCTGAGAGAAGTTGGAGACTGTAAGCTTTTTGTTTGAATGCTGCAGTTAGCTTTTCAATGTGAGTGAACTTGATGTTTTTGCTATGTGGACTAGTTGATTTCTTCTTCAAAGAAGTCTTTATATAGCAGCAGCAGCAGCAACGACTCTTAACTGAGTTTGAATCTTGTCTTTTTCTGAACTCTGCAAGCTAGGCTGCAAAAAGCATAAAGCAAAACAAAAATACTGCAGACAGATATCCTATAAAAGGATAAAGCTTTCTAAGAAGCTGCAAATTACTCTGATGAAATAATATAAGAGAAAGTCACATCAGAAACGACTCTTTACAGCCAAGGAAGACTTTTTGAGTCTAACGGCTATAAAGGACAGCCTGGTAGAAGTCATATCTCAGCTATAACACAAACAACTTTGTCAGAAAATATTAGCTCATGCATAAAGAATAGAATAGATATTTCATGGAAGTGTTAACATAATTTATTCAGATAATCTTTTATAAAATGTGCCAAAATAAATATGAAATTTATCACATCACAGATGACGACAAAAACTATTTAAAACAAACAGCAAAACGTCGAACGACCCCCGGAGATCGTCGACCGATGCACGGAGATCGTCGACCTATCGGACAGATAGTCGAACGATCCAGATAGTCGAACTATCAAAGAAGATAGTCGAACTACCTCAGCAGATAGTCGACCTATCAGAACAGATAGTCGAGCTATCAGATAGTCGATCTATCCGGACAGATAGTCGAACTACCAAAGCAAAACGGATAGTCGTCCTATCAAGCAGATAGTCGACCTATCACAGAAAACAGATAGTCGACCTATCAACAGATAGTCGACCTATCAAAATAAAACAGATAGTCGACCTATCAACAGATAGTCGAACTATCAGATAGTTGAACTATCTAAGCAGATAGTCGAACTATCAAAGCAACACAGATAGTCGACCTATCAACAGATAGTCAAACTATCAAAGCGGACAGATAGTTGACCTATCAACAGATAGTCAAGCTATCAGATAGTTGAGCTATCCAAGCAGATAGTCGAACTATCAAAGACAACAGATAGTCGACCTATCAACAGATAGTCGAGCTATCAGATAGTTGAGCTATCCAAGCAGATAGTCGAACTATCAAAGCAAACAGATAGTCGACCTATCAACAGATAGTCGAGCTATCAACGCAGACAGAACATCGACCAACTGATAGAGATTGAGCTTTTGATTTCTTTAGACTGAGGAGGAGAGAAGGTTGGTCTTTGATATACTACCTCTTTAACTTGTTCTTTAACAGTATCAGGTCTTTGATAGCCAGTTTGGCTTTTACCTTGGAATCCTTGCGAACTTCTCCTTTGAGCAGATTGAGATCGATTTGATCTTTCAGATTTAGAAGCAAATTTTGAAGATAAATTTCCTGAGGCTCCTGCACCGGGAGGTGGAGGAGGAGGACCTCTAGGATTCCATCTGGGAACAGGAGAGTCATACCTCTTTGACTTTTTCCTTTGCTTTTGCTGGTTCTTAGAGAACAATATCCAATGCTGGAAGTCTTTTGACTTTGGATCAATCCCTTTCAGTATATAATATGGTGTATCATTGTCTGGATTAGCAAGAGGAGGAGCAACAACTTTTCTTTTCTTCTTAGCAATTCTTTTTCTTTTAGTCTCAGCAGACTCATCAGAATCGATTTCATCTTCAGAATTTGAAGAGATAGGCATATCATATGGGTCAATAGCATCTTTCATAGCTCTTTCTTTTTCCTTAAGAGCAGCTTTCTCTAGTTCTTCTTCCATGGCATCCTGTGCCAGGAGAGCATCTAAATCCAAGCCTGGGGAATCATCTCATACAGTAGATTTTTCAGTCTGGGCATCTGCAGCTGATTCTTGAATCTCAGAAACTGTCATAGTGACCAGTTCTGCTTGCACATCTGGCTGAGCCACTTCAGAACTTTGAACGGCTGGTTCTGGTTGTACTTCTGGAGCAGATTGGATAACCGGCTCTTGAACATTTAGACTTTCTTCCAATTTATCTGTAGTTTTATGAATAAAATTGTTCTAAATGACATCGAGTATGAATAGAAACCCTAGGTTCATTGACCCATCATTTGCATGGAGAATCCCACCTAGGAGATCTTACCCATTAGGTTATCACCCTCAGCCTGCTTATTCATTTATTTCCAGTTTTTCTTATGTGAAAAACAAGGGACCCAAGGTTACCTGGGTCCACAATGTTTAAATTGATTTATTTGCAGGTGAAGACCTATCCTATCACTCAAAATAAGTGGTAATTGGATAGTGGTTGCTCCAAGCACATGACAGGAAATAAAGAACATCTGTTAAGGTTCAAGGCAAAGCTTGGCCCAAAGGTAATCTTTGGAGATTCAAGCTGTGGTCAAACTGAAGGCTATGGCAGGATGACAATTGGAGCTGTTACATTCAAGAGAGTTGCTTATGTGACTGGATTGACGCATAATCTAATTTCAGTAAGTCAGTTATGTGATGCTGGATACCAGGTATCATTCTCTAATCATGCCTTCCAGATATTCCCAAACTAGCATATCAGTTAACAAGTCTAAAAAGTAAGTAAAGGGAATACCTTCAGAATCGACCACAGCATGTCCTAACTCCCACAATTCATCTAGAAAGGAGGTGATGATTCCTTCTAGGTACAGGGCAACCAAGGGAGTAGATTTTCTTCTAAACAAGCTTTAACAATAAATTCAGATTTCTGCACTGCATCAGAAATTTCATGTTCAGATAAAGAAGGAGGAGCTGAATCTACTGTTGCTTTCTCTATTACTGCAAGATGAACTGCTGGAGGAGAGGCCAAGGGCTGCTCAGAGACGTCATCATCAAGCATCTCCCCCTGCCTGATTTCAGTAGAGACTGAAACCAGTCCCCTAGAAGAAGAGGGCTCAGCAGAGTTTGAGAGTTTCAGAATAGCAGCAGTTAGAGAGGAGATAGAGGAAGCAAGGGG
The DNA here is from genome assembly GCA_039513925.1 of Platanthera zijinensis. Lineage (NCBI taxonomy): Eukaryota > Viridiplantae > Streptophyta > Magnoliopsida > Asparagales > Orchidaceae > Platanthera > Platanthera zijinensis. The sequence continues at coordinate 63,076,457 of CM077097.1, read as the reverse complement.
AGCAATTGCCTCATCAATCATAGTTTTGATTGAGGGGGTAATTAACTCCACAATGCTAGATATAAATGCAGGAGTAATTTCAAAAGATGATGATGAGCTGGAGAATGAGCTGGAGTTGGAACTGGAGATGTATGAGTGGATGCAGGGTGATCAGTGTGATCAGGAGAGGGAATTGGAGAGTGAACTGGAGTAGAAATTTCAGACACCAACAAATCAAAACTAGGATGAGAAATCCCAGCAAGATGAGTCGGGAGAGGAGATGCAGGAGGAGAAGCAGAATGTCATACTTCAATTGAAGTTGAGGGAACTTCAACTGAAGTAGACGGCAAAACTGATGAAGAAGATGGAAGAGATGAATTTGCTGAGCCAGCTGCTAGAAGGGGGGGAGTGACTGCGACAGTCCTGGTGCTCTCAGAAGTAACTGGAGCAACCCCTGCGGGAGCGGGCTTCAGGAAGGTCCTTTTCCATTTGGCGAATAGCGATGGATCCATCTTCTTGCTTGCGTTGATGGAGGTGGCGGCTGACACTAGCAGATGGGGGAATTTCTCCTTCAGAAAAATTCCAACTACCCTTCCTAGGGTAACTTCTTTCTTTCCATTCTTTTTCCTTATCAAATCAAAGAGAACGCCTGCCCAGTTTATCCGCTTCTTATTAACAATTGCACACATTAGTGCAAATTGCTTCCTTGTAATATTATTGTGGGCGGAGTGCTTTCCCAGTAGCACTTTTCCAACTATTTCCGCAAGAAACTTGATCTTAAACGGGAAATTCACTTTGAGCAGCTTGGAGGGAATGCCTTCGGCATGTCCCAGCTCAGTTAACATCCTTCCGAACTCAGGAGCATCTTGCTCATACTCTTATTCACCATTAATCAATCCAAAAATTTCAGTCAGAATAGCGGGAGTCAATATTACCTCTTCTCCGCTAATTGTTCCAGTCATCGAGTCATCAGTTGAAGATGAAGTGAAGACCCACTCTTTGATCTCTTGACTGTTTATCTTTATTCTGTAGGACATGAGTTTCTCTAATCCTTGATCTCTACACAGATTCAGAATCTCCACTATTCCTGGTTCGCAGCAGCTGAAGGCGTCAAAATCTACGCTGAAACCGGCATCAAACTTCACTACTGCAAGAAGCGTTGGAGCAATCGCCATCGAAAGAGCTGTAGAAGACGAGGGAGAGACGGCGAGGACGGAGCGGCAGAAAACACGAGACAAAGAGCAAGCGGGAAGACGGAATGCGAAAAGATGCTTTCCGTCGACGATAAGAGCAACTATCTCTTAACCTAGGTCGACCATCGACTTTATATTAAAATAGCGATCGTCGGTCTATTTAAAAGATACTGGAGACGATGGTCGAACGATCGTTCGATGATCGGTCCTGAAGCAGAGTAGTTGATTAATCGTTCGACTATTTCTGTCTTCACAAACATCAAGCAGTCGTCAACCATAGATCGACGATAAGCTCGACCTGTTCGACTATCTTCGAATGCCGGTCGACGATCTTCAAGCAGATAAGCTATCTTCAACCATAGGTCGACGATAGGCTTGATCCGTTCGACTATCTTCGAACAAGTTTCATCAAGGCAGACGTCACACTTAGTCTCTTCCATTAATCATGCCTAGTTGAACTAAAAAGAACAGATGCTTCTGTTCATCTAAGGGCTTGGTGAATATATCACCTCTCTGAAGGTCTGTGGATATGAACTCAAGGCTGATCTTGTTCTTTTCCACACAATCTCTCAGGAAATGGTGTCTAATCTCAATGTGCTTCATTCTAGAGTGGTGCACTGGATTTTGTGCAATGGAGATAGCACTTGTACTATCACACATGATTTTAGTGTTCTTGTGTGAGTACCCATAATCCAAAAGTTGATTTTGTATCCACAGGATCTGTGAACAACAACTAGCAGCTGCTATATATTCATCTTCTGCAGTTGAAGTTGAGACAGAGGCCTGCTTCTTATAGAACCAAGAGACCAATCTCTCTCCCAGGAACTGACAAGTTCCTGAGGTACTTTTCTTGTCAACTCGACAACCATCATAATCAGAATCATAATATCCAATTAATTCAAATTCTGACTCAGCTGGGTACCAAAGTCCTAGATTTGGACATCCCTTCATGTATCTCAAGATTCTCTTAAGAAGAATCAGATGAGATTCCTTGGGGTTGACCTGGAATCTAGCACAAAGGCATGTAGCAAACATTATGTCTGGCCTACTTGCAGTTAGATACAATAGGGAACCAACAATGGCCCTATAATTCTTTTGATCAACAGGCTTTCCCTGATCATCAGAATCAATAACTACATTAGTAGCCATAGGTGTATGCATTGCTGAAGCATCTGCCATCCCAAACTTCTTTACCAATTCCTTGGCATATTTGGATTGGGAGATGAAGATGTCATCAGCATCTTGCTTTATTTGGAGACCAAGAAAGTAAGACAGCTCACCCATACTACTCATCTCAAACTTAGAATGCATCAAGTTGGAGAACTTTTTGCATAGTTTGGGATCAGTGGAGCCAAAAATAATGTCATCCACATACACTTGAACTAACAGGATTGTGTCCTTGTAGTGCTTGACGAAGAGGGTTCTATCAACTACTCCCCTAACAAAGTTGTGCTCTAACAGGAAACTAGCTAGAGTCTCATATCAGGCTCTTGGTGCTTGTTTTAGTCCATAAAGAGCTTTCTGCAACTTGAATACATGTGAGGGCTGAGTTGAAGAAACAAAATCGGGTGGCTGTTCAACAAAAACCTCTTCCTTTAGCTCACCATTAAGAAAAGCACTTTTGACATCCATCTGAAAAACCATAAACTTCATATAAGCTGCATAGGCTAAGAAGATCCTTATTGCCTCTAGCCTTGCAATAGGAGCAAAGGTTTGGTCATAATCTATACCTTCCTCCTGTCTGTAGCCCTAAGCTACAAGCCTAGCTTTATTCCTTACAATGATTCCATTTGCATCCAACTTGTTTCTATACACCCACTTGGTGCCTATGATCAGTTGGCATTTAGGTCTTGGAACCAAAGTCCAAACTTTACATCTCTCAAACTGATTGAGTTCCTCTTGCATAGCAATGATCCAGTGGGGATCTAGCTCAGCATCTTTAAAGGTGAGGGGCTCAATCTGTGAAAGGAAACAAGCATGCATCACATCCTGTCTTAACTGATGTCTTGTTTGAACACCAGCTGATATGTCTCCTATCACTTGAGATGTAGGATGATCTCTAAGTGTGACAACATCAGCAGGTGGGATGTGATCTTCAACAATAGTTGGGATTAATTCCTCAGGAGGAATTTGATCTACTATTGATGGAACAACAAAAACTTCTGCAATGTCTTCATCACTGTCTGATTCAGTGATATGAAGAGTTGAAAGATGGAGGATATCTTGAGTGACATCTCTGGTAGATTCTTGTACCTGTAATGAACTTGAGGAAGGAGAAGTTTCCTTCTCCTTGTAAAACATTTGGGATTCATCAAAGGATACATGAACAGACTTTTCAATTTTAGAAGATGATTTATTAAAAACCCTATAAGCTTTGCTTACTTGGGAATATCCAAGAAAAATTCCCATTGAATCCTTTGCTTCAAACTTTCTAAGATATTCTTTATTGTTATTATGAATATAAACAATACAGCCAAACACTCTAAAATAATTTATTTTAGGTTTCTTTCCTTTAAGTAACTCATAAGGAGTTTTACACTTAAGCTTGTGTATCATACTTCTATTCAAGACATAGTTGGCTGTACTAACAGCTTTTGCCCAATAGGAAAGAGGCATATTAGCATCTGCCAACAATGTGCTAGCAGCTTCAATTAGTGTTCTGTTCTTCCTTTCAACTACCCCATTTTGTTGGGGAGTTCTAGGAGCTGAGAAGCTATGTTTGATACCTTCTCTCTCACAGAATTCTTGCATGAGAAGAGAGTCAAACTCAGTACCATGATCACTTCTGATCAAGGCCACATGAGTAGAGTACTCAGTCTGCACACATAATAGAAAATCTGTAAGGGCTTTGAAGTTATCAGCCTTAGTTCTCAAAAAGAACACCCAAGTGAACTTGGAGAAGTCATCTACAATGACTAGGGTGTAATACTTCCCTCCTAAACTCTGTACATTTATTGAGCCAAATAGGTCCAAATGTAATAAATACAGGATTCTAGGAGAATCACTTTTATTTACTGATTTAAATGAGTTCTTGGTTTGCTTGCCTAGTTGACAAGCCTTGCATAGGCTCTCCTTCTTGTAGGGGCAAGAAGGTAAACCTCTAACAAGGTTGTGTTTAGATAACCTAGATATATTCTTGAGGTTAACATGGCTAAGCCTTTTATGCCATGGAGTATTGTTAAAATGTTGCCTTGTCTAATGCCTACAAATACAACACTATTATTTAAAGTAATATTACAAAGAGAGTTAGAGAATGATACCTGGTATCCAACATCACATAACTGACTTACTGAAATTAGATTATGCTTCAGTCCAGTCACATAAGCAACTCTCTTGAATGTAACAGCTCCAATTGTCATCTTGCCATAGCCTTCAGTTTGACCACAGCTTGAATCTCCAAAGATTACCTTTGGGCCAAGCTTTGCCTTGAACCTTGACAGATGTTCTTTATTTCCTGTCATGTGCTTGGAGCAACCACTATCCAAATACCACTTATTTTGAGTGATAGGATAGGTCTTCACCTGCAAATAAATCAATTTAAACATTGTGGACCCAGGTAACCTTGGGTCCCTTGTTTTTCACATAAGAAAAACTGGAAATAAATGAATAAGCAGGCTGAGGGTGATAACCTAATGGGTAAGATCTCCTAGGTGGGATTCTCCATGCAGATGATGGGTCAATGAACCTAGGGTTTCTATTCATATTCGGGTTTCTAACGTTCTGGTTGGAATTTTGAAATTCTTGTTGGAAGCGTCGATCGGCGTTCGACGATTGGTACCCAGATCGTCGATCTTCGTTCGACCATTGGGTCTGCGATCGTCGATTAGCGTTCGACGCCCTTTGTAATTCCTTAAATTTCTGTTTTCTTTTCTCTCTTTTAGCTTTATTTAAAGCTCTATTTACTTGATTGACTTGCTCAGTGTTTTTTATTCCACTAGATGAAATAAAATTCACTGGAGTTGAAAGTTGATTTTTAAGAATGATTGGGGGCTCACTAGAAGATGCTCCTAAGCCTAATTTGTTATTGCCTGACCTAGTGTTAGACATGCTGGTTATTTCAAGCAACTTAAGGCTTCTATCATTCAGAGACTCTTCTAACCTTTTGGATTTAGCTAACTCATTCTTAAGAAATTTAATTTCTTCACTAGAATTAGTGAGATCTTCCTTTAACTTAATGTTTTCAATAGATATGATTTCTGATTCAACTAGCCTATGTCTAAGTTCTTTAATTTCTTTTTCAGAACTAATTAAATCTAAAGATAAAGATTTAAACTCAGATTTAAATTCAGCAGATGTAAAGTCATAAGAAGACAATACCTCATCTTCAGTTGGCATCTCTTCATCAGAATCTGAATTCTCTGCAGCTGAGTGATTGCTGCAGGCATCAATTGCCATCAGGCAAACTTCCTTTGCCTTCTTCTCTTCTTCATCCTCACTGGAGCTTGAGGAAGAAGATTCCTCATCAGAATCACTCCAGGTTTCAGCAACAAAGCCTCTCTCCTTCTTTGTATTCTTGTAGGAGGATGGCTTGGAATGCTTCCTATGCTGATCCTTATCTTTCCTTTTATCTTTGTTCTTTTCCTCTGGACAATCTGGAAGAATATGTCCAGGCTTCCTGCAACCATAACAGATTATTTCTTTAGAAGGGGTACGATCATACCTTAGTTTATCTTCATACTTTGAAGATTTCTTTCTGAATTCCTTCCTTCCCATCTTGAGAAACCTTTTGGCAAATAATGCCATCAGTTCCTCATTGGACTGGCTGCCTTCAAAAGTGTCAGCAGCTTTAAGAGCAAGGGTTTGCTCTTTTCTTATAGGAGTTGGGGTCTTTGCTTCAGCTTCCCTGGACTTCAGTACTTGCTCAAAAGACTTGAGCTTGCCGAGAAGGGCTTCTGTTGAGATTTCTGTTGTGCTTTTGGCTTCCTTGATAGGCCAGATCCTCAGATCCCATATGCTGGGGAAGCACATAAGAATCTTATCATTGACCTCTGTCAATGAGATATCCTTGTCAAGGGTCCTCAGCTCATTGATGATTGAGCTGAGCCTTGTGTACATAGCTTCCACTGATTCAGCATCAGTTTTCTTGAAATTCTCATATTGTGAGATAAGGTTGGACCTCCTGTCCTTCCTTTCATCAGCTGAACCAGCTACAATTTGATTCAGTGTATCCCACATAGCTTTTGCTGAGGAGCAGTCAGCAACCTTCTGTAATACTTCATCAGACATTGTTTGAGCCAGAATGTTCATTGCCTTGGCATCTGCTATCTTTGTCTTTTTGTACTCATCATTGTAGTCTGGAGGAGGCATTACACTCATATCAGTTGATGATGAGGCAGTAGCAGCAGCAGGTGCTCATGGTGGTCCTGTCAAAATAGAAGCAAAAATACTTTCATCAATAGAATTCATATATAGTTTGATCCTTGCCTTCCAGATGCCAAACTTAGCCAAGTTGCATGCTGGAGGTCTGGTGCTAGAATAATCCTTGGACTGGGCCATGATAGTGAAAGTGAATATCTATAAACTTTGGTATCTATCAGGATCTTATGACTTAGGTGTTAGCCTATTCAGTCAGTTAACCTCCCTCTGATACCAATTGAAAGAGAAGGGATAGATACTACTCTAGAGGGGGGGGGGTGAATAGAGTAATCAAAAATTGCACTAGCAAAGTTGACTTTCTACTCAACTCCCTTGGAGTTAAATGCGGAATGAAGGTTATAGATATTTGAGATTAAACCTTAAAGCCTAACACAAGTGTTGTGCACAAAAAGGCAGCCAACTATAATTATAGTTAAGGCTCGAAAACCTAAGCAGCAACTAGCAAACCTAGTTAAGATCTAATCACAGCCACAATGCATGTAATTAATTAAAGCAATCCAGACGACACAAGTAATTTAGAGTGGTTCCCCAAACAACTTGGGTACGTCCACTCTTCTACCAACAAGGTAGGAATCCACTCAGGTTTTTGATCAGGTGCCCTGCCACCAACAAGATCTGCTTCAGGTAGATCAAGAAACCCTTTAGACTTTTGATCAGGTGTCTAAAAACCAACACAGGATTTTGATTAGGTGCCCTGCCACCAAGGGATACTTTTGAAGGGAGTAATAACCCTATACAGGAGGGGGAAAGGAGGTTAAGGTGTCTTCTCTATTTTACAAAAGATTAGAGAAGCACAATAACTTGCACTGAGCTAGAAAGCTCTAAAAGAATCAAGGCTCCCCCTGGCTCAAAGAACGTCCAGGTGAAGTCTTGCTTTAGTGCAGAAACACTTCAGTAAATACTGAAGGAAAAAGCTACAAGAAGATAAATAATCTGAAATAAGATTTTCTTCTTCAGGCAGCTATCTTCTTCTTCTTCTTCAAGAGGCTCTGAGTGAAGATCTTCCTGTAAGCAGGAGAACTCAGGTTGAAGAAGAGTGAAGAACTAAAGCTTCTTCTCAGTTAGATGTGAATGAGCTGAGAGCAGTTGGAGACTGTAAGCATTTTGTTTGAATGATGCAGTTAGCTTTTCAATGTGAGTGAACTTGATGTTTTTGCTATGTGGACTAGTTGATTTCTTCTTCAAAGAAGTCTTTATATAGCAGCAGCAGCAACGGCTCTTAACTGAGTTTGAATCTTGTCTTTTTCTGAACTCTGCAAGCTGGGCTGCAAAAAGCATAAAGCAAAACAAAAATACTGCAGACAGATATCCTATAAAAGGATAAAGCTTTCTAAGAAGCTGCAAATTACTCTGATGAAATAATATAAGAGAAAGTCACATCAGAAACGACTCTTTACAGCCAAGGAAGACTTTTTGATTCTAACGGCTATAAAGGATAGCCTGGCAGAAGTCATATCTCAGCTATAAGACAAACAACTTTGTCAGAAAATATTAGCTCATGCATAAAGAATAGAATAGATATTGCATGGAAGTGTTAACACAATTTATTCAGATAATCTTTTATAAAATGTGCCAAAATAAATATGAAATTTATCACATCACAGAAGACGACAAAAACAATTTAAAACAAACAACAAAATGTCAAACGACCCTCGGAGATCGTCGACCGACGCACGGAGATCGTCGACCTATCGGACAGATAGTCGAACGATCCAGATAGTCGAACTATCAAAGAAGATAGTTGAACTACCTCAGCAGATAGTCGACCTATCAGAACAGATAGTTGAGCTATCAGATAGTCGATCTATCCGGACAGATAGTCGAACTACCAAAGCAAAACAGATAGTCATCCTATCAAGCAGATAGTCGACCTATCACAAAAAACAGATAGTCGACCTATCAACAGATAGTCGACCTATCAAAACAAAACAGATAGTCGACCTATCAACAGATAGTCGAACTATCAGATAGTTGAACTATCCAAGCAGATAGTCAAACTATCAAAGCAACACAGATAGTCGACCTATCAACAGATAGTCGAACTATCAAAGCGGACAGATAGTCGACCTATCAACAGATAGTCGAGCTATCAGATAGTTGAGCTATCCAAGCAGATAGTCGAACTATCAAAGACAACAGATAGTCGACCTATCAATAGATAGTCGACCTATCAATAGATAGTCGAGCTATCAGATAGTTGAGCTATCCAAGCAGATAGTCGAACTATCAAAGCAAACAGATAGTCGACCTATCAACAGATAGTCGAGCTATCAACGCGGACAGAACGTCGACCAACTGATAGACGATCGTCGATCAGCCGATAGACGATAGTCGAGCGGCGTTCGAATATAGTCGAATGAAAAACTACTTAACCAAATATTCATCTGGAAAAGCAATTCTACACAACTAGAGAATCTAACCTATCAACTAACCTTTGACCATAGATAAATCTTGGGTTAAGAGACAGAAAGAGAGGACTGAACTCAAATCAAAACCTAGGGTTCCAATAGAGTGCGTAGAGTGCACTCGGCGCCATTCGACGAATATTATATAGAATCATTCTGGATGATATTGGCATTGAGTGAACTCAGCGAGGAATTGAGTGGTCTCGATGTCACTCAACGCTTTTGACTTAGAATTATTTTGAGATCTATAGGCTTCAAGTGCGTTGAGTGCAGTCGACGCCACTCAACGATTTGTCAAGTGAAGGTATTATTACTCAACAATTTTAACTTGGAAGTATGTTATACTAATACTAGGTGCCGAGTGGTCGCGACGAATCTCGACGATTCATCGAGTGAGTATATGATACTCGATGATTTTGACTTGGATGATTTTCTATCCCGGACTACTTGTTGGTTCATATGAAAAGGCTTAAGCGGGTTTTTCGGGAAATGCGCCTATTGACTTATTTGGACCGGTCTTTTCGATAAGAAATAATTTTAAATAATAATGGGCGGTCCAATGTCAGGCTGACACATGGAAAAGCAGTTAACCCTAATTCCTCTTATAAAAGGAGAATTACGGGAAAGCCCTAGCCATCACTTCGTTGTTTTTGTCGAACTGTATCTTTGCCGAACCCGACGAAGAAGGAGATCGTCGGAGTCGGATTTTCTAGAGGAAAGTTTTCACTTTCTCTTCCCTGTATAGAACAACACCAATAAGGAGGAAGATGTCGTCAAGGAGAGTGACGAGTTCCATGACCGGAAGCGCCGGAAATGAGGTGAGCTTTCTACCCTCTACCTTAGTGCTAGATCTCTAGTTATTATCTAGGAGAGATGACGACTCAAAGGAGTTAGACTTGTGAGATGAAGATCTCCTAGGAAGAGACCATGCTAGGACCTTGTCCTAGGGATTTGATGTCTTCAACCTCTCCTCTCTTCGATGTGAAGTTGATGGACTTGGTTTCGTGAAGAGGAATGGTTTATTGAGGGTGAAAAAGGGAGGATGAAAGTCTGAATATAGTTTCGAACAAATGGCTAAAGGAAGAAGATGAACCGATGTCATTCATCTTGCTTTCAGATGCGTGCAAAAATCTATTTTATGTGCGCAACAAACTTTAAGGCCATTTTCGAGTAGGATACGACCAGCTCTTGGTTTTTGACTAAACACGAAAGTCGTAGCCCTTGGAAAGAACTTTCCAACTGATGGTTTCACGTTTTCATACGAGCACTATAGCCCCAGGAATGTCCAGTCAAAGTTTCTATAAAGTCATGACTTAAGTACATGTTGTTCTTGGGTTTGTGTAGAACCGGGTTTGGTTTTGGAAGAGAGATCGTATCAAAATAATGTTGAGGTTTGGTAAACTTGGTCTATACATAATCAGGATAAATAGATGGTTTGGGTAAATTAGTGAACAAAAGAATCGATACGTTTGGTCGTACAAATGATTTTCTTGTGAAATCTGATAGTGATGTGCATGATTATTATCAGGAGAATGAAATGGGTTTTGGAAAGAAGGTGTGATGTCCGACAATTGAACACATAACCCATAACCATGTATCATGCTTGATGTGTATGTGAAGTATAATTATATTGTTGTGATAATCTTATGATGTTACACTTGTTATGAACGCTTGATCATGTTGAAAGGAATTGGTTAATGCAGGGCCATGTGATTTGATGATTAATGGGAATATGTTTACTATTATACTTCTTAGAGTTTTGTCTCCCTACGTGTAGCAGTGTGCGATTAGTGTGCTGTATAAGGTGGCTTGCCACCTATGTAAACAATGAACCCTTTTGTGGTATGGAAATGTGGAAGGGTTGTGGTTCTTTGTGTTTGCCACACTAGAAAGATGTGTAGATAAGGGACTCGGTGTGGAGCCCTTGCGTTCTGTTGAGCATGGGATGTGCATAATAAAAAGGGACTGAGTGTGGAGCACTTAAATGTGAAATTACATGAAGTGTGAGTTGACACGCAGTGCCATAATCCTGGGAAAAGGGACTCGGTGTGAGTTACTGGGCCTTATGTGACGATACCATCACTGTCATCAGTTACTGATGTGAGTTTTTGAGAGAGGCTCTTTGTAGACCTTTGGAAATTTTGTACTCTGATATTATAGAAGCCATGGTAGCTTCTTTTTATTTGTTGTACTTGTTTTTGACTTATATGCTTATGCGAATTTTGACTTCTATATTTTCTTGCGTTGTGTTGGCATGAATGATTTTGTTTTGATGGCAGGATAGGCATCTTGTGTTGCATCTCGACTCGTATGTTGGCGCTGTCGTAAGGCAGCTGTTCGGTCATAAGACTCCCCTCAGCTGTGTCTTGTGTTCCAGGAGGGGCGTCTTACAGAACTTGCAATAATATTCTTAGCTTTCTTATCTAGAGAGACAAGAGCAATCTAATCTTTGGTTAGATCCAACATTTTCTAAGGAACAATCAAAGTTGGGTTGATGGTTGAAGCAGTCATGGGCACAAGAGGACCTTCTACAACTATCTGAAATTTTTTGGGATTGGTAACTTTCATGAAGAACCTGACTCTTTTCTTCCATATGGGGATGTTTTCCTTGGAACACACAGGCAGCTTTATGGGGGACATATCCTTGATTCTGTCCATATCAAAAAATCTTGTGCTTGACTATTCACAACTAGATTGAGATCTTGTTTATGGTGTTATCCTTTTAACGAACAAACTCGCTTTGATACAAATTAAAAGTATATAGTTGTCTACCTAATTCACCTAGAGGGGGGTAAATAGGTGAGTTCTGTGTATTTTTACGAAATAAGAATGACATGTACAAAAGTACTAGACAAAAGTACTTAGGTGAGTTCTGTGTAAATAGATGACAAAAGTACTAGATAGAACACTCTAAGAATGATTTAGATTACACGAAAGCATTAGACAAATGATATGACCAGCTCTTGGTTTTTGACTAAACACGAAAGTCATAGCCCTTGGAAAGAACTTTCCAGCTGATGGTTACACGTTTTCATACGAGCACTATAGCCCCAGGAATGTCCAGTCGAAGTTTCTATAATGTCATGAATTAAGTACATGTTGTTCTTTGGTTTGTGTAAAACTGGGTTTGGTTTTGGAAGAGAGATCGTAGCAAAATAATGTTGAGGTTTGTAAAACTTGGTCTATACATAATCATGATAAACAGATGGTTTGGGTAAATTAGTGAACAAAAGAATCGATACGTTTGGTCGTAAAAATGATTCTCTTGTGAAATCTGATAGTGATGTGCATGATTATTATCAGGAGAATGAAATGGGTTTTGGAAAAAGAAGGTGTGATGTCCGACAATTGAATACATAACCCATAACTATGTATCATGCTTGATGTGTATGTGAAGTATCATTATATTGTTGTGATTATCTTATGATGTTACACTTGTTATGAATGCTTGATCATGTCGAAAGGAATTGGTTAATGTAGGGCCATGTGATTTGATGATTAATGGGAATATGTTTACTAGTATACTTCTTAGAGTTGTTTCTCCCTACGTGTAGCAGTGTGGGATTAGTGTGTTGTATAAGGTGGCTTGCCACCTAAATAAACAATGAACCCTTATGTGGTATGGAAATGTGGAAGGGTTGTGGTTCTTTGTGTTTGCCATACTGGAAAGATGTGCTGATAAGGGACTCGGTGTGGAGCCCTTGCGTTCTATTGAGCACGGGATGTGCATAATCAAAAGGGACTCAGTGTGGAGCCCTTAAATGTGAAATTGCATGCAGTGTGAGTTGACACGCAGTGCCATAATCCAGGGAAAAGGGACTCGGTGTGAGTGACTGGGCCTTAAGTGACGATACCATCGCTGTCATCAGTTACTAATGTGAGTTTTTGAGAGAGGCTCTTTGTAGACCTTTTGGAATTTTGTACTCTGATATTATAGAAGCCATGGTATCTTCTTTTTATTTGTTGTATTTGTTTTTGAATTATATGCTTATGTGAATTTTGACTTCTATATTTTCTTGTGTTGTGTTGGCATGAATGATTTTGTTTAGATGGCATGATAGGAATGTTGTGTTGTAGGTCGACCCGTGTGTTGGCGCTGCCGTAAGGCAGTTATTCTTGTCATAAGACTCCCCTCGGCTGTGTCTTGTGTTCCAGGAGGGGGGTCTTACAAAACTTGTAATAATATTCTTTGCTTTCTTATCTAGAGAGACAAGAGCAATCTAATCTTTTGTTAGATCCAACATTTTCTTAGGAACCATCAAAGTTGGGTTGATGGTTGAAGCAGTCATGGGCACAAGAGGACCTTCTTCAACTATCTGAATTTTTTTGGGATTGGTAACTTCCATGAAGAACCTGACTCTTTTCTTCCACATGGGGAAGTTTTCCTTGGAACACACAGGCAGCTTCATGGGGGTCATATCCTTGATTCTGTCCATATCAGAAAATCTTGTGCTTTACTATTCACAACTAGATTGAGATCTTGTTCATAGTGTTATCCTTTTAACGAACAACCTCGCTTTGATACAAATTAAAAGTATCCAGTTATCTACCTAATTCACCTAGAGGGGGGTGAATAGGTGAGTTATGCGTCTTTTTACGAAATAAAAATTAATAATAAACAAGCACACAAGGATTTATAGTGGTTCTCCAGAATGGGTACGTACATTGTCCTGCCTCGCCTATCTAGTACTTTGGGCTAGACTCAGTTACTTCACCGAAACTCGGATTATACAAATCTTACACCTCGGAGCCTCAACTCTTACAACTCGAAGACAACTCTTGTACAACTCGGAGAACAACTTCTCATATTATACAGAGAAAAAACTCTCCCCCAACTCAGTCCAAATACGGATCTACAAACTCGGAAGTACAAACCTCCTACAATAAGAAAAATAATTTGATACAACTTTCTAGATTGAGAACAATATTCTTCTTCATATCTGAATGGATTCAATCTTCTTCCTTCTTGGAGATTAGGTCTTGAAATATGGTGGATGTAGAAGACTTGAAGAACTTAAAAATCATGATCTGAAAACTTTGGAATTTGACTAGATCAAAAACACTTTTGAGGAATCTGAAAGCAGTGATCTTGCTGGATCTATCTTGCGAAGAATCGTCGATCTTGAACTTTGAAGTCGTCGGGAAGAACAAATCTGAGAACAGTAGATCGGGAAGGAAGTTCTCTCGACCGTTCATGATCTTTGATAATTAGGTCGATAGAAATTGGTGATTCTTGTAATTCTTAGCGATCTATATTGATTGAAATGAATCCATGGCATTTGTATAGAATCCATCTCCAATGACTAGAAATTTCCTTCCAAGAATAACTTCCACGTGCACTGTACATGGCCGTCATTTGAAACAGAACCCATTAAAAAAACCGAACAAGAAAAATGTTAAGTCCATTCGTCGAGATGACAAAAGTAATAGATAGAACACTCTACAAATTTTTTAGATTACACGAAAGCATTAGACAAATTACACGAGTACATTCGATGAATTTAACTTAGAAATTTTTTTGTTAATAGTCACTTGAATACTCGAGTATATTTGATGAATTCCACGAGTATTCATGTGACATCTAGTCGAATGACACGAGACTTCACGTATATACTCGATGAATTTAACTTATCCATTTTATGAAACTTATCAGAATTTTCCCGAGTAAACTTGACGAATTCCACGAGTGTTCACGTGATGTCTCGACAAATGACACGAGACCACGTATACACTCGACGAATTTTACTTAGGGAATTTTCTGATTCTTCCTAACTTCAGCAACCTTCCTTTTCCTTGATTCCTATGCACTCAAAAATGAAGTACACCCCAACAAGAGATTACACATGAGTGAACACCATGTCCTACACAATGAGGGATTACATTGCAAAGTCTTGTGTTCCATGACTCATTGTAATCTGACATTGAATTGTACTTGGTAATTAAGTCTTGCAAGCACACAACTTGAAAGTAATGTCAAATATAACTTAATTCAACTTAATTCAAGGAGGACTTCTTTAAATCGCGATTATTGTGGAAACAATACTCAACAATAGCTCTACCTCTAACTACATTGACAAAGAAGGATCAAAAGTTTGTTTGGATGCCAGAGTGTGAGAGAGATTTTAGGTGTTGAAGAGTCATCTGACCATGGTGACTATTTTGTGCTCGCCATGTGGTGTAGAAGGCTATTAGATCTACAGTTATACATCAGTGAGCGGCTTAAGCTAAGTTATTTTGCAGTTTAGGAAGGTTATTTCTTATGTCTCTTGCTAGCTGAAGGTACATGATAGAAACTATCCAGTCCATGACTTAGAGTTGGCGGCTGTGATATTCACCCTGAAGCTGTGGCAGCATTACTTATATGGCATGAAGATTGACATCTTTAGGGACCATAAGAGCCTAAAGTACCTATTGAACCAAAAGGATTTGAATATGCGATAAAGGAGGTGGATGGAGTTTCTTGGAAACTACACTTTTGAGATACACTATGTTCCCATGAATGGAAATATTGTCGCAGATGTGTTGATTCAGAGGGCTCTAGCATAGGACAACTGGATACAGATGCATGATGAGCGTCTTATTTAAGACTTGGAGGTCATGGAGATCACTTATGTTGATGGGAGCTCTAGTGCAAATGCATGTTTAAACTGGACGGAGGTGCAATATGACCTCGTGGAAAGGATTTGATAAGACTTGGAGCTTGATGGCAACATGAAATGCTATTTGGAAGAGATTATGGATGGGTCAAATGCCCAGGTTTCCTTTGAAAATGGTCTATTATGGAAGGATAGTATGTTGTGCATCCCGAATGTGGGCAAATTACAGAAGGAATTGTTATATGAGGCACACTTTACAAAGTACTCAATCCACCCACAGAGCAAAAGATGTTCAAGGATCTAAAAAAGCTATTTTGGTTGCTAGTGATGAAGGACATAGCTCAATATATGGTGAAGTGTCAAACTTGTTCCCTAGTGAAGGCTGAATATCATAAACCAAGTGGTTTCCTAAATTCATTATCGATATTGGAGTGGAAGATTGACGACATATCTATGGATTTCATGCACGGCTTGCCGATCTTATAGAGAGGGAATGATGTCGTTTGTGTGATTGTTGAGTGATTGACAAAGATGCCACACTTTAATCCGAACAGGAGGGATGATTTATTGGAAAAGTTGGTGAAGCTTTATGTTGATAATATCATACAATTGCAAAGGGTGCCCTGTAACATCGTGAGTGCCCGAGATGGGCGTTTCACTTCAAATGATTGGAGGATTATTCATCAACTGTTGGGTACTAAGCTGAAATTCAAAATGACCTTTTATCCGTAAACAGATGGTCAGACTCAGAGGTTAAACAGGACAATGAAGGATATGCTTCACATGTGTGCCTTTGGAGGGATCTAGTTTTTGGCTTGTTCCTCCTTTGATAAATTTTGGTTGGCTTCAAAGACTCTCCAAGGTGCTTAACTTCAGCTTTGGTGTGGGAGGGGAAGTATTATGAGATCTTTCGAGTGTGAGGTGAGACCTCATTGCTATTGTCTAGGGTTTGTGCCTAGCCATAAACCATCAGTCAAGCATTCTTCCTCAAGATAAGTAAGTGTTAGCTGCACCCATTGGGTCTGGACTCCTCATTAGGCTAAATTTGGCTCCAATATTCTATTTGTTATCGCCAGGGGATAGTGCAACTATTTGAGATAGATCTTAGATAGCATATATGTGATTATAAGCCCATGTCCTAGGGACAAGCAGGTAGTATGTAGAGCTGAGATCCTGGAGTGCCAAGCTATGGTGGTCGTGAGAGCCAGCCTTATTACATAACTTTGGTTATGTATACGGAAACGGGAAAGGGGAAGCTGACCCGCATCATACATAATACAAATGATAATTTGAGAAATAGGATGTGGATGAACTGTACCCACACTATGTCATTTGGGCTACATTCTTAAGGTAGTTGGAATCATAGTTGGCATAGTTAGAGTTGTGGCTACGCACCTGACTAGCGAGTGCTCAATGTTGACCATTGGTCTGGGACTGAGGATGGTTGTGGATTTGGGAAATTCTATTACACTGATAATGTGCCCTGAGTGCATGGGACATGTGACCTTGTGTGTAAAATTTTTTGATGGTTGAGATATATATATTGTCTTTTTGCTATTTGTAGAGAAGGAGCATCGACTCCCCGAGTGAGGGGTGGGGTCGTTATAAATTATTCGCTAAAGATGATGTTGCTTTGTTTATCATGTTTTGGTGGATTGTCTTTATGCAAGTGTTGGAGAGCAAAGCAGGAAGTAGTGGATGGAAGCCCCTTTGTGCTATGCTAGCCCTCGAAGGCCAGGCAAAGTGTTTACTTATTGTCATGTATGGTCGTCATGTGTGTCGATGTATGTAAAACACTTTTGTGAAGGAAATGTTTTGTAAGTCCTTAAGGTCAAACAGTTTGTGTATTACAATGATATTCCTATGTTTGGTTAGTGGACATTCGTAGTGTTGGGTAATTAAGTAATTAAAATGTTTCCGCTAGAATGTAACTCTTAGTTCGGATACGTGAATGTTTTGGTTTCAATGCATAACTCCACTGATTTCCCATGGAATATGGTGTGGGTCCCCGACCGGACCTTCTGTTATATTCTATGTGATGGATGAGGGTGTTACACATGGTAACTTGGGTCACATCTAATGTTTAGTTTGCTTGTGCAGGTTATGGGTTGTTCATCCATAAACCAGCTGTGGTATTTGGATAATGGTTGCTTTAGGCATAAAACTAGGCACAATGAATTGCTAGAACAATATAAGGTCAAGGATGGACCTAAGATAATTTTTGGCGACCCTAACTGTGGTCAAACTAAAGGTTATGGTATGATAAAAATTAGAGACATTTCATTCTCTAAAGTATCTTTTGTTGAAGGTCTTCAACATAATATCATTCTGTGATGGTGAATATAAAGTGGTATTTACCAACAACTTATGTTAAATTGTCAACCCTAAGTCATATGTAATAGTGATATATGGTTATAGAAAAGATAATGTATATATAGTTTGAATTCAGCTACAACTCAAAGGAAAATTGACTATTCAACACAAACATAAACAAAAAATGAGTTTTTACATAGGAGTCTTAGTCATTTAAATCATAAGACCATAGCTAAGCAAGCTAAAAACAATTAAGTTAGGTTCTTAAAAAAGGTAAGTATAGAGAATTAAACACTTGCACAGTGTACCAAATATTCAAACCAACTAAATCATCATTCAAACTAATTTGTTTGAATGATTCACCTAGAAGCTTTATACCTGCTACATATGGACCTATTTGGGCCTATCATCACTCAGAGCTTAGGAGGAAAGTCTTTAACCTTAATCATAATAGATGATTTTTCTATATTTAGTTGGGTGTTCATTCTGAGTGCTAAATCTGACACCTTTAAGATCCTCTCAATATTCATTAGATAGGTTCAATCTGAATTTAACACTCAAGTTATTAGGATTAGAAGTGACCATGACACAAAGTGTAAAAATTAGTTAATCTATAGACTCTATGAGGATGAAGGGATAAGGAATAACTTTTCAGCTCCTAGAACTCCTTAATAAAATTGGGTAGATGAAAGGAAGAATGGAACACTAATTTAATTTAGGAAGGACATTACTGGTTGAGTCAAACTTGTCTAAGTCCTTCTAAGTTGAAGCAGTTAACATTGTCAACTATGTCCTGAATAGAAGTCTCATCCATAATACTAAGCTAAAAACTCCCAATGAGCTCCTGAAGGGAAAGGCCCCCATAATTTCATACTTTAGGATATTTTGTTGCACTAGTTATGTACTAAATAAAGAAAAAAAGCCAACTTGCCAAATTTGACAAGACGGTTGATGATGGTATCTTCTTATGATATTTATCATCAATCAAGTTCTATAGGTGCAACAATAAGAGAACTCTCAAAATAGAAGAGTTTATGCATGTAGTTTTCAATGATCCTAACACATTTTCCAAGGGGTAAGAAACTTCCACCAAGAATATCTTGTAGGAAGAAGACACTCTAGTTGCTTAGTTTGAGCAACTATGCATAAAGAAAATTGAAGAAGGATTTCAAAAGAGCACTGTCATCAGTCGGATAGTGTTGAAGTTAATTCTGATAATAAAGATTCAAATGAAGTTACTGACAACACAGTCAAAGACTCTCCTCGAAATCAATTATAGGTTGTTGAGCCTAAAATTGCTGGTGAAGAAGAAACTCATGAATAGATCAATCCAACACATGATATAGCTATAATTGATCCTAAGAGAGCAATTCTTAGGGATCACCCCCAATCTCAAGTGATGGTAGATAAGACTCTTTGAGTTAGAACTAAGAACCAACTATCAACAGAAGTTTTAAAGCAATGATTCCTCTCCTAATATAAACCCTAGATGTTTGAGGAAGCAGAAAATAACCCCCATTGGATTGTTGTCATGCAGGAAGAGCTATTTTAGTTTGAAAAGAATAAGGTCTGGAACCTAGTTGATAGGCCTAGAAATTACTTAATCATGAAAATAAATGTGTTTATAGAAATAAGTTTGATTCCAATAGAGTAATAGTCAGAAATAAAGCAAGACTAGTTTTCCTAGGGATATAGGCAAGAAGAAAGAAAAAGTATAACCAAAAATTTGTACTAGCAGTGATATTGGAGGCAATAAGACCATTTGTTTCTTATGTTGCCCACAAAATGATAAAAGTACTTCAAATGGATGTCAAGATTTTCTTTCTCGATGACACTCTCCAAGAAGAGGTTAATGTGGAACAACCTATAGGTTTGGTCAATCTATCTTTTCCCTCTCATGTTTTCAAATTAAATAAAGCATTATATGGTATAAAGCAAACTCTAAGAGCTTGGTATAAGACATTATCCACTTTATTTGTAGAACAATCATTTGAAAGATGAAAGGTGGATAAAACACTCTTCACTAGAACACAAAAACAACAACTACTGATAGTTCAAATTTATGTGGATGACAATATATTTGGCTTAACAGATCCAAGATACTGCAAAAGGTTTCCTGGCTGAATGTAGTCTAGATTTGAAATGAGTAGCATAAGGGCGCTATCCTTTTTCCTTGGTCTCCAAGCGAAACAAAGTGAAGAAGGAATTTTCATATCCCAATCCAAATATACTAAATAGCTTATTAAAAAGTTTAGGATGGAAAATAACTCCACTATGAGAACCCCTTTGTCTACCAATGCTATGATTGATAAAGATGAGCCATGTCAATCCTTTTTATAATGCAATCATTGGTTCTCTTATATACCTTATTGCAAGCATGCCAGACAAAATGTTTACAAGATATATATGTACTAAATTCTAGGTAAACCATAAAGAATTATACTTGAGTTCTATAAAAAGAATTCAAAGATATTTAAAGGGTACACTTGATCATGGCTTATGGTACCCAATAGAATTTGAATTTGAGTTAGTAGGCTACTTAGATGCAGATTATGGTTGAAGCAGGCTGGATTGGAAGAGCACATCAGGAACTTGTCAATTCTTGGGTGTTAGAGTAATTTCTTGGTTCAGTAAAAATCAAACCTTGGTCTCTACTTCCATATCTAAATCTAGGTACATAATTTTCGAGAGTTTTTGCACAAAGATATTGTGGATGCAGAATTGATAGTTCATAATTTTTCTATATTTTATTTTAATATGTATGTCTTAAACATACATTTTGCTTCACTTTTATGTACATTATTGTTCTAATTTGCTTTTTTAATTTTTCATGTAAATTGGCCTGCAAATAACAATTTGGAGCTCATAGAGGTGATCAGGATTTGATTTGAAGCATTTTTGTCGAATTGGAAAAATACACTCCCTAGGTAACGGACATGACATATGGGTATGACATTGGTCACGACCATGACCCGCCTCCCACGATCCAGTCATACTGTCAGCTCAATAAAAATTACACAACCTTGATTACGGGTATGATCAAAGGGCATGACTGCCATGTCATGACCGTGACTCAGCCCGACAACATTCAAGCCGCTAGTTCACGCTGCCTTCAGTTTTAGATTACATGGCCATGGTCACACTCATGACCAGATGGTGTAACACTAATGGTTAGCTCAAAACTGTGGGAATTGATTCCAAGGCATGAATTTTCTTCCAATGTAGTAAACGACCAAGGTCACGCCCATGACCAGAGGGTGTGAGATTGACAAATCAAGACAAAATAGTGCAATTCAACTCCGACATTTCTTGAGATTAAGTGGTTGTTAATTACCAGATATGCCATAGGTCACGAGCGTGACCTAGGACGTGACACATCAATTTTTCAACTATAAAGTCCAACATTGTTCATATACTCAGGAGTTGGATTTTGGAGTTTGTTTCAGCTTTAATTTACTATTTTCATGTTGTTATAGCAAGATTTCCCTTCAAAGTTTAAGCTTAAATTCTTGTTATTTCAATTCTAGTCTTTACAATTTTTATTTTTTTGCAATCATGTCTCTCCCTTCCACTTTGTGTATTTCCTCCATCATGATGAGTAGCTAAATTACATTTAGTACATGATCATGATGAACTTTATGGTTTGTTTTTTAATTAGCAAGCTTTCTTAATAATTATCTTTGATCTATTTTGCCTTGATTTCATATGTCACGAATATGATTTTCAATCTAAGAACTAAATTCTATTTGATCGATAGATCTATGCATATAGTGATGGAAACATAGTGACGAAATATATTTTGTCACTAAAAACACCTTTTTAGTGACAAAATATAGTTCGTCACTAAAGACAAGTATTTAGTGACAAAATAAATATTTGGTCACTACAAACAAATCTTTTGTTATAAAATATAAGTTTTGTCACTAAAGTTAATTTTCTAAAATATTTAGTGATCAAAAATAAGATAGTCACTAAATTATTTATTTAGTGACCAAAAATATTTTTCACAAATTATCAAAATTCTATAAATGTAATAATTTATATTATGCAACTTATAAATTATGTTTTTTATAAAATCTTTATTACGGCAAAATGCTTCCTGCCCTAACTTCACCTCCGCATTCTTCCATTCTTCTTCCTTGAGACCTCGATAGTGCGTAGGCCACAAAACGGAGCACCCCGAGTCCCTTACTCCTTCTTTGAGGAGAAAGACAAAACCTTGCGAGTCGACGATGAGGATGAGTAGGCTATAATTCTACCTTCCAGGTCTTCTCACCACTCGTTCTTGGTCTTTTTTCATCAACATCCACTTTTAGGTTTTCCAGTCATAGATCGAGAGCCGACTGAATTCTCTCCCTGTAATCTCCACCATATATTTGCTCATCACTAAGGTTCTACTAAACCTTTTTATTCTTCTATCATTTTTTTCATAGGAAAATTGCGAAATGCGTTACCTTCCTAGACCTATTCGATGCAGGTAAATTGAGATTTTATTTTCAACCAATCTCATAGAATCTAATTATATTTTTGATTATTATCTTGATGTTTGATCTCATTACTCCCTATTGAAGATGATTCATGTGCACTACTCATTCCGAAATCCTGCCCATTTCAATTTAATTCCTAAATATGCTAAACAGTTAAGGGGATGTAATTAGGATAGGTTTGATTTTCCAATATAACTTATTTCACTCCTAAATATACTAGCTTCGAATTGATACTTCTTATCACACTGCTCAGAACATCTGCTAGATGAAGTTGGAAATTAGTATTACTTTAAACTCCATATCAGTCCTAGTTTTGAAATCGGAAGAATTTTTAGTATTTTAATTAATATATCTATTATAAGATCTTCACTAATAGTAGACATTTAGTGTCGAAAAGTAGTTGTCACTAATAATGCATATTTAGTGATGAAACAACTTTTCACTAAAAATGTATATTTAGTGACAAAAAAATGGTTACTAAAACTGTGCATTTAGTGATGAAAATTAGTTGTCACTAAAACCAAACATTTAGGGATGGAAATTAATTTGGTCACTAAATACAATTAGTCACGGGCCTTTTGCAACCAACTTGTGACGAAATAAATTTGGTCACTAATATTTTTAGTGACCAATCCGCAATATTTAGTGACCAAATTTTTTGTCATTAAATATCAATTTTCTTGTAGTGATACAAGGTGATCACTCAATGATAAAAAAAGTTGCATGTACTCCTTGAGATAGGATAACTTAAATCTTCCGGATTGGAGTCAAATCCAATAGTGGGGTTCACCTCTTAAAGAAATTTAGGGGTTTCGACTAGCCGAGGGGTCTTAATCGACCAACTTAAGGTTAGTTGGTAGTATTCCTTGAGAGAGGTTCTATCATGTTATGGGAATCTTCACGGTCAACGTAAAATAATTTGGAAGCTTGCAAATTTATCTTTTGTGAATTTTATATTTTATCCCAAAGGGATTCTAGATCAAATGTTAATCTCTTAATCATCAAATTTTATCTTTAGTTAAATCGCTTATTTTTTTCTTTCCGAATCAAAACCAATTTTTTGATATGTCAAATAATAGCTATTCTTTGTGAATAGAAGTACGCAACTGACCCAAGAAAAAAACAACACTTAATTTTGTATCATATACTATAAAAATATAGGTACACTTGCCATATAAAAATATATTTAGATTGTGTAACTGCAATTTTACTCATCAAGAATCAATTAATTGATTACAAATTTTCTATTAAAAACTCCAAAATTCTATTTAATAGCTAATAGACTAGGCTCTTACGTTATTGTTCTATGTTAGTAAGATTTAATAAAATCCTCTTCTATAGATTGGACAAGGTAAGTGAACCTATCATTCATAGTCAGTATAATATTCCTATATCATATCATATTCCATGGGGCCTTTTCGATTACTCATACTCGCTTTTCATAAATTATCTACCCAGGCAAATTTATGGTTATTTTCTACTTTAACATTAGATTATACTATATTTTAAATTTTATAATTTTGATCTGATTACCAAGGAGAAAATGTTGATTCAAAGAAAATGTTGAATGCAGAAACACTAAGATGACAAAAATACATCTTGAATCCTTCCTTTATACTCTCAATTCTTACTAGACCGCAAAGATTTCACAAGAAAATTAGTTTCTCTCTCGAGCAAACTAAAATAAATTATAGGTTGATTGATTAGGATCTCTCCCAAATAAAAATCCCTACAATTGCTTTAAATTTAAAATAAATCTCTCTTAGTTTAGACTAGACATGGAAGAATTTTACAAGCCTATTTCTTGATTAACAAGCGATTCCTTTCATCCATACTGGATCTTATCATACCTAAAATTTCTCAATTTTTGGGCATGAAATGTACCAAGAATTACAAATCATTTAGCATGAATAAATCTTAGAGTGAATCAAGAAATAAGAGAGGGTTAAAATCAGATTGCATAAAAAATCAAACTAAGGTTATTACATCCAATGTTCAATGGGATTAGTTCCGATCCATAAAATTAAGAACAGACAAGAAAAAAAATGAAATTGTTTACAAACAATACAAGTTTTGATCCTTCCAAAGTCTTCTTTCTCCCAAGATTGCTTTCTCCTTCAGAAAATTTGAGATCTTCTCTCTATTCCTCTTCAGCATAAAAAATACCCCTCTTTAGAATATTAGGTTCCCTTTTATAGGTAGGAGAGAAAAGGCTAAAAAATAGTTATACGCGGTCAAGAACACAGTCGTGTTCGAAGCCGTGTGTTACCGCTTCATAACAGTAAAATTGGGCAGATGCAATGATTCAGAAGTCGTGTTCATGAACACGGCTTAGTCTGGTGTTGTATACATGTACAAGACTAACATGTCGGCCATGTGGATAGGTCGTGTTCCTCTTGGTGGTGATATCCTTGCTGAAGCTGTTTAAACATGACTTGTTTCCTACCGTGTGCTAGCCATATAGAAGGACATGGTGGTGTTCAGTGTTGTGTTCGAAGCCATATAAAGTCACTTTATTCTCGAAAAGTACTTTTCTCATTCAAAACTTCCTGGGAATAATTAATATGCCATATTTTAAAAATAAAACTTAATAATTAAATAAATGTGTTAGACAAAACTCCAAAAAGGTGAAAATTCAATTAAATAATTGATAAGAATATATTCTTATGAAATACAACTGCACTTAAAGTTTTCTTATTCCAAAGTAAAATATGATTAATGAAAAAGAGTATACAACTACCTAATTAGATTTCTAATAAGCATGTTACCCAATCTCACATCACTTTCAATGATTAAACATTGTAAAAGATAATTCTCAACACTCAATATTGATCTAAGACAAAATATACCAAAATTAAACTTGTGACTTTTCAATATTCTCCTACTTATCTTTAATTATTTAGAGAAAAACTTATATTGAACTCACCGTTATATTCTTTAAAAGGATTCTATTGCCTTTCTAAAATTAAGTAATCCATAGACATGAAGTCTATTATGAATGACATAGGCCTGCTAGTGTGAACTTCTTCTTCAACTCATAAAAAGAAATTAGAAGGTTAAATGATCACTAGGGATTTTAAGATATAAGGGTTAAGGTATGGTAAACCAATGTTGGGTATTGTATCCACAATAGCCCTATTTTAAAAAGTCCCCCTTGAACTAAGATGAATTGAGTTTGTATTTGATGTTGTATTTTAGTTATGTACTTGAAGGGCTTTAATTACTAAGTACAAACTAATGTTAGATTAGAATGGGTTATATAACATTGGACTATGCACTGTAATTCATCATTGTGTAGAACATAGTGTTGACACATGTGTAATCTCTCTATTTGGGTGTACTTCATATCCAAGTGCTATTAAAGAATCAACGAAGCACTGCTAGCTGACTTCAGGACTTCAGAATTTTCCTACATAAAATTCGCCGAGTCCTCACGTGAAAACTGGTACAATTCGTCGAGACCTTGCGTGAAGACTCGTGTAATTCGTCAAGTTTACTCAGGAAGTTTATGAACTACTCGAAGATGGTTCTGAATTGGATAAGTAAATTTTGTTGAGTGATCTCTTGATCTCTCGTGAATACTCGACGAATTTGTCAACTGCTCTCGAGAAGTCACATGAACAACGAACAAAAATTTCAATTTTCAGCCAAGTCCTTTTTGTCGAATTTAATCGAGTAATTCATCGAATGGACTCGAGGAATCCGTCAAGCGGTTATATGATTCGTCGAGTCTTCTAGAGATGTCACGTGCACACTTGACGAATGGACTTAACCAATTTTTCATTTTGAATTTTCTGACGGCTTTCCATTAGGTCACCGGCCATGTACAATACACGTGGAGCTCGATCCTGATATTTCATTCTAGTTGTTGGAAGAGGAATCGTTCTATAAATACAAGGGTTAATTTCAGAAGAACCCTAATCGTAGTTGTGATCAAAACGAAAAAAATCAAAAAGTCTCTCCTATCGGCCGAATAGTTCTCACTCAATTGTTCTTCTCGCTGACCTCTCGAAATCGCAATTCCTCTTAAAGAAAGTGTCGACCAGATCTAGTTGATACTCAGATCGGATCTCATTTCAAGTTCTTAAATCAAGTCTTCTTCTCCTACAATTTATTCAAGGTTTTCATTCTATCAAGGAAGAAGATTGATTCTCATAGATTCGAAGAAGATTGTTATTGCAATTTATTATTGTTGTAAAAACCTTTTTACAATTCTGTTGGAAGTTTTTCTTCCGAGTTTATATATCCTAGCTTATAGGATCGAGTGTAGGAGAGTTTGTTCTCCAAGTTGTAGGGGACGTTGTCTCTGATCTTGTAAGAGTTGAACATTCTGAGGTGTAAGATTTGTTATAATATAAGATTGGTGAAGTATCCGAGTCCAGCCCAAAGTGCTAGATAGGCGAGGCGGGATAGTGGATGTACTCATTCTGGGGAACCACTATAAATCCATGTATTTGTGTTGTTTGTTTCTCTGATTCTATACGCTTTTTTTTAAAAGTATTTTATTTTCGCTAAATTCCATAGGATTCACCTATTCACCCCCCCCCCCCCCCCCCGCTAGGTGATTTAGGTAGACAACTAGATACTTTCAATTGGTATCAAAGCGAGGTTATTCTTTAAAGCTTAACACCTTTAACACGATCTCTATTAGTTGTTAGAGAACATGTCTAGAATGGATAGAAGCAAGGATATGTCCTCTATGAAGCTACCACTGTGCTCCAAAGAGAAATTTCCCACGTGGGAGGAAAAAGTAAGGTTCTTAATGGAAGCTATCGATCCGAGAATATTTCAAATTGTTGAAGAAGGAACCCATGTGCCTATGAATGCATCAACCATAAATCCTACTCCGATGGTTCTGAAAAAGATGCTGGATTTAACTAAAGATGAGATTGCCCTCGTCTCTCTGGATAAGAAGCAATGAATATTATTGCTAGTGTAGTGGACGACTCCATGTTACAAAACAGAATCCATTGCAGGTCTACAAAAGAGATGTGGACATCTCTGATTGTTCTCAGGGAAGGAACTGAGGAGATTAGGGTTGATAGGAAATCCCACCTTAATCAGGAGTACGAAGCTTTCAAATAAGATAGAAGAGACTCCATACCTGACTGCTATGAGAAGTTCTTCAGGATTGTCAATGGTCTAAGGAATTATGGTCGCACGTTTATAAACAGTGTACTTAACGACAAATTCTTAAGATCCCTAATGGAGGAATGAGATAACAATGTTTGCACAATAAGGGAGTTTGGTAGATTTGCAGACAAAAATCCATAGAATCTCTTTGGGAAGCTGCTTTCCTATAAGCTTCAAATCAATACGAGAAAAGCTTAAGAAGAAGGAAGTAGATCTTCAACCGAATAAAAATCAGTGTCCCTGAAGGCTGAAGGGTCGAGGATAGCTTGAGCCATGTCTCTTGCTAGAACTCAAACATCATGTGATCATGAATATTCAGATTCAAGTACCTCGAGCTCAGAAATTTCAGATGGAGAGTTCTCTCTTATCTCCAAGCAATTTAAGATGATGCTTAGCAAGAAGAGGCAAATGATAAATCAGCCTCCTCATCTAATTATAGGAGGTTACGTCGTGAAGGTGATCATGATAAGAAAAGATACAACAATAACGACAGGTATAAATCTATACCGAACAAATTTATTTCTTTTGACATTGTGTATTATTGTCATAATAAGCTAGGGCACATGATCGTTGAATGTCCTTATAAAAATAAGGAAGGATCTAAGAAGGAAGAGAGGAGACCATTCAAAGTAAGAAGAAGGAGGAGAAGAGCTTTATTACAAAGAAGGCAAAGACTCTCAGCGACAGCGAATCAGATGAGTCATGTTCCGATGAGGAAGCCTATTTTGGGCTCATGACACATACTGGCGCGGAAGAATGAAACTCCCAATACAATGGAAAGGTAAACTCAAGCACTCCTCCCTCTGAGTTTTAAACTGCCTCCGATGGTCATAAAAACTATATTTCTGAGGAGTTAGATCTATTGGCTCAATTTAAGGTGGTGGTTATTTTACTATTAACCTGAAAAGGTAAATGCACCTATAAAATCATAGTATCAGGTCATATTTAAACACGGGACAGTCAATTACAACTACTCACGCCGTAACTATTATCCCACCAAATGAAAATTGGTTTTGATTTTTTTTGAAACTAAAAAATTGCAAATACAAAGAAATTATGAAAAAGAAATTCACGATTTAAAAAGACTTAGCACTTGATTGGTTGTTCTTGGCAATCCGATTAGAAAAGATGCGTTTTAATTCTTAACATTCCAATTCGATAGGAGGATTGAAAAATATGATAGAAACTAGCTAGAGACAACTGTTGGAGCCGACGGTTCACATATCCTCAGTTTGACAATATCAATTCCCAAGTGGTATTTTATCACATCTTGTGTTTTGTATAGTGTGTAGGTTTATAGGTTCAAGCGAAGCGAAGAACTCCATTATATGACCTACCGCCATGCACTAGCACAACTGTCGCGCTAGCCTGGTTTATGCTGAATAGGTGCTCGAGGTCCTACCGCATCGCGTTAGAATTACTTCCAACCTTAGACCCGAGATTTATTTCGGCTAGGCGCTCAGTGAGCTATCACACAGTTCTAGCTTCCTACCGCACAACGCTAGCTTTCTACCGCGCAGCGCTAGCTTCCTACCGCGCAGCGCTATCTTCTTACCGCGTAGCGCTAGCTTCCTACCGCGCAGCGCTAGCACACTCAATAATCATCGAGATGGATTTATTGAGATGACTGGAGTACCGCCGGGCGATAACTTGGTATCGCGCCGCGCTAGCAAAAAATAACGGAAAATAATATTCTCAGAATATTTTTTCCAAATACTTGTGACAGCTGTCACATCAACACGTGAAGACCTAACGTCGGGTGTTAGTCTTATTGCCGACAGTAGCCTGTTTTTAAAGGATGTATAAAAGCTTTTGGTTTTCCATTCCTTACACGATTTTGAGATAGACAGGTCTTCTATCTAAGGTTTGGTAGCCGCATCTGAGCACCGTTTTGCTGTCTCTATCAAAGGAAGAGAAAACTGCCTCCCTCCCATTTACGCATGAAGATCTCTGACAAGCAAAGGACTACAATGATTACGAGCAGTTGATCGGCTGCAACCAAACAAAGATCGCTGGCACTGTTCACAGATCGCTCAACGGAGGAATTTCCTTGAGGGAGATTCAATCTTTAATCTTCATTATACTTTTGTACTTTTCTCTTTTTCTGTGTTCTTGTGGTGAGGAAAATTGACCAGTGGGGGTCGTCAGAATACGCGAGGATTCCATGAGAAATCATCCCGGGGAAGGGATGTTTAGATCCGGGGATCTAGCGGGGGCCCTATGAAACTTCAGTACAGGAAGGTGAAGAGCCGGCTCAAAGACCTTTCTAAGAGCGAAAGGGAGAGAGCCAACTCGTTAGGGTAGTGTGTAATGACTCCATCTGTTAAATGAAATATAATAGAAGGTTCGGTCGGGGCCCCACACTAAATGGCATAAACATGCGGTGAGATTACAGGTTAATATCAAAAACTCATACACGCATCCTAACTCAGGGCATGAAATGGATGCTTTAAGGTTGTTTGAACTCAACTCATTTGAATGTCCCCACAATATATATAAAACACCATTTATATATAACAACATGGGAATGCCTCTTTATAAAATAGTTATGGCCTCAAGTCCTTACATTTACATTTCATCATTGTGGATTACAAACATCAGCACGCAGGACAACCACTCATGAAAATTGTAAAATTCTTCATTTAGCCTTTGAGGGCCAGAAGTACCAGTAAGGGCTTCAACCCGCTATTTCCCACTCGGCTCTCCAGCACATGCACAAGGACAGTCCATCGCAACGGTGGAAAACATGGAACCGATCAACATTAAGCTGACTAATTTATAACGACCCTACCCCTTTCCCGGAGCAGTGGTATTCCTTCCTTGAAGGCATACCATTTTTCACAAAGATATATCTCAAGATGTGCTTTCATGCACAATCAATATATCACATGTAACATCCCATTTCAAGCTAGACCCCTCATGCGTGTATTATATCATCTTGGGATGTTTAGGCCTGTAGAAATTTGGGAGAGAAAACCCAAGGTCACGGGGCGGTAGGTAGGTCCGGGCAGTCGAGTAAACTCGATGAATTGCCATGGACTTGATATTCATTTTATGTGTCCTATTTTGTTGTCTGCCACATGAAAGCCTATGTTTCATAGTATGTCTGTGTTGCCTCGAAGGCAAAATTTCACCTTGATAAAATTATAGCGTGTGCCAAACTCAAATAGCGTGATTTGTAAAAAACATATTTATGCAAAACGATGAAATCGAGCAAACGACCTTTGACATGATCTCAGATATTTTTATTAGACTCGTAACGATAATTCGATTCCAACGGAGTTGTCCGTTCACGATTCCGATATCATTTAAGAAGTATTGAAGTATAAGTAAATTGGCAGCAAACACTCCAAGGAGCATAAAATGTGCATACGAACTCGGATTGGATCGCGAATCATTCCGGGCTATGCGCGTCAGAGAGTCGGTCGCAACGAGCCTATCCGGGACAATTTCTGAGTCCTATAGGCATTGTACAGTTGTTTGAAAAATAAAAGCAAATTAATAATGATTAAAATAATAATAATAAAATTAATAATAATATACTTATTATATATTACATATAACTTAACATTAGGTCAGAGCATCAACCCGACACCTTCACACTTCCCCTGTTATCCTTGACGGTGCAACTCCTCCCCGATTCCTCCGTGCAAGCTCCGACCACCACTCCTCTAGAACTTCTTGAACCCCCTCCCCTCGGGAAAATACTTCACCGACAAGCTCCGCCGATAAGCTAGCTCTTGTGAGCATCGCACGGTGCCGACGCAGCTCTTCTCTTGCTCTAGCAAGCCACTTCTCTCTCTAAACCTCATGGCCAACCACCACCTTCTCCATATCTCATTCTATCCAACCAACGATCACCCAATTCTACACCGATTAGCAGCGCCATGCTTCAAATCCGACCTTCTTTGCCTCTCCACTTTAAGATTCACCCACCCAAAGAATCCGGCCGAGCGCCCATCTCCAAACCGAGCCAATCTGGTATGAATGATGTTGTTCTCCTGGAGTTTTGGATGCTGTTGAACAGTAAAATTTTGAGGATAGATATTATGATTAAAGAAATTAAAGGCCGACCTTAGGCATCCGGATCAGCGAGATCTTCCTCAGTCCTTGATTTGTTCTTGAAGCAACTCAGATGATAGTATTGCAGATGAAAATTTTGGAGGAGTTATTGTGGACTAATTATTGGAGCTTTCATGATTTGGAGGTGTTGACTCATTTGTCTTCTATAGGAGCTTCAATACTTCATGTTGTGGATCCATGGTCGACCCCTTTGGAGGGCGTCAAATAAGGTTAGATAGGCAATGTCCGACTATGGACTGGAGCAACGCGCAAACGCCGCATTTGTGACTATTGGGTAACATGCATGGACACTCGGTGAGCTTCCTACCATATCCCTTGGTGCTAGTTCTCTAGTTATTTCTAAGAGAGATATCGACTTAAAAGAGTCTTGATTTGTGAGAAGGAGATTTTTAGGGAATGGCCACACTAGGACTTGTGTTTTTGTTATTAGATGTCTTCAAACTTTCCTCCCTTCTATATGAAGACGGGGCTTGTTTTCGTGAAGAGGAGTGGCCTCATGAGGGTGAATAAGGGTGGAGGGTAGTTCTAGAACTGTTTTGTGAAAGTGGTTAAAGAGGGAAGATGCGTGCAGAAATCTGTTTTCTGCGGGCATCAAACTTCGTAGCCGTTTTCGTACATGATACCGCTTGATCTGAGTCTTGGGCTGAATACGAAGATTGTAGTACATGGAAAGAACTTTCCAACAAATTGTTGCACGCCTTCACCGGGTTCGTGTAGCCTCAAGATTCTCCAGTCAAAGTTTCTGTCAAGAAAGTGTCCTGCACTTAAAGTTCTTGGGTTGGTGTATAATCGAGTTTGGACTCGGTAGAGACATTGTAACAAATTCACATTGAGGTTGGCTTAATTCTTTTTATGTCTAACTATGATAAATTAATGATTAATGGAATTTTTTGATGAATTCTTATCAAACAAATGAAGTAGTGAAATGTACTTGAATGAAAAAATTTGGTAAAGAGATCGTAGCAAAAAAGTGTGAAGGTTTTGGTGGACTTAGTTTATACGTAATCGTGATAAATAAAGGGTTGACGAGATTCAGTTGATAGACCATTAAGTAAATGAGGAGGTAGTGAACAACAATTTTACAAATGGTGTGGAGGAATTCAATGAACAAATGGTTTAGCAAATTTAATAAGTGAAAGATTAATGTGATTTAGTTAATAGATCCTTAAGTGAACTAGTGAGTTGATGAGTTGGATTGTATAAACAAACTAGTTATGTGAACTGGTAAGGATGTGCTTATTGGGTATTGTATCCATAATTACCTGGATTTGAAGAAGACTCCAGTCAAGCTTAGTTGAATTGACAATGTATTTGAAATTTCTATCAAGTTGTGCTTGTAGCTATTCCATGCTAAGTACACACCAATGTCAGTGTGCAGTGGGTAAATATACACGGGTCTGTGCAACGTAATCCCTCGTTGAGTAGATCAGTGAGTTGACTTGATTGTTTTACCTTCAAGACTACCTAAACACCTAGAGGGGGGTGAATAGGTTCTAATTCTTGTTTTAAAATTAAGACAGAATATCACTACAATGTTGTAATATAAACAGACAATTCTGCAGCAAACTCAGCAAACACAATCATTTATTCTATAGCTACACAATTCACAGATTGCACACAGTATTTATAGTGGTTCCCCAAGGTCTGGGTACATCAACTTTCCCCCTTCGCCTATCCAGCAGCATGCTAGTTTCGGCTTAACTTATTCCTTTATCTCAGATCCTCAGATCCTACAGCTCAGAATCTAGAAGGATTCCTATAACTCAGAATGTTTGCACATTCCTACAACTCAGGCTAACAAGCCCTACCTCAGCCTTTCCAAAAGGCCTACCACTCAGAGAATACCTTCTCCTACAACTCAGGCACAAACAACCCTACCTTACCTTTGCCACAAGGCCTACAACTCAGAGAATACCTTCTCCTACAACTCAGGCAAAAACAGCCCTACCACTCAGAGAACAAATCTCTTACACTTAGCCTTTATAAAACAGGCTTACAACTCAGATCTATGTATAGATCCTACCGAATTTGATAAGGAATTTATAATCTCTTACCCCTATTGAGAGAGAAGGGATAAGAACTTTCTTGATCAGCTTCTTGAAGAGGCTGATGGCTGAAATCAACTTGATCTTAGCTTTCTTCAAAGCTTTTGAATCTAACTTATTTGGGTGATTTCCTTGAATATAACTGACTGGCAGCTTCCTTCTTAGACTCCAGAAATAGATCTGAATCTTCTTGAAAGATTAGTTCAGTATCTGCTTCTTGAGAGAACTGTGATTGTCTCCTTCTTGACTTTAAATAGCTGGATCTCTCTCTATCCATCCCTCTTGTAGACACTTCTGAATTCTTGATTGAATTCAACTTAGACAGAATCTGAATAGAAAACTACTTCAGAACGTCTTCTTAGATCTTATCAAGAAGATTTTCTTCTTTGTGACTTGTACTTTGTTGATCATAGATCAATCTCAATAGGTGTGTTAGTTGTGTGTATTATCCACTCCTTTCTTCTTCTGAATCCATCTATATATAGACTTCATCCATGGTAACCGCTAATTCAGTTTCTAACTAACTTCTGACAAGTCTGACAGCTTCAGTAACCTGTTGTAACTCACAGCTGTCAAGTCATCAAACAAATCTTTACCCTTTGTCTCTGTCAGCAAAGCGTCGAGACTACTGGTCATAAAGTGTCGAGACCATCTGTAATATGTGTCGACACAAGTGACTTAAGTGTCGACACAACCTTTGGTGATGTCGAACATAGCTGCCTGATGTCAACACAACTTCTTGATACTGCATCTTGAGAATGTATCGACACTAATATTTGTGTCAAACACAAACACTTCACCATTCATCAGCAATCAACTTGGTCTAGACTCAGCTGTGTGTCGACACAAGTCATGTGTGTCGACACAGTTGATGTAGACGCAAAACATAGTGTGTGTCAACACTGCCTCCAGGTGTCGACACAGTTGTTGTCGACTCTGCC
Organism: Platanthera zijinensis; assembly: GCA_039513925.1. NCBI lineage: Eukaryota > Viridiplantae > Streptophyta > Magnoliopsida > Asparagales > Orchidaceae > Platanthera > Platanthera zijinensis. Next base: position 63,041,906 of record CM077097.1, on the reverse strand, counting down.
TCTATGTGTCGAAAATAGCCTCGCGGTGTCGACACATTTGATGTCGACTATAAATCTTCTATTTGTCGACACTGCCTCCCTGTGTCGACACAAACTCACTGAAGTGTCGACACAGCCATTTCCAAGTGTCGACACAATCTTACTGAAGTGTCGACACAGCTTCCTCAGGTGTCGACATATGGACTTAGAATCTTTTTCCTGCATTCTAGCACATTTAACCTGCCCATATAAACTCAAAATAACATCAATACACCTTGATGTATATCATTGAGCTAAGTGAGGCTTCTCCAAATCAGGTACACATTTCCAATGTACCCAACAATCTCCCCCTATTTGGAGAAGTCATAACACTTAGGCAATGATATACACCACTGAGAAAATAAACATGATGATGTATATAAGAATTATATCACAGGGTACTTTATAAACAAAACACATATCATTGTTACATCACAGAATAAAGATGTTAAAAGAGAATGATCACAGAACAATGTTTTGTATATTAACTCAAAAATGTTGTTACAAGTTGTTTACATTGATTTCTTAAACAAACTAACAATACATAGTTCTTGGACAAAAACTAGTAAAACTTAGACTAAGGATGGACTGGCTCCTTAATGACAATCCCTTTGCCAGATTTAATCTGAGCCTGCATAATAGGTTCTATATCTTCAATAGGCTTCTTGCCTTTCAACTCAGCTTTCTTTTGTGCTTCAGCCTTGATCCTTTGCCTTTCAAAATATGAAAGGGCTTGGGGAAATACTTGCTAGGTTCTTGAGCATCAGGAGGTAGCTTCCCCATCTTAGCCTTTCTCCTGTATTGAACTATGGCTCCTTCCTGGCTTTATACTTTTTCCATTCTTGCTCATTGTACCATTTACCCCTTTCATGTACTTGATCTTTTACAGCTTTCCATGCAGTTAATATGATATTCCTTGAAGTGGGGATCCACTTCTCAAAGTCTGGCTTTAGTTATTCTTGCTCTCTAAATCTTTTCTTTGATAATAGAGCATCTTTCTGAGCTTTCAGACCACTTTCTGGCATATCTTCCTTTTCAATAATAACATTAGTAACTAGTAGAGGAGGGATGTACATAGACTCAACTTGTTTATGTACCATTTCAATATCTACAGGTGGGTAAATGACTTTAGCAACCTCAGGTAGATCACCTTCAAGTAAAGATATTTGCACACCTAACTCAGCCATATTATCCTCATCACATAAGGGTGGATATCCCATAGTGGCTCTAATGCTGTTGGTTACCCATTTGGCATGATCAGAGCTAGCAAATACTAACGCCCTCTCCCCCTTTATGACTTCTCTGGTCTATGATCTCTTAAGTCCTCTTTTTGAAATCTGATTTACCCATCCAAGTAATTGACTCCATCTATAAAGAATGGCTTTAACTTTTGAAGCTTATCATTAATTAACTTTTGAGATGAAGTGATGGCAGTTTTAACTGAATCTAGGGCAGCCTGTAGCTTCTTATCATAGTCTTCCATTTCTTTAGCCCTTACAGCAGTCATTCCAGTAACATCTTTTTTTAACTCAGTGACTATCTCATTGTAAGATTCAGTCAGATTGTCATTCATTCTTATTTGATTTTCAAGGACATAGCCTTGTTTGACAGCAATCTCATCCACTTGCTTCTTTATTTCTGCTTGTTGCTTGGCAAGAAATACCACAGCATTGCCGCCCTTGTGGAAGCAATCTGTCATCTCTTTCTTATTCTGTTTGACTTCAAATCTGATAGATTTTATGTCTTGTGCCAGATCAAATTGAAGAGCCTTATGGCTTTCATCTACATATTTTTCCAAGGCAGTATTGCTCATCCAGCTTTCATTTGTAAATTCACCATAAGCTTGCTATAATCAAAATCAGAAGTAGATTGTGAAGTATTAGTTTGGAGAGCCTCTTATAGCTTTGACTTCTTTTCTTAAAGACCATTAGTTTTTTTTTCTTGGCCTCCCTAACCTCTTCATGCTCAGACTCTGAAGAACTTTCAATATTAACTCTCTCTTGAGGAGTGGAAGAAATTTCTTTCTCAGCACCATGTTGCTCCTCCTCAAGATTAACAGCTCCCCCTCAAACCTTACTTGCTCCCCCTCAAATCTTAGGGTCTCCAATTTATCTGCTGCTCTTCAAGATCAGGAAACAACTCTTACAGAGTGAATTCCTTTGAGTGTGAGCAGGAGATAGTACTTTCTCAACAGCAGCACCAACTCCAGAAATATCAAGATCAGTTTGAGAAACAATATCCTCTAATAAATTGATTCTTTCTTCCTCTTGCCCCTGTTCAGAATGTGGCTCCCCCTGCAATTGTGAAGAAATTCGCTCCACTGCACCTGTGACGATATAGTCTCTTCTTGGACTTGGGTATTCTAGTCTGATCCTGAACTTGTTCTCAAACTTGTGCTTCCTGTTCTTGTGCATATGCATGACCATGCTCAGAAAGGTCATGTGCTGGTGTTTTTGCTGTTAGCTCTTAGCTGTCCACATCAGGCATCTCCTTTGAAAGAACTTTATCCCATCTTGAGAATAACCTTATGTTCATTCTCTCTCATGTGATTTATCATTGATCCAGGAATCGTTGCATCACCTTGGAATTATTCCAGCAAAGGTACAGAATCGTGATCCTAGCCAAGTTTGGCTTCTTATTCCTTCTTTTATCTTATCAAACAGTACTGCAGACCAATTGTTGTGAATCTTAAAGATTATCCTTGTCAGCAGGCTGAACATATGGCTTATATCCTATCAATGGCCACCATGTTTACATAAAATCACTTTTCCTACTATTTCAGCCATGAATTTCCCTTGAGGATTCATGCCTTTTCTATTGATGGCTGCTCCTATCTTTAAGGTTGGATCCAATCCACACCATTTGAAACGCCTCTCTGGTCCTTGAGGCTGGGATTTCATCCTCATCTTGTATTCTAGGAAGATGGAGAATCTGCTCAACCTCTTTTGAGATAGCTTGACTTTTTTCTCCAGTACATTGGATTTGATCTTCAATCCTGTTGAGTCCATTGATGCAGCAGTATAGAACTTGAATACTTCTTTCTTCCATATCTTTGTAGGTTCAGAGACAGATATTCTAATCCGTTGTCTGCAAGAAGAGAAATGACCTGTTTGATCTCTGGTGTGGCATCGTCGAATGCATGCCTAACCAACTCATATACTTCATTGATGTTGTCTTCAATCTTTGGCGCCATTGGAATGAAGAGAAAGCTTGGTTGGAGAGAAGAGAGATTGTCGACACAAGGTTTTTGTCTCAAAACCCTGGTGAGCGTGTCGACAGAATATGTTCTGAACCTATTTATATCCTTCTAATCAAAGAAGTTCAAAAGGCGGGCAAAAATAGTCTAAATGTGTCAACACAGTTGGAATGTGTCGACACAAACTTCTATTGTCTCGACCACGGCGCTGACTACTATGTGTCGACACCAATTGATGATATGTCGAAACAGGAGATACTTAGTAGTTCATCAGAAATTCTGTGTCAACTATTAGTACAAGTGTCGACACAAAATCTGTAAGTGACGACACCATTACTTTGGTTGTGTCGACACTACATTTCTGGATGTGTCGACTCTTTGTCCCTTAGGTGTCGATACATTTTCTCTGTGTCGACACAATTTCCCTGAATTGTCGACATGATTTCTCTGTGTCGACACTTTATTACTGAATGTGTCGACACCATTTTACTTAGCCAATTTTTTGGTAAACTAATCTATAGTCAGCATTCCTAATTCAATTTTCAATCTATTGAATTTAGTTTCATCCAAAGGCTTAGTAAAACATCTATAATTTGATATAATCAGTTTTACAAATTCTAATGAGATGTCTTCTTTTTCTACATGTTCTCTAAGAAAATGGTATCTTATCTCTATATGCATAGTCCTATTATGTGAAACAGGATTGTTTGCAATAGAAATGGCACTTTTAGAATCACACAATAAAGGTATTCTACTTACTTGAATACCATAGTCCCTTAGCTGATGCTGAATGCACAACAGCTGTGCATAGCAACTTCCTGCTGCCACATATTCAGACTCAGCTATGGACATTGCCACACGATTCATCTTCTTACTGCCCAGGATATCAACCTTCCTCCCAAGAAGAATTTGCATGTACCTGTAGTACTTTTTTTATCTTCTCTACAGCCTGCAAAATCTGCATCTGAATAACCCGTTTGTAGAAAATCTCCATTCCTAGGGTTCCAAAGGACTAGATTAGGTGTGCCCTTTAGATATCTGAAAATCCTTTGACTGTAGTATAATGTGATTCTTTAGGGCATGCTTGGTACCTAGCACAGACACATGTTGCATACATAATGTCTTGTCTACTAGCAGTGAGATATAATAGAGAACCAATTATTTCTCTATACAAAGACTCATCTACAGGTTTACCTACATTATCTTTGCATATAGGCATACTAGTTCCCATAGGAGGTCTCATGGTGGAGGATGATTCCATACTATATTTCATAATTAACTCCTT